>OZ020561.1:30128003-31360924 GCA_963971465.1 Lepidochitona cinerea
TGTCGATCATTTGGAAATATCCTTTTAGCTGAAAGTGAAAAAAGCAACTATGTACTAGCTGAAATGATTGGAAATACATTTTAAAATTTTATTATGTATTATTTATATTATCCTGTGTGATATCTTACTTAATTTTTTACCTATTCTGTCATATGGTTCTTATGTGCAGTTGCAGGAAACGAGTTATTTTTGTCGCTGAAAATCGTCTATTTGGCCACTTCTTATGGCCTCCCTTAGCTCTTTTGATTTTTCCATCCTTGTCTTTGTACATTCTTCTTCAATCTGAGAGGGGGGGGGGGATTTAACCTGTGCGAGGGACAACAATTGCGCAATTGAATTATCGAAAGTGATCAAAGAAACTCAAGAAATTCCATGCGCTTTTAGTAAGTCACTTAGTGTCTGATATAGTATACAATTTTTTGTATTGAAACCTTTGGAATTAATCAAGTTATCCAAGTTACCCACAGGAGATGAACCGCTATATATTTTATTCAAATATTTGGCTCCACATGTATTATCAACTTATGCATACTTCACCACAACTTCGGTAAATAATAACTAAAAATACAAAACGGATGCCCGCCAAGTAGGTTCTTACAACGAAAACTCCGGACCAAAAACATTTAGGAAACAGACATGAACCTTGTAATTTGAAAATAAGGTAACCTCTCTCATGTTTATTTGAGCAGGACATATCCCATTTTCTTAGTGTCTTGGGTGTGCACTTTTCTCTTTTGGAACCCATGGTCAACTTTTGAAGCTGCCTGAATAAAAAATAATGCATCTAATCTTATATCAAGTTTCCTAACTAACTCTAATGAATTATTAGATCTGATAAAAATTATACAAAGTTTGTTTTAGGGCTTATACTTACATCTCTCTGTTGGTGATAATTTTCTTTTAATTTTGTTTTCCGTTCTTAACCATGGTGGCAATCAAGGCAGCAATTTCCAGATATTATAAATGGCGTGCCATCCAATTCTGGTGCATTTTCACAATCTTTTAAAAGATTAAATTTCACAGTTCTCTTTGAGTTTTTAAGGTCCTTTTTTCTCCTGAGGGAGTTCATCTTCTCCTGAAAGAACTGCGAGTCCTATGTTGTCTATATGGCACATGTGGTCTTCGGAAATCGTCTGTTCTTTGGTTTCCCCTCATGTCTGTCTCTCTTGTTGGTTTTCTGTCTGTGTTTCGGTCCTTTGTTATTATTTGATCTTTAGAGTTGTCTCTGCTTGTGCTTTTTCGTGTTGTAAATGGGCCCTTTTAGTTTAAGTTCTTCTGATTTGGCAAAAGTAGAGTTCAATGAGAGGAAGTTCTCGCTCTGTTTAGCTAAGACTTCTCTCAAACTTACGTTTGTTTTAATATTCTCATTCATTATGGGGCTTAATGCCAAAAGGTTGGAGCCCCCCCCCCCCCCCCCGTATTTAAACGGCTCCCCTGGCTACTGAAGGAAGACATTGTCTTTGTCAATTGACTCAGAGTCTCATCTAATTGGTTATGTTGGGATGTTAGAATTTAGAGTTGGGAGGACACTTGGTCAAGTTGCTTGTTGGTGAGGATGAGCTGATTTATGACCGGTTGCAAATCTTGGTCTGGGGGAAGTGGATTTCTCCATGCCTTGTTTATGATTTCTTCAGCCACAGCTTCCATAGAGGCTTGTACTGTGGGCTGAATCAGGCTGGTCAAATCTGGTAGGATTTCTTTACTTTCATGCACTTGGCCTTTATATCCGTTAGTTTTGCCACCTCCTCCTCTATGACAAACAAATCAATTGGGGGTTCTTTTTGTTTTACATCCGTGGCAGTTTTCCCCAACATAATGTCCCATGGACTCCGGTCCCTTTCTCGAAAGACCTCCGGGTCAACCCAGCGACTGCTTCATTGGTTTCTCTGGGTTTTGCTTTGGGGGGGGGGAGTTTTACCAACTTCTGGGCTGACAACCCTTTCTACAGAATTATTCCGGCTATTAGCCTTGCTACGAGATTCGTAGAATTCAAGGGAAACTTCAGTGTACAGAGTCTTTGCGTCAGCTTTTCGTAAATTAAAAACCTCTAACGTGCCACAGATATTTCCTTTCGGACTCACCTCATGTTTTTTTTTTATATACGTCTTGACAACTTCTACCTTATTGGCCCGAAAAACACACAACTTACATGTACATGTGAATGGCACATCATCAATGGGCAGGTGTTTAGAGACTACATGGTCCTGTCTTCGACCTGTCACCTCTGTTTGGGCATTTAGCACATTGGTAGGTTGGGCCTCTCTTCCTTTTGCAATTTTTCGCTACCTCAGACATTTTGGAGTTTCTGAAATCATTATAAAATGAAAATGGTCAAAGAGATGTTTTTTTAGGGTTGGAGACATAGAAAACAAATTGAAAATATCTGACTCTATTTGCTTGTGGAGGGGTGTGTGATGTCCGAGTTTGGATCGGCTGTTTGTTTGTTTTTTAGACTGATGTAATGCTCTTTTAGCCCACCGCAGTGTTTTGTTTCCCTCATAAGGTTTTAGCTTGTTGTGATGGACAACTCTTTTATCCCCGTCTGCATTGAATCGAATTATTAAGTCTAAATCATTCAATTGGCTCACAATAAGGTAGGGTCCCTCATACGGGTTGAACAATTTAGAACATTCCCCCTTCTTTCTAGTTTCATGGTAGTACCATACCAGGTCTCCTGGCTTATACTTATGGAAAATACCCTTGGCATCGTAATAACGTTTCTGTCTCACAGCAGTGAGCTGTAAACGTTCTCTGGTTAGATCATATGCGTTTTGCATGCGGTCTCGAATGTGATCAACATAATCCCCATATCCCTTTATTTCTTCTTCAGGAGTTTCCCCTGGATTTCCACACACAACTTCAGAAGCTACCCTAACCTCTCTACCCAGCATTAGCATGTTTGGTGTGAAACCAGTGGATTCATGCGGTGTGGCCCTATATGCTGCAGCAAGGTAAGATAGATTAAGATCCCAGTTAGACTGTTCTGAGTCTCTGTAGGCTCTTATCATTTTTAACAAATTGTGGTTAAACCGTTCCACCTTGCCATTGCATTGTGGATGTCTGGCCGACGTTTGTGTTTCAAGCAAATGACACAATCCTTTATCACATCACTGCGAAAATTTGACCCTTGGTCACTATGTAAGTCTAAAGGGCATCCAAACCTACATATAACCTCATCAAGTATTTTTTTGGCACAAGTTATGGCTGTCTGATCTGGAATGGCAAATATTTCCACCCAGTTAGAGAAATAGTCCATAACAACCAAGATAAATCGCTTTCCCCTGTCAGTTTTAGGCAGTGGGCCTATATCTGTGCTCAGTCTATCCTTCCTAACATCAGACCTTGCAGCTGCACAAACATCGCATTTAGCGACCCAGCTATTGACATCTTCCCTCAATGATTTCCAATAAAACCTTTGCAACAACCTCCCTTTGGTTTTCTTTCTTCCGAGGTGACCTGAAAGAATAGAGTTGGGCATCTGTTTTAATATATAGTCTCGCAAACTTTTTAGTACAATAAACTGCCAGAACACGTTAGTTGCCTCTTTATTAGAGAATTTCCCGAAAAGTACGCCATTTTTCAAAAACAGACTTTCCCAACTATTCCAATAATGCCGACAAGTAAAACTCTTGGAACAGACGTCCGGCCCATAAGGGCGATCGCCTGCATTTTTTCCATCGTAGGATTGGTCTGATGTCTGAGTCATCCATTTGCATGGTTCTTAGTTCAGAATAGGAGAAACCCTGCAATATGGGTACTTCATTGATTTTCCGTGCAACATTGAAGGAATTCTTGTTATAGGCGTTGACTTTATTATACCCTTGAGTACAAAGCATTTTAGCATGGAAAAGTAGCCAATTTGCCATTTTGGTTATGTAGTTGTGACGGCTTGCCAGAGTTAACTTAAGCTGTTTAAACAGATTCAGCGACACTCCTGACAGGATTCCCAACAAACCAAGAAAAAAACATGTCATCCAGATAGAGGAGGAAGGTATTCGGTTGGTTAAGCAATGAATACGTTTTATGGCTAAAACTCTGCCAGCCTTAGTTAGGAAGGAGCTTTACATGTCACTGCTTCTTTTAGGGCATCTTTTGCAAGGCTCGCATGGCTTTACGAGTTTTCTAAAGTCTTTCACGAATCTGCGATAGTAACTTCCCATTCCTAAAAGGGATCGGACTTCTGTCACATTACGTGGTGTTGCCCAGTTAAGAATTTTTGTAGTATTTTCAGGATTTGAACGGACACCTTCCTCAGAAACTACATGTCCCAGAAAAGTTAATTCCCATTTGAAAAGATGACACTTGGATGATTTCAATTTGAAATTAGCTTGACGTATCCTTTGGAGTACTTCTTGAAGTCTTTCTGAATGCTCTTCGAATGTTTTCCCAAAAACGATGACGTCGTCCAGGTATATCAAACAGCGTAACCACTGCATCCTTTCAGCGCTAACTCAATTACGCGTTGAAACGTCATAGGGCAATTGCAACGACCAAAAGGCATAGTTGTATACTCGTACAGGCCATATTGGTTACGAAGGCTATTTTAGGAATGTCTTGTCTTACTGGAACTTGATTATAAGCTGAAGTTAGGTCGAGTGGAAAACCAGGCAGATCCTTCCACTGCATCTAAGCAATCTTGTGTGCGCGGGAGAGGGAAAGCATTTAGTCGTTGATAGTCCACACATGGTCGGATTGAGTTATCCTTCTTTCTTACGAGAACCATCGGTGAGGTCCAAGGTGAAGTAGAAGGCCGAATCGTGCCTTGTTTTTGCAGTTTTTGCAGTGCTTTTCGGTCTTCTCCAGCAAATGCAATGGGTAAACGCCTTGGGTGGGGGTGGGGGGGGGGGGGGCTGTTTTATTGGCCTTGCATCTCCTGTATCTATGGTATGTTCTCCCAATTGGGTAAGACCCAAATCATTTTCGTCTTTTGAAAAAACGTCTTGAAATTCAGTTACTATGGTCTGAAGCCGGAGTATCTGTTCACTAGACTGGAGTTATTGGGCAGTTTCTTGCAACAAGTCTCTCGCATGGATCGGAATGCCTTTATTTGAAATTTTACCACTTTCTTGCTCTGTATTTTCACGGCTGGATTGCCAATTAGTATTAAGTTTTCAGAGTCTCTCGGATCTTCACTTTCAACAATGTTGGCTGTTTCCATGATATTGGCAGCATTCCCTATGTGAGTTTTCTTGCGAAGTTTTATGTTTTCAGTGAAAGGGTTTAAGTAGTCCGGGTTTATGATTCCAAAATTACTATTTTTATATACTGACGGCCGTATTTTGAAGTCAGGGTTCACTGCAATCAAAAAGCCGGAGTTGACTGCCCGCTCAGAAGCGGGCAGTCAACTCCGGCTTTTTGATTGCAGTGCTGATCGCTCAGAAGCGGGCAGTATGCGGCCTGATTTAGACAAAGGAATAGCAATATAACCTACTCAGATCGTGTCTAAACGGTCATAATCACGTTCATGGATAATTTCGCTACCTACCAGTGTCTGATATGGACGAGCAGGATCGACCAGTAAACATAATTCTTCCTCTGAATCACTTTTGCATTCTCCAAATCTCACACTCTCCGCCATCGATGACGTAATACTGTTTAGCGATTTTTCAGTGTTTAAACGTTAAATTCAATTTAAAAAAGGCTAATTTATTTATCAATGTCGTGCTGACACAATTTTAGTTAGTTATGTTGTCATTTACTATCTAAATCTGACCGCATACTGCCCGATCAGAAGCGTGCAGTCTACTCCGACTTTTTGATTGCAATGAGCCCTGACTGCAAAATACGACCGTCAGTATACAAAATAGTGATTTTGGAGTCAGAAGCCCGGACTAGGGTTTAAGATCCTGACCTGGCTCAAGTCATTTTTGTTTCTTGGGCTTACTAAGCATGGACAGACAACTAATGGATATTTTTCAGAAACGTTGGGGTTAGCTTCAATTATTAGGTCGCCTCTATCAGTTGTGAATTTTGATTTTAGTATATTGACTTTAATGATAGCTTCAGACACATTATTACACTGTCTTTGGCAACTGTAATCCTTCTACTCGCTTCCGACATTATCATCAAAGGGATCTTCACCTCTTCTAAGAACATAAAACCCTCACTTAGAAATATATCGGCTGCCCCCTTCGGTCCATTTTGCAAGGTATCGATTCCCAATAACACGTCGTCACCAATATCTGCCACTGACAGCCATCGCCTCAGTTTCAGATCACCGAGAGAGAAATTGAACAGTCCTTTCCCCACATAGGTTATAGCACTGCCATCTGCGCCAGTAATACCCTTACTTGTTGACATTACGAGTTTTGGTTTTAAATGTTTTGGTAAATGTTCAAATCGTTTTCGGGATACTAACGTACATGTTGCCCCTGTATCAAAGGTAAAGTTAGTACCTATACCTGCTAAGCTCCCGGATATATACACCCCCTCAAATCGAGGTCTCCCCCTTCTGATTACGGAAGTTGACCTGTTTCTATAGTCCGAATTCACGCCTGCGCCATATTAGATCGAAAGCGAGGCTTAATGGGCAAATCACTTGTTCCGAAATGGCGGACAACGTACATGTAAATGCAAGAGTTGACAACTGGTGTAAAAACTTGCAGCACGTGCCGCCCATTTCACATGCGGAGATTGAGAAGTGGGACAATGAAGAGGTTAAAATCCCTCTATCCAAACAGCAAAAAGGCTACAGCAATTGGATCGAGGGATACATACATGGAGTTGAAGGTAGGCATTCTGATTACTAATAAATACGTGTGTGATAGTGTTAAAAATATATATATGTACAAAACTGTTGCAACTTTGATTAGCTCCAAGTAAAGTAAAACTTAAGCCAGCTTGGCAAACACCTAGGTCTTACAACAGTGGGTTGAAGTACGCTTCAGTGTAGGATAGATGGAAACTTTCATTTGATCAGATTCCGTTGAAACTTGCATTTCAGACTGATGCGTTTGTTGACACTGACGACGTTGTTGTTGCAAGAAATGTTAAAACTCTCTTTCAACGTGGGTTTCATACTAATGATAAAAAATTAAGACATCACCACGTAGTTAGTTGTATTTTAACAACACGAGCTTTCGACACCTATATCGGTGTCTTCTGTCAAGTGTGTTGTTGAGAAGCATTTTATTTCTGTGGAAACATCCATAGAACTTGGAAGCATGTATTTCTATTTGTAACTTGTCCTTGGAATAACCTCCTTTTAATACTTTTAATATTATACACTATACTTGATACTTACAGTTAAACTAGGCGTTAATTGTTATCACGAGTAATGTATGCTTGTGCTAGTATGCTACAGGCTACAACTAAGCATGGCTGAATGAGAAAATTGAGATTGATTTAATAATTCTTCCATTGTAAGTTAAAGAAGAGATCGATGGATGCTGTATAAGGGCGTTTTCTTATCCCTCGATGAGAAAAAATGACTACACATATATGTCGACTATGCGTTCGGCGTATATGTCGATTATGCGTTCGGCGTACGCGGAAGACGGGAAACTGTAAATCGAACGACTTTCTTCGGTGGGATATTTGTGTATCACGTGACCGATTTATCCGCGCCACGTAATCCCCAAGTAGCCAGGGTGCACTCGGATTTCAAGATGGCGTCCATGTTATTCATATGCAGATAAACAAGTAGTCATGGCAACCATGACGTTTCTTACTTCCGTTAGTGCCTGCACGTTCGATTTTAACACTGAAGACCAAACTGATTCTGCTTACGTCAGATATTAACCTCGGCGTACGCCGAACACATAATCGAACTCGACCATAGAGTACAGGTGAGTCACAAAAGACACAAGTGTTTTTGTTCAATTGTTAAATTGGGGGGGGGGGGGGGGGGGGAAGAGAGAGAGGGTGTTGCAATTAAATTTGTTCTGTTACATTTATCATGGCTACTAATCACATCATACAAATTATTATAATTTTCATTACCATTCTGACAAGGTCATTATTAATGTACAGTAAATAATTTCTACATTCCAAATTAAAATATCAGAATTAATTTGCCTTTATCTTAAAAAAACAAACTGTCCAGATCTGATTACCTGTCCCTGCCAAACTCAAAGAAATAACAGAGTCAAAAATATGGAACTCCTTCACCCTGCGAATAGCTCTCTCCACATGTATACGTAACCTTGCAATTGCCTACGTATTAGATACTTCTCTCTTTGTAAACTTTCCCTTTTTGCCCAAAAATGGTGGAATAACCAATTTTGCTTTCTTCTCAAGCAAGAGATCGTTGATCATGAAACCTTTGTCAGCCATCACTTCATCTCCTTCACCCCAAGAGGTCAACCACACCACATCTTTTTGTTAATTCTTTATCTGATATGCACCCTGTATAAAGTGAACTGACAAAAGTAACTCCTCCTGATGGGCTTATTCCAACCAAACCCTTGAAAGTTGTGTGGCTCTTATAATTTGAATAAGTTTCAGAGTTCAATACCTTGGAACTAGGCGTCTGAACACGAATTTCTGTAGTATCGAGAATAACTCTTGTATTTGCATAAGTTGAACAAAAACAATGGGAAAACAATTGGATAAGGGAACGAGGGCTCCATACAGGCAGAGAGCCTAACATAAAGTACAAAAAATTAGCCCACGTAATAATGTTTCGACTGACAGTCGACTGAGAAATGTTAAAACGAACAGCTAAGTCCTGCTCAAAAAAACCTTGGCGGATTCTGCATAAAAACAAAAAAAATTGGTCGATTAATGGCAGTGTCTCTTCTCTGAAGACGTTTCCTTTAAGGTAATTGTTTTCGCCTCCGTGTCTCTGCATTTGAGACCAACGTATAATGGTGGTGGCTGTCGGCTTCAGAGCATTAAAAACTGCTTCCAAGGTTGCAAAGTTCTTAAAACCTGTATAAAACTGTATTGATGTACTGTCGGACGAAAATCTTTAAAGAAAAAATTTAGACTTCTCCAATAAACATATCCTATTTTGCATTTCTTTGATTTGAAATTGAGAGGCACTCAACATATCGTTTTGGGAAATAGCATGAGCACAATAATTATGATCAGATGCCAATGGACCTCCCAAATCTCCATTGAATCTTTCTTGCTCTCTCCCATTCCCTTCATAGCATCTTGAAGTAGATTCTTGAGGCGCATCATCATGTTGGAATACAGAGTCTCTAAACAGAAAGAATGGCATATATTGAAATAAAGAAATAATTGCTTTAATAAATATGATAGTAACCTATTTTGACTCACCATGTCAGAAGTTGCGATGATGGAGGGTTTAATATTTCTCTATGTTGAAGATAATTTATAGCCTGCTGTTGAAATGAATCTTCAAACTGTGGTGGGAGCCTCCGTGGCTCAGTAGGTAGTGCGTTGGACGCTCAATCCGAACGACCTATGTGGAATGGTTGCCAGTTACCACCGGAAGGTTGTGGGTTTCCTCCGGGCATAGAGCCCGGTTTCCTCCCACAATAAAACTGGCAACGCGGCCATATAAGTGAAATAATCTTGAGCGCGGCGTAAAACACCAAACAATTAATCAATCAAACTGTGGTCAAGAATCTCGAGAGTAGACCATTCACAAATCTTTCATATTAATTTCAATTCAATTTTATTTTTAAAAAAAGACCATTTTTGCTCATTTGCTCCCATCTTCAAATTTAACATCATGTTGTTAGACATAACAAAGGAATGTAAAACTGCAAAATATTGTCATTTTGTGAACCTCAAACAGCTTAAGAGCATACTTTTTGCTAGTACAATTGCGAGAGAGAAAAAAAACACAAACAAAACACTTGATCATAATCGCAGATTTCAGTGCTTAAACAATGTATTAGTTTCCCTTTTTAATCATTAAAATGGGCAATGGCACCTTACCTCATCGTTTCCCTTTCTTTTGGGCCTTTTCTAACCGTTTTTTTAAAACTGCCCATTCAAATATGGTTGGTATACTACAAGGCTTCAACATCCTTCTGCCGACAACGGTCTTCGAGAAATCTTCAACTTTGAAGTGTTTACTACACACTCGAGTGTGTGGAGTTAACTGCAATACAAACATAGTTAAAGTGATGATACGATTAAGTCAGACTTATAGAGAAAAATGACACAGGATTTCAAAGATTTGTTTCATTGGAATAAAGGAATGGCATTTTCAGCCGATTTTGGCAGATAATGCTATGGTCAGAAGATTAGTATCAAATTGTCAATTAAAGGATAAATTTACTAGTGAGGTAAGAGGTAAGTTTTAATTAAATGCTTGTCAAGCACTGACATTACGACAATAGATCAATCTGTTGTAATTTGCCGCTTTCAATTATGGGATATAAATCGACACTAAACTGGCAGTGACAGACGTTGTTGTTGTTACTGTTGTATATAAACATGCATGCGCTCGTCGCCTACCTGAAAATTCGGTCCCACATCTCTGCGAATCTTAGCGATCCAGATTTTCGAGAGTTTCTTGTCTTTCGGATATCGATGAAACGATATTTTCTTTTCTGCATTTTAGCGATTATCACTGACACACAATGGCACACAACAGTGATGCGCCATGTTGATCGATGTGAATTCCCGCCAAGCCTCGTTATCGATTTCAATGGCGCGAGGTGCGACTAGAGTGTATATCTCTCCTCTGGGCCGCCCCTTGGTCGTCTGGGTGAGCCTTTGGTAGTTTGGGTAGAAAGACTGTCTGTGGTGTGTTTCGGGTTTTACCCTTTCTTCCCGTCCATTTTGATTGGTACTAGGTTCGTTTGTTTGAGTGGGTTGTATATTGCTTCTTTTCGGACATGAAATGATTTCCCCAACAGTTATAGCAGCCTGTGTAATTTTGTTGGTATGTTGTTTCACAGTTTCGTGCAATTTCTCCAATTGTTTGTGTTTGGGATTTGAAGTTTGGTTGTTGCATTCGGATGCAGTCTATTTGTCCTTCCTCATCTTGGTCTTCTTTTATTTTAGGTTGAGACTCCTCGTCTGGTTTAATGAGTCTTACAGGGCGACGATTCCTTTGGTCTCGGTTAATACTTCTCGTTTCAAGGAAATTAACCACTTCGTACACAGCTTGATCAATATCATGCGGGTCTTTGGTGTACTCGACCTGAAATCTGGTTGCCTTATCATTCAGTCCATCCAGAAATCTACAAAGGAGATCTTCTCTCCTGGTCCTGTCCCGACGAGCATGGGCTTTATCATAGAGGCGTTTGAGGTACTAGTGAAGACTAGAATGATATCCTTCTGGAACAATTTGGTAATTGATGCTTCTAACTCTAAGTTATCCTTCATTATGTATAAGCTATTATTGTCTGATTGTGAAAATAACATCTACCAACATAAATGGATTACATTTGTGAAAGAAATATTTCAAACGACTGGTATGTTTACTACCTGGGTACACCCACCTACAGTTAAACTGCCCAGTCTTAAAAAGAACATTCGTCAGCGACTTAACGATCACTTCCAACAATCCTGGCTTGAATTAATTTCCAACTCCTCGAAAGGAAGCTTTTACAAAAACTTCAAATTTGAACTAAATTGTGAAAACTACCTGTTTGTTTTACCAAAAGCATTTAAAATTGTCATGTCTAAATTTAGAACGACAAATCATAGACTACCTATTGAAGTCGGCCGCTGGAACTCTATCCCGAAAACGGAAAGAATTTGTCAACTCTGTGATAAACAAGCCATTGGAAATGAATACCATTATGCTCTAGAGTGTCCTTTTTCCAACAGCAAAGAACTCTTCATATTCCTAAGTATTATTATACGTACCCAAATGGCCATAAACTGCAGGATTTGCTAGCTTGTAATTACAAACCCAAACTGCTAAAATTTGCTAAATTTATCCTGTTGATTATTAAGAATTTTGACACTGGTATTATATAAATAAGTCTATCTCTATTCGTAAAGATCTCTGAAAATATCATCCTTTGTTAGATCATTTTTCAATCCAATTTGTGACAATCCCTAGAAAATTTGTCAGCCTGTTCAATTGTAATTTATGTATGCCCTCATATACTGTAATTACGGTCTGAGGTGTAATAAAGTTCAGTTCAGTTCAGTTCAGGTCTGCTGTGAAATCCTGGATTATATCATGGGGTATGCTGTATGGAGTAACCTGTGTTTTATCATGGGGTGTCCTCGTATGGGGTACCCTGGATTATATCAAGTTTGTTTATTAGGCTTTAGCCCTATTGGGCTCTGGCCTTTTCCACAATTGGAAGTGGCCACATGTACATAATATAATAAACAACAACTGGTATATATGGAGAGTTACAGCTATACAATGTAATATTACATATTAAAGAAAATGTAATTATTGAATTAATTAGTTACATTCATAATTTCCTTTCTTTTTTTCTATAGAAAAATAAATATATTTTCCTAAACTATTTTGTGTTTTTCTATTGGAGGATCCCATTAATGAGGTAAATTTATTTACGGTTGGCCAAGAATGATAGTAGCGAGGCAGATACAGTCGTCATGAATCACAATAGAATGGACAACTCAGTAGAAAATGACATTCATCTTCAACTCTTCTCAGATGGCATAATGAACATAATCTATTAGCTCGTAGGGTGTTTGTGGACCTTGCTGTTCAATTGCAAGTATAGGAACAGCGCAAGGCTGTTATAGAGGAACGGATTTTAGAATTTTTACAGTTTAATAGATATAGCTTTCAAAATTAAATTCCTTTTTGTATTGTCTATAACTATCTAATTTTGTGCTATCTATCATTTTACTGAAGCAAACCTGTTTGTATTGGTCAATTAGCCTCTGCTTCACAGTTTCAAACCGCAAATTGTCAGCATTCTCAGATATCCAGATATAATTAAAACTCAGACTATTCAACAATGTTTTCACCCGTTCAACCCATATATGCTTTGTATTTTGACCTGAGGGGAGTTCACGTGCGTGTATGTAGACTTTATATTGTAGCGATCTCGATCGCTGCGGGGGTTGAGGAATTACAGTTCGCCTAAAAGATCTATGTCTGGATTCAGATCATGAGCAATTTGAATTCACAAATATTAAATTATCTGCAGTGCGGCATTGCTCATGCTCTGGTACAGTACCAAAGATCAATTAACTATGTAGAAATTGTAACAAAGGCTTGAAATCAATTTTAAAACTTTATTGGATAACGCAAATTTTCACAGCAGAAAAAAGGGGGGGGGGGGGTCATATATGGAAGGGCTATATGTGTAGCGCTTCACTTGTATAAACTCATTACTTTAATAGTAATCCACTTCATGTTTGGTTGGTCTTCTTGTATTGTATCGGTTTCCCTTAATATGTATAGTTTCAATCGGTATGTATGCGTTGAATTTGTCCTAATTTTCCCACCAGTGCCTTTAATATGTGCCATCCATCCCTATGGGTCTATGGGGTATAATGCAGTTCAGAGAAAACAATTCAGATTTACCAGTGATTGACTAACAATATTTACCCTATGAATTCATGGGGTAATAATCTACTGGTTATATTAGAATTCCTATTGAAATTATCCAGTTAGATATTTACCAGAGATTAATAAAGGAATTCATGGGATAATGTTTATTCAGAAAAATCATCGGAAAGGACTGAATGGAGCAGGGTATAGTGAGTGAACAAGTCTTACAGTCTCCCTAGGATTCATGGGGTAACCCCATGAAACAGAGGGTGAAAGTAGAGGGCTTGTTCTCGATCTCACCAGGCCTCTTCCATCTGTTCCCTGTAGTATCCCATACCTTTTAAGGTGGTTAAGTTCCCAATGATCCTATGGTCAGGTAATTGAACGTCGGATATTTCCTCGGGTGGTTTCTTCAGGAGAAGTGGACTTGTCCAATAATAGGGAGCTAGTCACTGAATCTCTCAAATTTCCCGCTTTTTGTACTTGTCAAATGAGTACTCTCTACACAAAATGGGTTCTTAACAAAATGGGGTTTTAAATATATGCTTCCTATAAGGTTCTTTTCCTTATATATATTGGTATTTTAGCAACTGAACACAATAGTATAATTGTTATTGTAAAAAATCAGCAGTAAAAAGTACTATCTTCGATAGTTTTGAATATTTAGAAATAAAATGTCAACTTTAGAGAGTATTTAAACATGACTGACAACTTATGCTAAAGTCAAGGACATTAACCTGCAGAGATTTCAATTTCAACTTTGTTGACATACTAAAGCTGAGAACGATTAACCATTATGGTAAGATGTTTCTTTTATACTTGAAGATTTTATCTCCAGTTTAAACAGGTATATCTTCTTCAATTTAATTGTTAAAATTCACATTAAAGATAACTAGTACGCTAGTATGACATCAACAACAACTAAACAGCATAGGATAATTAGTTTTCAATAACGTCTTGCGACAACACTTTAATAGCTACAACAGCACAAATAAAAACAACTATTACCTACTTCTAAAAACCATTATGTTAGGTTTGGGGAATGATATTAGTAAAAGAAAAGTCAATTGTTTCAATATTTAGTATCGTTTCTATTTATTACCAATCTGAACCAATATTTCAGCAATTTAATATTGCTTAAAACAAAAAATGGTAATCTACCTGTTTCGCCTAACACGGCTAAGGTTGGGGTTTGTTTTCGGACATTTAACACTTTTTTACAAAATTTTAAATGCAATTTTTCTACATCTGGGATGTTATCTGACCCCCAAACTTCAGCCACATACAGCCTACGTACAATATGTGCGATTAACTTGTCGAATAAAGCAAATTTAGCAGAAGTAGTAAAGTTTAACCTATTGAATAATTTATACAGGTTATACAATGCTCTGTTGGCCTGATTTGTTATATTTCTTAGGACACTTTTTAAACATCCATCGTGATTTGTTGTCCTGACTATTTCTATCTCTTTGTTTTCATAATAAAAATTAACATTTTGTTGCGCCCAATGTTTCTGGAAAATACACACCTTTGTTTTACTTTGAATAAAACCAGTCGGTCGCTATATTGTTTTCGCTTATCTAAAGTTAAAATTGATCTGCTACTTGTTATTTGGAGTTCACAATCTGAGCCAATCTAAAATAGAGATGGATCCTTCTGCCATTGGTTGAGATATCAACTCTAAAACGATTGAGCGACATGTTGCTTGAACAAAGGGAGGCCACTGCTGTCGACGTCCTTAAAATTGTAAACAACGACACGTGACACTGATAGTTGACTCGGTTGTGTAGAGAGATATCCGATATAATTCTGGTAGGTAACGTTTAAGCCGCCGATAACCTGTTTCGTTATATTGATTGCTACTCTCCTAATACATATAAAATACCTTGAAGTCCATATCATATTTTGCCTTGACACCTATGGGCGCTGTTTTTGAATGTATATATGAGCTGATGTAGTGCCGATTATATTTTTGATAATTATTTCTGCCCAAAGGCCTTGCGCTACAGGTTATTATTGTAGGGTTACATGTTTGGGAACAGCATAGAACAGAGAATTAAATATCATACACATTATTATACTTGCGTATAACAGGCAGAAAAAACGCAATGCAGTTTCACTCTTCCATAGCTTTATTTATATTAAGCCCTTCTTTAGCTCTCTATATTTTAGGCGCTTAACATGCTTTAGTTTTTATGGACAGTCTCCATCTTAGAAAAACATCGAGACTGTGATTGGAACTGATTGACTGCAAATAAAGAAAATTAACATATTAAAGTATTTGTCTAAATTAACCCTTTTGCAGCCAATAACTATATAACATATATGAAAAGAGTGTTTTGTAGTTTGAGAAAATTAACAATAAACAAATTAGAGAACAACCAAACAAAAAGATAAAACATAACCGTGAAACACGATTTTTTACACTCTAGCCAACGAATATCGCGCACCGAATGATGCTGTAGGCTGACTCGAAATCGGTCGAACGACTCAAGTATTTTACCTTATCTAGCTATAACATGTAGCCTAAATATATGAGCGAAACAATCTCAAAACAAGTTTAGAAATCATATTTAGCGATGGGAGAATACTTTACCGTTTTTTGTGGGCCTTAACTTTCATTTTGTATTTAGTGCTTTTGCTTAAACGCACCATGCTCGATTGCGAGCGCTGCGCCACCTACTCACGTCATGGAGTTACTTCCCTTTAGTTATGACAACTCGCTAAAGAAAACGCGACAACATCAAATTTGACCGTTACATACCGGCACCCAAAATCGTCAAACATTAATAAAACGATTTTCAAAACATTTAACTGTAAACGGAAAATTTTTCAAAAAAGTTCATGTAAACCTTTAAAGTCCAAATACTGTTAACCCTTTAAAGTCCAAATACTGTTAACCCTTTAAAGTCCAAATACTGATTCACTTAGTTTTATATAATTCAAAGTCCATCAGCCTCCAATACAGTGCACAGTTTATGAATAGGTCTAGTAAGAGTTCCACTTTGAGTTTTCACAACAACACTTCTCACAAAGTCGTTCTTGTCCTTACGACATTCTACCACTCGACCCATACACCATGAATTACGTGGACTGTCATCTACAATAAGCACAATGTCTCCTTCAGTTACATTCTGTTTAGGACTTTGCCATTTCTGTCTCTGTTGTAGTAAAGGAAGGTATTCCTTCACCCATCTTCTCCAAAAAGAATCGGCAAGAAACTGGACTTGTCTCCATCTTCTGCGAACATACGAGTCTGTTTTACAAAACGATCCGGGGGGTATATCTTCACCTTTCTTTAACATAAGCAAATGATTGGGGGTTAAGACTTCAAGGTCATTTGGACTGGATGGCAATTCAGTTAAAGGTCTTCCATTAAGAATGGCTTCCACTTCGCACATCAAAGTAGACAAGGCTTCGTCATCTAACTTGATTGTCTGTTCGTGAAGAATGGCAGAAAGAACTTTCCTTATGGAACGAATTAACCTTTCCCATATTCCCCCAAAATGGGATGCTGTGGGGGGATTAAAAGATCACTTAATGTGTTTATGAGCCATCACACTGCTTTGATCAAGTCTTTGTATTTCTTCTCGAAGTGCCTTTTCTGTTGACACTAAATTAGTGCCGTTGTCGGATCGAATTGAAACAGGTACTCCTCGTCGGGCTATAAACCGACGAACAGCATTTACACAAGAGTCGGTGTCTAGAGAATGTGCAACCTCAATATGGATTGCCCGGATAGAAAGACATGTAAAAATTACACCGTACCGTTTCACAGTACTTCTCCCTTTCCGGATACAATATGGGCCAAAAAAAAAATCTAAACCGACGTTAGAGAACGGCGGCTCACTCGCCTGAATCCTTTCTGTTGGTAGGTCGGCCATTTTCTGGCAATTTCTTCGGGACTGATATTTCCGGCACCCAACACATTTCGAAACAATTCCTTTAATGAGTGTTGCAGCTCCGGTAATCCAATAACTTTCTCTCACTTTGGCCAAAATAGAGTTTTTACCAAGATGTCCTAACACTTTGTGTGTTTCAGTTAGTATAAGATGTGATACAACTGAAGATTTGGGTAACAAAATAGGATGCCTCGATTTGTACGGAATGTCAGCCCTGGTAAGCCGACCACCCACTCGAACAACATTGTCCCGAATGAATGGATCCAACTTAAACAGAGAACTTGATTTAGACAACTTGCCTTCTTTAATGAGCTTTATGTCTTCTTTAAATTCCGTCTTCTGGACGTACAAAATTATGGCATCTTCTGCTGACTGAAGCATATCCGCTGTGGGCGAAGTGTGATTTACAGTATCTTTAGAACTGCACACCCGACGATCTTTTCTTATTCTTTGAAGTTTAATTTTTCTTTCCCTTTTGTCTGTACTAGTAATTTCTTTCACTTCTTTCGCCCATCTTTGTAAATTACCTTTCATCTGTAGAATGCGTGCCACTACTCGCTTCAGTTTAGACCAACTGG
The DNA here is from genome assembly GCA_963971465.1 of Lepidochitona cinerea. Classification (NCBI taxonomy): domain Eukaryota; kingdom Metazoa; phylum Mollusca; class Polyplacophora; order Chitonida; family Tonicellidae; genus Lepidochitona; species Lepidochitona cinerea. The sequence goes on from OZ020561.1 coordinate 30,145,844, forward strand.
AAAATTGTTTGAACAGTCTTTCAATAATGTCACAATTATCAACCGTAGTTGCAGCTACAATTTTTCTTACTTCCGGATCATCACAGAGATTTAATTTGTCACATTTCTTGCTTGGCCACTGTTGTTCAGTCAAGTACAAGAAACTTGGGCCAGACATCCACACTTTGTTAGCTAGAAATTTGTCAATCGATTGTCCCCTGGATGCAACATCCGCCGGATTAGTGTGGGTGTCAACATAATGCCACTGATTCACATTTGAACAGTCATGAATTACCGATAAACGATTTGCCACAAATGTCTGAAATCTCGAGGACTGGTTACCTATATAGTTTAGAACAGACATACTGTCCGTCCAATAATGAACATCGTCAATTTTCATATCCAGTTCTCTCACAATAATTTGTTTCAAGCGAACTGACAAAGTGGCAGCGGTCAGTTCCATTCTTGGTATTGTAACCTTTTTGAGTGGGGCTACACGTGATTTGGACATAAGAAGGGAACAATTTACCAAACCATTGTTATCCACCAAACGAAGATAACACACCACACCATAACCAACTTCACTGGCGTCAGAAAAGAAATGAAGTTGGCGTGACGTCAGAGTTCCAAAGTTTTCGGATTTATAACACCGTGGTAATCTGATCATATTTAATTTTTCAACATCTGAAAGCCATTCAAGCCATCTCCTTTCTTCTACAGCATTGATAGAGGTGTCCCAATCATAGCCCTTTTTACACAGTTTCTGTAAAAGAATTTTTGCCTTTAACACAAATGGGGAGACAAAGCCCAGGGGGTCAAACACTGAGCTAACCACTGACAATATACACCTTCTTGTATCTTGATTTTCACGGAGAGTTATTTCGAACCCAAATGAGTCACTTTCCATAAACCAGCGAACGCCCAAAGCACGTTCAACAGGTAAGTCCTTTTTGTCAAAATCAAGATTTACACTTTTGGCAAGCTCTTCAACTGGAATAGTTTTGAGCACGGAAACATTGTTGCTTGTCCATTTTGTTAAATGGAATCCCCCAGTTGCACACAATTTAGAAACATTTTTGATCAGTTCAATTGCCTCGTTTTCTTGATCAACTGATACCAAACAATCATCAACATAAAAGTTCTTTTGAACGACGTCACAGGTTTCTTTATTGACATTGACTGAATTGTCAATGGCCGTTTGCTTGAGAGCAGAGTTGGCACAGCTGGGTGACGATGTGGCACCAAACAAATGCACTTTCATCTTATATGTCAGGGGAGTTTCACATAAGTTGCCATTTGGCCACCATAAAAATCTCAGAAAGTCAGTATCTTTTTCAGTAACTAACACCTGATGAAACATAGCTTCAATGTCACTCATTAATCCGATCTTGCCTTCTCTGAATCTTAACAAAACACCAATTAAATTGTTTGTAAGATCGGGGCCTTGAAGCAGTTGACTATTTAAGGATATGCCAGAATACCTTGCCGCACAATCAAACACGACTCTAACCTTTTCTGGCTTGTGTGGATGGGTAACATTGTGGTGAGGCAAATACCATACTTTACCATTGTTTTTATTAACATCTGGACATTTTACTTGCTCTGCATAACCTTTTGCTATCAGGTTCTCCATGAAATCGGTATAATTTTCATGGAGTTTAGTGTCTTTACACAGTCTCCTTTTCAGGTTATTCAAACGTTGAAAAGCTTGGACTCTGTTGTCTGGGAGTTGTATTTCATCTTCTCTAAAAGGTAAGTCAATTTGATAATGTTCTTGTGTTTTACAAATAGAATTTGTCACTTTCTCAAGAAATTTCTTATCATCTTGAGATGCTTCTTTTTTGTCCTCGGACAATCTTTCTGGGAAGTCAAAGTTCATAGAATTTCTCACCATGTAATCTAACTTTTGTAATTGTTCAATTTCGTTTATTGTTTCAATGCACACTTTGTTTACCCACACTTGATTTACATCTTGGTTACATTGTTTACTATCTCTAATGACATTCCACAAAATCCATCCCAATTTACTTCTTGTAGCATGTGGACTGTTACTTGGACCGCTCCTCACTTCTATAGGTGTATAAACATCTGGAACATTATTCCCTATGAGTAGTCCAACGTTGCCTTTAATTTCAGGAATTTCTATATCATTCAAATGTTGCCAATCAGAAACATTTTTCTGTGTTGCCATATGGCTTAGATTCACAGGCATTTCTTCTTTACTGTAGACCTTAGGCAAGTTAATCATATCACCGGTCAGTGGATTTCCAATCTGCAGGCCTTTAATAACATGAGTATCCATGTTATATGGATCCCCCATTGTGTTCAGTTTAATGTTTGTTTTGTTGCCATAGCAGCCAAGCTGGTTCATCAAGAATTCACTACAAAATGTCACTGTGCTGCCAGGATCAAGAAATGCATAGGTTTGTAACGATTTGCTACTGTTCTTTGATTTTACTAAAACAGGTATGATAGCCATTGTACAAAATCCCTCAGAATCCCCGGCACCCATATCACCACTAGCCACAGCTGAGGTATGTTGAAAATGTTTATTTTCAGATTGATCCTTTTTTGTGTTGTCTTCTGTGTGACAAACAGTTGGATGTCGAAACTTACATATGTCACAGGTAGCCTTTTTTTTACAGTCTTTTCTTTGGTGCCCAAATTTTAAACAACCGAAGCATAAGCTTCTAGATTTCAAAAAGTCACATTTTTCTTGCCATGGTTTAAATTGTAGAGTTTTACAGTTCTCCAGGGAATGATTAGGGTCCATGCAGTAAAAACAAGGAGGGCAAAATGATTTGTGTTTGGTTATAATTGATTGTTCATTAGTCTTTGTTTCTGAAGGTACAGGTTGATTTTCAGCAAAATATGTTGATTTTGGTTGGGCCTGTCTGTAATTTGGTTTTACCCCTTGGTAGGTTGTTTTAGTAGGTGGTTTGATGTGGGACTGCATGGCTTCACGGCCATACACTGGGTCGTTCAACTTTTTCGATTCATCTTTCACAAATTTCACAAAATGAGAAAATTTGGCTGACTGTTTATTTGACCTCATTTGATGAACTAAGGCTCTCCATCTATCATGGCAATAAAAGGGCAACTTACTTAAAAGTAATTTCACATTTTCTGAATATTCCAAGATTTGTAATGCTTCAATGTCTTTTACAGCATTTTCACACTCTGTTAAGAATATACCAAATTCATCAAAGCCTTTTGGATTGTCAGATTTTATTTGAGGCCAATTTCTTGCCTTTGTTATGTAGGCATTGGCTATGATTTCAGTGTTCCCATATCTCTGTTCTAGTTCTTCCATGGCAGCACCGTAACCATGTTCAGAACTGAGGTAACTGTAGCCTGTCACAATTCTGTTGGCTTCACCATATGTGCTTTGTTCGAGGTGATTCATAAGTTCATCAGTAGTATCACAATTTGCAACTATTTTTGCTTGAAATTGTCTTATAAACTTTCTGTATTGTAGAGGATCGCCGCTGAATTTTAGAATTTCTGTAGGGGGTTTTCTTAATTGTTTCACAAATGTCTCTACAACACCCTCGGCTTTGTCCTTTAAATTTTGGTTTACAGTCTGGTTATTGGGAATGGAGTTATTACTTGTGTACCTTGGGATGTATGGTGGGGTTTCTGGATTAAGCTTAATAGAGTTATCTCCCCTTTTGAGAGATTTTACACTGTTTGATGTTTTGTTTATTTCACCACATTCATTTAACTCAAACTCTTCTAAAACTTTTGTTTTGGCATTTGACACTGCCAATTCTGTACTAAGTTGAAGTTCTTCCTCTTGTAATTTCAGTTCAAGTTTAGCCAATTCTATTTCTCTTCTTTTATTTAATAATAATGTTTTTGCTTCTATTTCAGCTTTCTTCTGAATTTCTCTCAACCTGGCTGAGGTAACAGAACTTTTTAGTGATGAGGCATGGCACCGTACTGAAGACTGGGCTTGAATTTGCGAGGCACTATCCTGGGGGGTGATAACAGATTGATTGGATTGATCTCCTCCACTGGGATTCGAAAACCATTTTTCGAATGTAACTTTAAAATCTGTTAAACTGGCTATCATTTCTGTACTAATGTCTTCATTCTCACTTAAGTCAAAGGTCTTGTAAATATCTTGTTCTTTGAAGAAATCCTCTAATAAAGATAACCAATTGGAATGTTGTTGTCTTATTTCTTCGCTATTTTCGTTTGATTTCATCAGTTCTTGAAGATTTTCTCCTTGCTTTGTTAATTCAACATACAGTCTCTTGAGTTTCTTTTCAGTTATTTCTAGACTTTGTTCCCATTTCTTTCTACTAGGTTTTCTGGTTCTTTTCTCTTGAGGGGCGTCTTCCATGGTGTAGTTTATAGTTTAACTATCTGAACTTTGAAGATGGTCCAAAAAACGTCAATGATATTATACTTGCGTATAACAGGCAGAAAAAAACGCAATGCAGTTTCACTCTTCCATAGCTTTATTTATATTAAGCCCTTCTTTAGCTCTCTATATTTTAGGCGCTTAACATGCTTTAGTTTTTATGGACAGTCTCCATCTTAGAAAAACATCGAGACTGTGATTGGAACTGATTGACTGCAAATAAAGAAAATTAACATATTAAAGTATTTGTCTAAATTAACCCTTTTGCAGCCAATAACTATATAACATATATGAAAAGAGTGTTTTGTAGTTTGAGAAAATTAACAATAAACAAATTAGAGAACAACCAAACAAAAAGATAAAACATAACCGTGAAACACGATTTTTTACACTCTAGCCAACGAATATCGCGCACCGAATGATGCTGTAGGCTGACTCGAAATCGGTCGAACGACTCAAGTATTTTACCTTATCTAGCTATAACATGTAGCCTAAATATATGAGCGAAACAATCTCAAAACAAGTTTAGAAATCATATTTAGCGATGGGAGAATACTTTACCGTTTTTTGTGGGCCTTAACTTTCATTTTGTATTTAGTGCTTTTGCTTAAACGCACCATGCTCGATTGCGAGCGCTGCGCCACCTACTCACGTCATGGAGTTACTTCCCTTTAGTTATGACAACTCGCTAAAGAAAACGCGACAACATCAAATTTGACCGTTACACACATTATAAATTCTCAGTAACATTCTTACAGTTCACTATGCGCGAAAATGGAGTGCGACGGCTCTCGAGCCATGTCTCGTGTTGAAGATCTCGTAGAATGGCACAACAGGAGCAAGTCCACTATTAGGATTAAGTTCCTAGATTTCGGTTGATATCTTTGGGTATTGTTTAGTGGGACTTCCAATAAGCCAGGACTACTTTTTTGAGTATTCATGTGACTCAATGAAGTACGTAGTAGTTTGTCTAAAAAATATATGAAAGGTGAAGATTGAATAAAAGTGGCGGATTGAGCTGTCTGACGTGGGGGTGATTGGGCCCCTGACAACAATGTGACTTGTGTCGTCTGCACCCCTGTCCCCTTCGGAAGTGAAAATCTTGAGATTTTGGTCTGTCAAGATTTTAACTGCAGACTTCTCTAGGGTGGTTCCGAGTTTCCACCAGGGCTTTTAGCTGGGCGAATGTTTCTAACCGAGTGACAGAGCCAAACGTTAACATTATGGCAAATGGAAAATTAATTGTGTACTGATGCCAACATCTCGATTGAATCTGAGCGTGATATTACGAGCCTCGCTTTCGGAACGTGTCAAAATGGCGGCTTTTGACCATATCACCGTTTACTTCTTAGCGAAATTGCTTCAGGCCATGGTTCTATCATTCCACTAGCCATAAAGTAAGTTGGCAATCTATTTAATAACGTTCATACAATTTATCTGGGAGGTTGCCACAGTGCATTGAGCGCTCTCTTCCGACGAACTACGTGAAGAACGTGTACTGGCAGCGGTCAAAGATGATGAAGTTTTCCGATCCTCACACTATTCACGTTTAGAAACGACCGTGGTCTTAGAATCCTCATTGCTTGGAAGGTTTAACAGAAACTTTAAGAATTGCGCAAATACTTCACTGTTTTTAATCTCGTACTCTAACCCCTAAATTAGTCTATAAATATAAAGTGTGTCAGTCTTACTGTTACGTAGGTCTTGCACATGGATGTATGTCGACCAAAATCGGAAAACAATCAATAGTTGGCTTTAAAAGTTTAGGCTGTACTCTAGATTCATTCGATCGCCGCATGCGAAAGAGTTGCCTGGAGCCTGTTTCACAAAGCGGCGTAGCGTACGTTTTCACGTAACTGCCTTAACAACCCATACTGTAGAGATACGTTAGTATGAAAGTTACGCAAAAAATACATCTACGCCGCTTTGTTAAAGTTCCTCTCGCCATATAAGTGAAATAATCACGAGTGCGACGTAAAACATCAATCAACAAACGTAAATTCATCTTCTACAGTCAGTATCCCTTTGCCCTTGCTGATCTCTGGTCTGGACAATGTACACTGAGGAATTTAGGGAAGTTTTTCATAAATTCTGATTGTTAAAAGAAGTTCAACGTTTGGAATACCTTGAAAAACTAAAGGACTGACGTTGAAATAAAAGTATTGTTACCGTCAGTACCCTGTACGAGCCAAAGATATGAGCTAAAATACAAAATCCAAATAGCCGGGATGTATGAGTTCATTTTTGGATTTTCGCTGCATCCTCTGGATTGGTATCAACTGAAAGTTGTTATTATGTAATTTCGGATAAAAATAACCCACAATTAGCAAAATTTTCCATATATTTGGCAGCTCATGCCACTTTAAATATGAATGTAATCAATTGTTCTATGTAATATAGATGTAACAGCTTTTGGTCAAAGTTCAGGATGGTAAATGATACCATGAGAAAATAACAAAACCTGGTAACTATTTAACATTTCTAGGGATAGAATGCATGGAATACATGTATGGAGTAGATCTCTAAAAATAGGAATTATGTGTAATAATCTGTGAGATTCGATTACTTCCCGACGACAGCTCTTTTGAAGGGTTATTATTAATTATAATTAGGGGGTTTAAGTGAGTGTACGTTTTGCCGCCCATACTACTGGAATGAAGTTTAAATTGAATGGCACACATTTTTGTCTAAATGTTAGATATAGCTACTAAACCAGTCAAATGAAAATCATCGAATACCAAAAGTGGCGCGAGCTGCCAAAAATCGTTGTTTTTTTTCTTGGAAAATATAGAACAAAGAGTTGATTCTCATCGACAGGTATCATATTGGCACTGGGGTGGGTTCTTTTTATATCATCAATTTGTCAAGTGCAAACTTTTTAACAATTATTTCTAACCACGAGTGAGCATTGATCATTGAGGCCAAAGTTTGGCGGCCTCTCTACAACATGTTAAAAATGATCGCAATCGTGTCTTGTTGACAGCATCCTTTGTGAAGAGAAATGACCGAAGTAATCTAATCAATCCAAGGTTTTCCATAGTCTCTGATCTTAGTGCAAATACTAACTCCCCCAGCTCATACCAACTCTCCATTGATATATGGGTCTAAAGGTTTCCTGAAAAACGAACCTATTGTGTGTTTATTTAATTAAGTCCAGGGCAGGTAGAATAATATTCTAAAAATACGAAATCTAAACTGTCTGAGGGCTAAATATAGCCTGAGTTAACGGGGATAAAGACTCGATCCATCAAACAGACAATAGGGGCTAATGAAGATAGACGGAGAGGAAAAGCCGTAAATAGATCGATTGTCTAATGACGTCGCCAATTAATAGACCAATGCATTATGGGATACCAGAGGAGGGTTCGATTATTTACAGGATGTCGAATATTATTGTTTTAAACGTCTATGGTGGGAAAGGTGCTATATTACTAGAAAACCGCATTGAAAAAAGTATGCACCGTATGTATGATTGAGAAGTATGAATTGCTTTTAGGACTCGTAATTGGACTCTTGGAATCAGGTGTTCTTAAGAGACTCATTGCTTATCTACACATCACACAATCCACTCAATGTACCTACAATGTCATCATATCTGCAGTAGGCCTATACGAGGGTGTGTGTCAAATCGCACACATAAAAACAAATCTGGTGTTTTTCGTATATAGTTCTGGGGAGCCAGGAATCTTTCAGAATATATATTATGGAGACTAGACCTTATTTGGGGATAACGCTGGGGGTCCGGGTTGAAAATAGCATTCAGTTTCTGTAGAATCTGCGGAAAGCAGGGGGATAATTTGCAACAGAGGTTCGCGTTCTGTTTTTATTGTGGGGCATAGGAGCAGAAAATGACATTCATCTTCCACCTCATTTAGTGGACTATCACGTAATAGTCATTTTGATTAACCCGGTTTAGTTAGTCCATTTCAAATCGTATTGTTCATGGCGACACGCTACACCTTCATCAAAATTGACTGGAACAAAGTAGACATTTAACTAGCTTTGGTTTGTCTCTTTGACAAATATGTTCCGGTCATTCTGTAATTAATATACTGAATTGAGCAAGATAGTTCCAGTTAGATATACATCGGATCATGCTCGTCGATACGAACATGATTCTGCTTCATATCGTAGCTACGTCTTTCTTTAATATAAAATGCACACAACAAACACAAACTGAATTGAGGTCATTTTATCATAATATTGAACATGATATAAAGCTCGAATTTCCATTTGCTATGATTTATATTACTCAAATAACTTGTTATCACCACTCAGAAAAATGCTTACCCGGGTGTTTAGGTTGGGCTTAAATCATTGTGTCTGCTTTACTTTGAGAGCCAGAGTATCCCACCAGGACTGTATATTGGCTAATTAAATCTAATCAAAATTTATTTGAAAAAAAAAACACGTTTACTAAATTTGATAAATACACATAGAAGACACTCATATTTTACCGTAGACTTACTTTCAAGTTGGTGGAAAAATAAAACTTTGCCGGATAATGTTAAACGCTGAATTTAATAGGATAAACCAGTCTTAAGGTAATTTTAACAGAGGATTTATTCAATCTTTTGCAATCCATCTAATCAAATCTTGAACATAAAGCTGCCTTTGATGTGACGTCGTTTCATTATAAAAAAAAGTCCCAAATCAGGTGCTGAATAAATGTCTGAGTAGTTTCAAAGTTTGGTCTTTCAATTTTAGTCATTTGTCCTATTATTCTGATACTCTGGACAGTCCCGCTGCACTCCTATCAGAACAATCCCCCACTTCTGAAATCACTGGTCAACCTGAATCCAAACCAAAAAATGAGCATCAGTAAACATGTTGTAACAATTACTAGATCTTTCTATTGATTTCGTCAAAGCCAAACTGCTATAAAACCGTGTTAGCTTTTACTTGAATATCACAGAAAACATAGGTTGGGTAGGGTGACAGGGGCTTGTTTGAAGGGCCGAAAGCTATTGTAAGATGGAACCTTATTATCATCACCAAGATTATATTAGGACAGTTTCATAGGTGTAAGGCATGTCTGAATATATGACAAAGTCAATATCTGATGGGATTTATCACATAGTTTCAAGTGTCTCCCGGATTAAAATCTATGTAAATAAATACCCTCTAACGATTGTACTCCTTACCTAGATTTCTTGAATTCCATATTCCACTAGACAACTGGTCTAACAGACAGTTCGATCTACTGAACCTACACATTTTTTTACCAAACCTAGTCTAGCGAACTACCGGGTAAATCGTGCTTGTAATAATTTCACTGCGATTGGCATCTTAACCAACTACTTCTACAAATACAGGTTGAGCTGTTTTAGAGCCTTAAGGACGCTTGCGGGTGTTTTGGCAGTGTCATGCAGCCATGTTGAGTAACACTTTCTGTGTGAAAGTAAGAGTTGTGCACAGTTCTTTCGGATAGGATAAGTTGAATATATATTAAGCAGCCATGATTATTGTGATGGTATCAGAGTGAGAATGTCTTTACAAATCCTAACGCCATCAACGTAGACCTCAGAGGTACAATCCTCCTCTGGCACCAGAATATTTCCTGCATAAGTGAACACGGCATACTTTGGAAGTTCCTCCATCTACAACAAAACACACGGAATTGAAATTGATTAACACTAAGAGCCCAAAAAGTGAGCTCGTCTACTATACCATGAAACAGAGATACACCATTGTTAAGCATCATGTCCTCCACCAAGGTAAACAAGAGTTCAATTGAACCCAAAATACACCCGTAAAAATACTGTTGATACCCAACATTATATCTCCTGGATGCTGTTTCATGTATGCGACACAGCTCGAAGTGTCTACATATATTTGTGAGAATACAATCATCTGAAGAGTCCACGTGTATGCGGAGAAAAATGTTGAATCAGCTCGAAAAAATGTGAATGCACGTTTTTCAGAAACAAGCCCACAGGATTCAATTTAAGGTACTCTCTAATTAAAAATCTGAAGAAAAAAAAAACAATATCTTCCATAAGGATAACATTTTTAATGACCATTTATCAGATTCAATGCTAATACTGTTACGCTTGAATAGAAATCAAGAAAAAATTGTTTAATTTTGTAACTTTAGAGAAGCCCGAGTTACTGTCAGACATCTTGAATCCATACGGCCTATTCAGAATATCTCGGTCCACTAAAAGCAATACCATAAAAATCTGAAATTCCTTATCCCTCACCCTGCTAAGGATCAAACCAACAACTGGCAAGTAACATGACACAGATGCTACTGTCCACAGTAACAGATCAAGAGACAGAAATAAAAACGAAACATTTGTATAGGCCTAGCTTACATTTCTTAACATCCTCATCCCTCGCTGCTGATGTGAACGAAATAATTTCCGTCTTTAATTTAAATCGTGTAGCTAGTTGTAGTATTGCGTCTGAATACTTGGCTAATCCCTGGCTTAGTAAATTTGACATCCTGGCCTCAGTGAGTCGATGGAATTCATTAAGAATCTGTAGAAAAAAGCGTATATGTGTTGTATGAAAAAATGATTGATTGATTGTTTGGTGTTATATGCCGCACTCAAGATTATTTTATGTATATGACGTCGTTGCCAGGTTTATTGTTGGTTGAAACTGGACCCTATAAATGCTCACAGGAAACCCACGATTTTTTAGGGCAACGGGCAACCATGGATCTGATGAAACCCAGTCTGTAAATTTTCGCAATTTTTTTCGGGTGTGTGCGTTGGTGTGTGTGGGGGGGGGGGGATTGGAACCTGCGACTCATTGGAGATGAAAAAATAAAGACAATGACGAACGTATCCCTGATTAAACAATTCACTTGTAACTCAAACTCTGGTTACGCCAAGATCACCTACAGTTATAAACGAAATAAACACGCATAAGCTTAAACATATTACTCCGTCCATTTGAAAACTTATGACATAATAGCAATATCTTTCCCTTTCTCGATACTTCTGTAGGTTTTTAAAGCGATGTTAGCGTTTTGACTAACGATTAACAAGAAATCGTTCATTGTAGAAAAATTATCAAAAATAATCAATACCTGTTTTAAAACCAATTGAATGTTGTCTTCATACGAAGTATTGTCCATTTTACCAAAACTTCTCACTTTTGATTCCCAAATCCACCCTAAGATTTCCACTAATGAGTTATTTTTTTAACTTTTGTGATTGTGGATGATCGGCTTTTATGGATCTTATGCAGTTGCACTGATATTTCTATACTACAGTTCACACTACAGTTTATATAGTTACCTCAATCCTGGAAAATAAGCAAGGACTGTATAATGCCATCGGCAGTAGCAATACTCTGAAGAATCAGCTTTCTCCTATCTGGGAACGTTTTGTCCGTTAAAAGTGTCAGTTTAGTCTGGTTGTGTCTTGTCTTCTTGTCCTCATTTTTTAAAACCAATCAGTATGATTTTGGATGGTTTCGCCGTCCTCCTCCATCAGGTCAGGATAGAAGTGTTTAACTCCCCCAGTGGTTGCTTTTTGCTGTTACTCTTGGCCCTGTAGAAACTCTGGTCTCCACAGACATTTTCTTAGTCTGCTACCTTTTGGGACAGTCGGAACTCCCTTCGGCTATCTTCGCTCGCTACCGGTCGGCTTTGATCAATCTAAAATAGAGATGGATCCTTCTGCCATTCGTTGAGATATCGACTCTAAAACGATTGAGTGACATGTTGCTTGAACAAAGGGAGGCCACTGCTGTCGACGTCCTTAAAATTGTAAACAACGACACGTGACACTGATAGTTGACTCGGTTATGTAGAGTGATATACGATATAATTCTGGTAGGTAACGTTTAAGCCGCCGATAACCTGTTTTGTTATATTCATTGCTACTCTCCTAATACATATAAAATACCGTGAAGTCCATATCATATTTTGGCTTGACATCCATGGGCGCTGTCATCTTGTTTTAGAATATATATATGAGCTGATGTAGTGCCGATTATATTTTTGATTTTTAACAAGTATTTCTGCCCAAAGGCCTTGCGATACAGGTTATTATTGTAGGGTTACATGTTTGGGAACAGTATAGAACAGAGAATCAAATATCATACACATTATAAATTCTCAGTAAGATTCTTACAGTTCACTATGCGCGAAAATGGAGTGCGACGGCTCTCGAGCCATGTCTCGTGTTGAAGATCTCGTAGAAGGGCACGAGATCTCGATTGGGCTTTGATTTCACTCACGTAAATCCCCGAAGCTATCAGAGTGCTTCGAGGATTTACTGGATTGTCAAGACAGCCGAATTGTGTTCCGACTGACCTTTTCTGCGACTGCGCAATAGACACATGCCTGTCAATACGCTTCCTACAGTTTCTTACCTTGTACATTATTGGCGTCTTCCACAGGTTCTGTAAATAAATCACATTAAATTAAGATAACTCAAAAGGCCTACACGAGACCATCATATGAAAACTGTAGATCATTTAGATACCTTGCAAATTATAATCCATATTTTACTTTAAATGGTCATATGATGCAGAAAAAGGACAGTCTCTAGGAATGCACAGGCACAAACAAGTCCCCCATCCTCGCATGTGAACCACCAAACGCTCATACGACAAGCGTAATTATAACATACATCCGATTGTTATACAAGCCTGGGCCCTGTCTTACGAAGCTGGCGTAAGTTACGTCGGACGTAAATCAGTGTTAAAACCATAGGAGCTTACGCCTTAGTCGCAACTGGTCCATGTTGTAGGCCTATGCGCAAATTTACGCCAGCTTCGTAAGACAGGGCCCTGTACAGAGTCATAAGTGTTTGACGCCAGTTAATTTTGGGGAAAAGTGAGTTAACCAGAAGGAATATAATAATTATAAAATATACAACTATAGAGTTAACCAGAAAAGGTAAAATAAAAAAGATAATAATACAGACAACTATAAAAATACACACAACTTTTAAAGCAAATCAAAGAATGACAGCCCGTATACCTATCCCGCATGATTTTACGATCGGTATATACATATATAGACTACACGTTATTTCTACATTGAGTAAAAAATCTTATTCGCACATGAGTTCAGATCTATGAGTAATTCCAACCACATCACACAAAGTAAGTTATTTTGATTTTGTGTCTTAAACAAATAATTCATACTCCTGATATTTGTCTTAAGTAACTGTTTGTCGTCGAGTTCCGGTCCCTCTGAGAGCAGTATCAGAAAAAGTTACGTTGATTTATATACCAAAGAGTCCCCACAATGGCAATAAATTACGGAGAAAGTGCTCGGAAATCGATTTAATAAAATCGGTTAAATCTCTAGTGTGACGCTACACGTAGCATTTTGTTGATTAATGATGTAATGCATGCGCTCTTTTGTCTCAGGAGATAGATTTAGTTTAAAAACGTAAGGCAAACGCACTTCGCCAGACAAACTGTCAGAATTCTCTCAAGCAAACTTTGGAAAACCACAATGTAAGCGATTCTTTAGTTTAATCATTTCATTCTTGTAGCTGCTAACGTTTTATTGTTTCTTTATGGTAATGGTATATACGTTAAAACTAGTCGCGTTCTAGTACTTCCCTTTGACATCATTAAATTAATGCTGGCACTATCACTTTGAAAGGTCATACAGGTCAACAATGCCTATGTTTATAACTCGCGGTACATGTTCGCTATGCTATTTACCAACGAAGACCACAGTAGATGTTTAGCATTGTACTTTATTGTTAAATTGAAAGCTGTTTTATCTTACATAGATTTCTTATTTGTCACAAACAGTTAACCCTGTTTGTTTGATTTATTTTTCGCTTGTAAAATGCTGTATTTTGTTCTATTGCAGCTTTTTACCCTTCTTTGAGGAACCTCTTGTTAAAGAATAAATGGTTGGAAACGTTACTCAGACTTTCGTCTTCTGAATCATTGAGGTTCTAGGGTTATACTCGCTGCCCTATCCGCTAGAGGCAGTACAGTAAAAAGATTATGATCCCTTCGAAGTTTGCACACAGAGCCTTCTAAGTTCTTCGTCAACTCCAGACACCAGCTGTACGAGCTAATTGGGTCAACGCCTACAGTACCAGCCTACTCCCCGGTTACAGCCCACCAGTCGTCTTCACTCCAAGACATTCAACTCAAAGAAATAATTCCAGTGCAATCTGCACAATCTGAAGATATTTACACAAAGTTCTGACAAAAATGATTCGAATTTAGTAAAAACAAAATGGCTCAAAAAGACATATCAATTAACACTGAAAGTGACACAGCCAACCAATCAGAATCGAGGAAAAGTCCACCTCTTTTATCTACCATAGAAAATAAACAACTTTACGACAAAACAAAACAAGAACATTTAAATAAATTACAGACAGCTTGGAATCAAGTTGAATCTCAAGTGTTCATCAGCAATTCATGTACTCAAGAATCAGCACATCAAACAAAATCAAATGTGAACCAATGCATGGGAAATTATAAAAAACATTCTGAAGATTATGTGAAATATTTGTCCTCATTCCACACTGAAGAAAGTCATCGTGACCTAGATGCCCACCGCTCAGCAGTCCGCTTACACGACCTACTTGTGGAAAACACAATAAACTTGTTAGACAATAAAATAAAAATGACATTAGAAACATCTTCACAAGTATCAAGAAAATCCAAATCCAGAAGTCACAAGTCACAATCTTCTCGATCTGATATCAGCTCAGTGCTAGCACGTAAGAAAGCCGAGGCAGAGGCTGCCCGAGTTGGAATGACTTTTGTGAAAAAAGAATGTGAGTTACGTAAACAAAAAGCTGTTATAGACTCTGAGTTAATAAAACAGCAAGTTGCGATAGACGCTGATTTGAAAATATTGCAACAAGAAAGACAACTTGCAGAAGTCACAGCTGAGACGCAAATACTTCAGGAGATAAATGATGACTTTGACAATTTAAGTGATACAAATATGAACTTTGGTATTCCTACTGAAGATAGCCAAAAACGTACAGAACGGTATGTAAGTGAACACCAGCCTGTGGCTAACGGTAAAAGGGAGATAACCGGAGACCAAAACAAATTTCCTGGAATGTCAACACAAACAGAGGGTCATTACAATAAATCAATTCCCATTGCACAGAACAATAATTTGAACTATATGAACACTGACACACTAAATCCATTAGCACCAGCATTTAGCCCACAATGTGAAAATAAAGGTCAAACAACAAGATATAATTCTCATCAAGGCAGTGAACTAAATTTAGCCTCTGAATTCACGAGGTTTCTTTTAAAGAAAGATCTGATTTTATCAAGATTGTCAAACTTCGATGATCGTCCAGAATCCTACTCGACCTGGAAATCCAGCTTCAAGTCTATAATTGAAGAGCTGCAAGTCAACGCAAATGAGGAGATGGACTTATTATCCAACTGGCTAGGGCCTGAATCTACAAGGTATGCTAAAAGTATGAAAGCTGCAAATGCACATAATCCACAGGAAGGCGTAAATAAAATTTGGGATCGCCTTGAAGAGAGATATGGGAGCCCAGAACTTGTGGAGGCTGCGTTAAAAACTAAACTCGCACGCTTTCCCAGGTTAACCAATAAAGAGGTCACACAACTGTATGACTTGGCAGATATTTTGTCCGAAGTGGAAGCTGCGAAGAATGACGTCAGATACTCAACACTGTTGTCCTACTTCGACTCATCATCCGGTATAAACCCAATCGTCGCCAAATTACCCTACGCCATGCAAGAGAAGTGGACGTCGCAAGCTGTTAACTACAAGAAACAACATAATGCTGTATATCCTCCATTCTCATTTTTCGTCCAGTTCATCAGAGAAATAAGTAGAATTAAAAATGACCCTGGGTTTGTTTATGAACAGACTCCGCCCCCTAGAGATAAGACTATGGGAAGAAATAATCCAATAAAACCTCCAATTTCTTCCAGAAAAACCACCACGTTTGAAAAACAAAAACCAAATAAAAATCTTCAGTGCATAATACATGAGGCCAATCACTCAGTCAACGATTGCAGAGTTTTCAGGAGAAAATCCCAGGAAGAAAGAAAAACATTGTTGAAAGAACATAACATTTGCTTTCGGTGTTGTAATGCTACTTCCCATACAGCACGTGACTGTAAAGTTGAGATACGCTGTGATAAATGCCAATCACACAAACATCCTACTGCCTTACATTGTGAATCGTATGGTTATAAGGACAGATCGTCCACGCCCCCTGTTACCCACGGCGGGGAGTTAAGTAAGAAAGAAACGGACAGTGTTGTACCCGTCGCTTCAAACTGTACTCAAATATGCGGCGATACATTTAATGGCAAGTCATGTGGTAAAACAATCATGATTTACGCATACCCTGCACACAAACCAAATCTACGGAGGAAAGTTTACGCCATTATAGACGACCAAAGTAACTCGTCACTTGCAAACTCTGACTTCTTTAATGACTTCCAAATTAATAGTGAGTCAAAGCCGTATATCCTGTCTTCTTGTGCTGGTCAAGTGACGACAGATGGTCGAAGGGCTACAGATTTTATTGTTGAATCACTTGACAATTCTTGTAAATTAAGAATACCAACAATAATAGAGTGTGACAATATCCCAGACTTCCGTGATGAAATACCGAGTCCCGAAGTGGCAAGATATCACCCACATTTGAATGATATCGAGGGAAAGATTCCTCCCATCGATCCTCAAGTTCCCATCCAATTACTGATAGGCCGTGATCTTGCAGAAGCTCACCATATCCTTGACCAGAAGACTGGCCCATACGGATCACCATACGCCCAAAAGTTACGCTTGGGATGGACAATTGTGGGCGAGGCCTGCTTAGGCAAAACTCACAAACCACAGATGGTAAACGCTAATAAGACTTACCTGCTTTCTAATGGTCGACCATCTTCGTTTCCCCCTTGTCCGAATGAGTTCAACATCAAAGAGACTAATCAACTCCTTCAACCAAAATTTGATATCCTCGTATCAGACATTTTCAAAACAACCCCCGAAGATAACAGACCAGGCCCATCAACGGAAGATATTAAATTCCTCCACATCATGGAGGAAGGATTCCACAAAGGTCCTAACGGCAACCTGATTGCCCCGTTACCTTTTAAATCTCCACGACCAGCATTGATGGGCAACCGATCCCAGGCCGCCCAAAGAGCCAATTCATTGCATTATAGTATTATGAGAAATCCTACCAAAAAAGAGCATTTATGCGAGTTTATGCAGAAAGTTATAGACTCTGGACATGCAGAAGTTGCCCCGCCCCTCTCCAAAAATGAAGAACATTGGTATTTGCCCTTTTTCGCTGTCTATCACCCGAAGAAGCCGCAACAAGTGAGAGGTGTGTTTGATTCATCGGCTTCATTTCACGGTGTTTCATTGAATGATGTCCTCTTGTCAGGCCCGGATCTTACTAACAATCTACTTGGTGTGCTACTCCGTTTCAGGGAAGGTCAAGTGGCTGCCACAGCTGACATTGAAAAAATGTTTTACTGTTTTTACGTGATGGAAAATCATAGAAATTTCCTAAGATTTTTGTGGTATGAAAACAATGACCCTACTAAAGACCTTATTGACTATCGCATGTGTGTTCATGTGTTTGGTAACAGTCCATCGCCCGCTGTAGCCTCGTACGGACTCAATCTTATAGCTAAGACAGGAGAAGGTGAATTTGGTCAAGATGTTACTGAATTTATTTCCAGAAACTTTTATGTGGATGACGGTCTCGTCTCTCACGACACGGCCGAAGAAACAATTGACTTATTTAAACGCACTCAGACATGTCTTAAAAAGGGAGGTAATTTGAGATTACACAAGGTGGCCTCAAACAACGCAGATTTCATGGAAAGTTTTCCAAAAGAAGACCATGCTAAGAGTTTGAGCTGCATAGATCTTAGCAAAGATCCCGTTCCTATGCAAAGAAGTCTTGGTTTGAATTGGGACATAACTACAGATACTTTTACTTTTCCCGTGTCTTCAGTGAACAAACCATACACAAAACGTGGTGTCCTATCTACTATAAATAGTATATATGATCCCATAGGATTCCTCTCGCCAGTAACAGTTAAAGGGAAACTTCTTCTTAGAGAATTAACAGTCGACAACGTCCAATGGGATGATCCTTTGTCGCCGGAACAGGAAGAAGAATGGCAGTCCTGGAGAGATTCACTGTCCCATTTAGCTTCCCTGAAGATTCCACGTCCTTATTTCCCCGTGCCGCAGAATGACGTCATCAAGCGAGAGGTCCATTTATTTTCTGACGCTTCAGAGAAGGCGATTGCAGCAGTCGCTTATGTCCAGATAACTCTCCCTGGGCACGAAGTTTACACTAATTTCCTGTTGGGAAAAGCCAAGGTTGCTCCGGTCCATGGCCACACCGTACCACGACTGGAATTGTGTGGCGCTGTTCTGGCGGTCGAGTTAGCTGAATTCATCTCTGAACATCTGGATCTACCCTTAGTTCAGATGCATTTCCACACCGACAGTAAAGTCGTTCTTGGATATATTTCCAATGAATCCAAACGATTCTACACCTATGTTGCCAATAGGGTGCAACGAATTAAGAAGAGCACAACGCCACAACAATGGAGTTTTGTATTATCCCAAGACAACCCTGCAGACTGCGGCACTCGTCCGTTTGCAGCTGAGTGTCTCGCAACATCCAAATGGCTAACTTGGTCTCCAAAAGACGCTGAAGATGTCAACGAACCGGACCAATCCTTCAATCTGGTAGATGCCGAAAAAGACCAAGAAGTTCGCCCACTAGTCACCTCTATGAAAACTGAAGCATCGCCTGCCCACTCCATCATCGAACAGTTCGAGAAATTTTCAACGTGGCCACGCCTTGTGACAGCTGTGCAAAAACTGAAACATTTGGCCAAATCTTTTCAGAGATCTGACACTTTGAAAAAATGTCAAGGCTGGCACATCTGTTCAGAAGACCGAAACTTAGATTCTCGAAAAGCTGCAGAAAGTTTTATACTGAAGGAGGTACAGAAAGAATTCTATCACAATGAATTGAAATCCATCCGAGACAACAAACCTATTCCCAAGGACAGTCCTATCAGAAATCTATCACCTATCATTGACTCGGAAGGATTACTACGGGTAGGTGGAAGACTGAGGTACGCCAATATTGATGACAGAGAAAAATACCCGTTAATCCTTCCAGGAAAAAGCCACATAGCAACGCTGTTGGTTAGACATCACCACGCCCTCGTCCGACATCAAGGGAGACATTTTACCGAGGGAGCAGTTAGAACAGCCGGGTTGTGGATTACAGGTGTGAAACGTCTTATAAACTCCATAATCCATGATTGCTTCAAGTGCCGGAAACTACGTGGTGTCCAAGGCAGCCAGAAAATGTCGGACCTTCCAGAGGATCGAATATCCCCTTCATCTCCATTCACTTATGTCGGTTTGGATACCTTTGGGCCGTGGTCGATTGTCACCCGAAGAACGCGAGGTGGACAATCCAATAGTAAACGTTGGGCCATCTTATTTACTTGCCTTTCGTGTAGAGCTGTGCACATCGAAGTAGTGGAAGAACTGAGCTCTTCAAGTTTTATCAACGCTCTTAGAAGATTTATCGCCATACGAGGTCCTGTCACTCAGTTCCGGTCTGATAGAGGCACCAACTTTATTGGAGCGGTTGATGACCTCCAGATTGATGCCGTTAACGTAGAAGATGGGCCGGTACAGAAGTTTCTTCATGACAAAGGCATCCGATGGATCTTCAACGCACCCCATTCGTCCCATATGGGTGGTGCATGGGAGAGGATGATTGGCGTGTCACGGAGAATCTTAGAGTCTATCATGGCCGACGTTGGATCTCATGGAGTCACTCATGAGGTACTCACCACATTTATGGCGGAAGTGTGCACAATAGTCAACAACAGACCGCTGACTACAGTTTCTACAGATCCAGACGATCCACATATCTTGACACCCGCCATGCTTCTATTCAATAAAACTGGACCCAACGTTGAACCATTGGTTAATGGTGACAGAACCGAGATGTACAGAGCTCAGTGGAAGAAAGTACAGATGTTAGCAGAAAGGTTTTGGATCCAATGGAGGCGAGATTATCTACATACTCTCCAAACCAGACGCAAATGGCAAACTGATCAGCCGAATTTCAAATCCGGTGATGTTATTCTACTGAAAGATGCATCGGCCAAGCGGAATGATTGGCCCCTCGGTGTTGTTCTCAACGTTTTTCCAGGGACGGATGGAAGAGTACGCAAGGCTACCGTTCGGGTTTCTAGGAACGGCGACAGACGGACGTACACACGGCCGATCTCTGAGATGGTTCTTATGATTTCCGGATAGTTTTGTGAACTTTTGGAACTGCTTGACTTTGAACTTTTGTGAACTATTTAAAACCCCCCCTGGAACTTTTTTGAAGTTATGTTGTTTTTGTTGCATGATTTTGTAAATATTCTGAATTTCTGTTGTGAGTTTATAGTGATGCTTTGTACACGCATCAAGCGGGGAGTGTGACGCTACACGTAGCATTTTGTTGATTAATGATGTAATGCATGCGCTCTTTTGTCTCAGGAGATAGATTTAGTTTAAAAACGTAAGGCAAACGCACTTCGCCAGACAAACTGTCAGAATTCTCTCAAGCAAACTTTGGAAAACCACAATGTAAGCGATTCTTTAGTTTAATCATTTCATTCTTGTAGCTGCTAACGTTTTATTGTTTCTTTCTGGTAATGGTATATACGTTAAAACTAGTCGCGTTCTAGTACTTCCCTTTGACATCATTAAATTAATGCTGGCACTATCACTTTGAAAGGTCATACAGGTCAACAATGCCTATGTTTATAACTCGCGGTACATGTTCGCTATGCTATTTACCAACGAAGACCACAGTAGATGTTTAGCATTGTACTTTATTGTTAAATTGAAAGCTGTTTTATCTTACATAGATTTCTTATTTGTCACAAACAGTTAACCCTGTTTGTTTGATTTATTTTTCGCTTGTAAAATGCTGTATTTTGTTCTATTGCAGCTTTTTACCCTTCTTTGAGGAACCTCTTGTTAAAGAATAAATGGTTGGAAACGTTACTCAGACTTTCGTCTTCTGAATCATTGAGGTTCTAGGGTTATACTCGCTGCCCTATCCGCTAGAGGCAGTACACTCTAGGGCACAAAGACATCCATCACTGATGATTCAGGCGATTGATAAACTGAAGTGGGGAAGCCGGCCTAATTGAATTACAGGGAAATTGGTCATGTAGGTTATAACTTGTAACTCTTACAACACGGTCTATCTTAAGCTATCCAGTTAATAAAATTGTTTTCGAGACAAGGTGCGAATACCAAATAGAGTAGGTCCTATCACATTATCCGTATACCTTCTCTCTAGAAGCTGAAATGTCAGAATGTGAAGATTTGTGGTCGGTGCTCTGTCAGGCACGAAACTGGATGAAACTGGATGACCAAAGGTGTTGAAATGGTAATTTCTGGGGTTTCAGATTGATTGATTAATGTTTTACGCTGCACTTAAGATTATTTCACTTATATGGCGGCGTTGCCAGGTTTAGTGGGAGAGGAACCCGGTTCATTGTCCGGAGGAAAGCCCAGGCCTTCAGCGAGTACCTGGCAAGTCCATATTTGACAGATCGTGTTTTATTTATTATATACAGTTACATATGGACACGGGTAAAATAGACCTGTCAGTCCGCAATTTGATTGATTGATGTTTTGACATCACGAAACTGGTTGACCAAAGGTGTTGAAATGGCAATTTCTGGGGTTTCGGATTGATTGATTGATTGACGTTTTACGCTGCACTTAAGATTATATCACTTATATGGCGGCGTTGCCATGTTTTAGTGGGAGAGGAAACCGGGCTCATTGCCCAGATCGAGGAAACCCCAGAACATCGGCGAGTACCTTCGACAACTCTTCCACATACGGTGACCGAGTGAAATTTTGATTTGGTCTAAGTGTGATTCGAACCAGCGCCACAGTCTGCAATATGTTGAGTGGATTGAAGTTATTTTGATACGCCAGCACGGAATGCTTCAATACCACGTCAACATAGGGTACATTTGAAAAATCTAAGAGTTGCCCTCGGATTTTTTTAAAAATGACAACTGGAAATTTGTAAACAAAACTCACCTAAAATTGCGTCGGGAAAATTCAGAGAGAATTCAAACTTTGAGAAATTCGTTGTTGACGTTGTGTAGGGCCTCAGTTGATCGCTTAGTTGTACGAAGGGATTGTCAAAGAATTTTTTCTGACAATTTTAGGTGGGTCGTGTTAATAAATTTCGAGTTATAATTTTTTTAAAATTCCGAAAGCAACTCTTAGATTTTTCAAATGCACTCTATGTTGACGTGATATTGAAGGATCAGAATAGCTTCAATCCAATTATCTTCCTGGGCCCTGTCTTACGAAGCTGGCGTAAAGTTGCGCATAGGCCTACAACATGGACCAGTTGCGACTAGGGCGTAAGTTCCTATAGTTTTAACACTGATTTACGTCCGACGTAACTTACGCCAGCTTTGTAAGACAGGGCCCAGACCGGCAAGTATAAGGTAAATATGCCAGTCGTCGGCTGTTATATAAGAGGACATGTCATCTTGAGGATGTCACAGCTTCTTATCCCGTTATACGTTTCATCATATCATATCGTACATTAACAGATTATTCATCACAAGGACTTCTAGTTGTGTCTGATCGCAAATTTATATATGTATAGGCTGCAAACACACGATTTTCGAAAAGTGCGTAATAAATTCAGCAATCGGCCGATTTTTTCTGTTACCGGCCACGTTTGGTTTCAGTATTCGGCCGATTATTGAATTTTACCGTTGAGTAATCAGGCTAAAATAAAAATATATTAAACAAGGATATATGAGGTCAATATTTAATTAGAAATCGTTTATTGAAATAGTGATGAAAACAGATCCATACCATTTAAAGTGGCATGAGCTGCCAAAATGTTTATATTTTGACTAAAAACAGAACGTTGAAATTATCGGCTATGTTTCTCGAGACTTATAATTCAGAAGCTTTTCACTGCTTCTAGTCTCGAAAATGTACGATAAAGTATTGTTTTGAACTAACTTTGACTTAGAATGAATGAATGGTCGTCCCGGTTATTTAAATTTTGTTTACTTTTCGAACACTAATCCGGTTCGTATAGGCCACATACTGTATGGATTTTCCTCATTCCAACGCTAATCATTCAGTTTTTCGATGACCTTCAAAGCCTCTTACGTGACGATCAGAAATTATGAAAAAAGCGTGAATTTTGGCAGCCTATGCCACTTTAATAAGGAGCGTACACATATGTTCTAAATACGCGGTCTTAATAACAATGAAAGGACATGACTGATCATTCGTGAGGTTATACAAATAACAAGGCAGATGAACTCAAGCTTATTGGGATCAGGTACTTCAATCGGTCATTTTATCCACTTAATCAATGCGTCGCTGAATGAAAGTGACACACAAGTGACAATAATAAAACAATGGACACAAAGAAGAAAACAATTCGAGGCGCGACATAATTGCCACTGAGACAGTTGTTGCCCAGGCAACAGGGGAGCTTATAGATCATTTACAAAGTAAGGTCTTCTCCCCTCCGAAGAATATGTACGGCGTTGGGGAAAAGACAAAACAAAATGATACCGTTGTCTGAGCAGGACTTACTTAGTTGGCAAGTGAGGTGCATATTGTGACCATCGACTAAAAACAAGACGGGGAGTTTAACCTGATGTTGTACTAGCCAGGGGCGGAGAACATTTGCAACATATTCAAAGAAAGTTTCTGATTTTATCCAGCCTCTGCCTGAAAGACCGATGGCCCAGCTCTCTGGGACGGAGCGAATGACGTCCTTTGGTGGTCTCTGATACGAAAAAACTGTCACACCTTTGACAATATCCCCATCACCCATATACTGCCAAAGTCTCCTTTTCCTTCCCAGGAGCTATGTCATAGGTATTTTTGCAACCGTTTGGTCCCACGACACGTCCGTTTTTTGGGCACATCTGAAAGTTCGTTTCATCGGCATTCAGCACTCGCCTTCCATCTTCAATATGTCCAAATGTCCTTCTGCTTCAAGGTGAGACTTAACATCGTCAAACAACTTCCGGATGTTTGCCTCTTTGACAAGCTCTCGCCTTCGTGATTGACTGAGGCTCTGGACCTGAGGATTGGATGTCGGGCCATAAACCCCTTTAAGGGAAAGTGGGGCAAAACGGAACACTTAATTTGTATGGGGTAAAATTTTTCAATGGGTGCATAGCATAAACAAAATATTATTTAAAAAGGTTTTTACGAGCTTAAATTTTAGAATTAGCATGAGAATAACTTTGTTGCACAATCTTCTTTCAGTGTCAACAACTTTTAAAAAATTGACCCAAGGGTCATAAATAAACCGGTAACAGGACAGTTGGAACAAAACAGAAACAAAAATTCCTGGGCTATTCGTTGTGTTTGATAAAATCAAGTGCATAGATCACAGATAAATTCTACATCATCTCTACTGATTCCGGCACAAACAGTGTGAGACCATTCCATACAGACAGTACACTGAATCATGTCATCAATTATACTGGCACTCCGAGCAATATATACACTGTGCATCAGAACCACTTTCCACATGTGGATCGCCAAACTTCGATGAAGATTTAGCTTTTAGATCCCCCTAAGAGGGTTGGTAAATCGCAATCTTTTGCTTTGTTGAGGGAATGGGAGCTGGTTACAATGTCTGGGGGGTAAAAAGACGAGCTTGGCGTCGCCGAGGTTGTGCAGGGTCTAGCCAAAACGGATTGCAACATTGGAGCTTATAGAGATCCCGACGCCGAGATGGAAACATCATCTGAAACGGACGTTGAATTGTAGCTTCGATCTGGAGATTTATGTGCTGTGAGCACTGAAGACGACTCTAAAGTTTCATTCAGGGGTGCAGCAATATCTGGATATGGTTCATCGGAAGGAGCAGAGAAAGTGGGGTTTAAAGATGGTGCTGGGAAATCTGTGGTTTCGGCAGGCGCGAATTCTTCTGGCTTGAATATATCTCTGTTAGTAGGAAATATTCCAGTCTTTCTAAAACCATTCGTGGCTGCTCTCGTAAACGCGTTTCCAAAAATTTCAGCAACTTGATAAAACTCTTCCAGGGTTGTTCCTGAGCCATTTTTCTACCTCCTGGTCATAGAACGTGGACAGCGGCTTCATAAAACTTGCGTCCACGGGTTGTAGTTTATGGGAACAATGAGGGGGTAGGCACAATAATTCGACTCCATTTTCACGCGCCAAATCAATGACTTCAATATTCCTCGTATGTGTAGAATGCCCATCCAAGATCAACAGCACACGGTTGTCTTTTGAAGCCCCGGACATTTTCACAAAGTAGCTAAACCATTCAGTAAAAATAGACGTTTGCATCCAACCACTTTTGTGTTACGCGACAATAGATCCAGGGGCGGGGGGCTCCATCCATAAGCTCTGGCTTTATCCTGACACGGGGAAAAATGAAGAGCGGAGGACTAAACGATCCCGTGGCATTCATGCATATCTCCACTGTTACTAATTCTCCTCTTTCTGAAGATGTTAGACTCCCAACTTGAGGTCGGCCTTTCTTTGCAAGAATTCTGGACGGCTTCGTTTGTACTGTTGTCATCCCTGTTTCATCCACATTGTAAATATTGCTAAGATGGAAAAGGTGTTTATCAACCAGCTGCTCAAGAAGATCGAAGAAGTTGTTAACATTTTGTTGATTAAATGCTCTGGCACGCGCAGCTGACGTTGCCTCTGGTTGTCGTAAAGCTATCTCTGGGTGACGCTTTCGGAAGTCATAAATCCAATCCAGTCCGGCCATTTTGGTAATCTTGTTGAAAGAATTAGGAAGACGATTCCTTTCTGCTATTTGGAAAGCCAGTGATCTTACATCAAAGATTGTTAATCCAAACATTATGGCCTCCATTTTAAAAATATAGTTTATTAAATCACTCAGCCTATATATTCGGGTGAAATACGGTCTGAAAAAAAGAAACAAGTAATTGAGACGGAGAGAGCTTGAGTTATGAATTATGCTATACTTTAATTTACACCAATTGGCAACATTTAAGGCCAGTGTCGACAGAATGTGCTTCTTATATAATATATTAATCTATATTTCTATCGAACAACCTACTTCGAGCTGGAACCGGAATCTGTCATTATTGAGTGAAATTGTTTAAGGATTTATGAAAAGTTCTTTCTTATATGATGAAGAAGGTTTGTATTTGTCAATGGTCTGCATTTCAAATTATGTTTACGGATGGTAGCACGATATAAATTCTTTAAATTTATTATTTACCTTAAACTGCCCTAACACTTTTGTGGAACCTTTTTGCATATATGTTCTTATTTTTATGGCGTCTTTGGAGAGTAGCGAGGGGCACGTTAAAAGTTTTACTCGCATCTCGCAATGATAGCCCATTGTCCACAGCAGAAAGAGCCTCCTTCATAGAAACTTCATTCCAAAACTGTCGTTGGGTTTTCCTTTGGTATTGCCTAACCATAATGCCAATATGAATTGAAAAAAAGATAAATTAGATAAACAAAAAATATTCCAACAACAGCAGATGTTAGCTGCAGTAGATTATTTAGATTATACACTGACGGCCAAAAGAAACTTTACCACTCAGAATTAGATTTTTTTCAAACGTAGGAAGCAATTTCTGACTAAATCAATATAAACAAAAATAGTACAAGCATACTCCATATATGAATAGAGGTTCGTGTACGGCTACACCAATCTGTGCTGAGGAAACGAGGAAAGTTACAAAACCACGTGACTCATGACTGGCTCAAACCGGTCATTCCTCATGTGTATAAAACCGGGCCAACAGAATGTCAGACTTGCAGAGAGAAAGAAAAACACTATTGTGATACCACGGCTTACTCCAGAACAACGCCAGAGGGTCTTGGGTATGGCCGCTATGGGAGCAACTCTTGACGCCAACAACGTCAACGTCTTGTCAAGGCCTGCACGTACTCCAGACATGTCACCGATAGAACACCTATGGGATGTCATGGATCGTCGCGTAAGAAATCGGCCACGACTTCCAACTAACCGACAAGAAATGGCAGATGCCCTAGAAGACTAATGGCAACGCATCCCACGTGGCGTCATCCGAGGACTGATGTTTTCTGTGCGTCGAAGGATTGCTGCATGCATCGAAGCAAGGAGTGGCCATACACGGTATTGATGAAGTGTTTTTGCCGTTTGGACAAAGTTTTTGTTCCTAACCATATTAACCATCCAAAAGCAAAGGCATTTTTTGACCCCGCACCTAATTGGGCATTTCTGATTTTTCTAAGGGCTAATGTATGTTTTTTTACTTGGGACATTGGTGACCTAAACACACCCTAATGAAAATGTACCATAATTTACCATAGTTTACTATAGTAAAACTGAGGTAAACTATAGTTTACTATAGTATACTATAGAATACTGTAGTGTATTATAGACTTTTGTAGTAATTCTATAGGAAACTTTAGTGGACTATAGTACATTGCCTGTTACTATAGTATACCATAGATTTTGTATAGTAAAACTGAGGTAAACTATAGCTTACTATAATATACTATGGTACACTATCGTTTACTATAGTGTATTGTAGACTTTTGTAGTCAGTCTATAGTTGACTATAGTACATAACCTTTTACTATAGTATATGATAGATCCTTTATAGTAAAACTGTAGTAAACTGGGATAACCGTAGTCTACTCTAGTAAATTGCGGCAAGTCGTCTCGGTGAGACAGCACCTAAAAGAGCGGTGGAAATCCGCCCTGTCACAAGGAGACAACGTCTTCGTATAACCGAAATACTGTTGAGCAGGACGTAAAACCCCAATCACTCACTCACTCACTCTAGTAAATTGCAGGTTACTGTATAGTACAACACAGTAAGTTTATAGTCAAAGTGTCGTAAGTATGGTAAACTATAGTTTTACAGCTGTAGTATATTATAGGTTGGTACAATAGAGAATTATGGTCATTATATTGCTAAACTGAAGTAAATTAAGTATGATACATAAGTTAATAGTCAAGTATAGTAAACTATAGATCACTGTAATAGATTACTATGGAGAATCATGCTAATTATATACCGGTACTCAAACTGAAATGAGCTGCACGGTGCTGTAGTAAATTGTAGGCAACTTAAACTGTCATAGCACAAGTTTATAGTCAAACTGTAGTAAAGTATGGTAAACTGTAGACGGCTCACTATAGTATATATCTATATTAAAATGAAATAAACTTCTCCAAATATTGCACTCTATATTTTATCTATTTTAAACGAACGTACTATTAAGAGTATCTAAATACTATGTTCTCACTCAATATAGGACTTATTACCGATCTCTTTTTACAAGAAAACCGTCATATGCGATAATGTGGTTTGAACGGATTGTAATGAGGACAAGATGTAGTTATAATGTTCTCATTTGTCATGGTTCTGATAGTAAGGGCTCTGACTACAAAGTGATTATGAAGAGTTATTTTCTTTAACCACCAGTACAAATTAATATTTTTAACTGGCATGATTCTTCTCAGGTTTTTAAAGAGCCAAATCAGTTTTTTTCTACTGACTTCTAGGGTTTTTTTTTCTATCACAAATCCAGATTTCAAGTTCTTTAAATTCATTTTATTTAAAAAAAAAACACTTCTGGAATGTCAGAATCAGTTAAGAAAAGTAAAGAAAAAAAGTAAATATCAATTATATTGATATAAGAGGACATTTTTTTTTTTTTTTTTTCTATAACTTGATGAAATCATATAGTCTGGCTGACACGGGACGCGGACGAGTCTAACAAGAAAGTCAGTTTTTTTCTGGGCCTCCAGAATCATGCCTGTTTTAATTCCTTGACACAAATCTCCCATCCTGCGTTTCATGTAAATTTCCGTTTCAAGCGACCCACAATATGTAGGCCTATGTTTGAAATTAATGTTCTTCAGTCTTAGGCCCCTTTCATAATTGATGGGATTATTTACAAGCAGAACATGATATTTTATTTGCCTGCTCAAAAGTAGGCCTACAGGTGGTCATCTACTATGCAATAAATTATATAACATAAAGAAAGGATTTTTTAAGTATGTCTTTAATTTCTTAAATCTTTATAAAAATTAATTCAAAATCTGTATTTCTACTATGAAGTCTTGGTGCAAATGGCTCAAATTTGTTTTTCAATTAGCCTACTTTATTGAAGTAGGGCCTAATCCAGTCGAATAACAAGGACTTCAAGTTCAACTATGTAGGCTGTGAGACTAAGAGGGGAGGGGGTGTGGCTGGGCTGACAGAATGACAGTCACAGCTGAGTGCAAAGCTTGCTTTGAGGTGTTATAAAATTTTATGGCTGACTTTAAAGATTTTCAAGTTGTATGAGTAGGGTTATAAAGTTTTCCTTGACAGGCGTAAAGTTTTCATTGATAAGTGTATTAAACTACTTATAGTTAGTTTATTTAACGACTTCTGTGCCGATATAGCATGAGTTATGACAACACGTCAACAAAGTATTTAGTCAACATGTGGACTGGCCGTAAATGTATATGGCTTTACAACTTTTTAACACTTCCCCATCTGGAATAGTCAGCATTGCAATAAAAGAAGCAGTTTATTTCTCCTAAGAAGAAGTTCACGTCTTTGTTTTGTCACTTCCACCAAATGAAAAGATTAAAGTAGCTGTAAGATTCGGACTGATCGACGTTGTTTCCCAGACATCCGGGTATCGTGATAACGAGGTCAAGTATTACGGCCGTACGTGTCAACCGCCATCTTTTTCACTGGGACTCTGTCAACGAGAATCGTACCCGTGTTTATATTACGATTGAGAACAATTTAGGATTGCATTCTGGTGTGTTTTCTGATCAACCTGTCCAGCACCATTTGTACACATGACTGGTGAAATGGTCCGAAGTTGGGAGTTACCTCAGAAGTAGGGGCCTACAGATCCCGAACATTGGATTTGGAGTCGACCGACGTGAGTCTGGTTGGATTTGGTAATGTCGGCTGAAGAAAAGCAAACACCAAACTGGGAAACAGGCTGACTGTGACACTGACAGTCTGGGTAGGTTTTGAATTTTTATTTACCGTATGAATATTTGTTTGGTGCGAGTATAGAACTGGTATAGAACACGTACAGCTTATGTTTACACCAAAAAGAATGTGCCTTTTCGGTATTCCATTTCAAAACTACATTTATTCATATTACTTATTAGTTTCCAAAATTAAAAGGTGAAATAGTGGTTTTATGAATACAACAAAATTTATGGTACATCAAATTTATTTATTTGAAGAACAAAACAAGTAAAAATCAGCTGTAGCAAAAATTGTTAATTATATTCCATACAATTAGGAAAGTATTTAGCATGTTTGATATTTTCTGCCTCTCGTGGCAAGAATCTCACCGTGTGCGCATAACGTAAGCTGCCGGCTGAGCTGAGAGGAGGGATAGTCCAATCGCATGTGCCTATTAAATCATGTGACCACTTAGAATATTACGTAACACGGGTAGTGACACTTGTGTAGGTCAGTGAACTTGGGTGACAAAGAACTGGCCTCAGCCGAGAGCTCATCGTCTGCGCTGAAATCTGTAGCTGCTCCCTTGGCCACGCGTGCCTTGTAGCTCAGCCGGCGCCTCTCGTATGCGCTAGGCTTTAGAGCGCTTAATTCGTAGATACTAATAATTTGGAGTAACTCCGAATAATAAGCCCTTTTTAGTAAGAAAACCAGGATAGAGACACACGAGTGCGGCTACCTAGTAGTAAGCCCTACACTTCCAAAATAAAACACATCATTCAGTTGTGTATGTATCTATATGCATGTCTACGTACCTGTGAAAGGGTGAAGTGCATTTAAAATGTAATTGTACATTAAACTGCCCCAGTAGGCAGTATGTCTTTTGATCAAGATGAACATTCTTGCATCATTTATAGTAGTTAACAAGTATAACAACCACAATTTTATTTTCAGAGCTCACACATATCTCTTCAAATATGACAATAGGCGATGTACAGTAAATCGGCTCCCAGAAATGAGAATCAACCTATACTACAGTTAACATGGGACACCCTACAACTACAGGAGCTGAAGAATCCTCTCACCGGAAACCAGAGTCTTTCTGAAAATTAGGATACATAATCGAAAAAGGTAGATTAAAATTTAAGTTTTTATGATTACCCGGATAACGCAAAATCTCAATGCCTGTAGGCTTTATTATTATATTTATAGTTATAGGGTAGACTTTAAAATCATAACGGTAACCGGTTTAACAAATGCTGTATATCAAGAAAAAGAGTATACGAGGTAGCAAAACAAAATATTTGCATGGAATTCCCGGTTTTACTATAGGGGCCTACTGTATACATGTAGGTCATTGGTTTAGTGCATCAAACATACATGTATTACAGTATAATATAAAGGTCCCTTTTGGTCGTCTGCTGGTTGGTGAAATATAACATGGCAATGAATGGAAAACAAGCACATTTCGGCTGTAAGAACAGATAAAAAGTCTAACTTGGGTTAATAAGATTTTGGAAACTGTATATTCTTTACCATACTTTTTTTTTGCAGGAAATTGGAAATTACATATCAGAGTAGATTTTTTCTCCATTTATTCCCATGTTAATAGTCAACGGAGGTTCAAAGCAAAGTGAGGTAACAAAGCCTGGGATGACGTCACACAGTGGATTTCTATAAGGTAAATTATTGAAATCAAGATAATACTTCATGGTCACAGTGCAAAATTTGTTTCAATATGTAATACATTGGCTTAATCTTGCTCAGTCAAGCACAGGCCTTCCCCGTTGATGTTATTTATTTATATTTCTTTTGTTTTCTTGTAGTATAAACTGAAGAACGATATCCTGATCACAGAGAGTCATACACCAAACACTCCCCAGAACCATAAAAGCAGTCTGGCCTCAAAACAGCGATCTAACCCCAAACAGAAATCAGAGGATTCCCCCCCCCCCCCCCCCCCCAAAAAAAAAAAAACCCAACCATTCATAAGTTTAACAAAGTCATTTTGAGAATGAAGAGAAGGAAGGTGTTGTACAATAATATCAAATGTCAGTTTTATCAGATTTTGTGTACAGATTTTTCAACAGTACTTGATGTAATAAACAGCATTATCTGTCTTAAACTAAAGATTTTTTCTTATTATTTTGTATGTTAACTGAAGACCGTCAGCAGTCACTATAGTTTATGTTATTACAGTCACCATGGTTTACTAAAGTTTACTATGCCACTAGTATAGTCGCTACAGTTTACTATAGTCGCCATGGATTACTATAGTTTACTATGGTACTTTATAGTCGCTATAGGTTACTATAGTACTTTTACCAAAAAAGTCGCTATAGACTACTATAGTCGCTATAGACTACTATAGTCGCTATAGACTACTATAGTCGCTATAGACTACTATAGTCGCTATAGACTACTATAGTCGCTATAGACTACTATAGTCGCTATAGACTACTATAGTCGCTATAGACTACTATAGTCGCTATAGACTACTATAGTCGCTATAGACTACTATAGTCGCTATAGACTACTATAGTCGCTATAGACTACTATAGTCGCTATAGACTACTATAGTCGCTATAGACTACTATAGTCGCTATAGACTACTATAGTCGCTATAGACTACTATAGTCGCTATAGACTACTATAGTCGCTATAGACTACTATAGTCGCTATAGACTACTATAGTCGCTATAGACTACTATAGTCGCTATAGACTACTATAGTCGCTATAGACTACTATAGTCGCTATAGACTACTATAGTCGCTATAGACTACTATAGTCGCTATAGACTACTATAGTCGCTATAGACTACTATAGTCGCTATAGACTACTATAGTCGCTATAGACTACTATAGTCGCTATAGACTACTATAGTCGCTATAGACTACTATAGTCGCTATAGACTACTATAGTCGCTATAGACTACTATAGTCGCTATAGACTACTATAGTCGCTATAGACTACTATAGTCGCTATAGACTACTATAGTCGCTATAGACTACTATAGTCGCTATAGACTACTATAGTCGCTATAGACTACTATAGTCGCTATAGACTACTATAGTCGCTATAGACTACTATAGTCGCTATAGACTACTATAGTCGCTATAGACTACTATAGTCGCTATAGACTACTATAGTCGCTATAGACTACTATAGTCGCTATAGACTACTATAGTCGCTATAGACTACTATAGTCGCTATAGACTACTATAGTCGCTATAGACTACTATAGTCGCTATAGACTACTATAGTCGCTATAGACTACTATAGTCGCTATAGACTACTATAGTCGCTATAGACTACTATAGTCGCTATAGACTACTATAGTCGCTATAGACTACTATAGTCGCTATAGACTACTATAGTCGCTATAGACTACTATAGTCGCTATAGACTACTATAGTCGCTATAGACTACTATAGTCGCTATAGACTACTATAGTCGCTATAGACTACTATAGTCGCTATAGACTACTATAGTCGCTATAGACTACTATAGTCGCTATAGACTACTATAGTCGCTATAGACTACTATAGTCGCTATAGACTACTATAGTCGCTATAGACTACTATAGTCGCTATAGACTACTATAGTCGCTATAGACTACTATAGTCGCTATAGACTACTATAGTCGCTATAGACTACTATAGTCGCTATAGACTACTATAGTCGCTATAGACTACTATAGTCGCTATAGACTACTATAGTCGCTATAGACTACTATAGTCGCTATAGACTACTATAGTCGCTATAGACTACTATAGTCGCTATAGACTACTATAGTCGCTATAGACTACTATAGTCGCTATAGACTACTATAGTCGCTATAGACTACTATAGTCGCTATAGACTACTATAGTCGCTATAGACTACTATAGTCGCTATAGACTACTATAGTCGCTATAGACTACTATAGTCGCTATAGACTACTGTAGTCGCTATAGACTACTGTAGTCGCTATAGACTACTGTAGTCGCTATAGACTACTATAGTCGCTATAGACTACTGTAGTCGCTATAGACTACTATAGTCGCTATAGACTACTGTAGTCGCTATAGACTACTATAGTCGCTATAGACTACTGTAGTCGCTATAGACTACTGTAGTCGCTATAGACTACTGTAGTCGCTATAGACTACTGTAGTCGCTATAGACTACTGTAGTCGCTATAGACTACTGTAGTCGCTATAGACTACTGTAGTCGCTATAGACTACTGTAGTCGCTATAGACTACTGTAGTCGCTATAGACTACTGTAGTCGCTATAGACTACTGTAGTCGCTATAGACTACTGTAGTCGCTATAGACTACTGTAGTCGCTATAGACTACTGTAGTCGCTATAGACTACTGTAGTCGCTATAGACTACTGTAGTCGCTATAGACTACTGTAGTCGCTATAGACTACTGTAGTCGCTATAGACTACTGTAGTCGCTATAGACTACTGTAGTCGCTATAGACTACTGTAGTCGCTATAGACTACTGTAGTCGCTATAGACTACTGTAGTCGCTATAGACTACTGTAGTCGCTATAGACTACTGTAGTCGCTATAGACTACTGTAGTCGCTATAGACTACTGTAGTCGCTATAGACTACTGTAGTCGCTATAGACTACTGTAGTCGCTATAGACTACTGTAGTCGCTATAGACTACTGTAGTCGCTATAGACTACTGTAGTCGCTATAGACTACTGTAGTCGCTATAGACTACTGTAGTCGCTATAGACTACTGTAGTCGCTATAGACTACTGTAGTCGCTATAGACTACTGTAGTCGCTATAGACTACTGTAGTCGCTATAGACTACTGTAGTCGCTATAGACTACTGTAGTCGCTATAGACTACTGTAGTCGCTATAGACTACTGTAGTCGCTATAGACTACTGTAGTCGCTATAGACTACTGTAGTCGCTATAGACTACTGTAGTCGCTATAGACTACTGTAGTCGCTATAGACTACTGTAGTCGCTATAGACTACTGTAGTCGCTATAGACTACTGTAGTCGCTATAGACTACTGTAGTCGCTATAGACTACTGTAGTCGCTATAGACTACTGTAGTCGCTATAGACTACTGTAGTCGCTATAGACTACTGTAGTCGCTATAGACTACTGTAGTCGCTATAGACTACTGTAGTCGCTATAGACTACTGTAGTCGCTATAGACTACTGTAGTCGCTATAGACTACTGTAGTCGCTATAGACTACTGTAGTCGCTATAGACTACTGTAGTCGCTATAGACTACTGTAGTCGCTATAGACTACTGTAGTCGCTATAGACTACTGTAGTCGCTATAGACTACTGTAGTCGCTATAGACTACTGTAGTCGCTATAGACTACTGTAGTCGCTATAGACTACTGTAGTCGCTATAGACTACTGTAGTCGCTATAGACTACTGTAGTCGCTATAGACTACTGTAGTCGCTATAGACTACTGTAGTCGCTATAGACTACTGTAGTCGCTATAGACTACTGTAGTCGCTATAGACTACTGTAGTCGCTATAGACTACTGTAGTCGCTATAGACTACTGTAGTCGCTATAGACTACTGTAGTCGCTATAGACTACTGTAGTCGCTATAGACTACTGTAGTCGCTATAGACTACTGTAGTCGCTATAGACTACTGTAGTCGCTATAGACTACTGTAGTCGCTATAGACTACTGTAGTCGCTATAGACTACTGTAGTCGCTATAGACTACTGTAGTCGCTATAGACTACTGTAGTCGCTATAGACTACTGTAGTCGCTATAGACTACTGTAGTCGCTATAGACTACTGTAGTCGCTATAGCTACTGTAGTCGCTATAGACTACTGTAGTCGCTATAGCTAACTGTAGTCGCTATAGCTAACTGTAGTCGCTATAGCTAACTGTAGTCGCTATAGACTAACTGTAGTCGCTATAGCTAACTGTAGTCGCTATAGCTAACTGTAGTCGCTATAGCTAACTGTAGTCGCTATAGCTAACTGTAGTCGCTATAGCTAACTGTAGTCGCTATAGCTAACTGTAGTCGCTATAGCTAACTGTAGTCGCTATAGCTAACTGTAGTCGCTATAGCTAACTGTAGTCGCTATAGCTAACTGTAGTCGCTATAGCTAACTGTAGTCGCTATAGCTAACTGTAGTCGCTATAGCTAACTGTAGTCGCTATAGCTAACTGTAGTCGCTATAGCTAACTGTAGTCGCTATAGCTAACTGTAGTCGCTATAGCTAACTGTAGTCGCTATAGCTAACTGTAGTCGCTATAGCTAACTGTAGTCGCTATAGCTAACTGTAGTCGCTATAGCTAACTGTAGTCGCTATAGCTAACTGTAGTCGCTATAGCTAACTGTAGTCGCTATAGCTAACTGTAGTCGCTATAGCTAACTGTAGTCGCTATAGCTA
Source organism: Lepidochitona cinerea (assembly GCA_963971465.1). Classification (NCBI taxonomy): domain Eukaryota; kingdom Metazoa; phylum Mollusca; class Polyplacophora; order Chitonida; family Tonicellidae; genus Lepidochitona; species Lepidochitona cinerea. The sequence goes on from OZ020561.1 coordinate 30,182,564, forward strand.
ACTGTAGTCGCTATAGCTAACTGTAGTCGCTATAGCTAACTGTAGTCGCTATAGCTAACTGTAGTCGCTATAGCTAACTGTAGTCGCTATAGCTAACTGTAGTCGCTATAGCTAACTGTAGTCGCTATAGCTAACTGTAGTCGCTATAGCTAACTGTAGTCGCTATAGCTAACTGTAGTCGCTATAGCTAACTGTAGTCGCTATAGCTAACTGTAGTCGCTATAGCTAACTGTAGTCGCTATAGCTAACTGTAGTCGCTATAGCTAACTGTAGTCGCTATAGCTAACTGTAGTCGCTATAGCTAACTGTAGTCGCTATAGCTAACTGTAGTCGCTATAGCTAACTGTAGTCGCTATAGCTAACTGTAGTCGCTATAGCTAACTGTAGTCGCTATAGCTAACTGTAGTCGCTATAGCTAACTGTAGTCGCTATAGCTAACTGTAGTCGCTATAGCTAACTGTAGTCGCTATAGCTAACTGTAGTCGCTATAGCTAACTGTAGTCGCTATAGCTAACTGTAGTCGCTATAGCTAACTGTAGTCGCTATAGCTAACTGTAGTCGCTATAGCTAACTGTAGTCGCTATAGCTAACTGTAGTCGCTATAGCTAACTGTAGTCGCTATAGCTAACTGTAGTCGCTATAGCTAACTGTAGTCGCTATAGCTAACTGTAGTCGCTATAGCTAACTGTAGTCGCTATAGCTAACTGTAGTCGCTATAGCTAACTGTAGTCGCTATAGCTAACTGTAGTCGCTATAGCTAACTGTAGTCGCTATAGCTAACTGTAGTCGCTATAGCTAACTGTAGTCGCTATAGCTAACTGTAGTCGCTATAGCTAACTGTAGTCGCTATAGCTAACTGTAGTCGCTATAGCTAACTGTAGTCGCTATAGCTAACTGTAGTCGCTATAGCTAACTGTAGTCGCTATAGCTAACTGTAGTCGCTATAGCTAACTGTAGTCGCTATAGCTAACTGTAGTCGCTATAGCTAACTGTAGTCGCTATAGCTAACTGTAGTCGCTATAGCTAACTGTAGTCGCTATAGCTAACTGTAGTCGCTATAGCTAACTGTAGTCGCTATAGCTAACTGTAGTCGCTATAGCTAACTGTAGTCGCTATAGCTAACTGTAGTCGCTATAGCTAACTGTAGTCGCTATAGCTAACTGTAGTCGCTATAGCTAACTGTAGTCGCTATAGCTAACTGTAGTCGCTATAGCTAACTGTAGTCGCTATAGCTAACTGTAGTCGCTATAGCTAACTGTAGTCGCTATAGCTAACTGTAGTCGCTATAGCTAACTGTAGTCGCTATAGCTAACTGTAGTCGCTATAGCTAACTGTAGTCGCTATAGCTAACTGTAGTCGCTATAGCTAACTGTAGTCGCTATAGCTAACTGTAGTCGCTATAGCTAACTGTAGTCGCTATAGCTAACTGTAGTCGCTATAGCTAACTGTAGTCGCTATAGCTAACTGTAGTCGCTATAGCTAACTGTAGTCGCTATAGCTAACTGTAGTCGCTATAGCTAACTGTAGTCGCTATAGCTAACTGTAGTCGCTATAGCTAACTGTAGTCGCTATAGCTAACTGTAGTCGCTATAGCTAACTGTAGTCGCTATAGCTAACTGTAGTCGCTATAGCTAACTGTAGTCGCTATAGCTAACTGTAGTCGCTATAGCTAACTGTAGTCGCTATAGCTAACTGTAGTCGCTATAGCTAACTGTAGTCGCTATAGCTAACTGTAGTCGCTATAGCTAACTGTAGTCGCTATAGCTAACTGTAGTCGCTATAGCTAACTGTAGTCGCTATAGCTAACTGTAGTCGCTATAGCTAACTGTAGTCGCTATAGCTAACTGTAGTCGCTATAGCTAACTGTAGTCGCTATAGCTAACTGTAGTCGCTATAGCTAACTGTAGTCGCTATAGCTAACTGTAGTCGCTATAGCTAACTGTAGTCGCTATAGCTAACTGTAGTCGCTATAGCTAACTGTAGTCGCTATAGCTAACTGTAGTCGCTATAGCTAACTGTAGTCGCTATAGCTAACTGTAGTCGCTATAGCTAACTGTAGTCGCTATAGCTAACTGTAGTCGCTATAGCTAACTGTAGTCGCTATAGCTAACTGTAGTCGCTATAGCTAACTGTAGTCGCTATAGCTAACTGTAGTCGCTATAGCTAACTGTAGTCGCTATAGCTAACTGTAGTCGCTATAGCTAACTGTAGTCGCTATAGCTAACTGTAGTCGCTATAGCTAACTGTAGTCGCTATAGCTAACTGTAGTCGCTATAGCTAACTGTAGTCGCTATAGCTAACTGTAGTCGCTATAGCTAACTGTAGTCGCTATAGCTAACTGTAGTCGCTATAGCTAACTGTAGTCGCTATAGCTAACTGTAGTCGCTATAGCTAACTGTAGTCGCTATAGCTAACTGTAGTCGCTATAGCTAACTGTAGTCGCTATAGCTAACTGTAGTCGCTATAGCTAACTGTAGTCGCTATAGCTAACTGTAGTCGCTATAGCTAACTGTAGTCGCTATAGCTAACTGTAGTCGCTATAGCTAACTGTAGTCGCTATAGCTAACTGTAGTCGCTATAGCTAACTGTAGTCGCTATAGCTAACTGTAGTCGCTATAGCTAACTGTAGTCGCTATAGCTAACTGTAGTCGCTATAGCTAACTGTAGTCGCTATAGCTAACTGTAGTCGCTATAGCTAACTGTAGTCGCTATAGCTAACTGTAGTCGCTATAGCTAACTGTAGTCGCTATAGCTAACTGTAGTCGCTATAGCTAACTGTAGTCGCTATAGCTAACTGTAGTCGCTATAGCTAACTGTAGTCGCTATAGCTAACTGTAGTCGCTATAGCTAACTGTAGTCGCTATAGCTAACTGTAGTCGCTATAGCTAACTGTAGTCGCTATAGCTAACTGTAGTCGCTATAGCTAACTGTAGTCGCTATAGCTAACTGTAGTCGCTATAGCTAACTGTAGTCGCTATAGCTAACTGTAGTCGCTATAGCTAACTGTAGTCGCTATAGCTAACTGTAGTCGCTATAGCTAACTGTAGTCGCTATAGCTAACTGTAGTCGCTATAGCTAACTGTAGTCGCTATAGCTAACTGTAGTCGCTATAGCTAACTGTAGTCGCTATAGCTAACTGTAGTCGCTATAGCTAACTGTAGTCGCTATAGCTAACTGTAGTCGCTATAGCTAACTGTAGTCGCTATAGCTAACTGTAGTCGCTATAGCTAACTGTAGTCGCTATAGCTAACTGTAGTCGCTATAGCTAACTGTAGTCGCTATAGCTAACTGTAGTCGCTATAGCTAACTGTAGTCGCTATAGCTAACTGTAGTCGCTATAGCTAACTGTAGTCGCTATAGCTAACTGTAGTCGCTATAGCTAACTGTAGTCGCTATAGCTAACTGTAGTCGCTATAGCTAACTGTAGTCGCTATAGCTAACTGTAGTCGCTATAGCTAACTGTAGTCGCTATAGCTAACTGTAGTCGCTATAGCTAACTGTAGTCGCTATAGCTAACTGTAGTCGCTATAGCTAACTGTAGTCGCTATAGCTAACTGTAGTCGCTATAGCTAACTGTAGTCGCTATAGCTAACTGTAGTCGCTATAGCTAACTGTAGTCGCTATAGCTAACTGTAGTCGCTATAGCTAACTGTAGTCGCTATAGCTAACTGTAGTCGCTATAGCTAACTGTAGTCGCTATAGCTAACTGTAGTCGCTATAGCTAACTGTAGTCGCTATAGCTAACTGTAGTCGCTATAGCTAACTGTAGTCGCTATAGCTAACTGTAGTCGCTATAGCTAACTGTAGTCGCTATAGCTAACTGTAGTCGCTATAGCTAACTGTAGTCGCTATAGCTAACTGTAGTCGCTATAGCTAACTGTAGTCGCTATAGCTAACTGTAGTCGCTATAGCTAACTGTAGTCGCTATAGCTAACTGTAGTCGCTATAGCTAACTGTAGTCGCTATAGCTAACTGTAGTCGCTATAGCTAACTGTAGTCGCTATAGCTAACTGTAGTCGCTATAGCTAACTGTAGTCGCTATAGCTAACTGTAGTCGCTATAGCTAACTGTAGTCGCTATAGCTAACTGTAGTCGCTATAGCTAACTGTAGTCGCTATAGCTAACTGTAGTCGCTATAGCTAACTGTAGTCGCTATAGCTAACTGTAGTCGCTATAGCTAACTGTAGTCGCTATAGCTAACTGTAGTCGCTATAGCTAACTGTAGTCGCTATAGCTAACTGTAGTCGCTATAGTTAACTGTAGTCGCTATAGTTAACTGTAGTCGCTATAGTTAACTGTAGTCGCTATAGTTAACTGTAGTCGCTATAGTTAACTGTAGTCGCTATAGTTAACTGTAGTCGCTATAGTTAACTGTAGTCGCTATAGTTAACTGTAGTCGCTATAGTTAACTGTAGTCGCTATAGTTAACTGTAGTCGCTATAGTTAACTGTAGTCGCTATAGTTAACTGTAGTCGCTATAGTTAACTGTAGTCGCTATAGTTAACTGTAGTCGCTATAGTTAACTGTAGTCGCTATAGTTAACTGTAGTCGCTATAGTTAACTGTAGTCGCTATAGTTAACTGTAGTCGCTATAGTTAACTGTAGTCGCTATAGTTAACTGTAGTCGCTATAGTTAACTGTAGTCGCTATAGTTAACTGTAGTCGCTATAGTTAACTGTAGTCGCTATAGTTAACTGTAGTCGCTATAGTTAACTGTAGTCGCTATAGTTAACTGTAGTCGCTATAGTTAACTGTAGTCGCTATAGTTAACTGTAGTCGCTATAGTTAACTGTAGTCGCTATAGTTAACTGTAGTCGCTATAGTTAACTGTAGTCGCTATAGTTAACTGTAGTCGCTATAGTTAACTGTAGTCGCTATAGTTAACTGTAGTCGCTATAGTTAACTGTAGTCGCTATAGTTAACTGTAGTCGCTATAGTTAACTGTAGTCGCTATAGTTAACTGTAGTCGCTATAGTTAACTGTAGTCGCTATAGTTAACTGTAGTCGCTATAGTTAACTGTAGTCGCTATAGTTAACTGTAGTCGCTATAGTTAACTGTAGTCGCTATAGTTAACTGTAGTCGCTATAGTTAACTGTAGTCGCTATAGTTAACTGTAGTCGCTATAGTTATCTGTAGTCGCTATAGTTATCTGTAGTCGCTATAGTTATCTGTAGTCGCTATAGTTATCTGTAGTCGCTATAGTTATCTGTAGTCGCTATAGTTATCTGTAGTCGCTATAGTTATCTGTAGTCGCTATAGTTATCTGTAGTCGCTATAGTTATCTGTAGTCGCTATAGTTATCTGTAGTCGCTATAGTTATCTGTAGTCGCTATAGTTATCTGTAGTCGCTATAGTTATCTGTAGTCGCTATAGTTATCTGTAGTCGCTATAGTTATCTGTAGTCGCTATAGTTATCTGTAGTCGCTATAGTTATCTGTAGTCGCTATAGTTATCTGTAGTCGCTATAGTTATCTGTAGTCTGTTTACTATAGTTAACTGTAGTCTGTTTACTATAGTTAACTGTAGTCTGTTTACTATAGTTAACTACAGTGACTATAGTTTACTATAGTAAACAGGCTATAGTAAAGTGGCAAAAGTACCATAGTAAACTATAGTTTTTTGCTATAGTAAACTATAGTACATTTTCATTAGGGCATTGGCGCTTCAAATACATTATATTTCGTGCGTGTATTGTTTTGTTAAAATATAATTTTTTGCTGTTAACAACGCTGTAAAGTTTCTTTTGGTCGTCAGTTTAGTAGGCCTACTAATAAAAATTAAAAGGTTTTCGAAAGTTCATTAGAGGATGTATTCCATTTACAATGCAAAACACGCGTTGCGGCAAATTGGGACGGCGTTTCATTTTGCCCCAAGCCGTATGTCTCATTTTGCCCCAAACCCGTGATTTTACTTTTTCTCTATGGGCAACGAACGTCAGAACGGTGAAAAAAAATCGTCTGGAGTGAGATTCAACAGAAATTCGACAGCGGTGCATGGTAAAAACAAGGTGACTGTGATTCTTGTACGACGCGCCTACACAAACTCATTGCCCGGTAGACGGCGCATATGTCTTGGCGGGTCCCATTTTGCCCCAGCGTTCCATATTGCCCCCACTTTCCCCTACCAAGTCTCTCCGTTCTCACAGAAAGGATTTGGGCGTCCATCTTCTTTCACTATTGCCATTACATGCAGTGTCTAGTATATCTGCCTTCTTTCTGGAAAAACCTGTTTTTGAAAGGTCTAAAATCCACCGTTCGAGTCTGCTTTCCTCAGCTGCCGTTAAGACTGTGTCTGGGCCTGGGCCCATTTTTCGCTCTCCTGGTGTACGGCCCGACAGTTTGTCTTGCAAGTTGCCACGGGGAACACCAAATTCTTGACAAGCGGCTCTCTTGACTTCTGCATTGTAAAACTGGGTCTAATGCCAATCTCATACTCTCTTCTGAATACTTTAATTTATGAGCCATTATCTGAAAGAAACCACCATAAAGCAATGTTTGTGATTTTGTAGATTTAAATTAAAATAGAATATTCAACAACATTATTAAACTTTGCAATGTATGCAGACTTGATCCTGGAAGTCCGAAAGAAAACCTGACTTTTTTGCGCGACCCTCCTACATTTGTTTCGACCATATACTAGGATTTGTTATCAAGTTAGAAAAAAGGGAACTAATCTGGGACATTTTTCACTTTTTACCCATTGTACTGTCTCTGGTCATTGTTATACATGAGACAACTGGTTATATACCTTGCTTGGCTGTTGAGTTCCTTAGGAATATGCAAGTTTTTCTACGACCCGGTGTACTTTGGCATAAAATTACAGTTTTTTTAAATCCTGAAAACTGTCCCAGTGCACCCCATACATGGGGCACTGTGGGGCAGTTAGTGGGGTACAGTGGGACTACAACTTAACAAGTATAACATAATGCAAACACAAGCAAAGAAATAAATACAACGATGAAACTTTATTTTGAGAAGAGTAAAGAACTAGCCCAGTGCGATAGTTGTCCGGTAATTACTAACAGTCTGTAATAGTCGCTCAGGTCGGTATCAAACAAGAATTGCTGAGCTGTACGTTTAGTTCCCCCAGCAACGGTTGGCTTTGGAAGTTTACACACAACATCTTCGATGTCAACCTCTGCAATATCTTCCTTTTCTGGAAAGCAAAACAGCATTACATTTTCTTGATTTTTCGTTTGTTTTCGAGAAAGGAATTGTACCTCTAGCATATCATCTTCATCACGATCTTTCAAAATGTGCGCCACAAAATGCTGGACGAATCGTTTAGAACTTAGTTTAATCAAAACATATTCTCCAGGTTTTAGATCGCCAACTTCGGACATTTTCATAGGCTCATCAGAATCATCAACCAACTCGTCTGTTTGGTATCCATCTGTGTTACTGTCAGACATTTCATTCTCTTCGGTCATCTTGACTTTCTTTGATATTGATTTTATATTTCTCACTGATTTATTTGAATTTCCCTGCCTTTTTTCCAACTTCTCTTTAATTTCAGTCTCAATCCTCTCCTTTTCGGGCGTGTCTGTGAAAATGGCGCTTCTGCCTTTCTTTCTCCCCTTAGTTGTTAGCTTTCTGGCACCGGCCTTTGGGAACGGACGAATCTGGTCAGGTGAAAAATGTTCTTTTGAGTTCAGTCCACTGGGAACAGTACGTGGTTCTCTTTCATGCAGGACGCTCCGGTGTTCGTTGGGGATTTGGTTCTTCTACAAATGTTACGGTATCGTTTTCATCTCTATGCTCAACAATCTGCAAAAAAGGGTAGGCCTCAATGAAGCTGTTTAACTGAAATGACTCACCAGTGACCAGTCCCATATGTTAATGATGTATTTGACGTACCTCAAAAGTGGCTGAAAAAATACTTAACATTTATCAAGTGGTGAGCAAAAATGTATTATCCAGTTATGTTTCATCATGTTTTATATATCTTACAAATAGTTTTTATGTTGATTGACATTAACATATAATAAGTTTGGATGGCCATTCATACCTCACATTCTTGGTGTGTTTCCTCTGGACGGTCCGTTACAAACGAGGAAAGGTATTCATCTTCCTGGAAAATGTTGCGGTCAAATGGAAATATTCCCGTAGCTTTAAAGCCTGATAAAATGTTGCCAGGACAGAAAGCTCTTGGAAATGCCTCTCCCAAATTTCCAGCTACATTGTAGATAGTCATTGTTTTTCCTGGATTAGCCAGTAACCAGGAGTTGCATGCCGCATTGTAGTATCTCTTCAGGGGGGCGTATACGGTTCTGTCTAAGGGCTGGAGTTTATGACTGCAATGTGGAGGAAAGGTAAGTATGACAATACCATTTGTTTTAGATTTATCCAGGCTTTCAATAGGAGGACTGGCTTTTCCAATGAACACTGACTATGTTTGATGAAATGGTCTAGCCAAACTGAAAAGTTTGGGCCAGTCATCCATCCACTCTGGTGAGAGACGCCTACTGTACCCGCTGGAGCAGAAGTGATCATGAAGTCTTTGTAGTGAACACGAGGAGAAATCAGAAAAGGAGGTACCGAATTTCCCTGAGCGTTTATGGCTGCCATCATAGTTACTAAAGTCCCACGCTCCGCTGACGTCACTTGGCCCACTTGCTTGGCTTTTCGGTCGGCAATGACATTTGGCGGTTTATGGACTGTCATAAGCCCAGTCTCATCAGCGTTATAAATAGACATGGGCTCGAACTTGTATCTCATCATGACATTTTCAAGGTTGTTAAAAAAATCCCCCACATTTTTCTTGTTAAAGCTGGTAGCCCTACCCAAGCTGGTGGCCTCGGGTTTACGAATGGAAAGACGAGGGTGACTGGACATAAATCCATAGAGCCAATCACGACCTGAAGGAAAAAGAATAATCGTTTAAGTCCAATTTGATATGGTAAATGTGTATTCTACGACGTTAATTTTGGCTATATGCGCAGCTTAAATACAGATGTTGAGTGATACTTGCAACTTACCGGCAATTTGGTTTTCCTCCCATGTGTCTGGAAAACGTTTATTATTCTTTTTCCCATACTGAAAGGCGAGCTCCCTTGTGGCAACAGTTGTGAGGCCATGGTGGTGTTTTGAAGCCATTAATAAATATTCTTCCAACTCGTTTTCCTCGGTTGTATTAAATACAATATTAGTTTGCCAGTTGGGGGTGAGTCGAATATTTGCTAGGCCATGGAGGCGGGCGTTCTGAACATAGCGTTGAAGGGTAGACTTGGGCATTCCAAGTTGTTGAGCAGTTTCTCTTATTTTCTGACCATGTTCCAGCACAAGCTTTATACCTCTCTCCATTTGTTCCCCAGTGGTACCCCCCATACCCCTCCGCCTTACGCTTACGACTGCGAACCATTTTCTCTGAAAATAAGGGGAAAAAATGAAATTAAAAAAAAAATTAAAAAAAACATAGCCTTGGGGTACAGTGGGACATTGTCCCAGTTGACCCCAACAAAACTGTCCCAGTGCACCCCAATAGTACACTATCAACATTTTGTCAATTTCAGCATACATAATGGATAGGAGGTAATCTTTATCACTATCACAATCTGAATCAATCATCAATATAACTATAACAACCAGCAAATCAGAATATATAGTAAACATGTAAGAGAAAAGAGAAAAATGGTTGAACTGTAAAAAAATTGTTGGAATGTCGAAAAAGAGATTATTTACTCACATTTTGTACTTGACAATTAAACTTGAATTCAGTGCAGATGGCTGACTTCAGAAAGAGGCTGGTCTTCAGGAAATGATGTCACAGTTGAGCTTGTGCTAAAAATAAACTGTGGGTAACCCTTGTGCTACTGTACCCCATGTCCCACTGTACCCCAGTCTCCCCTACGCAACATTATTGATTTCTTTATATAAAAAAATGTGGAAAACGGCGATTACAACAGACGGTGCAATTAGTGAATTTGTGGCAAAAACAAAATATATTTCGCCTCAACAAGATTGAGCGAAAGAGGAACAGTCTCTATGTTATGAATTTATTTTTAAAAAAAAACACGTGTAAGTGAAAGAATATTTCTATTTTTACAAGTTAAAGTGATCCCGGCCGATTACTAATATGTGGCCGAGAACTGCTGCATTCACCCTAAGTAAAACTGGATGAGACCCATGTAGGCCTATATGTATGGCTACAATCCATTCAATATATTACTGACAAGCCCCTCTAGACGATGGACACAACTAAAGCTGAGTTTCTATAAGTATAGGATAGACCTATCTAAATTATGAAATCAACGAATTGGTTATAGGCCTACTCATAGTCATACATCAGAGTTATTTGATTTTTGTCCTTTGTTAGCCCACGTTTGCCTAGTCCGCTAAGTGGATTGAAGTTACTCTACGACGCCAGCACGGGCTTCTTCAGTGGTATTGAAGAAGCCCGTGCGGGCGTATTAGAATAACTTCAATCCACTCAACCAGAAGTCTATCAAGGCATTCAAGGGCAAGGAGTATAGATGGCATCTATACTCTATAGGGCCTAGGCCTACTCCTTGATCAAGGGATAGACTTATGACTCAACACGTTTGCCTTTGCTGCCTTTGGTTTTGAACTTTGGGGTCTTACGGGTTAGTGGCTTCACTGGTATTTTTTTTAATTTTATTCAACGTCAATCTTTTCGTTTTTCAAGGTACCGTAGTTTTATTGTCGGTCTAAATTGAACCTTTGACCCATTGTTTGAATTGTTTACATTCCTAAACCTAACCAAAACAAAGTCTTCAATGCAGATTTCGGTCTATCAACATTGGAGCTCTTCTGTGTGGAGGTGAATAAAGTACGCAGACTTATGCGATAGCAGACGACAGATTGTTTATTTACGATGGTTTAACTTTTTGTTGTTGTTTAAGTTTGATTACGTTATTAAGAGGTAATTGGTTTCTATCATATGCCATACTATTTACAGAATACAGCATCGGTTCGTCACTTATAGCTTAAGAAAAAATAGTTCGCTATATGTTTAGTAGTCGGCTTCCTCAATACCAGATTACCACCCATGTGGGGCATCAGAAATTTTAATTCAACAAGTTAAATCCGACTCGTTATCTATATTCTGACATTTGCTGGTCGTCGGAATTTAACATCTCCGACACCTTTTCTGTAATGCTGTTTTGGACAAATATGAAACTTTACCTGAAGTCAGAATTTTCATTTCTTAAGATTCCTGTGTTGATGACAACATGTTTAATAGTTTTCTAGTGGTTTTTATCGGTAAAATTCCGAAATATTTGTTGTTTTGTTACAGACAATTTCAAATCGCGTCTTTCAAAAAAACAACGGCCACAAACACAACGAACCGTTTAACCAAAAGGGGGGTAATTGTCTTGTTCAGTCTCGCGATGGCTGCACACTTTCAAGCTATCCGATAAATCCCTGAAGCTGGCGATAGCACGTGGCTGACAAAAATGCAAAATGACAGATTTTTTTCTTTTTTATTTCATCAAATAAGCAGATAATTTTACTTTTACATTCTTTCAACACAACCTCAACCCCCTACGAATATTGGGGTCGCCGAAGTCAACCATGGCAACCGATCTCGATCATGCGCAAATATATTTTCATCCCATTGGACTTTCGTCGGTTCAGTGCATCACTAGTTAAACAATGGCGGATAGTGAATTCCGTCCTGACGACATAATGAAAATCAGATTATTGAACAAGGAGGCGGGTAAGGAATTCACTTTGGTGAATTACAGAAATTTGAAAACAAATTTCATTTTAAAATTGATTTAAACTCGAACTATCACTATATCGGTATCAAAAAGAAAATATAAAAACATGAGGAACTCTGCTCAAGTTGTTGAATGAGAACCTTGATTTTTTAACTATATTTACTAATCTAGACTCTGACTAAAACTAAATAAGTATTATAACCTTAGCGTAACATTCATGATTGTATTTAGATTAGAAACTAATAGTAATACTAATAGAACTAAAGACAAAGTGGTATGAGCTGCCATTATGTTGATAATTTTTTAAACTGCCTTCCTCTATCTATAGCAGTATAGGTAAATGTATGTGTACAGCACAAAGTTATGGATTGGGAAAAAATGACATCCATGATATAGTGTTTTTAACTTCTGGAGCCGACACGACTTGTTTTAGTTATTAACTGTCTGTAAGGCTTTGGGGGACTCTTTTACATCACCCCATGCCAATTCAAGCTAAGTACATTTGAAAAAAAATAATAAATCCATGCAATTCGCGGCAGACAAACCGATATCAGTATAGCATAATATGACATAACTTTTCAAATCAGACATATAAAAAAAAGATACAATTTGGAATGTTTACATTTTATTAATTTTATTCTGTGATCATTGATTGAACGGCATATCATTATGATAATGAGGGTTAACCGTGAAAGAAAGTTATTATCATGTGATTGTGTTGTAAATTAAGAAATATTTCAATATTATGACAAGTTTGTTCTTGCAGAGGCAGACAATCATGGAGAACAAACCTTTGGTGCCATTGTTTAACGTTTCCAAACCTAAAAGACCAAGGCAAGCTTTATTTTCTGGTCCATGTGACAGCCAGCCTTCTGAACCAAAACAATATTTAGCAATTTCAGGTACATATCTATTATCAGTTATCAGTAGTCTTGACTCTTACTTCAAGTATTTGATTGATTGATTGGGGAATGATTGCCCACTGTTTACACTACACTTTAGATTATTTACCTACTTTCAGTGATTCACTTATTAGTTGGCATTGCTAGGTTTGGTGTTGGAGGAAAGCAGCTTCTGTGCCTGAGGAAATCACAAGGCCAGTTTTACCTGAATTAGTAAATTAACTGACACTGATTGACCCGGAAAATTCTGGGCAAGGGTGAGAAACTCACGACTTAGGATTACCGTCCCACCGCTCTACTACCGCTTGTTAGATTCTATTATACACACAGAGCTTAAATCAAGTCCATTAGAATATTTATATTTACCTGGGAACTGGACAACTTTTCTACATTGATAAAGAAACCATAACCAGACACGATCTTTGGAATTGCTAAGCAGAAGTTTGTCTGAGACTGCCCAAAACAGTATGAACCTGCCCAAAACAGTATGAACAAGCAATACCCTTGCTTACATTTAAAAATAAAAGTCTGGTTGTTAAAAGAGTTTTCTGTTAACTTTAAATTGATCACCAATTTCTCATTCAAAGTACCGGATATGTGGGAGTCTCGAGTAAAAGTTTGTAAACCTGTTATCATGATTGTAATAAATTGTTGATCCACTGCTAAAATAGCTTAGCATACTGTAATGCAATTTTCCTGAAGATGACAAATATACTTCTCTCGTAATATTGAAATTGTCAATAGGCCTATGCATTAAAGTGTCATGAGCTGCCAAAATGCATGCATTTTTCATTTCTGATCGTCACAACAGTAAGAGGCTTTGAAGGCCATCGAAAAACTGAAAGATTGGTGTTGGAATGAAGGAAATTCATAAAGGCTATGGCCTATACAAACCACAATAGTGTCCGAATAGTAAACAAAATTTAGATAACCGAGACGTCCATTCATTCATTCTAAGCCAAAGTCAGTTCAAAACATTACTTTATCGTTCATTCTCGAGACTAGATAAGAAGCACTAAAAAGTTTCTAAATTAAGAAAAATCACCAATAATTACAACATTCTGTTTCAACGTCAAAATATCAAAATTTTGCCAGCTCATGCCACTTTAATGATTGTTAGCGTTTAGCCAAATTGGAATAGGTGCAGTGACATTAACATAGAGATCATAAATAATGTTTCTTTGTTATAGATTTTGCATCAAAGGAAAATGTCCCAAGTTTGCCACCTGGAAACCCAATCAAGGGTTTCCAAAACAAAGGTCAAAGTGATCTTCTACCCCCTAAGCCAAATTTACCCCAATACAAATCACAGAGAGGGCCAAAACCTGGCCCATATGGTGACGGACAAAGTGCTGGAAGAAGCAATATGTACTGTAGCAAGGGAGCTAACTCACATAATCCATCTCAAACAAGGATGAATATGGGAAATGGTAAGAATTTCCAATATTAAAACCATGCACCCTAAGGCAACATGTGTTTGTAAGTACTGTATTGAATATCAGTAATATTTTGTGATTTTGAAAAATGTGCAGCCCAAAATCTACTTAAAAATTAATGAATAAATGATTTGAGTTTTACACTGCACTCAAGGTTAAAATTAGAATATATATGAAATGATTTGATGAACATGTACACTATTTAAAGAACATGTATGACTTAAGGGGTGGACACACTAGCCGAATTTTACTTGCCGGCGATTCGGCCAAAACTCGCACAGCCGAATTCGCCTACGAAGCTAGGTGGACGCACTAGGCGAATTTCATGCGAATCCTCGGCGATTTTACAGCTGTCAAATATATTGACGCATGCGTCAATGTAATGAAGTTGACGTTTATTTATGTCATGTGAGGATACAACTGAAAATATCTTGCATTCTAAATTTGATTAACAAAAATTCGCTGAAGTGGACACACTAGGCAAATTCACTGTCAACAAAATTCGCATGGAAAATATCAAACATACTGGATGTCTGCGAATGCGATCAGGCGAGATTCGGCCGAACTTCGCCGACCCGGACACACTAAAATGCATGTGTGTCCACCCCTTAAAGTGGCATGAGCTGCCAAAATTCACACTTTTTTCATAATTTGTGATCGTCACGGCAGTAAGAGGCTTTGAAAGAGACTGAGAAACTAAATGATTGGCGTCGGAATGAGGAAAATCCATACATCGTACATTTTAGAGACTAGAAGCATTAAAAAGCTTCTGAATTATACATCTTGAGAAAAATAGCCAATAATTTCAACATTCTGTTTTAATGTCAAAATATCAACATTTTGGCAGCTCATGCCACTTTAAGTGTTGGGTTAAATACACATATTTTCTGTCATTACTCATTTTGCTGAGTGGCCTAGATGGCTCAATCAGTAGAGTGATAATCTCTCAATACAGTTTGGGGCCTCAGTAGGTTAGAGCGATCATCCCTCAGTCCCACACAAACCTTCCATCGATGCGGCTCGGGTTCGATTCACACGGAGCCCAATAAAAATCTTAAAATTTCTGAGTGGATTTTTCACTCAGTCGGGGCCGGGGGTTTCCTCTGGGCAATGAGCCCGATTTTCTCCTCCACTAAACCTGCAATGCCGCCATGTAAGTGAAATAATCTTGAGTACAGCGTAAAACATCAAGCAATCTCAATACAATTCAGATCAAATAAAACTGAAAAATCTCTAGTGGATTTTACACTTGTTCAGCATGGCAGTTCCGCTGTATAAGTAAAATAATCTTGAGCGTAAAATATCAATCATGTTGATGAGGGTTTTTGTTTGAATGTGACTCACAGTTCTGACATTGTGGAACCTGTTGGGTCAAATGCATTTTGGTATAATATCATGAAAATGATGGATATTGCAAAATCTTGGTAGGAAACTTGCAAAAACTATTGGATTCATTGACTGATAATCTTAAAGACAAAATGATACAATCTTATTATGGACTTCTTAAAGCAATATATATTGACTGATATATTGTTTTTTCACACAATTATTTATCGACTTATTTTTTTCTTCCAGGCAGACCACAGGGTCAGAATAATTTTCAAAACAGGACAAATACCATAGCAAGAGAACCACTTTCTGGTACAAATAAACAGGTGTCAAGGTCAGGCCAAACTTCATTCTACACCAACCAAAGGTAAGTTGTATGAAAAATAATTTACTTATTGTTGGTGCAATTAATATTTTTCCAGCACCCCAGATCACTGTACATCATATTCAATTAACCATTGTTTTTAAACAAAAATTACCCACACATTTTTCCATGGTTATTTTAGACAAGAAGATTTCCCCTGTGCCCGTGTGTTTTAGTGATCATAAATATATTCAGCTGGGCTCTGGTTGATTGATTGGTGTTTTACACTGCACTCAAGATTATTTTGAGCGGCTGAGTGGGATTCTAACCCGTGCCGCATCGATTGAAGGTCTGTGTCAGACAGGTGACTATCACTCTAACCGACTGAGCCTCCGAGGCCCCCACTGGGCTCTGAAAATAAGGGGTCACACCAAAATTGCTAATCTCAAAATACTGGGGTGTAGAAGGTAAGCATAAAAATAATGTCCTTATTTGATGTAAGAAAGTTTGAAACTCTCTTTTAACCAGTATAGGTGTCGAAAGCTTGTGTTGCTCACAAACAACTAACTACATAGTGATGTCTTAATTTTTTATAATTCATTTCCTTACTGCTGTTGTAATTGATGTTTTTGAAAGAAATATGGTGTAGGCACCACCTTTACTCGTTTTATGTGTGTTCTGATTAAGATGATTTAATAGTACTTATTAGTTATTGGATTTTTACTCCATGTCCTGATCTTACAAAACTAAGTTATGTGACATCAGACCTAAATTAGTTTTAAAACTATAGGAACTTAAACCCTACTCACAACTGGTGCATGTTGAAGGGTTACCGTTATGTGCATCTTTTTGCTAGCTTTGTAAGATTTGCCCAGAGCAAGGTATTCAAAATACATGCTGATGGTCCCCCTTGGGATGAAACCATGCTTTATAGTGGTTTGGTAAGTCAGGATTACGTGTTGGTAGAGGCAGGCAGGGGCAATCAAATGCCTGAAAGAAACCTTTGACGGCTTTAGCTGCTCCTTAGGCTAGCAAACAAGCTTTGGGAACTCCTGCCAAAAACATCATAGATTTAAAAGAAATATCCAGAAAATAAAAAGTCTGGAAGGTCCAAAAAAGGTACATAAATTTTCTTAAAATTGATAAGCTGTTTATTTTGTAATTTTGTTTTAAAAACCCTAGCCAAGGAAACGAGAATCCTTCGACTGCTTCGCAATATCAGAACCACTCAAAGCTGAATCAAAGTCAGTTTGGATCAAATTCACATAGTAAAGCAGAAAACCAGAGAGTTCAATCCCGCCCCATGGCCGATAACAGTGGGGGTTTCAATACTCAAGCTTACAACCAAGCCAGAAGACAGAATTCTGGGAATTCACCAGCAGCACAGGTAACATGGTGAAAATGCGCCTTCTTTTATTACACAATTTGAATTGCCACTTGTTCAAGTCTCACATAGAAGTTTGTGATGTGATGTGTGAAATTTAATTACAATGTTTTGGTGCAGACGGTAGCAGCAGTAATAAAACGAACAAAGGCCGATAAGTTATTTAAAAAACTGCCAAGTTTGTCAAATTCAACAAGATATTTGCTACAGCTTAGATTGATTGATGTTTTAGGCCGCACTCTTGATTGTTTCATATATATAAGGCGTTTTTGCCACAGGTTTTTGTGGGGGGGGGGGGGGGGGGGGCCAGGCTGATTGCTTGGAGGAAACCCCTGACCTTCGGCGAGTACCTGGCAACTCTTCCACTTACGGTGACCGAGTGAAAAATCCACTCTCAAATTTTTCAATTTTGATTTGTTTTTACCTTTTGTAGCCTTCAACTAGTTCTGGACAAACTTCTACAAAAATTGTTCCTCGATCTAGCAGTAAGAAATCTATAGAAGATAAGTCCTTACGGGTGTTCACCGCTACAATTCAGTCCGTACAACAATGGGGGAAAAGTCAACATTCGATACCAGCTATATTTGAGGTGTATGGTCAGTCATGCTTCGCATTATTATTTCTTATCAATTTAAGAGCCTTTTTTGCGGCTTGATTTTGTGGAACAATGTTACACTTCTTAGTGGGACTTGATCATCCTATATGAACAAGCGAAGAGCCCAGTTTGCTCCTCCACTAAACCTGGCAAACCTATAAGGAAAGGTTTCCTCCGCCATTAAACCTGGAAATGCAGCCCTATACTGCAGTGGAATGATTTTGAGTTGTGTTTTAGGGTCAAGGTGACAAAGACCATTTGCCAATTAAACCAGTAATCACTCTGCAACCCATTATCAGTTCACATGCTAAAATTAATGTGCAATTAAGAATATTCAAAACCTTAATAAGACCACCCCCCCCCCCCCCCCCCCCCTTTGACACACACCCCAAACACCCACATGCATGCTCACCTAATAAAAAACTTGGGGAAAAATGCCAGTACCAAGTAAGATTTGTTATGAAAGTTTCAGTCATTTCATGTTAACCAGAACAGTGTTTATACTAAATTCAAAAGAGTGGTATAATAACTTTGCAGAAGTCAATTACACATTGCTTAATTAGAAAGTATATTTGATGTAAGCACAACTCAAACTGTCATTTTCATGGAACTTTTTGGGCTGGTCTACAATAATGTATACCATGTGGTGACGTACTCATTTTCCCGAAGTTTTCATTGTTTATATTGCAGGTCTAATAGAATCAGCTGTCACAACAAACAGCTTCACTAACAGCAAGCACTTCATGTTAAAAGATGAAACAGGAGTTATGCCATGTGTCTTCTTTGAAATCGTAAGTTGGCCTCGGTGATAATTGATCAATCAGCTAAAATAGTCTCTAACTATTGGTCTTTCATGGCTTAATAAATATGCATGAATGTTAAAGAGTGTTATGGCATGTAGTTCCATACCAGTCAAAAAGTAACATTTGTAACCATTGAGAGTTCAACAGCATCTGAAGGCATACATGTATCGTATAAATCAGAGGTGATGTCATTTGCACGTCTACAAAATGCACGTCTGAAACATAAGGGCTGAAAATGTTGTGCCTTACTATGGCAACCTGTATATCTAAAATTTTATATTAAAGTGGGTCATGAATAGTAGAATTACTTTTAAAAACACTTCATGTATGGAATATCGCCCATTTGGATTTAGCGCTAATGCATTTCAAATGGAGAATGAAAAATCAGTGCTGACATTTGGATGTGGCGGATTCAAAGCCAGCTTGGGCTGAAGAGAGACATGTGACTGAAACTTACATGTTTATTGGCAGGCTCCGTCAGCAAGCTGCCTGCCGAAATCAACATGGATGATCTACTTCCTTTATCGCCTATACTCGTAATGTGGATTTTAAAAGTGCCTTAAAAATCAGCAAAAAATCGTAGGATACACTGCATACTTCTACCGAAAGCTATTAAGTTGCTCTATTTAGTGAATGTACATTTGGTCTGTACATGCTGAATTTTCTTTACTGTTAAGCAATTGGTATATTGCAACTTAAATTTGCATAATATAGCGTTGAAAGTGTACATTGTTGTGGTAATTAAGTATTTAAGTATTATATCGAGTGTACAATGGATGAACCCCCCCCCCCCAAAAAAAAAAAAAAACCCAACTAATATGGTTTATATGAATGGTTTAATATAGATTGGAACAAGCATCAAGGTTTTTTTATTCGAGTTATCAGAATTTGTTTTCAGGACTTTGCATACCACTTCAATTGAAGACCATGGAATTTTCTTAGGATACTAACCAATTTTTTGTTCTTGTTTTGCAGGATAGGGTAGTGGGAAGATTAACAAGAAGTCAGTGGCACAGGTAGTATTTTAAATTTATTTGGGCCTCCTATAAATTTATAAACACACAGACTGAGATAAGGGAGAACTCTTTTTGTCTAAACTAACCATGGAGACGTTTCATTTACGCTTTATACCCAATCATAAGTTGTTGTGATCAACTGAAAGCCATGGTATTTTCATTAGGTTGACAAGAAACAGAAGTTTGGCTTTAGTCAGTAGAATTTTCTGGAACACTTTGTGATATATTGACAATGCTTACACATCTTCAGCTTTGGCAAGAATATTGGTAAACTGAGATTGGACCCAATAGGATCGGGGGAAAAGAAAGTGGAAATTTTGGTTCTTCCCAGAAATACCTACTAGTAGGCAGAAGACAGACAAGGGACTTGAGCCCTGACTAGTACATCTTTCAAACACTTGTTCTTTGCATAAGTAATGACTGGCCTTTGGGTCAGAGGTTGAGCCATTTTACTTTGAAGTATTTTGTGGTTTACAGCATATTCCTCTATGTTGTAAAATAATAAAGGTTTCAAAAGGAGGAACCCTTTTCAAACTCACATTGTTTTGTTTCTTAGGGACAAGAGCTCATAATTTCCGGATTTAGTTTTGAAGGAAAAATATCAACAGTGCTACTTTTAGGTGGCAGGAGCTATAAAATAAGAACTCTGGTACGAATCTTGGGCAGCATCGTCGGAACCCACGATTAAAACTTACGCTCATGCTCACTTTACCCGTGGGACAAGTGGAAGCAGATCCGCCGTTTCTAATTTAATATGCATGTTGACTTTGATTGGTTCCGCCACAAAACTGTGGCGGAAATTTCACCAATTAGAATCCGCGTTACGTAAGGATCTATGCAGTGTTCAAAACAAAGATGGACGACGTTTCGGTTTACACTTCAATTCGATAAACGTGTCTCCAAACTGAAGAGTTACAACGTTTATAAGAGAACTTTTGATTGGTCCGACAGTAAATGGGCGTTCCCAGAAAACGAGGCTTTCAATCTCAGTTGTCCCAGGGGTAAAAAGTGAGCTTGTTGAGAATTTAACCCTGGGTATCCGAGGATGCTTGGGCAGCTAATGATCTTCCAGATGTATCAAATATTTCAATGGCATTTAGGAGTTGAAAGGTTAACAATAAGGTGAAGAATTGGGTGGCCAATAAACCAAGAAGTTGTTACCCATAAGTAATTCTTCGCCTTATTATTCCAGATGTATGTTTAGGTAGTTTTTCAATGACAAGACTTGATTCGGAATAAATTTTCTATACATGTATGATCTGCCACCTGTATTGGCAACACATGATTCAGGTTTTCAACAGTTCTTTGTCATCATTTCAGATGTATGGGAACATTTGATAAGAAGTTGCAGAAGTTCAAGTGTGTTTCTGTCCGGCCTAGCAGTCAGTCTGAGAGACACTTAGCAAAGCAGAGTCTAAACATTTCAGAAGAGGCAATGAAGACTTTAATTAACCAGCTTAGAGAAAGTTAAACCTTCACTTCCAAATATGGGCGATGTTTTTCCGAAGGGTTAAGCCCGACTTACGTTTGATGTAAGGATGAACTGCCATTGCAACATATACCTTCAACATTGTATTACAACCAAGTAGCTAAGTTTTTTGTATGACTGGTTGATGTATTCAAGCCAACTGGAGATTATTTCACTTATATGGCGGTGTTCCCCAGTTCATTGGGGCCTCGGTGGTCCAGTGGGTTAGAGTGATCGTCCCTCAGATCTTCCATCGATGCGGCGCAGGTTCGAATCCCACTCAGACCAAATAAAAATTGAAAAATTTCTGAGTGGATTTTTCACTCAGTCGCCGTATGTGGAAGAGTTGCCAGGTACTTGCCGAAGGTCAGGGGTTTCCTCCCCCACTAAACCTGGCAACGTCGCCATATATGTGAAATAATCTTGAGTGCGGCATAAAACATCAGTCCACCAACCAACCCAAGTTCATTGGGGGGAGAGACCGGGCTAAATGCGAAGTCAATACTTGGAAATAAATGTTTGGTGTGTTTTGCGCTACACTCAAGATTATTTCACTATTCACTTGTATGGCGGTGTGGCCTGGTTCAATGGGAAAGGAAACCTAGCTATTCACTACATGTCTTGAGAAACATTAGCCAGGTTTAACTTGCAGATATTTATCTTCTGATGATATTTCTACAGCTTACAAGTATTTCTTAACATCCCTGCAAGGGGATTTCATTACGTAGAACAGAAATACCTATTTCATATCTTCGATCTTTCTTTAATAATATGTGCTCTGTCATCTATTGATTGATTGTTTGGTGTTTTATGCCGCGCTCAAGATTATTTCACTTATATGGCGGCTTTGCCAGTTTTATTGTGGGAGGAAACCGGGCTCTATGCCTGGACGAAACCCACAACCTTCCGGTGGTAACTGGAAACCAGGAGCCTGTTTCACAAAGCGACGTAGCGTAAGTTTTCAGGTAACTGCCATAGCAACCCATACTGTAGAGATGTTAGTATGAAAGTTACGCAAAAAATACATCTTCGCCGCTTTGTGAAACAGGGTCCTGACACAGCAACAAAGACATTTACAACATGCCCAAGATGAAACATCATTACTTATTCAGACATTTTCTCAGGAAAGCCATTGTTCACTTCACTATACCAATACCATTTATTTATAAATAAATTATTGTTTGTTGACAAGTCTTTGTTTTCTGTGTTTTTACTTAAATATACCCAATAATCCAGCATTTTAGCACGTTCAAGAAACAAAAGGTCATTTTGGACACCCACTTCTGTGGAGAATACTCACAATAGCTATTTTGGACACCCTGTTTTCAGATCCTGGATGAATGTCATGGAAGGGTAGTAATTTTTGGATAAAGTAGGACACAAGAAAAGTACTTCAGAAATAAGGTTTTATTCACATGTTTATTTTTAAAAAATCAACATATTTATAGAATGATCTTATGAGCCTTGTTTTTCCAGCTTCACTTTGTATGAGAAAACAACAAAACAAAGCGAACAAAAGTGCTACATTCAAATAAAAGTATAAATTATTTTTTCCCCATGAAATAATTATTAGGTGTTTATCTAGGTAAATATTTTACTGACTCACTGTCACTGATGCCAATAACCGTTTTGGCTAAGATTGATTGATTGATTGATGCTTTACCTCATACTCAAGATTTATTGGTTTATGACCTCAGTGGTATATGATACAATGTTCAGTGCACAATAAAACCCAGTTCTTTATAGAAGAATGGATATAGGTTTTAATAACACCAGTCACACCTTGGACTTTGAATAATTTAGGGCACCCATTTTTTAGGTCAGTATCAAATAATCGAGAAAGAAACGCAGACCACTGGTCAGGTATGTGAAAAATTGGTGAATTTCAGCATACCACAAAACAGTTTTAGTAACACATACATGTAAAATGGTCTTTTGGCCCAGCGCGCATTCAAAAATAACATCTCTGACGGAAATTGGTCAAATAGTCCAGGGTCAATTGAAAAATTACAAAAACGCTGACAGATGGTAAACATTCAAAATTGTCCGAGGCCATGGAGTGAATGCTGAGATGAAATCTTCCATTTAATATATGACAATCCAAGGTTACGTCTTTTGACTGGTGTCCCTTTGTCTGTAGTTGATACCTTTACCCTTCAACTCACGGACCATTCCTGCAGGTAGTCGACCAGTCACAGATATAGCATAGCAACCTTTTGTAAACCTATCTGAAAACATATCAAAAGTGAGAGCCTTTAAGTCTAATATATTGAGATATTGGATGGATTTAATTGATTGCTTTAGGCTAAACGTCACACCCAACATTGGTATCAAATAACAAAATTTGGTAAACCCAGCAATCTGTACAAGACAAATACAAATAATATAAATAGCCGGAATATAGGAGTTGCTTCATGGAAATCTTGTTGCTTATAAAACTACCTCTACCTAAATTTGTAAGATTGGTATCAACGGAAAAGTCTTTTTTTCTACTTTTCAATAAAAATGACCAACAATTAGGTATTCTGTTTCAAAATAGCTTTTCCTACATTTGGCAGCTCATGCCAATTATAATAGATATATCATTCACAAGTAATTTTTGAATGATTTGTTTTTATACAGGATATAACATAAGAGGGATGGGAAACTCAATTGTACTCCAGCCAATATGCCTTGACACAGATACTTGCTCATAAAAGTTTTCACCTATGTGGGATGGTTGCCAGTTACCAACGGAAGGTCGTGGGTTTCCTCAGGGCCCAGAGTCCAGTTTCCTCCCACAATAAAACTGGCAACGCCGCCATATAAATGAAATAATCTTGAGAGCGGCATAAAACACCAAACAATCAATCAATAATAATTCATAAATTTGTGAATATAGGGAGCGCAAGTTTCATAAGAATTATTACGAGATTTTGTGATATTTGGTGACAGATGACGCCATTAAGAACGTTTTTGATGACGTTGCAATTCCATTTGACGTATTTTGTTCCATAATGTCAGGTTTAAAAGTCATATTCGAACGAAAAACGTGACTTGCGCTCCCTATTCTGTTTCAATCCAGACGTAACCAATTTTGAAGTTAGTAACAGCAGAAAATCGCAGATTTGACTTTTGCTAACTTGCAAATACATGTAGGTATGCATGGTTAACATATTTGCAAAGTTCGGTTTAAATCAGTATACATAATAATGAAGGAAAGAAAACTCTTGCGTATGGATTTACAACTTCTTGGTTTATTGGGAACACGGCGTTTCGTTTCGGTGTAGCTCCTAACACCGTTATCAAGTGATGAGTAACAGATATGTAAGATGATTATTTATACTAAACTATAACAAAGGATAAAGGATATA
Organism: Lepidochitona cinerea; assembly: GCA_963971465.1. Lineage (NCBI taxonomy): Eukaryota > Metazoa > Mollusca > Polyplacophora > Chitonida > Tonicellidae > Lepidochitona > Lepidochitona cinerea. The sequence goes on from OZ020561.1 coordinate 30,206,838, forward strand.
ACAACAAGCTCTTAAAACAATAAAGCACATAAATGGAGAAAAGGGCATTTGTCACTACCCTAGCTAAACGAGCCATTGAAATTTGCAGCACCAACCCCAAAACCGAACTAGAACATCTCAAGACAGTATTTGTTACCTTCAATGATTACCCCGAGAAAGTCGTCAGTCAAGCTTTACACAATGCAACAAAAAACAAGAAGCCTCCCAATACCAAGTTTGATGAACCGAACATTAGAATATCAATACCATACATAGGCAAGACCTCCTACCACATATCCAGACTCCTACGACAAGCCGGTATCAAAACCAGCTTCACCACTTCGCCAAAGTTAAATAACATTATTAATGCTACTGGGAAAAATCCAATGACCACGTCACAACCACCTACAGGTTCTGTGTACAAAATTAACTGTAATTGCGGGAACCTATACATAGGAGAAACATCCAGGCCCATCAACATACGAGTAAAAGAACATCAAACATCTGTGTTAAAATTAGATGGCAAACCAGCCATCTCAGACCATATCCAGGCAAACCCCACACACAATATTCAATGGGACAAAACACAAATCTTAGAAACTAACCAAAGCTGCTGGAAGAAAAGAAAGCTACTTGAAGCCATTCACATAAAGAGGATTAAGCCAATAATGAACAGAGACCAAGGACTATTTATCCCTAACATTTATGATCTATTAATCTTATGAGAACCCCACAGAGTTTAAACCCTTTTCTCCATTTATGTGCTTTATTAGTTTAAGAGCTTGTTGTTATATCCTTTATCCTTAGTTATAGTTTAGTATAAATAATCATCTTACATATCTGTTACTCATCACTTGATAACGGTGTTAGGAGCTACACCGAAATGTTGTGTTCCCAATAAACCAAGAAGTTGTAAATCCATACGCAAGAGTTTTCGTTATTATTCTTCATTATTATGCTCAACTTCTAAATGCCACTTAAACAAGTCAGTATACATAACTCTGGGTTCAGTTATTTTCATGGGAATCGGAATATCGTCAGCAGGCGTTAGCGAGAAGAACATTTCTCAGAACAGCGACTGAAGTAATCCCTCCCTACTAATCCCTCCTATTTTATGACCCAGTAATTATGTATGAAACTTATAAATTTCTATGACAAAATATCTTACTTATTCTCTGCCATTTTGCAACCCAACTGTCATCAGGACTCATCATAGCTACAACTCTGAAATTTGAATAAAAATATGAAACTTTAATTAAAACAAAATCATAAACACTTTCCTACTCTATAAAGGATGTTTATGGTTACAAAATGACACAGACATACACAGAAACATGACTCCTTTATGCCCATTGACTCCAGGTGGCATTTGTCTAAGAAGGGGTTTAACAAGGCAGACATAAAGTGTTATCTGTAGAAATGTGTGTGTGTGAGCAGGTTTGTGTGTTGGTTCCCTTCATTGGCTTATAATACTCCCATTAAAGCTGAATGTTTACACCAAATTTGCAACTCACCCTTTTGGTTGATTGCCGTTTTACCGCCACACTTAAGATAATTTCACTAATATGGCTGCATTGCCAGATTTAGTGGGGGAGGAAACTTCCACATACGGCACCCTTTAGGAGTCACGATATACAACCTGAACCAGCGCCAGGTCTATTTATCCCTACATGCAAGGGTTGCCAGGTACATGTAGTTTCACTAGTTTTGCTGTATGAAATGGTGTTCCACTATGATGAATGATTTAAGGTAGAGTGATTCATTGACATTTTGCAGAATCTGAAAGTTTCACTCAAGATTAATGCACTTATATGTCAGTGTTGCTAAATACAGTGGGGTAGAAAACTGGGCTTCTTGCCTGGAGGAAACCTCCGCCCTTCGACGAGTACCTGTCAACTCTCCCACATAGAACAATCAGCTGAAAAATTCACTCAGAATTTTTTTTTTATTTGGACTGAGTAGGATTCAATCGATGGAAGGCTAGTGTTGGACTGAGAGACTATCACTCTACCCACTGAGGCGATGTGAGGCCTCCAATGAACTACAGGGTAAATCTGTGAAGAACGACATACTCGGACATACTGATCACTTTGTCTATTGAAATAGTTCTAACTTCCATTGACTTCAATTAAAATATCAACCATTTTGACTCAAGTATTTTTTTATTTCTAGGTAGTAAATATAAATAACAAAAAACTCACCCATCAAAGTTGGAACTGGTACACTCATATACAGCATCTCTGTTGTTTTTCATATGAAGGTATTCTTCACAGTTATCACAGCCATCAAACTCAAACTGTTCAAAAGTCTGAAACCAGAGGAAATGAAAATATGGGCTTATTGAAAACTCAATTAAAAAGTGCGTACTATATTACCTCACGAAAATGTATGTTTCATGCCTTACTCAAGATTAAATAGCAGTCATCATTAGGGAAATTACTGAACTAGTAAACAAACGACACAGAAGGAGATAGAAAAATCTGGGCTTCAGCCAGAATCAAACTCAGGACTCAATTTTTCGCAAACGCAAGAGTGGGTAGGGCCAGTGAGACATAATTGCTAACAATGGTGTCTACCAGTCTCAGGTAGACCGTACATGTAAGTGTAAAAACATCACCATTAGCATTATGAATTTTTCGATTGCTATTTTTTTCTAAAAAATATTTGAAACTCCCTTCTATAGGATGATATTAGAAATAGCGCACGTTTCAGACGTTCCAAATATCCGACAATTTGTATTGCAAAGCTACAAGGAAAGTGCCACGATTAAAGTGGAAATAATTCATTCATTGGCCCCATTCCTGGTTGATAAGTGATCAAAGCGCTTCTGTGCAGTATGTCCTAAAAATTATTACTGGGCGTAGCTAGACCTATGCTAGCATAATGTAAAATTATTGAATTAAATTCGTTGATGTCTGTTTTTTGCCGACATCCCATTTTCAAACTCCCTTTGCCTTTGGTTTGATACAATTTCTATTTTCCCTGCTATCAGTTGCAGGGTGTTCCCTGTGTTGGGTGATCTATTTCAATGGTGCCGGTCAAGACTAGGGCTTTGAGTGAAAATCTAAACTAAAACATTGATACAGAGCAAAATAACGGAATCCGGACCCTCAGTAACAAAACTCTATGTGAAACAAAGTGAAACTGAAAGCAGTTTTTTACATGAAATTCAACTGATAAACATTGGAAATCAGTGTCCTACCTTCACGAGAGAGCATAAAAGACACGCTCGAAGATTTCTCAGTTCTTTTGGGACAGTTTCTAAAGACATTTTGTAATGTGAAAAAGTATCCTTTCCGACGGACAACAACAACAACTTTACTACTGCTTGCGTAATAATATTTGTTGACAAGTTTACAATCTGATTCCTGTAGTGAGTGTAGATTATGCAAGTAAAACTATTCATAAGAGGAAAAACAAAACTTATTTTTATATTTAGTAGAGATCTGATGGTTAGTTCTTTTACAAAATTACATTTAGATATGTACTATTTTAATACCGGAAGTGCGTAGTTTTCTCTTAGAGATGATCGAAGGCTGTGGTTAATTATGGTACCGGGAACGACTGTTTACAAGTGCACAGCTTCTGTAGCATAAACTGAGAACAGCAGTGTGTGTAAAAAACAGGGCTGTAATTTAATGCTGAAGATGAATTTCTACACATTTTTTGCCTTTTTATGGGATACGTCAGTTGATTTGTCCTGACTGTGAAATACTCAATAGACGCAAGTAAAGCACATCAGTATCACCGACACGATCGGGTTACGGCCGTGAGATATGACAGTTACTTACTGCACTGATGATATCGATTTATACAAACACTGAAACAGCCAAGCGTGTAAAATCCGTTTGGTAAACTTGTGTACATCTGCAGGCATGTGAATGGCACACCTGCTGCGCGTTTATTATGTTTACTAATACTAGTAATAGTACTATATCAAGCAACATTACCTTAGTTTAGTTTAGACCTATACTCGTTTATTTTTATAAAATGAGCCATTGACTGATTTTAATTTTTAAATTTTAGGGGTAATTCGTCTCACTTTCATGTAATTTGTAAGGTACAGTTAATGAGTTATGTTCTTAATTAATTAGGAGATTTTTTTAATAGGCCTACACTCACCTGAAATCTCACCTGAAACTTCTCACCTAATTAAGTATTGTATTAGTACACTAAACTGCTGAAACCTTTCAAACTTATAGAATTAACAATTCTAATCCATTATCTCCAACCCACTCCCATGGCAGTGGCCTAACCGGTATCTAGTTTAAGTTTTTACTATAAATCTAATATATTTTAAAGATAGTTAGTTTTGTATTAGCCGAGAGATCTGGACTCTACAGCAATTTTTTTTCGTATTCGGTTTAAAGGGCTAGTCACATTACCGGCCCATAGACCGAAAATCCGGGCTAGTTTTGTATAACCATATCTCAATGTTGATAATTATACTGGTTGAAAACGTTAAACAAAATAGGTTCCTCATTTTTTATATCAACTAATGTTACATACTACATCTTAACATCTGCCACCATCTGTTAGTTTTGCTATGACTGGTTAGTAACGAGTGGATATACTATCTCCATCTCGTCGACTAAACTATCACTTCTTGCTCAAAAATTTCTAGTGCGTTTACCAAATTACTGTAGTACTGTAGAATATGATTAATGATCAAGGCTGGTACCATGCAGATAAACATGCATTCAAAATACAAGGATGTGATATCAAGGTTATAACATTGACTAACATTGCTTATTTATCTAACCAACAAGAAAAATGAGTTTTTGTGGATCCAAGGCAAATGCCCGGAGTGTGGCCACAGGAGTATTGGCAAACGAGTGCTATGTGGATGTTTTGAACATCATTCCCCATTGTGTGTTTTTTCTTATTGGAGCATCGATTCTTGTTGCTTGGCGGCATTCCGTGTTCGGCAAAATCAACATCGTAACATGGGTACACTACCAAGGACACACTATCCGATGGATTTTGACAATTGTATTATTCTGGGTAAATATCACTGAGGTAATAGAGGGTATATTATCAGACGCCCTAGACCCTGACAGTACAAACTACCATATGTTCATCCCACAGTGTGTAGCTACTGTAGGTACCTGTCTCAGTATTATTTTCTATCACAATGTCGAGATGTGGAACTCTCCCAGATTTCTGATGCTGTTATTGTTATACTGGGCTGGCTCATTGACTTGTAAAATCCTCAAACTTCTCTCAATAACGAGTAGAAATTATGACTTGAGTGATCTTCAACTGTGGCTGACTGTCTGTGTGTTGTGTTTAGAAAGTTTCCTTCTACTCATTGAACTCAATGTACTAAGGATACAGGTAAGTAACTTATCTCAATAAAGTGGAAAAGTGGCCAGGTAGCCACCAAGGGTCGAACTGGCAACAAGATTGCCGCATCATTTATTGGGTGATTGATATTTTACTTTGCATTGCAAGGTTTAGTGGGAGAGGAAATCTGGCTCATTATTCCTCAAACCCTGCACCTTTGGCTGGAACATGGCAAGTTGGCAACACATCCCCAATATGATTTATTATTAAATACATGTCTTTCTTCAGATCGATTACTCATCTATCTTTCCCTGTGCCCGTGGGTTTTAGTGACCATAAATATATATATATTAGATTATTAGAATTAGAAAGTTCTAATTCAGATAAATCATAAATTTTTAATATGGCTATCCATTTGTAGAATATCATGCTGAAATTATAAATTCTTATAAAACCTTATCAGCTACATGTATTTTAATAAGAGGACTCATTTTCTTTATGTCCTGCAGCGTTACGCTTTCTTCAAGAAGAAGAACCTTCTACAGCCATTAGATGAAATAGCTGACACCCGTTTTGATTACACCTACGTCAATTTCCTGTCAAAGACGACTTTTTGGTGGATAATTGATATACTACGAGAAGGATACAAACATGTTTTAGATTTACATCACTTAGGACAGCTTCCTCGAGTAAGCATATTTGGGATCTTGAAAATTTTTCAGATTTTATATTTATGAACTTATTTTTATATGATGTTTTTATCAGTCTAGCTGTTCTGAAAAATTTCAAGTTAAAATCAATTAATCATTCAATCAAATTATTTCGAGCATGTTTTTTTTTTTCAATCTGGATGCTCCGAGTTGTAGCTCGACCTCAATCGAACGTACAGTGGTGCGACACACATCAACCTAAATAGGTCAAGTTCTCCCTCCCGGTCCAGTGGGGAGTGGGACCTGTGTTGCTATCACATGACTACATGCTTATAGAAATGTACATCAGTTTTTATTTGTAAAACTATTCCGTTTCCATTCCATTCCTTTGTTAGTTTTGATTTTGCTATAAATTCTTACAATTTTGCTGATTAGCACCAATTATCTGTCATTGAGACACATTGCATGAATTTTACCTATACATGGTTCTTACTTATTATATATGGTCGATATGTTGTCCTTGTCTGTGATATAATTTCTATTTCAAAACGGGGCTCATTCGGAGATTATCGTCAATTTTTTTATTTCATTGTCACTTTATACCCTCACAAAATACATTACGCTACTCGGGTTTCTTGTAAACCCAAGTGAACACAAATGATCGTAGCATTGTATTTGGGAATACCTTTCCCTTCTTTGTTATTGACATAGTTATATCAAGATCTCCCAAGAGTAGTGAAAAAGATGCTTGAATATTTGGGGTTTATTCGCTTCTCTTGACTGGGCATGTTATGTATTCTAATATAGCTCTGACTATTTGCCGGGCAATAACAATAGAGCCTAGGAGTTTCGCTAGAGATTTGGCGATATCCGTTGACACATGACAATTTTTGATGACGTCTGTTCAATTGACGTTTTTTTGTTCTACGTCACATTCAAACGTTAAAGGCTCCCCACTTGTGAATTTGTGGAATTCTCACGATACTCCCTATGACAACCTTAATAATTCTCCAAAGATTTTTTTTTTGTCGGAAAATCAACATGCGACCGGTCATCGTAGCTTGATGTCCAGTTCTTATATTTTTCTATTAATCTGATGTGATTACGTCCGTTAACCCATCACAACTTACATGGGATTGTAAAAGACCAAGTCTATTACAAAATTATCCTTCAATATGGTACTTTTTATGTTATTGAAACACTCCTCTTCATCTTGATATCCTCTAAAGCTATGTTATTTCCATGATGTGGCTCCGCAGGGGGCGCCCCTTCCATCACAAATTATTTTTAGAACAACAAGCTTATAATTAAGATAATCGGGAATCTGTGATAGTCACAATGTGGAAAGGCTCATCATACGTTAAACATTAGTTAAATCTTTTTTTCGTCATATTTTCAGAGTGAGCATACCAACACCAATGTTGCCAAACTACGTGCAGCTTTTGAAGCAGAAAAGGTAAGATTTTAATAAACTGAAGACAAATCTTGCTCTTTTGGGCCATTAGTTGTTGAAATCCACACTTTTTTCATGTGTCCGTATCCCGGTAGTCAACAAACAACAGGGTTCAAAGTTCATAGAAATTATAGTAATTTATACATGTTCATGTATTATAGTATAGTAAATTTATCTAGTATACTATTGTAATTATAGTCTTGTAAAAATAGAAAAGTAAATAAGATTTCAACTGCTTGAGTGTCCCCCCCCCCCCTTCCCCCTATCAAGCTAATCTTGATAAACATGATAAAACCAAAATAATGCAAATTATCCTAACAGCTTACCTAGTGTTACCTAAAATTTATTATTAAATTATAAAAATACAAATGTACATTGTTACTAATGGTAACTGATATGTTACGAAAATAACACTGCTTTTTTATCAATTTTTCAGCTGCTAGCTTTGAACGAGGAACGCCAGCCTTCCCTAGCTCGTAGTTACGCCCGAGCGTTCTGGCCAATGATGGGTATTGCAGCTGTGTTTCGTCTCTCAGGAGATCTAATGGGCTTTGTCGGACCGTGGTGTATTGAAAGCATTGTTGATTATGCTTACCTTGCCAAAACCACACCTTCTTTTTACAACCATACAAATTCTACAACGGTAAATGTTACCCTTTTTATACTGATTTACCTATCATATACATACTATTTACAATGAGGGCGTCTCGGTGGCTTAGTCGGCTGAGTGCTGTCTCTCAGTTGGACATAGGCCTTCCAGCAATGGGTTGCTGGTTCAAATCCTACTCAGATGCAAGAACAAAGGAACTCTTTTTTCTCACTCGCTCTACCTATGTGTGCCAAAGAGCACTAGGTTTTCCTCCACTAAACCCGGAAACGCGAATATAAATAAATGCAATAATCATAAAGTGTGACATATAATGAATCAACCATTTATGTTGACAAATAATAAATACCCCAATCATTGGGATTTCAGCCATTTGCAAAAATCAAATAAATATGTCAAATTCATCAAAGAACTAACTAACATGCTGGTAAAACATGTTGCGATTTCTTTATTAAATTAAAGGATTGGTTTCCATTAAGAGTACTTTTCCTCCTGGCAGAAACCCTTTTTCCCTCCTACACTCCCACCCCAAACTAAACCCTGCAACTGCACGGTATAATAGAAAAAATCTTGAGTGTGGTATAAAACGTAAAACCAATTCGTTTTCCATCCAGCTACACAGAGGGATTTAAATTTCTAAGTTGACTTGTCACTCGCTTGCCGTATGTGGAAGAGTTGCCAGGTACTCTCCGAAGGTCGGGGTATCCTCCACCACTGAACCTGGCAACGCCGGCATACAAGTGAAGTAATCTTGAGTGTGGCGTAAAACGTTAATCAATCTAAATCAACCCAGAGTGATTTATACATTTTATGGGCATCACCCACTTTTATTTAATCACACACGTTTATTTAATTGATTTAATTTATTGGTTTCCATTATGACTGATGTTTACATTTGCTGTTTCAGACTGATTTATACATCGAAGTTGATGATTTTTTTACCAATGGCTATGTGTTATCTGTGGTACTGTTTTTGTCTTGTCTCTTACAAAAATCATTCCTCCAAAACCATCATTTTCTGGTCATCCGAGAAGGGATTCGACTACGTAACTCCATTCAGGTCAGTTGATTATCAATATTATTTCTTTTACTTTTATTTAGAATCACAAATGTTACCTGTTGTGAAAAAAACGTAAAGAAAATATTGGACTTCATCCCACTGTCTTATATAAAACAAGAAAATAAATTGTCTGACATGGTCTGGTTTGTGTTGTATGGTTTACCAGGTATCAACGAAATTCCCAAGGTTTCCCCCAGGTGTTTAATCAGCCAGACTTAGTAGCTAATTTCCTCAAGGCTTATTGACCAGCTTCCCCCAGATATAAAGGCAGTTTTCTTGACAGGTTTTCTCCTGGAATAGTCTCAAATTTCTTTCCGCACTGTGACAAATTTCCTCCATTTTTAGAGCCAAAATGTCCTCCAGGATAAGGGAAAAATTTCCTCCAAGCTTAGGGAGAAATTTCCTCTTGGCATTGACAGGTTTCCTCCAAATATAGGGACACTTTTTTACAAGTAGCTGCAAATTTCCTCCAGTGTTGTGCTAAGTTTTTTTCCAGGTTTAGTGGCAAGTTTTGTCCAAGCATAATGACTAATTTCCTATGTCATTTTGTGTTATTTGTCTAGAAAGTTTAATCCAAAAAATAATGAGAATACGATTATATTCACTTTCACTAAGAGACAACAAATTCAATCAATCATACAGTTGAGTCATTCACCCTGTGTTTAATTATACTTCAGTTTTCACACATTACTACTAAAATCACTCCCTTTAGTAAATGGCGAGAAAAACATAATAAAGCCGCCCCCCACCCCCCTCCAAAACACACACATTGTCCTCCAGTAGGTAGCGTTAAATACCGGCAAATGTATATTCATTTAAGTATTAAAAAATAAAGCCAAATCAGCATTATTTCTTTTGTTATTCTTTTAGTACTTTGGGTACACTGTATATCCATGCACGCTTTGTGTAAATTTTGAGGAATAATTGAACTTAACTTTTCGTCTTTTCGTAGGCTATGATTTATGAGAAAACTCTGAGACTATCCAGTTTGATGTTTAGTTCAGGGAAGTTGTCTGTGGGACAGATACTGAATTACATGTCTACTGATTCCATCTTCATCCATAACCTCTTTTTCTTCATTCACTATATATGGGCTGTGCCAATCCAGGTCGGTTGTACCTCATTTTACCATTAAAGTTTTTATCAATAGACTTGTTGTAGAACATTCACTTTACGAATTTGACCTCAGAAAATTCAGTCACACGACCTGTGTACACTCAAAGTGGGACGTAATCCACAATATCTGCAGTGTCAGTGTAGCTTTATGACAGTTTGTACACATCGAAGCTTGTGTATGATTGATTGATTGATTGAAGTTTTATGCCACACTCAAGATTATTTCGCCAGGTATAATTAGGGAGGAAACTGCTCTTTGCCCGGAGGAGACCCCACCTTCGGCAAGTACCTGGCAACTCATCACAAGGCAACCAAGTGAAAAATCCACTGAGAAATTATTTAAGTTTTTTTTTTATTTGGTCTGAGTAAGATTTAATCCGGCGCGGCTTTGAGGTACAGCCTGTGGGGCCTCTCCCTCTAACCGACAGAGCCACCAAGGTCCCTATGAGATAGTTTGGAGGGTGATCATTCCAAAACAATCAAAATCTTACTACTGTATTTCAGGTGATCATTACATTTGTGTTGATGTACCTCAAACTGGGCGTGTCTGCTGTTATTGGAGGAGCCGTTGTCATACTGGTTCTCCCTTTCCAGTATATTGTCGCCAAAAATTTGTCCAAAATACAGAAAAAAATCCTGGTATGTAGACGTTATCAAGTTACATATATTGTAGTCTTAACGTAAGTGTTCAGTCACAGATATGACCGTACTAGTTGTATCGCCAAAAATTAAAAAAAAATTAACTCATTCTCATAGGCAGTTTTTGTAAGAAATCCTAACTAGTATTGCTTTGGTACTAACAACCCCAGAGCCAGATGACATCACATAGATTTAAGCAAAGCTTTCAGGTAAACTATGTACCTCAGTTCGCCATTTTTATCCCTCGCGCAAATTTTGCCTCACACATTTGTTTAATACAGCATGTACAATAAGCCTAGTCGCGCTCGGATGTTTTTTTCAAGAGTTATGCCCCTTACATTACCGCCGCTGTAAAAAGCCTTGTAAACACATTATCTAACAAAGTTTTTAACTTACAATTTTGAAACTTCACACATTTGTTTAATACAGCATGTACAATAAGCCTAATGAAAATCATCGCGCTCGGATGTTTTTTTCAAGAGTTATGCCCCTTACATTACCGCTGCTGTAAAAAGCCTTGTAAACACATTATCTAACAAAGGTTTCAACTTACAATTTTGAAACTTCACACATTTGTTTAATACAGCATGTACAATAAGCCTAATGAAAATCATCGCGCTCTGATGTTTTTTTCAAGAGTTATGCCCCTTACATTACCGCTGCTGTAAAAAGCCTTGTAAACACATTATCTAACAAAGGTTTTAACTTACAATTTTGAAACTTCACACATTTGTTTAGTACAGCATGTACCAAAAGCCTATGTAAAATCGACTAGCTAGGACATGTTTTTCAATAGTTATGCCCCTTACATGACCGTCAGCCAAAAACCTCCTTGTAAATGTGATACATGTATGTGGAGTAGTTTTTCGCAAGAAATTGTCTGGAAAATAAATATACATGTATCTTCGGTTTCTTTGGCCTAGACAGGAGGGGTCCTGATGGCGACAGCCACTTATGTTTACCAGTACTTGGCAAGACGTCACTTTTTGGAACGCATTGGTGACATAAGCCGTTTTTATTCACACATTTTTCTGGTGACTTTACGCCTTTTATGCTTTGTGCGTAAATTCCAAGGGGCGTCATCAAGCAATCGGTCGACTGGTTTCACCACTGAGTAGATTCTCAAACTTTGCCGACGAATGTAGACTCTGGTAATTTTGACCGCTTATGTAGAAATGAGAAACTGGTGCAGCTTAACATGAAGGTTATGGTTAGATCAAATAATGTGTCTTTTGTCTGGGAGTAGCGATGTTCACTTGTTATCTTGAAAAACAAAGGGAAGGTGACCTCATGGTTCTTTGGTCATGTTCATTTCTACGTTTCATCAAGTTATTTTCCAAAATTCAAGTTTTCTAAAAGTCTGTCGCCAAAGGTGAGCTTTAATTGAGTTTGACATTTGAAGGATCAAGTAAAACCGAACAATGCAAAATGAATGATGGGCTGCTTTTTCAAGTTACGAACACCGAAAGATTTATATAAAATTGGAAGAAAAAAAAATAAACGCTTGCAGAACATATAAAGATTGATTGATTGATGGTTTGGTGTTTAACGCTGTGCTCAAGATTATTTCACTTATATGGCGACGTTGCCAGTTTTATTGTGGGAGAAAACCGGGCTCTATTCCCGGAGGAAACCCACAACCTTCTGTTGGTAACTGACAACCATGTCTCATAGGTCGTTCGAGTAAAAGCCCAGACAGAAAATTTTCCATTTTTTGGGGGGGGGGACAGAGTGGGATTCGAACCCCGCTATAGTATGCCCTCACATGGAGCATCTTTTTTAGACCACCATGATCTCATGGTGGTCTTATCAAATCGAATTTTGTCCGTGGTCCGTCGTCCGTCGTCCGTCGTCCGTCGTCTGTCGTCCGTCGTCCGGTGTCTGTAAACTTTTCTTGTGATCGCGATTTCAAGAGACCTACTGGTCGGATCTTCATCAAATTTCATAGACATGTTCCCCATATGGTCTAGTTGTGCAACATCTATTTTGTTTGCTCATTTGCATGATAAAATGGCCGCTGGCGGCCATTTTGTGATTTTTAACTACATAGTTTGTGATCGCGGAATCTAGAAAACCACCAGACCGATCTTGATGAAATGTTTTTGTGTTGATTCCCCATATGGTCTAGTTGTGCAACATCTATTTTTCTGAGCTTATTTGCATATTAACATGGCCGCTAGGCGACCATTTTGATTTTCTATTTTTTATCACTTTTCTCTTTTGTGATCGCGATTCCAAGAGAAGTGCTTGTCGGATCTTCTGTAAATTTCACACGCACGTTCCTCCTATGGTCTAGTTGTGCAACATCTATTTATTTTGCTCATTTGCATATCAAAATGGCCGCTAGGCGACCATTTTGTTTTTCTACTTTTTATCACTTTTCTCCTAAAGTAATGAGAGGATCTTCGTAAAACTTTGTACGCAGGTTAACCCTATGCCCTCGTTGCGTACTATGTACTTTTTTGCTCATTTGCATATTAAAATGGCCGCTGGGCGACCTTTTTTTTTTCTTTTTGTCACTTTTCTCCTAAAGTAAAGAAAGGCTAGGATTTTCGTAAACTAATTAAGCACGTTAGCCCTATGGTCTTGCTGCGCACAATGCACTTTTTTGCTCATTTGCATATTCAAAATGACGGCCACTAGCCATTTTTTTATCACTGTTCTCCTAAAGTAATGAAAGGATGTTCGTAAAATGTTATACGCAGGTTAACCCTACGGCCTCGTTGCGCACTATGCACTCGCTGCTCATTTGCATATTAAAAATGGCGGCTGGTAGCTTTTTCTGTGATTTCTATCTACATAGTTTGTGATCGCGGAATCAAGAAAACTACTAGGTGGATCTTTAATTGATGAATTTTTTGTATTGCTTCCTCATAGGGTCAAGTTATGCAAGATGTATTTTTTTGTCGTTGATGGTTTCATTTAACACATTCGGTACCGCTGTCGCCATATGGCGTTAGAGTGCTAGCCTGCTTCATTGCCGCAGACATCGTATGGCGACAGCAGAAAAGTCGGCTAAAACCCCACTGACGCCGTATGGTTATTTTTTCTTACAACTTTTGAAAATGAACAAATAAAATCACATATTGCATCTGTTGGTCGCTTTGTGTTTTGTTTTTTCAATCTTCGAATACGGTTAAGAGGTTTAATTTACTTTAACGGACGCGTAATTCACTGATAACTTCCAACTTTGTCTAGGTTAGAACGGACACCTCAAGCATACGTATATAACAAGAAAAGGAATATTTACAGCTTCATATCTTAATATGTATTTCCTTGTCTCCAATATACTGACTGTGAGTGAGATATTTAAATATCTATGATTAAAAAGTGCTAAAATCGGGTGGTGAAGTTTGCTAATGCGAGTTCCCGCTGTCAATCACAGGGCCCCTACCAGGCATTTTTGTTTGGCATTGAGGACGTTATTTTGGAATTTCCGGGTCCAGAGTAGTGAAAAACAAGACATTTATCGGCGCTTTTATAAACCCCAGAGTGGAATTGCAATCCTCGGGTCATTTTAAAACGTATAAGAATCGACTCTTTTCAGAATTCCAAGGGCGACAATAAACTAGTATAAGAAATAGTTTACTATGCATGTTGCGGGCCGCCACGGCTTGTTCGAAGTCGGTAAAATGGCCTTCTCGAATTTGGATTTTAAACGCCTAAATTCTTTCCAAAAATGTAACAATAATAAATATTTTTAAAGGAGAGTGTTCCCTAAGACACTTAAGAAGATCCATATTGTATTATTCGGAGTGTGAAAGGAAGGAATATTTCAAAATGAAGTGAAATACACGGCAACGTACAATCACTATTTTGCCGATCGAATTTACATTCAGGCAGCTATGTACAGCAACTGACTTCGCAATTGTAAATGCTATTTACCAATAAAGTAACTGAAATGTTTTTATTCAATCATATATTTATATCAAATCGTGCATGAAGATTTTTTTTATCAGAGTTTACTAATTTCTGAACGAATCCGGACATTTTTTGACATTAATTTTTAAACTGACTTTCGTCATGTGTAAATTTTTACTCATCAGACGAGTGATACTTCACCCATTCTTCACTTTTCACGGGCTAATTTTGACAGATATACATTATCTTTTGATTTGTAAACAAACACTAAATGCATCTTAGTAACATGTGTACAATCGTTTTGGATTTTGTAAATTTTAATTGTGTACAGGACTCAAACAAGCGATATCACTGACTGGCCTGTGTGCATGTACATGTAGGCTACTATGTAGCTCCGGTAAGTAGCGTTAATGTGCGGCCTCCTTGAAGAAAGATGGTTTTGAGTTTTCAGATAACAGCCACTATCTACCGAAGAAACTTTTTTCTTGTCCAGCCAGCCACCAACTGAAGAAATAAATTTCACATATCAAATTTGCGATCCGTTTACAAGCAGCCCCACTTTCTGATAGTGTTCTATGGTGGTCGCCTAGATCAGTTTAACTGATCTCTTGTTTTTAGATAACTATGAAGTGAGAAGCTGCTAATTGGTAATTGTTGTTATTGGTAATCTCCAATGCTGATATTTATAGATACAGATACAAACTGTTCATAAATCCTTTAAGTCAACTTAAGACACATTTGATGCAAAATAAGTCACAGAGTTGCTCTTTTGTAATTGTGTTAAACAATGATTTGTGAATTTCCCAGGCGTGCAGCGATGAGAGGATGAAGCAATCTACAGAATTAATACAAGGTATTCGAGTTCTCAAACAGTTTGCCTGGGAGATGTTGTTTGCCAAACGTGTAGAGACGGCAAGAAGACAGGAGATGAAATTCATCTTGAGACACGCCATTCTTCTAGCATGTGCGGGTGAGTGGTTTTGAAAAAAATAAACTGAAAATACCGGTACATGCAGTCCAGTTGCCAGTTTTTCACCAATATCTCAGAGTTTTACATAAAGTTGACTATAATGAGTCAAGAGGAGGCTAAATGATATGCTACTTTCTCACAAAAAAATGTTTAGGGCGTTTTTAACGCATGGGCTACAAACAGAAAAAGGTGTTGCTCTTGACTCTAGTAAGGGGAATAAACACACAAAATATTGCTATTAGGCTCAATATCTCGGATAACAAATTAGATACTTCAATTGATCCGCCGAACACTGCTGCTCTGACCTTCAGTATTTATTTGGTGCCTGCATCACTGACTATAGACTTCTTTTGTTTGATATTTGTCTGAAAAATTCTATTTCAAAAAACTTTCAGTTAATGCCACTTATTTTTAAACCGCTTTCTTTGGTTAGAAAGGAGCCTACATGTAGGTTGTCCAATGGGTTAGAGTGATTGTCTCTCATCCCCACACAGACCTTCCTTCGAGCGGCGTGGCTTCAAATCACACTCAGACCAAATAAAAATTGGAAAATATCAGAGTGGATTTTTCACTTGGTTTTCCCCCCACTAAACCTGGCAACGCCACCATATAAGTGAAATAATCTTCAGTGCGGCGTAAAACGCCAATCAATCTTTGGTAAGATGTTCAGAAATGGACTTTATCGTTTATTAAGCTATTTACAAAACTTACCCCACCATACCACAAGTTTAAATTCTATCTTTTTGTTTTATTTATTTGTTTCAGAATTCATTACAGTGGGGACTCCAATTATAGGAATGCTTATCGTAAGTCAATCACATCACCTTTTGGTAATCAAAGCTGCCTCTCTTTGTTTTGACTGGTTGAGGTTATTTCACTTGTATGGCCACGTTGCCAGCTTTAATAGGAGAGGAAACCAGGCTCTTTGCCCTGAGGAGACTCCCAAGCCGCGACAGCCCTTGTCAATCCTTTCTCATCGGGGCAATCCTGTGAAAAACCCACTCAGAATTATTTAAAAATTTTGTTTTGAGTTTTGATAGATTGCTTGTGTTGAACTGATTGATTGATTTGTTATGCCTCACTCAAGATTATTTCACTTATATTGACCAACTTAGCCACCAACGCCCTGGTTTCTTTCAAACAAATGCAGAAAGTCCTATATCCTCTCATTGTAATCCGGATATCACCGTGTACATGTACTCCTAATACACCTTTATGCAACCCATCCCTGTTGCTCAAAAAAAAAAAAATTCAACTATCAACGTCTAAACTTATTTTTTTGTTTCTCAGACATTTTCGTTGCACACAGTACTGAGTGAGGATCCACTAACACCCGGGAAAGTTTTCTCTACGGTTGCCCTCTTTAACATCCTGCTGACGCCTCTGTCTACGTTTATCATTGTCCTGCACGCAATTGTCAACGCCAGAGTTAGTAGTAAACGCCTTGTTCCGTACTTCTTGGCTCCGGAAGTTGAAGGGTTAAAGCTTCACGACGATCACCTAACGACTGAAGCCATTCAAGTCGGGGACGGAGATGGGCATGTCCAGGTAAGTAAGAAAAACAGAACTATCAATTCAGACCATCTAATGGAAACCTCTGCTGTCCAGTTTGTTGGAGACTTAAAATCGACACACAAGTGTATCGATGGGACTATTTCAGTTCCATTCAGCCAACACAAGCCTTCCATTCACGAGTCTCTGGTTAAATTCCCACCCAGAAATGGGAAGAATATTGACTGGGCTTTCATTTTATGTGGAATAGTTGCTAGGTAACAGGGAAAGTTTGGGGTCTTCCTCTTGGCACATAGCCCAGTTTCATCATCCAACTTATCCATCAACACTGTTATATCAGGGAAATAACATTATGTGTGGCGTAAAACACCAATCGATCAACTTAATTTACTGAATAAGATTGGTTTATTCGACCGTAGCTATAAATACTATAGCTGATGGACTGTTACTAGCCAAGAGCTTTATCAAGTATTCTTGATAACTATGGAGATTACAACCTGTTGGGAAGTGTTTAAAGCATGCAAACATCACTAAGAATAACAAATCCGACTGATACTAGCCAAGATCTTTATCAAGTACTTTGATATTATTACTAATATAAACTTGATGGGAAGTCTTTGGGGCATGCAAACCTCAGTAACAAAACTGATACAATCGAAGAGCTTTTTCCAGTACTTTTGATAAATTCAGAGATTATAACTAATAAAAGTCTGATGGGAAGTCTTTACAGCATGCAAACTTCACTATATGAACTGTTTTCTTAATTATTTGTGTTTTATAGTAGTAGACCTTAAAGATTCATTTAATAATTTGTATCATTGCAATTGTAATGACGTGCTTTGATGTATTTCGAATGACAATCTGAATCCAATATTCCTCATTTTCCAGATTACGTAAATGTAACTCTCTATGAAATTTTTTTATATTTTTTTAATTGTTTTGTTTCATTTGCTATAGTTTTCTGATGTGACGGTGAAGTTTATTCCGGGCTCTGGTACAGGCCGATCAAATAATCGCCACAGCTGTCAGACATCAATCAACAGGGATAACTCTCTCAGTGTACTCCCACAACAAACCCGAAAATACAGCGCCCCACCGAGAATGATTAGTTCCGCTACTCAACCTGCCAAAAAGAAAGCTGCTAAATCTATTGACGGACATACAGCAGGGAAAAACAAAAAGGCTCCAAAATCTGTTGATGGGTCAACCGGAAGTATAAGTCATTCGGAAACGGCTGCAACTGACACAGAAGTCTCGCCATTGCCGGAAAGAAAAATGAACTCTCGTAGCCAAGCCTCTAGTAACTCATCGATGGATAGGTGTGATTCTAGTCTGGGAACCGATCCCCCAAATCCAAAAATGGTTTCCTGTTCTGTCTCCACGGAGGACATGAGGGAAATTTCTCCGGGAGATATCGTTGTGGAAATCCGGAACTGTGTTGAAGTTGAGGATGCAAACTTTTCTTGGGACATTGATGACGGTGTTCTAGCATTAAAGAATGTTTCTATCAAAGTTCCAACAGGTAATATTGAGTTTAATTAATTAGTGTCTTTTAGAAAGTTGGTATAACAGTATTGTCGTTATTTTGAGATCATTACACTTTCTTGAAAATATGGTAGAAATTCCTCTACCGATTTTTGGGTAACGCCCTAAACGGGAATCAAACCCAGGTCCCAAAGTATGGCACCTATCGCCAGCACTAAATGCCGGCTGCCTTATCCATTCAGACAGCCAACCGGCCTCCTCAGGTAATAGTGAATCTGTCTAACGCTTTCAAAGTACAATCTCATGTAAGTGCTTGGCAATAGTGTTAATAATGACTCCTATACTTTATTTCCATATTTATAGTAGGTGGCAGGTCGTCGACGATGGTCAATGGTTTATTTCAGGCCCTGTTTTCCGATCCCCATAAACCTGTTAATACCGCCATATAAGTGGAATAGTCTTGAATACGACCCAAAATTTCAGTCAATCTATCAGCTTATGCAATATCTCCGCCTCTGGCTATGTCGTGTAAGCAATGGTCTAGCATCTCTCCGTGAATTGGTCGAAGACCTGTTCCAATCTGCTTCCAAAAACAAAAACATAGTGAGTGTTTCTTTCACTTCAATCATCCTTTGTGGACATTCATTTTGATTGGTCAGGACTGCATCTGGATTAGTTGAGATTAATGATGAACCTTTTTTTCGTATCTCTCGTCAGGTAAATTGACCGTGGTTGTTGGTCAGGTGGGCTCAGGTAAATCTTCCCTTCTCTCAGCTCTATGTGGGGAGATGATCACAAAATCAGGGACAGTTGACTGGTACAGGTAGGTACAAGTACACAAATGTCATAGTGTAAGTTCTAAAAAGCAGGGGGCAGTTTCTCAATACATTTACGCCCGTCGTAACTTTGCGCCTGGTCGTAACGTAATGTTGAAGGTATATGTTGCCATGACGTTACGACCAGGCGCAAAGTTACGTCGGTGTCGAGTGTTGAGGGCTTGATCTTTTATTGATTGAAATTATTACCAACAAAAGCTTATTCTGGATAGCCCCCTAAATCCCGGGCAACAGGATTATCATGATGTCATTATCAACATAACCTACATGTATTTTAATAGGAATAATTAGAGATATATTTCTTGGAAAGGACATCATGCCATCAATGTACTTAAAACTTCTAATTATACTTCAAATTATAATTTTTGTAAAGAAATTTATGAATAATTTGAAGATTTTACTGCAGTTTGCTGGACTATATGATAAAAACACATGGTGAGAAAGTATTTTATAATCAGAATTTCTACAAATGCTGTATTTAGATTTGTACACTGTTTTACCTGTATTTGACAGGGGCACTAAGATAGCCTACGTCTCCCAGAAGCCATGGATTCTGAACACAACACTGAGGAATAACATCTTACTGGGACAGGACTTTGTCTGGAAAAAGTAAGTCAGGAGATATAGGGCTGATTTGTTCAAAAGTGTATTAGACTAAAGGGGTAAATGTTGGGGGCTTATGGAAACAGTCGTAGACAGAGGTAGACTTGTTTGGGACAATCAGGAAGAGCCTCTCAGTATAAAGGAAGAAAAAATAAAACAGAAATTACTTAATGTCTTAGACAAAAACAAAATGGCTTTATTTTCTGCATAACTTGCTGCTAAAAAAGTTGTTTTGAAAAGTTGTATGAAAAATAATGCTTTCACTCTCAGACTCCTGAACTTTTTTTTATTGAGGCCTTGGTGGCTCTATTGGCTAGAGTGCAATAGTCCCTCAGTCTGAAACCGGCCTTCCATCAATGTGGCACGGTATCGAATCACACTGAGGCCAAATAAAATTTGAACAATTTCTGAGCGGATCAATGTGGAGGTGTTGTCAGGTACTCGCGGAAGGTCGTATTTCTCCGACGGAAAAGGCCAAGTCCAACGACATTTATCAGTTTATCTTTTTTTATTACATTATTTCTTAATCAGCACTATACTTTCAGGTATAAAAGAGTGATAAGTGCATGTGCACTTAACCCTGATCTGGAAATGCTACCACATGGAGACATGACTGAAATTGGAGAAAAGGTTCGTTTCAGTTTTTGATTTTCAAATGGCTGGGTCTGGTTTCCTAAGCCAACAATCAATGCAATATGAGTAAAATAGGTTTATCAATGAAACAACATTTTCCTGCTAGTTAGATTGATTGATTTTTTTACGCCGCACTCAAGGCTATTTCACATATATAGTGCCATTGCCAGGTTTAGTGGGGGAGGAAGCAGAGCTATGCCTGGAGGAAACCTTGGGGCGAGTACCTGGCAACCCCTGGTATTTTGTCCTAAACTCGGCACCATTCATTCGTAACATGTATATACTAAAATATTCTTGCCATAGCTGAAGATGAGTAAGCATTGTCAATGTATTACAAAGTGTTACAAAGAAAATTCTAAGGACAAAAGCCAAGCTCCTGTCAGTTGTCCACCTAATGAAATATAAAGGGTTTATGTTTATTACAAAAACTTACAATTGTGTATTAAAGGTCTAAATGATATACCTCTTTTTAACACAATTAGAAACTTGTCTCCATGCCTATTTTAGACAAGGAGATTTTCCCTGTGCCCGTGTGTTATAGTGTTCATAAATATATACACAAAATAAACTTCATCCATTTGTTGTTTGTCTATTTTCAGGGTATCAATTTAAGTGGTGGTCAGAAACAGCGTATATGTATTGCCAGGGCTCTTTACTCCGAGGCTAATACTGTTCTTTTGGTAAGATCTCATATTAGATAAAACTTTTATCTCATTCTATTTTACAAATTGGGCTGTTGTTTCTCAAGAGATGTACTCTCGATATAACTTTGCGCCTTGTCGTACGTCATGTTGTTTTAATCTTGAGTGTTCTATATAGTTGAAAGACCTACAGTGTAGGTGGCTCAGTCGGCTAGTGATAGTCCCTCAGCACGGCACAGGTCTTCCATCGATGCAGCACAAGTTCAAAACCACTCAGACCAAATAAAAATTTTAAAATTCCTGAGTGGATTTTTCACTTGATCGCTGTTTGTGGAAGGATTGCCAAAGATTGTGGGTTTCCTCCAGAAAAAAGAGCCAAATTACCTCCCTCACATTTTGTATTTTTGTACTTAACAAGATGTCTCTTTTATGGGAAAACATTGATGACAAAACCTGTTTTTATCCACACATTTTTTCGGTAACTTTACGCCTTGTACGTCTTCTGTTCGATACAGTATTATTTCTTCCGCCATATTTTAAAATTATTTTAACATCCCTCGAAATGCTTTGCCCGTAATTTCTAAGTGACGTCATCATGCAATCGGTCAATTGCTATAAGATCCAAATATTTCTTTGGATGTTACCTCAGATACATGTACATCTTCGCAAACCAAGTTAAAATCTTCATGTCCCCATTCCGTGTTTTACCTTGGCGGACTACTCCACTCCAACCCGTAAATCGAACAGCACCCACTGGTGAGAATGCAAGAGTTGTCTTTCCTAGGCTTACAGGGTCTTTGCCAATCAGCACTCGTTAAACAAAAGTTCAAGGTATACACAGCCGCCATTATGTTATTTTCAGTGTAAGCGCCCGAGCATTTGATTAGCTGCGAGAAGTTTTACTCGCATCCAATCAAAACGAGCTGTTCGATTTACGGGTTCAAGTGGAGTAGTCCGCCAAGGTAAAACACAGAATGGGGACATGCAGATTTTATCTTGGCTAGAGAAGATGCCTCAGATAGTAAAAATAAAAATACAATGATATAAAAAAAGTCATTATCATTAGTCACTGTAAACAGATCTTTCATTGTTTGTCACACTTTGCATTATAAAGTGAAGAAGGCTGTCCCACTTATACGACACCAAATGCACCTCCTCTTTGAAGAGCTCTACTAATGGAAATTTAACGTATTGTGTTTCAGGATGATCCATTCTCCGCCCTGGATAGCCATGTCAGTAGGCATGTGTTTGAGACGGCCATTATGAGGAGACTGGTCGAGAAGAAATATTCGGTCATTTTGGTCACCCATAATGTTCAGTATTTATCAAGAGCAAGTAAAGTGAGTACCAATTGCAGTCATACAGCTATATAGTTTGCAGTTTACCTATGAGATTTTGTGATACCCAGTGACAGATGACGCTTTTTAGAATGATTTTGCTGTCATTTGACATAGTTTGTTGAGCAACGTCAGAAGTAAGTGTCATGCTAGAACACGTGCATTATGAAGGACCTTTGACTGGAATTTCGCTCCCTATTATCCAAAGCTGAATAAATAACAGCAAAAAACTATGTTTAAAGATGGGTTCCATTCTAATGAGAAATAATTAAGGCATCACCATAAAGAAAGTTTACTATTGCACTTGATAAAGACATCAGCATAAGGTTGTGTTGCTCACAAAAAAAAATTCTTGGTTGATTAATTGATGTTTTACGTCGCACTCAAGATTATTTCACTAATATGGCGGCGTTGCCACATAAGGTGATCAAGTAAAAATTCCATTCAGAAATTTTCTGGGGTTTTTTTGGATTTGAACCTGCACTGCTAAGTTACAAACTGTTCCTAGCTGGGCTTGGTAACTCAGTTGATAGAGTGAGGAGATTGTAGCACGGACTTGTGAGTAGGATACTTGACTAGGCTTTTTTTACACACACGGTTTCAATTTACCTAACTTGGTCGCTTTATGTGGAAGAGTTATCAGGTTCTCGTCGAAAGACAGGGTTTTATCCGGGCATTTATCCCGGTTTCCTCCTCCACTAAACCTGGCAACGCCGCCATATAAATGAAATAATCTTGAGTGTGGCGTAAAACACCAATCAGTCAGTCTGTCTGACTGAATACACTGTCGTTCAGAAAATTGTCTCGTCACTTGATCCTAATATTGTTAGTACTGTAACTAACATCTGTACCTTTGTTTTACCTTCAGATAATCGTGATGAAAGATGGCGCAGTTCAACACCAAGGTCGTGTCTCGCATATCAAGAAAGTAGACCCGGATCTGTATGAATCGTGGAGGCTGACATTACGAGAGGTCAAGTAAGTCGTAAAATCAACAATGAATACTGGGAATTATGGGTGTTTTTTCAAATTCTCAACAAAATTTTTTTTTAATAACGTGTCAATCAATGTAAATGCTGTCTTATTTTCATTGTTAGGAAAAAAGAAGAAATGGAACACAAGACATCGCGTTCATCAGATCAAGTTCCTTCTGTAAAGATGGATGGTCTATCCACCGGTAACCATAGTGAACAGTTACATGCTGACCATGGAGAGTTATCTCGAAGAAGTTCTGTACAGGTAGAGAAATAAAGACTGTTATTACTTGAACTACTCTGAAACCTGCTACTGACACCACTATACCACTTTTTCTTTTTCTCTATTGAGTACCTGGCAACTCTCCTACATACACAGATCAAGTAAAAAACCCAATCAGAAATGATTCAATTTTTATTTGGCCTAAGTGGGACTCTACCCGCACAGCATCGATGAAAGGCCAGTGTAGGACTGATAGACAATCACTCTAAATGACTTTGCCACAGATGCCCGGCTATTTAAATTTTGGTACAGGTCGCTGCTTTAGCTTTTCATGGCACTTTAAACACTCAACTTCTCTTTCTTAAAAGATTCTGAATTTTGGCACCTCATGCCACTTTAACCAGATCCCCCTTTGTAGAATGGTTAGCGAGTTAATACAGAAGCTTGTGGCCAATCTCTTTCACCACTAAACCTGTCGATATCCCTATAGAAGGGATCAATCAATCTATCATTTGAAATATTTTGATGTTATACATGTATTTTGAATAGTCTCTTTTTTGTATTACTGTAGTCTCAGTTAAGCTCAAAGCTGTTAAGCGTTGCATCTGGTCGCCAGCTCTCAAAACTCTCCGTTATGACAGAGGGCAGCTCAGGAGACGAAGAAGATTTTAGAAAAGGTTTGTTTCTTCTTGATTCGCTTGATGTTAAAATGTACAATATTTTAGAAGTGCAATTCTATTGTTATAGCGATCAATTTTGTTGCTAAATTGTTCCTTATAGTTTATTGAGTGAAATGTGCAAGTGAAGAAAAGTAAAAACATGTTAATATCAAATAACATAATAAATCAACATGTCTTTACTTTTCTAAAAAAAGTGTAGTTGGTTTTTTGTTTATATCATATAGTCTCCGAACTCTTGGGGCCTCTGTGGCTCAGTAGGTAGAGCGTTGGAGGTTTCCTCCATGCATAGATCCTGGTTTTCTCCCACAATAAAACTGGCAATGCCACCATATAATTGAAATAATCTCAAATAAATGAAATAATCTCAAATCTGAAATA
Source organism: Lepidochitona cinerea (assembly GCA_963971465.1). NCBI lineage: Eukaryota > Metazoa > Mollusca > Polyplacophora > Chitonida > Tonicellidae > Lepidochitona > Lepidochitona cinerea. Next base: position 30,231,761 of record OZ020561.1, read on the forward strand.
ATCTCAATAAACCCCAAACAATCAATCAAACTGATATTAATGTGTTTAGCGGAAAGTTGACAATATCAAATATCATAATAAATATGAGCTCCAAGATCATGTGATAAAAACGAAAAACCAACAACACTTCTAAATTTAGTTTGTGCAGTGAAGATTATGAGATAACATTGGGTATTCCTCCAACTTATATTGCATTGCTTCATATAAGGAAAATAATACCCAGTGGGACGTAAGACATCAATCAATTAATCATATTACTGCCAAGACAAAAAAGCTGTTGCAGATTTTAATTTTCACAAACTATGTTTTTCTCGTTCTTAGATTCAGGAGTTGCTGGTCGACTTATTCCAGAAGAAGGAAGAGAAAGTGGCTCTGTGAAATGGTCCGTCTACTTCACTTTCATCAGGGCATGTACGATTTGGTTGACAGTTGCTGTGCTTATAGTGGTAGTTACCAAACACAGTCTGTTGGTCTCTGCTGACTTCTGGCTCTCCCATTGGTCCAGTCAGACTAGTAGTGTCAATACAACAGTAACACAGGTAACTACATGTAACACACTATTTGTATATATTTGTAACACTGCTATTGATGTGTTCAGCACATTTCTCCAAATAAGTTTTCTTAAGTTGATACTAATTTTGGGACAAAGTTGATGGCTGCAACAGTACCACATGGTCACATTGAAGGTTCGAAATGTGCGGGGGGCCTCCGTGGCTCAGTAGGTAGAGCGTTGGACGCTCAATGCGAACAGCCTTCCAGCAATGGGTCGCGGGTTCAAATCCTACTCAGTCCAAAAATCACTTATACAGTGATGTTGCTAGGTTTAGTGGGGGAAAGCCCAACCTTAGGTGAGTACCTGGCAACTCTTCCTCGTGCTGCCAGTTGATGACTAAATTGGAATTTTGGGGGGAAACTTTTGAAAGATTTTGATTTTAAATCAATTGTCTAAAAATGTGAGAATATGACTGCTGCTTAAAAAGAATACCCATTTGTTCAATGTTCCCGTGGTACTGTCTGGTGGTCAGAGAACTGCTTTCCGGCATCTTCCTCCACTAAGCCTTACATCGCTGGGAGTCCAGGACCATTTCCTTGGTTTCCTCACCCATTGCAATGTCGACAAACATGTATAAATAAAGTAAGTTCGGCGTAAAAGCAAATCAACCAATCAATGCTCCGTTTCCTAGGCATTGTCGAATGATGACAGTTGGTACTTTTTGAGAATATACTTCATCCTGTGTATGTGCGCTGTTGTCCTGACCTTATGTTCAGCCATTCTTCAGCAGTTTACTGTCGTTCGAGCAGCAAAGCGTCTCCACATAAACCTCATCAGAAATATAATTTTAGCTCCCGTCAGGTATGTGTCCATTTCAATTGTATTTTTTTCACAAAAAGGATGACCAATATGGCTATTCCCCTCAAAAGGATGTCCAATATGGCTATTCCCCACAAAAGGATGCCCAATATGACTATTCCCCACAAAAGGATGTCCAATATGGCTATTCCCCACAAAAAGGATGTCCAATATGGCTATTCCCCTCAAAAGGATGTCCAGTATGGCTATTCCCCACAAAAGGATGTCCAATATGGCTATTCCCAACAAAAGGATGTCCAATATGGCTATTCCCCTCAAAAGGATGTTCAATATGGCTATTCCCCACAAAAAGATGCCCAATATGGCTATTCCCCTCAAAAGGATGTCCAATATGGCTATTCCCCACTAAAGGATGGCCAATATGGCTATTCCCCACAAAAGGATGTCCAATATGGCTATTCCCCACAAAAGGATGTCCAATATGGCTATTCCCCACAAAAGGATGTCCAATATGGCTATTCCCCACAAAAGGATGTCCAATATGGCTATTTCCCACAAAAGGATGTCCAATATGGCTATTACCCACAAAAGGATGTCCAATATTGCTATTCCCCAAAAAAGCATGTCCAATATGGCTATTCCCCCTAAAAGGATGTCCACACCAATATGGCTATTACCCACAGAATAGGTTAACCAAAATTACTTTTTCATTTCTCTTCCCTGTATGATTGCACAATTATTGAGTATCCAATTTCTAACACAAACGTCCAGAAGATGAGAGAAATCTGTGTTTTCCGTCTTGTTAATAAAATAATATTCAGTATGGCGTGAAACAGTAATCAATCAATGTGATTGTTTATCTTCAGATTTTTCGACACAACTCCCAGTGGTCGTATTTTGAACAGATTTTCTGCTGATACTGCTGTTATTGACTTGGTAAGCTGTTCTGTTATTGTTAACTACATGCAACATCTTAAAATTCAAAAAGATTTTAATATATTTTGGTCTTAAAATTTATTGTATTTGATCAAAACTGCCATGAAATACAACACAATGAATCTTTAGCTCTTAAAATATTTTTTCTTATCTTTTATTTTATAGTATGATTCCCACTGAATAATTTTACATAATAGACCATAGTCACAACTCCGAAGAAAGAAAGCATAATTAATGTTCAATATTTCGGTTTATTAAACCATCATCAGAAATATTGAACATTCATTATGCTTTCTTTCTTTGGAGTTGGTCTATTATTTTATAGGATTATCTTCTTTTTTTATTATTTATTAATTTTTTTTTCTCTTCAGAAAGTGGGTCAGTCGTTATCTCACCTACTAAGAGCCTTGTTGAGTTGTATCTGCGGAGTACTTGTCATCGTCATCGCCACTCCATATTTTCTCATCATCATTATTCCATTGGCCGTCCTATATTTCCTCGTTCAAAAGTTCTACTTAGTTACCACTAGGTGAGTTGCCATGGAAACCACATAATTTAGAACTTTTGTGACTCAATCAGCAGAGCCACTGACCCCTCCATCATCTCCATGAGACCAGGCCAAATGTTAAAAAATAATTTACACATTAAAATTACTTTGTGACGTAAAGACATTTTAATATACCGTCACAAAGCAGCGATTTGTACGGTCGTCTTGGTAACGAGGTTCTGGTGGATAAATCAATAGTTCCTCAGTCTGACATACACCTTCCATCTATGGGGTGCTTCTTCGAATCAGACTCAGCCTAAAGAAATAACTCTGAAAGTGTTTTTCACTTGATTGCTCGATGTGGAAGAGTAGCCATGTACCCTCACACGTACAGGGGATTCTCTGGGCATTTCCTTCATGCTAAAAGCCTGGTTTCATCACCCAATAATAATTGTGTGGCGTAGAAAATCAATCAACTGGGCCCATTTGCTCAAAGTCAAAGTGACATATAAAAATAATGAACCAATCTATTAAGGAGATATCTGGCCAGCAGCCTAAATAGTTAGTGGAATTTCAGTAAATTTTCAAGAAAGTGTTATCCCAAAAATAGTGAGAATGATCATTTGGCAAAGGACCTTTATTTTAACTCCTGTTAACATGCGTAGGCTGTCGCAAGCAGTGGAGGAGTCTGGATTAGGTGACTGGGAGGTAACAAACAGTTCATTGATGAACGAGCCTCTTGTACAAGATATGATCAAGGGTCCTTTTCACAAAGTCACATGACATGGCAAACTAGCTATTGTTGCCATTGACAAAAGACAATGTTATGGTAATGTTATGTCAAACATGACCGTGTGACGTTATGATATATGTATGATATATCCCAGCTTTTCAAATATCTGGCATGACCAGATGATTTTGTCGAGAAAAAGGGTAAACTGGTAAAATTTTGGAAAATGTGCGTACAAGTTGATAAATGTATTGTTCTGTTTTATTTCAGAGAGTTACAGCGATTAGACAGTCTAACAAAGTCCCCTGTATTTTCTCATTTCTCAGAAACTCTCAATGGGTTGTCCACTATCAGGGGTTATGGGTAAGCCATTGTACCAACATATTTTATGTTAGCTTTTTCAATTGATTGCTTAAGGGTTTAATACCGCCGTAGCGGTGTTTGTTGCGTCACCCGATACCGCTGAACGTTGGTTCGTACCGAGTCAAACCATGAGAATGCGCAGCATTCGAGGGGTTTGACGAGGTGCGAACCAACGTTCAGCGGTATCGGGTGATGCAATAAACACCAAGACGAAGGTATTAAAGTCGATTCTACCCCGATAATTGAGAAAAATGAGGAAAAAGTTACCTGTTGTTGATTGCCGTTCCTTTTCCCTCCCTCGGGACAGACTTGGAACTTTTAACCAATCAACGATAAGCTTTGGTCACGTGCAACGGTTGACCCAGATATTTTGAAGCAGAATGACATAATGTCACTATGGCTACCGCTTTGACAGGCTGGGTTGCTGACGACGCTATCGGGGGAAATGTTGTGAAATCAACCCTTTGATGACTGTATACGTTCATGACAGCCCAGTTTATTAATATAAAAGGACAGAATATAACCACACTCACAACATTATCAGGTTAAATCCTTTATTTTGTATGATAACAAGCAAAATATCACTTCTTCCGGGGGAGGTAAACCTACCAGCCGATGCTGCACTACAGACTTGATGTTGTTTGAAAAGCCACCTCTACTTAACATGTATATTTGCACACGGCACGCACATGCAGGAGGGATAGAATCTACGTCAAAGGGTTGCCAGTTACTTGCCGAAGGTCAGGGGATTCCTCCCAGCAAAGAGGCCGTTTCCCCAATAAACCTGGAAATGCAACCATATAAGGGAATTCATATTGAGCACATCAGAAAACATTTTTTATGTTTGATGAAGGTTACGCACCTGGGGCACCCATACAGCAAAGAACCTGGCAATGCAGCCATATAAAGGTTTCCTCCCCCACTAAACTTGGCAATGCAGCCATATAAGTGAAATAATCTTGAGTGCGGCGTAAAACATCAATCAATCAATCACTGAGTCAGATGTTGAATACTAAACAATCAGTATGTTTCTATCCCAGCCCTCATTGGATTCACTATCTGTGCACAGGATATGTTCTATCTTCCATTCAATAGTGTGTGGGATGATTGCCAGTTACCAGCGGAAGGTCGTGGGTTTCCTCCGTGCTAAAAGCCTGGTTTCATCACCCAATAATAATCAGTGTGGCATTAAAAATTAATCAATCGACCATTCGCTCAAGTCAAAGTGACATATAACTCCCACAATAAAACTGGCAACGCCGCCATATAAGTGAAATAATCTTGAGCGTGGCGTAAAACACCAAACAATCAATCAATCCATTCAATAGTGCACATTTTTTTTCATTATCGAAAATATTTTTTGACTTTTTCACCAATTTTTCAAAAAAAGTGTTATCTTTTTTCTTCTTAAAGTTGCATGAGTTGCAACATTTTTTTTTTGTACATACTGATAATCAAGATAATAATAAGGTTTGAACTTCGTAAAAAAAAAAATGAATGAGCAACCATCTCAATTAAAACAAAGTATTTTTTAGAGTGCTGGGCTTTTTACAGGTGTGCCGATTTCCTCCCCCACTAAACCATGCAACGCCGCCATATAAGTGAAATAATCTTCAGTGTGCGTAAAACACCAATCAATCAATCTTACAGGTGTGCCGATTTCCTCCCCCACTAAGCCTGACAACGCTGCCTTACAAGTGAAATAATCTTCAGTGTGCGTAAAACACCAATCAATCAATCAATCTTACAGGTGTGCCGATTTCCTCCCCCACTAAGCCTGACAACGCTGCCTTACAAGTGAACTAATCTTCAGTGTGCGTAAAACACCAATCAATCAATCAATCTTACAGGTGTGCCGATTTCCTCCCCCACTAAGCCTGACAACGCTGCCTTACAAGTGAACTAATCTTCAGTGTGCGTAAAACACCAATCAATCAATCAATCTTACAGGTGTGCAATAGACTAATCATGACGCCGCATCTCTTCGCTATGGTATCCATTGGCAACAAGGCTTCGTTTGCGATACGACTGCTTTGTGAAACGAGTCCCAGGACTGCTAGCATAGGGATCACTACATAAACAGACCCCCTCAATTATCCCATCATTTTTCAAGGGACTTACCATCTCAGTCCTATTTCTGCCAATTATTCTGTTCAACATGTATATGTGACAGATTCATGACAAAGAAATGATAAAGCCGTACTTTTGTTTATTTCAGACTTCAAGACTCCTTTTTAGACCAAGCTTTATTTCATATAGATAACAACACTGTGCCATACTTATTCATGCATGCTGTTAACAGATTCATGGGCGTATTTCTGGTAGGTATATATATAAAAATATTAAAGAAAAATGAAAGTTTACACAAAAAATAGAATTTCTGTATTTAAACAAAAAAAAGCAATTAGCTGATGTTAAAAAGAATCTGTTCACCTACTATTCCATTTTTTGGAGGGGGTGTTCGGGTTATTTGGGCAGGACAGAGCCAATTCTCATTCTAATGTATCTAGTGGCTTGAAGAACAAAAACGATACTAATTTAGAACTTGAATAACCTAATAAACTTGAACAATACAAAAATATGTATGCTTTATCTGAAAGAACCTGTGTAAAAGATAAACCTCATGTGATGTGAAAATTCGAGTATTTAACATGAAACTTTTTACTATGCTTTTTTAAACTGTTTTCATCACAGCAAAGTACTGGAGCAAAGTAGTATTGATGCATATTGTACATTCTACTTCATCTTGTGTAAATACCAGGATAGCTGTTTTTTTTTTGTGATCTCCAAAGGGTGTTAATTTTGATGTTTAATTTTGATATAGTATCATTATGTAGTACTGTGTATGACCCAGAATTACTTTAATTATGGCGCAAAAAAGCAATCAATCTTATTGAATTATGTCGTCATGTTTTCAGGATTATCTTGGTTGTGTGATAGCCTTCTCCGCTGCTCTGGCGAGTTTGACGTCTGCCATATATGGAGGGACAGATCCCGCCTTTGTTGGAATCAGTATTGCTTATGCTCTCTTGGTAATTATTTATATTTTACTGGATTTGTATTTTTAATTTACCTCGAAATGATTGATTGATTGATGTTTTATGCTTTACTCAACAATATTTCGCCTACAATCTGGTATTGCCAGTCTTAGTAAGGGAGAAAACTGGGCTCTTTGCCCGGAGGAAATCATCAACATCAGGTGAGTACATGGAAACCCTTCCACATAGGCGACTGAGTGGAAACCCCATTTAGAAATTTTCTATTCTATTTGGTTAGTGTGTTATTTGAACCCCTGACCCATGGGTAGAAGACTGCGGACTAAGCCACCAAGTTTTTATCTGTGTCATCATGTTTATTCTGTCAAAATATTTATTATATCATTGGTCTTCCAGCTAAGTTAACTTTTATCTGATCTTTCAGTCTGACACAAGCCTTCCATCTGTGGGTCGTCAGTTTGAATCCCACTCAGGCCAAAAAAAATTGAACAAATTGAATTTCATAAAACATCTACTCTGTATGTGCTTTTAATATTCTGATTCTGCGTAGGATTTAATTCCCAACCTTCAGATGAAGGAAATAATAATTACTATGAATCAATCCATTTTGGACAGTATTTGATTTTATAATTCTATTACACATTCGTCTCGTTTTATATTATAGACATAGTCAAAACAGAGACCCCTAATCTGAGAAATATTGTAGACCCCTAATCTGAGACAATATTGTAGACCCCTAATCTGAGACAATGTTGTAGACCCCTAATCTGAGACAATATTGTAGACCCCTAATCTGAGACAATATTGTAGACCCCTAATCTGAGACAATATTGTAGACCCCTAATCTGATACAATATTGTAGACCTCTAATCTGAGACAATATTGTAGACCCCTAATCTGAGACAATATTGTAGACCCCTAATCTGAGACAATATTGTAGACCCCTAATCTGAGACAATATTGTAGACCCCTAATCTGAGACAATATTATAGACCCCTAATCTGAGACAATATTGTAGACCCCTAATCTGAGACAATATTGTAGACCCCTAATCTGAGACAATATTATAGACCCCTAATCTGAGACAATATTGTAGACCCCTAATCTGAGACAATATTGTAGACCCCTAATCTGAGACAATATTGTAGGCCCCTAATCTGAGACAATATTCTAGACCCCTAATCTGAGACAATATTCTAGACCCCTAATCTGAGACAATATTGTAGACCCCTAATCTGAGACAATATTCTAGACCCCTAATCTGAGACAATATTCTAGACCCCTAATCTGAGACAATATTGTAGACCCCTAATCTGAGACAATATTGTAGACCCCTAATCTGAGACAATATTGTAGACTCCTAATCTGAGACAATATTGTAGACCCCTAATCTGAGACAATATTGTAGACCCCTAATCTGAGACAATATTGTAGACCCCTAATCTGAGACAATATTGTAGACCCCTAATCTGAGACAATATTGTAGACCCCTAATCTGAGACAATATTGTAGACCCCTAATCTGAGACAATATTGTAGACCCCTAATCTGAGACAATATTGTAGACCCCTAATCTGAGACAATATTGTAGACCCCTAATCTGAGACAATATTGTAGACCCCTAATCTGAGACAATATTGTAGACCCCTAATCTGAGACAATATTGTAGACCCCTAATCTGAGACAATATTGTACCCCTTGCAGGTTTAAACATCTTTTTGCTATTAATTAGGAGTGAGTTTGTGTAGAATAATCTTGGAGCTAACGCTCTGTGTGACATGTGTGTTCCAACTCGGCAGAAGATTCCAAATTGATGCATCATTTGGTTAGGTGGCTGATTGAGATGTCATTTGACCGAGAGTAGTGATTGATCATGTCACAACATTCCAAAATTATGACGTCATCGCATTTGAGCTGACAACACTGACTGATTTCCCCCGCTATACATTCTACATATGGGTTGCTTCAGGACATTTTTGATTTGCTTTGGTTACTCATGGGAGGGTCTAAATGTTATGTAGGTTAGAAAGGCTGGTTTTTGTAATTTTGTACACTGAAATTGAATTAATTTACACATGATGTGCATTAGAAAAGAAATAAATGACGTACTGGTGAGCTGTGTGTTGCTGAATAAAGGGTCAGTGGCGGAAATACCACTATTATTGCAAGGCTCTGGGCTTCGTCCCTCCGCCTCAAATAGTGGTATCTTCCACCACTTACCCGTTATTCAGCAAAACATAGCTCAGCAGGGCCCTGTCTTACAAAGCTGGCGTAAGTTACGTCGGACGTAAATCAGTGTTAAAACTATAGGAACTTACGTCTTGGACGCAACTGGTCCATGTTGCAGGCCTATGCGCAAATTTACGCCACCTTTGTAAGACAGACCCCAGGATGGCATTTATTTCTTAATTTAAAACGACCTCGGCTCCATGCTTTTAACCTGGCTGTACTTAACATAGTTTCGTTTTTTCATGATCAGATGTGTGATTCGTTAAACTGGATGATCCGACGGTCATCCGAGGTGGAATTAGAGATGAATGCCATGGAGAGGATAAAGGAATACTCTGAGATTAAACCTGAAATATATAATCACTCAGGTAAACATCTTCAATGTGGACTTTATAGTTTCCTTAAGTTTCAGGTTTCACTTTTTTTGCAGAATGTCTAGTTTACTTCCCCAATAAAACCGACATCTTAGGCATCATTTGAACCTTTTTTTCCCACACAGATGCTGCAAAACTTCTGTTAACATTTCCACAAAACAAATTAATAATGGCATTCGTGTGTAAATACATTACAGCCACAAAACAATTTGCATAACTATATCCATGGGGTCCCCTTCATACCCTGCCCAGTGCGTCAATTTTGTTTCAATTACACCATTTTCATGTACAAAGTCATGTTATTTTATTACTAAATCCAAATTCCATAATATATACTGTATATTTATGTTATATATATGTTATTTGTTTGGAGTTATTTGCAAAATTATTGAAATTTCTTTTAAAAGGACCAAACCATTGTAAATATGTTAATTGTAATCCCCCCCCCCCCCCTTATGGTACACAGTATAAGCCTACAGCTTTAGTGTACAGTGATTTAATCCAAAATAAAGATGATTAGAAAAAAAGAACTTTTGTTACTCACAAACATTTACTTCATAGTGATGCCTTGATTATTGCTGACAATGTGGTCATGTAACAAAATCACCCAGGGTTTCTAAGTCCAACATTTTTAGGTCGTAACCCTAAAGTTATTGAGTCATTCCAAAGTTGAATTTAGTATTTTAGTTGCAAGAAAATGAATATTGTCTCAAAAAGTTAACTGCATTTCAGTTTTTTTGTGTGCTACATTTGTATCTATATCTAGGCTAAATGAGATAACCCTAATGAAATATCATGGGTTTTGGTTTATTACAACAACTTGTGATTGAGTATAAAGGTCTAAATGCCATACCCTCTTTTTAACAAAATAACAAACTTGTCTCCATGATTATTTTAATAGTGAAGAAGATTTTCCCTGTGCATGTGTATTGTAGTGTTCATAAATAAATACAATAACTTATTCCTGATTTTGTGTTTAGGGTATATAGATTCCAAACATGACTGGCCTACCCATGGAGATATCGTCTTCGACAATGTCAACGCTCAGTATGACTCCCATTTAGACTGTGTTTTGAAAAACATTTCTTTTCACATCAAGCCAGGAGAAAAGGTAAATAAACATATTTTAAAGGCGCGCTTTCCGCGGTATTCTTTGCGAGATTTGTTAAGAAAGTCATTTTATGCGAGCTTTTAACAAGTAAAAACATCTAAATGTCCAGTTTGGTTTAAAATGTCTCAATGGAGGTACAAAAGTATGCATAGAATCAAAGTCCAATTAAAACAACATTGATAAAAAGCTGGAACTTCAGTGTGCGATTTCCCTTTATTTCAGCTCTTTAGTTTGCACTGTAAAATTTATCTGCAGGTTTTTTGTGTCCCTCAACCCAGATCCTCCGTTTATTTCTCAGATAATGATCAGAAAATAATACTGTACCATTAGATCGCTCACCGTCATGATTAAAATTATAAGGGCGCGTACATGCCCCTTGCCCAAACCCGAAGTTTGTTTCCATTGTGGATACCTAACCAATACAATTTCCAATTAAAAATACAAAAGGATTTGAAAAGAATAGAAATCTCTCACTTAGTTCTGCCTGGGAAAAAATACAGAAAATCCTCGACTGTTTTAATGTAAACAGTTTTCTGAATTCAAGCAGTGAGTGTTCCTATAATAAAAACCTTGATATTATTTAAATATCTCTAGTTTGACTAGATTTTTATGGTAAAGTTGCTTTATATTGTATTTGGTATACTGAAAAAAGTGCACATCTTCATAACTGCCCTTGTGAATGGGTAGAAGTTTTCTTAGATAGACCGCTTGATTAATGACGTTAGATGAGATATAAAATGGTAGTTCAATATTAATCTGCACAGACAAGTATAGGTGTGCAGTCATGCATGACGCTACAAGGGGCATAACAAAGCTGTCCCTTCCAACAAGATCCCTCATCCATCCCATAACTTTTTCGGGTGATGTAATTAGACAATGGGCATATATTATAAATTATCAATGTGGTGTAAAATTGCAATCATCTTTATCTTTAGAATTATTTTAAAATAAATTCTTAATAAATCAGTTGATGTTTTTTTTCCAGGTTGGCCTGTGTGGAAGAACAGGTAGTGGGAAAACTTCACTGACCTCAGCTTTATTTAGAATGCTCAAAATTACACAGGGAGCCATTTCTATTGATGGGGTAGACATTCAGAAGATCCCATTGTCACGGTTACGGGCAGCCATGACAGCTATCCCCCAGGATCCTTTGCTGTTTTCAGGATCAGTCAGGTTTGTTGTTCAGCTAACTATATTCCCATAGATATAACTTACAACTGTGCAAACACTTGCCTTTCGACCCTAGGAGAGAGAGCAACATGCATTTTACACACTAAAATAAAAAATCTTGCCCTAATGTTCTGTATATACTATCCTAGTCTAATACCCTGTACTGGCTGTCCATTTGTAGGCACCGCGCATGCGCAACCCTTCCTCTTCAACTTCCTCTTTTTCAACTTGCAGGGATGAAGCAACAGCTAAAATTTACTGAGTATACCTTTTTTACTAAATCCTTCTTTCTAAGTCGTTTTTAGTACGGAATTTATCTGTCCCTAGCGGCTGGATACCTTCCTTTACATTACGGAAGGTTTTCTGGCCACACAAAATGTTCTATTTTTGGATATTTGAGGGGTTTTGGACTCTACCGTTTCAACCGATTCGGGTACCAACGCTGGTCCAGTTTTCACCACGCCATGTGGTCGTGTTGTGTTGTTCGTCGGCTTCCCAACCCAACCCCTTAAGTACAGCGGGGGAGGCATAATTCAACACCCTTACGGGGTTTGTTTAGCGAGATTGTGTTCCCACATAATATTCTCGTTTTGTTTGTTTTTTTTCTAAACTTCTGCTCTCCCGGATTTAAAATCCATATTTTCCATTATGTTTTAGATTGTTGGAAATACTATGGGAACTTGTGTGTGTTGTGGCTGATTATTCGATAGAAGACGTTCTACATCCACCAGGAGATGCAAATCATCTAAGTCGATGTTGAAATATCTCCAGATTCGGCAGATGGGAGTAATCGGGCAAGTCCGAATCTAAAAAAAAAAAAAAAAAAAAAAAAAAAATAATAAAATTGAAATAATTCTTATTGTTTTTCTTTTGATTCGTTCAGACGGCGGTATGTGTTTCCGGGATTTTATCTACGGAATCGGGTACACTGGTGTTGCTTACCTTAAATGAATACATTAGGGTTGGGGTTGTCACCACATGTATTTCTTTTTGTTGTTCAACAGTTGATCACAGATGAGCGACGGAGCGTCGTCTGTATCTACCCATATAAAGCCGTCGTCGTCACACGGACGAGTGTCCCGGAAGGTGGACGTTCATTGACCAATGACTGTCCTGTATACGGAACCTGCCGGTTCCCATGCCAGACGATCCGACCCCCCACCAAGCGGAGCACAACCGCGGGTCGGATACAAAACGTTTGAGTGGTCAGTGCCATGGAGCAAACGTTGAGGGCGTTAAAGTCTCCATTGCTAACCTTCTTTCGCAGAAGCAAGGCAATGGAGGGGCCCAGGTCTTCACGACCTGAACTTAAGGCAGCCGCGGCCACGACTGTACGCCCAAGTACACGAGCTAAGCAGCCAGACAACCAAAGCGGTTTGAGCCCTCGGGCCTCATCCTAGCTTTTGGATCTGTCGAACCAGGGCGTTAAATTCTTCATTGCTAACCTTCTTTCGCAGAAGCAAGGCAATGGAGGGGCCCAGGTCTTCACGACCTGAACTTAAAGCAGCTGCGGCCACGACTGTACGCACAGGTACACGAGCCGAGCAGCCGGATAACCAAGACGGTTTGAGCCCTCGGGCCTCATCCCAGCTTCTGGATCTGTCGAACCAGGGCGTTAAAGTCTCCATTGCTAACCTTCTTTCGGGAGGCAAGGCAGTGGAGGGTCCCAGGTCGCTACGACCTGAACAAAGGCAGTTCGACCACGATTGTACGCCCAGGTACACGAGTCGAACTGCCTGACAACTGAAGTGATTTGAGCCTTCTAGCGTCATCCCAACTTCTGGATCTGTCGAACTGCCAGGAGGCTTGATCATACAGCGGTCTCGACCACGAAGGTACGCCATGTACACGAGTCGATCCGCCTGGCAACCAGAGTGGGCGAGTCCTGCGGGCGTTACCCCAACTCGGGATCGGTCAAGCCGCCAGGATGCTTAAACATTCGGCAGCCTCGACCACCATTGTACCCCCCGGGTCCACGAGTCGGTCTGCTTGACATCCGGAGTGGGTTGGCCTACGGGCGTCACCCCAACTCTGGATTTGTCGACCCACCAGGGGGCTTAGCATACGGCGGCCTCGACCACGTCTGTACGTCCATGTACACGAGTCGTTGGACGTTCAATCCGAACAGCCTTCCACCAATGGGTCGCGGGTTCGAATCCCACTCAATCCAAAATAAAAAAATTGGACAATTTTCTGACTGGGTTTTCACTCGAACGACGTAGGTGGGATGGTTGCCAGTTACCAGCGGAAGGTCGTGAGTTTCCTCCGGGCATAAAACCCGGTTTCCTCCCACACTAAAACTGGCAACGCCGCCATATTAGTAAAATAATCTTGAGCGTGGCGTAAAACACCAAACAATCAATGAATCCACTTTATAGTACTTGATCAAGGGACCACCTCCAACCAGACACCCCTATCCCAGATTTGATTTTCTGGGAGAAAGCTCTGTCTCGGTGTCTGTAGCGGAGACGGACGGTCAATATTTGACTTTCTCTGAACTCCTGGACTATATCAATCAACGGCTGCTCAATTAAGAGCCGCCACCTGAGAGGCGGTCCACTAGGATCCCCACCATGACGGGGATGTCCGCCACATCCAAGCAGTGGTGCTCCCCCCCCCCCCCCTATCAGCGGGGTGATGGAGGTCGTTAACAGGATTAACGCAGGGTTCGACCTCTCCCGAGTGTCACCCACACTCGCCTTGTGCTTACCGGAGGGAAATCGCCCAAGCGTGGGAGTCTCCCCATCCGCTAAGCTAGGCTATGGACCCCACCTGGTTGCCTTTGAAAAGGCTAGTTCAAAACCAAGGCCCTTCAACGAGTTTAAGTACACAGGCCTGGGGTGCATGTCAATCCTAGGCCCACTGACACAAGTCATGCGGCGCGGGTTCGAATCTTGCTCAGACCAAATACATTTTCTGAGGGGACTTGTCACTCGGTCGCCGTATGTAGAGGGGTTACCAGGTTCTAACTGAAGGTTGGGGGTTTCCTCCAGTCGATGAGCCCGGTTTCCTCCCCAACTTATCCTTGCAAAACTGCAGTATAAGTGGAATAAGCCGAAGGGCGGCGTAAGGCATCAGCCATGCAACCCTCTCCCCTGAGGGTCGCCCACTAAACCTGGCAAGTTGCCCGGTTAGTGAAATAACATGGATTGCAGCAAAAAATCAGCGATTAATCGGATTTCCCCTCCTTGGACCTGCAGGACGACCTGCCAATTGTGCCACAGGTCATGAGGGGGGGGGGGACCATTAACCAATCATGACGACTGGTAATATCTAGGTACCCCTCATCTTGTTTTCATACGAAAATCTGCCATCGTCAACGAGCAACCTTGGCGAGGACTAATCTTCTTGGATTCAGGCCCTTGGCAGTATTGTGAGCCCTCATCCATAATTTATGGGATCGGGCGTTAGGAGATTTGGTCTTGGGGGTCCCCTATGACCTTCGCACCATACTACTTAGGAGACTACACTAGTGCAGGGCGAGGTTTGCACTCGTCGGTCACACGTGCAGTCTTCGTCAAGATGGGTATGTGCAAGACTCCAAAGGTACTTGCCGAAGTTCGGGGTTTACTCCGGACAATAAGCCTGGTTTTCCTCCCCCACTAAACCTGGCGACGCCACCATATAAGCAAAATAGCTTTTGAGTGCAGCGTAATTCATCGGTTAATCAATCGTCAGGTTGGACTGCTCACTCGGCCTTCATTCATATTTCAAGGCTGACCGATAAACTATGTCACTACTACGCGGTTGTAAATTAATAACAGCCCGTTCGTAGTTTAAAATGATGCGCTGTTTGGTTTTTGTGGCATTGCCTCAAGACAGCTTACTATTACTTATTGGCCTGACCTTTTTTTCTCACAGTTACCGTTGCAAAATGACAACTCCGCCCATATTCTTAAAACCAACAGATTTTAATGTCAAAATAGCATTAAATGTTGAATTTTGGGCCTGAGATGTTGTTTTGTCTTATTGTGGGAACATTTTTAACCGAAATGGTATGCCCAAATTTTCCCTGGGCTCTTCCCCCACAATCTGGCAACGCCACCATATAAGTGAAATAGCTTCAGTGCGGCGCGAAGACCAATCAAGCAATCTACAAGACCGAGCTCCTAGTTCATTAGAATATCGTTGCCTTCAAATCTTAGACAAACTTCTCGCCAACTGGGTTTCAAGTAAATTCTTCTTTTTTTCAAAACGAGCAAAAGAAAGAAGTACCGTACCTGTTCTGACTACAGATCTTAAAGGGGCATGAGCTGCCAAAATGTTGATATTTTGACGTTGAAACAGAATGTTGAAATTATTGGCTATTTTTCTCAAGACGTATAATTCAGAAGCTTTTTGGTGCTTTTTGTCTCGAAAATGTACGATAAAGTATTGTTTTGAACTAACTTTGGCTTAGAATGAATGAATGGTCGTCCCGGTTATTTAAATTTCGTTACTTTTCGAACACGTTTTCGGTTCGCACAGGTCACATACTGTATGGATTTCCCTCATTCCAACGCCAATCATTTATTTTTCGGATGGCCTTTAAAGCCTCTTACTGTCGTGACGATCAGAAATTATTAAAAAAGTGTGAATTTTGGCAGCTCATGCCCCTTTAAGTTCGGACGTAAACCATACTAGAGATGTTTTCTCTCAACAGTTGCTGGAATTGTCCTCTTTCCGCCATCTTCATGAATTCCCATGCCGGGGAAAGAAAGGAGCGGTGATTGGCTAATCAGTAACAAGTCGGTTGATAGGCCTGTTGGATAGCCTACTGTTACACCCTTTCGCCATTACGGATCGACGGGATGTGAACGCCGAAACCTGCAGTGCTTGTGTATATTACCGTAGTAAGAAAGACACGAACAGCCGTTATTCCTAGTATGTACGGCCACTTGAGCCGGGGTGCTGACTTTGCTTGTCAAGACGCAGAAAGGCTGCAGATTTGAGCGCGGACCTTTGCGAAGACCACCGGTCTTCGTAGCCGACACAGGAATGTTGTTTACTCCGTTCCGAGTGAAGTTTATTTCGAAAGAAATAAATAAATCAATGAAATAAAACACATTTCTCAAATAGAGAATATATTTCCTGTGCAATCTTCATTTACCAAGCGGCTTGGTAAACGATGATTCCCCCACACAATGTCTTCGGCAGAACAAGGATTTAGGCGAACGGATCGAACGTCCCACAGTCCTTTGGGGACTGGGTCGGATTGCTGATTTCATATGGAATACCGACTTCCTCATCTACAGTGGAATTTCATTCGTAGTTTTTGACAAACTACCTAAGGAAACTCCACTTTATCTGGAATCGTCACGTCAGATAATATCGAACGCGGATCAGGTTCGACCCGCTTTCAAACCGTCCGCCAACGTATATGTGCCTATAGGGAGCGCCAGTCACGTGTGAATTCCACAAAGTTCCTGTCACCGGCGCATGTGACTGACCGTTTTTCGTTCCAAAATGACGTTTAAATCTGACGTTATGGAACAAAAGACGTCAAATGGAATTGCAATGTCATCAAAAACGGTCTTAATCATAATGACGTCATCTGTCACCGAATATCACAAAATCTCGTAATAATTCTTATGAGACTTACGCTCCCTATTGCTCTGGCGGCAGACTTACTACCTTTGTCATTCCAGGGCCGCGGTAACAGCCCCGAACTGACTAAGGCTGGTTGGCAATGAACAGTATGTTACCGGAAGAAAATCTTCTAATGCTCTGTACTGCGTATTAGTCCCGCCTCCATACTGTGGGATTCGAGGCAAGTGTTTGCACAGTTGTAAGTTATATCTATGGGAATCTGAAGAATTGGGGGGTAATTCTCATATTCCCCCGAGATATACTTACCTGTGCAAACAGTTAAGCCCGGCCCAACCTCCCCTCACTATTACGCATGCGAGCGTTGAAAAAGAGGAAGTTGAAGAGGAAGGGTTGCGCATGCGCGGTGCCTACAAATGGACAGCCAGTACAGGGTATTAGACTAGGATAGTATATACAGAACATTAGGGCAAGATTTTTTATTTTAGTGTGTAAAATGCATGTTGCTCTCTCTCCTAGGGTCGAAAGGCAAGTGTTTGCACAGGTAAGTATATCTCGGGGGAATATGAGAATTACCCCCCAATTCTTCAGGTCTATAGGCATATGCTCATGGTGGGATTTGTAGTACTGGGATGGCTTGTTGTATGCGATCGACAGCAGAAAAGTTTGTCTGTTTTTGTACCAACCAACATGCTGTTAATGAGTCGCAAGAAATATACAAAATACTTTCGTACAACAAATGGCATACACAAATCGCTTCAAAATGCTTCTTTGCATTGATCTCTATCTTCAGTGCCGTGATAGAAGGAACCTTAATTAAGAATACTTTGATGAGGTTGCAATTTCATTTTTAGTGTTTATTTCTTTCAAAACTTTCAATCTTGTTAAAAGTTTAATATGATACTTTGATGTGCTGTTCTTTCATTCAGGTATAACCTTGACCCCAGTGGTGAACTTTCTGATGACCTTATTTGGCAAGCTTTAGAAAAATCCCAGCTGAAGGAGACTGTAACATCTCTCACTAATAAATTAGGTATGAACTTGTCAGTGATTTAAATTGAAGCTTTAGTATCTAACTCTTTAGCTATACTGTACTGTAAATGTTTTTCAATAAATATATGAAGGATTTTTATATCAAATATTGAGTGTTAAATTTCTTATGAAAGGTAGATAGCCTATGTGTACTTTGTTTAAATTTCATTTTATTTGATTTTTTTTCATTTTTTCTAGTACCGTTATCAAGCATAATGATTTAATGCTTGATAACGGTACTAGAATCTGGACCGAAACGTCGCTTTACAAATAAATAGAAGTTGCAATCCATAAACCTCTTGAGTTAATATTGTTACCTCAACTTCTAAATGCCTCTTAAAGAATGTTAGTTGAGGTCATAAGAATTTCATGTACCATATTATGTATAAAATAGTTAAGCTCTTTAAGGACCAGGCACTCAAACGCCATGTGTAGAAAAGTGCACATGTATTTTGCTCAATAACGTACTGTGTATAAAACGTCATGTTGAAGCGAAAAACACTCACCAGTAAGCAACAGTGTCAGTGGCAGGACATTTGTAAAATTCCTAGGAGACTTTACAAACACTTAATTTTATTTCTTTCAATAGAGCTTGTCTTGCTTTTCAGACAGCCTTATTACTGAGGGAGGTGAAAACTTTAGTGTTGGACAAAGACAAGTGAGTCCTTTTTGAACACTATGTGGTATTGATAAACTTTTATTCAATGTAAAGTCTGTTCAATTAATGGCAGTGAAATTGGCTTGAGCTAGCAAAATTTTGATTTTGTTCATAAATTCTGATTGTCACGAGAAGTTCAAAATATGAAAACTAAAGGATTGGCGTTGAAATAAAAGATAAAGTTAATAGCCGCTATGAACCTATAGGGTATGCTAATCACAGACTAAATGCAAATAGCCGGGAGTTAATTTTGGGGTGATTTGCCGCTTATAAAACTACCGTAATGCACATCTTTAAGATTGGTATCAGGGTCTTTGTTTTCTGAGGGTGGGGGGCTCCGTGGCTCAGTAGGTAGAGCGTTGGACACTCAATCCGAACAGCCTTCCACCAATGGGTCGCAGGGTCGAATCCCACTCAGTCCAAAAAAATTGAAAATTTTCTGACTCGGTTTTCACTCAAAGGGCATATGTGGGATGGTTGCCAGTAACAAGCAGAAGGTCGTGGGTTTTCTCCGGGCATAGAGCCCGGTTTCCTCCCATAATAAAACTGGCAACACCGCCATATAAGTGAAATAAGTCTGAGTCAGTAGATGATTAGTCTCTCACGTCAACCTATCAACCTTTCATCGAGACATTTCTGAGTGGATTTTTCACTCGGTCACCATATATGGAAGAGTTGTCAGGTACTCGCCAAATGTTGGGGGTTTCCGTTGGCCAATGAGCCCGGTTTCTTTCCCCACTAAACCTGGCAACGCCGCCATATAAGTGAAATAATCTTGACTGTGGTGTAAAACATCAATCAATCAATCCATCAAGACAATCTGAATTTATGAAAAGGACCAACATTTTGGCAGTACATGCCTTTTTAAAGAGTAGATACCAAGACCTAATGCCTTCACTTTTCGTCTTGAGTATTTTCTGGTTTGAAACTAGACGTCCCCCCAAAAAACAACAAGTATTATTATAAATATAAATACTTTTCTTTTGCAGCTGTTTTGCTTTGCTCGTGCTCTGCTAAGAAACAGTATGATTCTGGTACTTGATGAAGCGACTGCATCTGTGGATTCTGCCACTGATAAACTTATTCAGAAGGTCATAGCAGAAACTTTTACTGGGAAGACCGTCATTACTGTAGCTGTGAGTATTATTGTGCAGAGCCCAGTTTGTTTTTGTATTTTAACATTTTTCGAGCCGATAAATAATTATTATTTAAGACAGCTTAAATATTATGATAATCTGATTTCCCTTCTGCCTTTGATGCCTCGGTAATCACTTTCGTTGTCTTCACTCTGTCACCCTTTGTGGAATGGTTGTCAGTTACCTGCTGTAAGTTCCCCAGTCTCCCCCAAGTTGAAATGACTGAGGGGAAATGTTGATCAACCTATCTAAGGCCTAATGCAGGGTGTAAAACATCTGACTCTTCTCTGAGTTGGTGGAAAGCCGGTCACCAAGATGGTCCAACACTCTATATAGACTTTGAGTAACCCCTAACCCTCCCCCCCGCCCCACCACCCCTCCTTGTCCCACCCTACCCCCTCTCACTCCAAAGGAAGCTTATTCCTCCGAAAATGAAATGCTTTTTTGTTATTGATATTATTGAACTTTTTTTTCATTCACAGCATCGTATATCAACGATAGAGTTGTATGACAAAGTGCTTGTTCTGGAAGGAGGAGAAGTGGTAGAGATGGATAGTCCGTCCGTTCTACTACAGAATCCCGATAGCCATTTCCACAGACTGGCCAAAGAAAATAAACTGTAATCATTAGCCATTTCCACTGACTGGCCAGAGAAAATAAACTAACCAGTTATCGTTAGCCATTTCCACAGACTGGCCAGAGAAAATAAACTGTAATCAATTATCGTTAGCCATTTCCACAGACTGGCCAGAGAAAATAAACTGTAATCAATTATGCTGTGCCATTTCCAGTGACTGGCCAGAGAAAATAAACTCTAACCAGTTATCGTTAGCCATTTCCACAGACTGGCCAGAGAAAATAAACTGTAACCAGTTATCGTTAGCCATTTCCACAGACTGGCCAGAGAAAATAAACTGTAACCAGTTATAGTTAGCCATTTCCACAGACTGGCCAGAGAAAATAAACTGTAATCAATTATGCTGTGCCATTTCCAGTGACTGGCCAGAGAAAATAAACTCTAACCAGTTATCGTTAGCCATTTCCACAGACTGGCCAGAGAAAATAAACTGTAACCAGTTATAGTTAGCCAGTTCCACAGACTGGCCAGAGAAAATAAACTGTAACCAGTTATCGTTAGCCATTTCCACAGACTGGCCAGAGAAAATAAACTGTAACCAGTTATCGTGTGCCATTACCACAGACTGACCAGAGAAAATAAACTGTAACCAGTTATAGTTAGCCAGTTCCACAGACTGGCCAGAGAAAATAAACTGTAACCAGCTATCGTTAGCCATTTCCACAGACTGGCCAGAGCAAACAATTTAGGAAAATTCAAGCCTGTGCATCAATGTGTTATGTTTTCTATTTTTCTTTGACATCTCAAAAGACAGCCAAAGTTTTTTTTTTCACAATAGTGTTTTGTCATCACTCAATAATGCTAGGCAAAACTAGTTTCTTCAAGTTTTTGAGAAATTACGTCAAGCTCACCTTTTAAATGTTCATCTTCATGGCATGACACAAATTGTTTCATTACACGACAAGAAATATCTTGCCATAACACAGTATCCCTATCTTAAGCTTTTAAAAACTGTTCTATTTCTTTGTGGAGAGCACCGATACTGGTTGTTGAAGCTATCTGCGCAGATACGCCAGATACTTTCAGAAACATTGATATAGCTAAATCACAAGAGTCTGTCCATTCTCTTACTTCTGCTGGTATAGAACCACAACATTTGTTAAGTCAATATGTTCTTAAGAATATGTCTATCATCTCTTACCGTGAACTCTTCTCTAATGGCTTGAAGTTGTCCGCTGATACTTCCTGTTAAGGTCTGAAGATCCTGTAGCCTCACTGGTTCAGCCATTGTTCTCTTGTAGACCGCAAGGTCTCGTCGGGGTCGCCAATATACTCGTCAGGGTTGCCAATATAAGATTTTAGTTTTTTGGATGCTCATGATGCTCATGTGAAAGTGGGTGTGTCCTTTAGATGAGATGATGCATCTATCCCACGCGTCTAGGGTTGGAACTTATATAACCTGTCAGAAGAGACGAGTCCTCTGTTCAAATAAAACAGATACTGCCTTGCCGTAGACACTTCGGTTGGACCCGGCAATTTACAAGGTGAAATGGCGTGAAGACTCACAGACGAATTTCTTGGTTAAAATACACATATTTCAACTTATTGTAGAAGCATAGTAGTCACAGAGTACAGATATATTTTGGTTGGGTGAAGTTACGAGGATCTGAGCTGATGAGGTCTCTAGTAGATTAAATTCATTCTGTCGCTATATAAGTGAAATAATCTTGAGTGCGGCACAAAACATCAATCAATCAATCAAAACATTCGTTAAATTTCAGCTGAGTTATAGTATGGCAGGGATTAGAAGCGCTATAATTCTACTACAGTTGGCTAACTGAGATGGCTTCATCTATAATCCCACTGCAAGTGCATGTGACTTGATACTCCTTTAATTCAATTTTAACCTATGTGGGATGGTTGCCAGTTACCAACGGAAGGTCGTGGGTTTCCACCGGGCATATAGCCCGGTTTCCTCCCACAATAAAACACCAAACAATCAATCAATCAATTTAATTCAGTTTTAATCATCCGTCAATAAATTACTAATCTATCATAATGTGTTTATTTTAGTAATTATATTTTTTCTAAAATTCTGTGTTGTCTCATACTTAAAAAATCAACAACGATGAAAGTCTCTGACTGATATTTGTACTCAGCATTCTCCACAAAAAATTTACGTTTTGATTTAAATTTCAAGGGTTGAAGGCAGATTGTGGGGTTTTATATTTAAATCTCCAACAGGTATTGTTGGTTTTAAATTTTACATGACAAAAATGTCACAAACAGCTTTTTACATTCAAATGTACATGTATATGTACTTGTCGTTTTTTAATCTGCAATCAATACCATAATTAAATTGTTATCTCAACGTCAATTTGTTTGTTGTTTTATTTGCTGTTGAATTTTTTTTCTCACTTGTTTTTTGGTAGTTTTGTATTTTTTTCTTCAAAAAGATAGAGAAAAGGGAATGTAAACAAATGTTTTCTAGAAGGAAAAAAGATGATTTTTACTGGAGTTATTTTTTTATAAGCATTTCAAAGTGCAATTGGGAAGGAAGAATTTTTTTTGTACACCTTTTGCTCAGGAAGTTTTGTATTTATCCACTTTTTTGTAGTTTTTGAAATTACTCGAATTTTAATACTTTTGGATGTGCCAGTTGCTAGTGCATTTAATTCAGAGATCTTATATGTAATTCTTGTAATATTTTTTTTACCCATCTAAATTTGGGAAAATTAATAGAATGTTTTCATTTGAATGTCATTTCTAAATGTGGAGACAGAATGACTAGCTCATTGTAAGATGTACATTTCATCGGTGAAATATTCGTTTTAATGAAGGGATCCTTTATTAATCAACTGACATTGACTATCATCAAAACTTAAAATTTGGATTCGGATGTAAATTGTTAAGGCAGCCATTGTTTCTTATTAATGCGGTTCATTCATTCTTATAAATTATATTGCATTTTCAACTTTTAGTGTTTTGAATTCTGATTGTTTGTTATCTTGCAATAGTAGGTTTTTGTGATAAAACTACTTGTGATTAGATTTAAGGACCATAGGTTAAGCATGTGATTTTTCCCTTGTTATTGTTAAGATTTCATTTCCAATTTGTTAATTATTAGTGTTCTGTCTGTTTTCTTATTGTTTAATGAAAAGGGCATGTGGGTATGAGTCAAATTAAAGATAAAAAAAATTCCGACATTTTACGGTCATACACATATTGGGAAGGTGTTGGGATGATCACTGATAAACTTCTTTCCACTGATAGACCCACAAGTTTAGTACGATTTTTTAATTCATTTGCAGCTGATATGTTTACTCTTAACACCAGCCAGGCTGGAGTTTCTAATAGAGGCCCCAGAGCCTCTGCACGCTCACAGCCTGGCCCATTGTTTCAACGTCTTCTGGCTTTTATTTGTTTTTTTGTCCTGATCACATAATGTAGAAATAAACTAAAAAATATCGGCTCTTTACAATTCAACATATAGTTAAACATTGTTAACGCTTTCTCACTACAGTAGGGGTCACCCTTGTAGGACCTCTGTTTACATTAACCCGAAAGCGTCCGTCAGACAGTAAACAAAGTACCATAAAATTCACACTAATTGTCCGTTAATTGTACATTTTTTTGCTGAAAATTGACCAACCACCTTCCATCCAAAGTCAATCAAATCATATTTATCTATTTAGCAGAAGTTTTAGCAAAAATGTCAACAATTCTAAACAAACAGTCCCTTTAAATGGTCCCACAGTCTCCAGTTTCATTTCCAATTTGTGACAATGTTTACATTTTAATTTTATGGCTAATTACCTGAATCTCATTAAGTGTTAATCAGATTAATTGGTGAAATTTTATATTGTGTTTAGTAGATCTGCATTAGTTTTAATCCAATATTCATAGAAAAAATGAATTTTGTAGAGATCAAAAATTGCCCATTGAGTCTGTGGCCTGTGCAAACAAAGACGTGTTATAAAACTTTACAACTTTCAATAATGAGAAAGAATTAAGGTATTACCACGAAGTTAGTTGTCTGTGAACAACACAAGCTTTCAACACCTATACCGTATGGAATACACCTATACTGTACGCCTTAGTATGGAAACCATGTTTAAAGAGAGTTTCAAACATTTCTAACTTTCAATAAGTGAGACAAATGTCAATTCATTTTGTATAATTAGCCTACGTATACAATCTTGTCAACCTGGTGTGTTGTGATATATGTGGAAAGTCCCATGTTGTAGACATACACTAAGAGTACTCTTAGTTAAGAGCGCTTTGTGCAAGTGGGCCCTGGTGTGTTGTGATATTTCTTGGAAGGTTGTGCTGCAGGCGCTGTGACATGCCTCTATTCCATTGCATCATAGAGAAAAATGAGCTCTATTTCAACTTCATATTGATCCAAAAACTTATTGTAGCGTCTTTTTGCCATACACAGAGGCTTCTGCGCAAGCGCCATTTCTTAAGTCGAAATGGTCAGTTCCCCAAAATTACTTTGGGAAGATCACCACAAGCCTTATTTGTATGAAAGTTTTAATGGAGCTTAATGAAATAACTATAGTTGTTATCATTCCCCAAGATTAATTAATTATTCGGTTTATTTTTTGCTCAGAAATATTAAATAATATAGACTTACTATTCAGGATTGCTTTGCCAGATGTATACATTGCATTTGGATATTTTGTCAAACAATTGTTTTAAATTAGTAGGGCCTACATAGATATTTAACTGGTGCCTTTTATTTGTTTTGTCTTTTACTGTTTTTACGATGGTTGTATTATTCAAGAAATTTATATAACGTTTTTATATCTATCGCAGATAAAGCGCTCCGTGTTTGTTATTGTCGCTCAATGTTGTATTGAGACACTAGGTTTGTGAAATATTTTTGTTTAAACTGTCACAATTTTTTTACCCTGTTATACATGTATCTTGTAAGGTCGATCTTTGTGCAAATGTACATTGTATTCTATTGTGTGTTTTCATCTGGAATACATCGAGATAAAGATTTGGTCATAAAAAAAAACTGTGTGGGGTTCTTTCATTTTGATGCTGCGGAGGGGTGGGGGGGGGGACTGGAGGGGCTCGGTGGCTCAGTCAGTTAGAGTGATTGTCTGACACAGGCCTGCCATCAATGCGGGTGGATTTTTCTCTTGATCGCCGTATGTAGAAGAGTTGCCAAAGGTCGCGGTTTCCTCCCCCACTAAACCTGGCAATGCCAACATGTGAGTGAAATAACCTGGAGTGCTTCGTAAAACATCAATCAATCAATCTTTCATATTGGTTGCATCATAGGCTCACATAGTGTTCTCCCCTATCCCATCTATATAATAGGCCTACACACAATTAGAAACTTGTCTCCTTGGTTATTTTAGACAAGAAGATTTTCCCTGTGCCCATGTGTTTTAGTGTGCATAAATATCTAATATTATATTTATTACATAGAGGGGTAAGGGGAGAGCACTCCATGTGCCTGCATGCTCTGTGGCTCAGTCGGCAGAGCGAAACTCACACAGACACTGATTGGTTGCTGGTTTCAGGGCAACTCATTTTAAAGAAATGACTGAATTTTCACTAACTTGATAACCTTATTTGGAATTTTAGAATCGTTACCTGCTAAGGATTGGGGGTGGCCTCTGAACAAGCAACTCAGTCCAAAAAATTGGAAAATTTTCTGACTGGGTTTTCACTCGAACGACCTATGTGGGATGGTTGCCAGTTACCAACGGAAGGTCGTGGGTTTCCTCCGGGCATAGAGCCCGGTTTCCTCCCACAATAAAACTGGCAACGCCGCCATATAAGTGAAATAATCTTGAGCGTGGCGTAAAACACCAAACAATCAATCAATCTGAACAAGCAGCTCGGTTTCCTCCCCACTAAACCTGGCAACGCCTCCATATAAGTGGAATAATCTTGAATATGGCATAAAACATCAATTAATCAATCCAAGCCGAATGTGTTCTGGTCTAGATCCATACTTGATCGCCTCAAAGTGACGTTTTTACCTCAATATGTTCGCCCTGTGAAACCATATGGACTCATGAAGTTTCATACTTACAAGTAGACCGAAATATCTGCGATGAAGATGTCAGACATTTTCAGCTATGTGTCAGAAAATGTCTAACATCATCATTGCAGATATTTCGGACTAACTTACAAGCATCTTTTAATTTTGTTAAAATACACTTTTTATTTGGCTAACGATATCCTGAATAATTTGTATAGCTTAAGTTATTGCTATTAATGGTGATTTCTTATCGCCGGAATGTTGCCCTTTATGATCACAGTAGTTTCTGCAACATCAGTTTGCCAACAATCCCCCATACCAATGATTTTATCGGTCGGTGCAGACTTTCCAGTGGGGTGCTTAACTTTTTTCTTTGTGTATATCAATTCTTCACAGCAATTGAAAGCCTCACATTGTGATAGATGTGACAAACGGACCTTATATTTGTCAGTGTCTTAAAAATTAAAGGTACAGCACTTGAGCTTGCTTATTGGACCAACATACGTTTCCAGTTCCGCCCCCTAGAATTGAAGTTATTCCGATACGCCCGCACGGTCTTCTTCAATACGCTCAACGTAGGCCTATTTGCGGACTAAATGTCCCGTTGACTTTAATGATAGATATGCAATACCAGAAGCCGAAAGACTCCTCGAAATACAAATAGCGCTGGAAAACAGAGACCAATAATAAAGTCTGAGAGCTTTCTAAAAACATTATTTCGCTTTGTACCGGTACCAAAAACTCCAAACTTATCTACGGCTACTGCGCCTGAAATCAAGCCAGGCCCACGTATACGTGATGCCATTATAAACACCTATTTGCGTTCAGGCGATATATGATATAGATGAAACATTATTAAGCCGTCATCAGCTGTTTTAAATCAATAATTTTAATTATTTTTGAAGTTTAGGAGTTGGGGTGTACATAGATCTACTGTATTTAAATTGTCATCGACTTGTGTTAGGGCGACGTGTAAATATGTCATAAAAGTTCCAAAAGGTGGTCGCGTCCAGTAAAGAACAGTTGCGGCTTCTGAAAACGGTTTTTCGGATGCCTTATAGGCATATATTTCTTCTCATGTTTTACTAAATGTCAGAAAATCCTAGTCTAAAATAGTAATGAAATAAAAAGTAATAAAACCAGCCTCTCACTGTCAGCCTGTTAAACCCCCTTTAATTTTCAGACATTATTTTTCAGGGCTGGGGTGTGCTATTTTTTTATTTTACATAATTAAGGGAGCTAATTTGGGGGATCTACAGAAAGAATGAGTATACTTGAAATTAATTTCTCGTCGAAGAATATGGACTATCATTAGCTATGGTATTTTGACTACCAGCCGATACATGTATGTCAATGAGGATATTGTTTTACTGGACGCCAGAAGTTAGGATTATAGGCTGTCGAAGGCTCTGGAGTTTAGGCCAACGACTGTTTCTTAATTCTGTCATCATTATAAGTCGTAGAAACATAATGAACGTCAATTCACACGTTTTTGGTGAAACCAAGGACAAAAAAGCACTTAAAACTATTTTGGATATAATTAAGCCCTCATATCACTGAGAGACGTGGACAAAAGTTGGCCTAGGACAGATCAGTGCGGAACCCCATCTTTGATTTCCAAATTCCCACTGACAAATCGACAGTGAGAAAATCAACAGTTTCATTTTGACTTTATATTACATGTGTATTATGTTTAAGTGGCAGGAGCTGCCAAAAGACTACCTTTTTTTCCTCATAAATTTAGATTGTCACGACAAAGAGAGGCGTTGAGAGTCATCGAAAAAATTATATGATTGACGTTGGAATGAGGAAAATCTATAAAGCCCTTGTGTTCTACGAACTGCAGTGGCATTAAAAAGCTTCTGAATTGCCGATAATTTCCACATACTGTTTTAACAGAAAAATATCCCCATTTTGGCAGCTAATGACACTTTTAACTAAAAAGTAATCAGTAGGCCTAAAGCTTGTATCTATTTCATATAGACCAATATAGGCCTACTTAGTCAATCAATTGATTGATGTTTTATCCCAAGATTATTTCACTTTATATGCCGGTGTTGACAGGTTTAGTGGGGGAGGAAACCGGTCCATTGCCCGGTGGAAACCCCAGACCTTCGGTGGGTACCTGGCAACTCTCACATATAGCCTACGGCCATCGAGTGAAAAATCCACTCTGAATTTTTTAAATTTTTATTTGGTCTCAGTGGGATTCGAACCCGCGACCCATCGAGGGGAGGCCTGTGGTGGACTATCATTCTAACTGACTGAGCCACCGAGGCCCATAATTAGTGAATTGAGGTTACCCTGTTACCTCCACATCATCACCTGTGGACTTGGTTGGTTGGTTGTTTTAGCTTATTGGCGCGTCCATTCGTATGAATGATGTAGGCTATGCCATTACCGGTAGGCCTACCTGTAGACTTCTTCAATGCGACTGCAATATGCTCCGATCGCCTTCTTTTTTGTTACCGTATATAAATAACTCAGTTTTTGTTAGGTTTATGATGAACATTAATCAAAGTGTGTAGACATAGGCCTATGTGGATGGATTGTTATCCAATGGTGTAAGATTAGGCTAATAGAATCTTTCAGGTAAACAAAATAATTAAATATTTTGTTTTTGGACCAAAACAGTTTACGGAAAACCTCACGTAACTAAGTTTAAACTTATTCTTTCAATTCTTGTTTAGAAAAATGAAAGACGATGTTTTTTGGGTGTTCAACAAATCGGCAAGTCAGAAAATAAATAAATAAATAAATAAAAAAAGTTATGATCAGAACGCCAAAAGGGTAGAAATAACTTACACTTAATAGAGTTGAGAGTTGTCTACCCTGAATTGTCCATCTGATTGTTTTGACAGATGGCGCTCTCTGTTAGTTTCCGCAATCGGATGGGGCGGAAAGAAAACACAGAGGGCTTACTAATTAGGCCACTAGGAGTGTAACACAGTTTCAATGTGAATTTTATATCCTGTTGTGGACGCCACAATCACAATTCATCATGTCGTCCTTATCCTTACCAAAAGTTATTCATGGCAAACGAAGTCCGGCCGAAATGGAACGGGAAAACTTCGAAAAAACACAGGTATGCAAAACAACTGTTTGTCGGCCTTCTGTCAAAATGTCAACAACAACATGTGTTAATAAAATGGATGTATTGAGCAATGGCACTGGCTGAACTAGAAATTGAAATAAGAACGTTCAATTTGCTGTTCACAGACACGTTTTCATTGAAGAGCACGTTCCAGTTTCCAATGTTACTTTTTTAATTTTGGGTGAGAAACCATGAGACTGACATTGACAAGTTTCTGAAATTCTGTCTCTTCTGCAGTAGCAGTACTTAATCACCAATGCTAAAGGCACATTACCATTCTAATATTCATGAAGAAAGCAAATTTGCACAAGCTTATGATTAGTTGGAGATCTCAAAACTCTGTGGCTATAGTATATTGATGATGGGTGGCCAACAGACGCATCATCAATATGCTTTGGCCACAGAGTTTGGAGATCTCCAACTGGCTTATGATATGCAAAATCACTAAAATTAAACTTAGGTCACTAACCTTCGGTCAAGCGTCCAAAGTCTAAATGGAAGTGTAAACGAAACATAAATCGTAATGATAAAACTGAAGGCCGAACTCCAACCAATTGATCAGAATCTGTATAAGGACTATTTTGGATAAATTGATGCACCTTTCAGGTTTTCTTCTTTTTAGTTTACGGTTTTGACAGTGACAGTATGAATAGCTAGTTTACTTGGTTTTTGAGATCCATAGATTTTCCTTAGGTTATTTAGAATAACCTGCACTCTATGAGTGATTGATTGTTTGGTGTTTTACGCCGCGCTCAAGATTATTTCACTTATATGGCGGCGTTGCCAGTTTTATTGTGAGAGGAAACCGGGCTCTGTGCCCGGAGGAAACCCACGACCTTCCGCTGGTAACTGGCAACCATCCCACATAGGTCGTGCGAGTGAAAACCCAGTCAGAAAATTTTCCAATTTTTGGACTGAGTGGGATTTGAACCCGCGACCCATTGGTGGAAGGCTGTTGGATTGAGCGTCCAACACCCTACCTACTGAGGGCACTCTATGAGAAATTTGTAATCATTTCTAATTATATGTATTCAGTTATTTTTTCAACGCAACACAAACTTTTGACAGCTTTGTTGGTGTCTTTATCAAGGGCAATTGATGTAAAAAGGAAATTATTCACTGGTCAAGTAAAGCAACTACCAATAACAAAACTGAACAACTGCAAATTTCTCAGCTTCAGACATCCAAGTGGGCGTGTGTGCATTATTTTATCATTTCTGTTTTATACAAAGTGATATTTATTTTTGATTTCTTGTCAGGTCTGGTAGAGTATATCTCAATAGTAGAATTGCTACCTGTTCAAGTTTGCACCATTTTTGAAGAATTTCAAAGGAGTAGTAACCACTAAGCACGTTGAGGAAATTATTATGATCTTTATTATAATATATAACTCTAAATCAATTTGTTATACATGTACATGTAACTGTATCAGGCAATGGATATGTATTCTCTCCTATTGATTTTACATTCAAGACCTTCTGTTGTGTTAACTTGTACTCTGTTAGTGTACATATAGTATGGGTATAAAGGTCTAAATGATATACCTCTTTTTAACACAATTAGAAACTTGTCTCCGTGAAGGTTATTTTAGACAAGAAGATTTTCCCTGTGCGCGTGTGTTTTAGTGTTCATAAATATAGTATAACTAAGTCCCCTTTATCATCAGTCTTTAGGCATAGAATACATGTAGATGTAGATATACAAAATGTACATTGCGTAAAACTATTTGCAGTGTATTCAAATTTGCAATGGAATCTGGATACTTTGATTGACAGTTACACACATCTATAGTTTTAAAGATTATCTCGATAAATTTCCAGTTGTCTCTTCGATATTTGAATTTTTTAAAGGTCATCATCTTTCAGGGCTTGCTTTTTGATGAAAATCTTTATTCTGATTCCTGTAAATATTCCCCCAATCCCACATGAATCCACATGGATTTTCACAAAATTCTAAATTCCATATGTATGGAAAGAGACTATAATTGAGTTTTGAAGGCATAACAGAGCATAGGAGAACTGTTCTTCGAAAACTACGGAAACGAAAATCTGTTACTCAACTTCCCAGACCTTTTTTATTGTAATAAAAATCTTATCTATTTTGGAGTACAAGTAGAAACGCATACATTATTTGTCTTCTGTTATATTTATAGACACTAGAACACATGGGCACAGGGAACATTTTCTTGACTAAAATAACTGTGGGGACAAGTTACTAGTTTAAAAGAGGGTATGTCATTTAGACCTTTATAACCAGTCATGGAAACCGTTGATAGCAGGATTGTTTTATTCGACTTTGATACGATTTAGATCCAATCAAGCTGGGGCATCCATGGGCGTGTCATTCACAAGCTACCATACATGTAAATCGACACAGGCTACATCCCACAATTTCACCCCAAAAAATAAAATAAAAAAATCTGACATGGTTATTTCTTGATAATGCTACATGTATTTGTACATGTAACGGTTACCAATTTCCATTTTTTGCCTGGTTTCGTCCCACATTAAGCATTGTCACACCAATATAAGTGAACTAATCTTTAAGTTTGATGTAATACATACATGTTACACATTAACCAATCGATTAAAAGGAGCTCGTTTCCATGTTTATTTTAATCAAGAAGGTTTTCCCTGCCCATGTGTTTTAGATTAATTTTAGAAAATTAAATGAGCTTGTATGTTAATGTAATATTTCATTGCATAGAGCATTGTTTGTTGATTGATTGGCGATTATTCTTTCATTATGTGACTTAGTGTTCATTAATAAATACTAATAAATATATATATCTTATAAAAACAAAAACACCCACGCACACACACATGCACAAAAAACTGCAACAAAAGTCATCTTCCTGAAGCAGTTTTCAGCCTTTTTTCTGGACAAAAAAAAATAGCAACACAAAAAAAAACTAGCTATGTACCTTGTAAATTTTTAATTTTTGCTGTTTGCTATTCTAGCTAAGATCCATCGTCTTGCTTAGACTTCAAATGTCACCCTGTCAGAAACTCATTATAAATGAAACCCCTGTATTTCTTAGCTGTACTAACTTTGATGTAATTGAAGTGTTTGTTCTCATGTTTCAGAGTACAGCTATCACCAAGGCAATTAACTCAACAGAAACACCTGTTAAAGAGAAACATGCCCGAAGTATCCTTTTTACAGCTCAAAAGCTTACGTTACATTTTAAGTTGTAAGATTATACGCTTCGCCCCGCCCGATTTTTAATTAGTCCATGCCAATAATTACTTTAATTCAGAAATCCCAAGCCAGCGTACCATTTTGGGACTTATTTTGATGAGATTAAAAGAATCTCCAATCAAACTTCAAAGGATGCTCATCAGGGCATTAGCCAGAAATTCGAAGTAGCCCGTCCAAAACTCTAGAGCCACGGGCGCTTGACCCCCCCCCCCCCCCCCCTCCCTCAAAAAAAAAAAAAAAAAAATTTCTCATTCTTCTAAGTGTATCATATATTCAAAGTTCCGACTTTGACTAAATGTACAACAAACAGAGAATAAAAAAGAAAAGGATGCTTGAACAAATCACTCCTACATACGGTCGTCTGTCGGTCAACCCACTAAATCACCATTCCAAAGCAAAAACAGACGTGCGCTGCCGCAGTCCCAATACGTCAATATGTAGCCCCTACGGGTATCCGTTCAGTTATCGTACGCTTTCGCCGGGTTTTCAATGCTAAAATTTACATCAGTGTTTGCACTGACAAGAAATTTCACAGAAGTGAAGCTGGGCTCAGCCGACTTTTGTTGAAATAGTTTAATTTCTATCAAGACTCTGAAATGAAGTTTTAGGGACCGCTCGTCTGCATGCTTTTGTAGAGTGACGGGAACCAGTTGATGTGACGTCATTTCTCGTGTTCGAAAAAGTCCCCGACACGGCAGAAGGCGACTATTCTTGGGTCGGCTGACAAATGTAACTCAATAAAAAGTTTTATTTATATTTGGAGGTTGAA
This sequence comes from Lepidochitona cinerea, assembly GCA_963971465.1. NCBI lineage: Eukaryota > Metazoa > Mollusca > Polyplacophora > Chitonida > Tonicellidae > Lepidochitona > Lepidochitona cinerea. Next base: position 30,265,468 of record OZ020561.1, read on the forward strand.
TTTTTGAAAGGAGATGCCCCGATACGTAAGCCTGTTGTCATCGGCGGGAAAGCCTGATCGCTTGGGTTAAACACGCATAAGTGTTGGGTGTATACTATAGGTTACGGATCGGATAACTGATCGGATACCCGTACGGTGTAAACTCTATCAAAAAATTCCAAGGAAAATGACATTTCACTCCAATCACTCGCGTAAACACTTGCATGAGTGGCACTGTTGTTAATTAAAAGATATTCGTAGCCAAGACACTACGCCGTAAGTCAATCTAAAATAGAGATTGATCCTACTGCCATTCGTTGAGATATCAACTCTAAAACGATTGAGTGACATGTTGCTTTTACACAAAGGGAGACCACTGCTGTCCACGTCCTTAAAATTGTAAACAACGACACGTGACACTGATAGTTGGCTCGGTTGTGTAGAGAGATACTCGATATAATTCTGGTAGGTAATGTTTAAGCCGCCAACAACCTGTTTTGTTATATTGATTGCTACTCTCCTAATACATATAATATACCATGAAATACCTTGAAGTCCATATCATATTTTGCCTTGACATCCATGGGCGCTGCCATCTTGTTTTAGAATGTATTTAAGAGCTGATGTAGTGCCGATTATATTTTTGATTTTTAACAAGTATTTCTGCCCTAAGAACCTGCAATGCAGCATATTATGATAGGGTTACATGTTTGCGAACAGAATAGAACAGAGAAATAAATAGTATATAGATTAAAAATTCTCAGTAGATTTCTTGCAGTTAACTATGCGCAAAATGGAGTGCGACGGCTCTCGAGCCATGTCTCGAGTTGAAGATCTCGTAGAATGGCACGAGATCTCGATTGCGCCGTAAGTGTGAATAAAAAGCTTCCTAACCTGGCTAAAGGTCAAACAAGGAAGGCCATTACGTCACGAAGATCACGTGGTCGCATTGTGAACTTGCGATGTGGCACCGTCTTTCACTTTGCGAAATCCCATTTTATTAGAAAGTATAAGGATCATAAACAGTAAATAAAAGCCTTTCAAGATTAAAGCTGCTTTACAACAAACATTAAAACTAGGCTACAGATTACAGAAGGCGTTAAACCGAGCGCGAGGCCTGATAGCTGGCCGGCTGTTACGGGCACCATCCCACTACTGCACGCAGATTTTTGCTATTTGAGCTCCAGGCGGTCCTTCCGACGGCAGTATAACATCGACAAGTACTTTGATAAACGAAATAATTGAGTCCTAATTTCTAATTTACCGACATAACAGTTGATACAGGCGACATGAAGTCTGTCGTGTCATTTTTTTTACGCATTTTACGTAATTTTTAGGGTGTTAAAATTTTTTTTTTTTTTTTTAAAATTTTTTTTTTTGCCCGTCCAAAATAGCCCCTGTCGGCCAATTGCCCGTCCACTTGGACGGGTGGACGGGTGTCTGGCTAACCCTATGATGCTCATGTAGGTAATTCATACATCCCAACAGATAAGGATAATTGATAATATATGATATTGGTTCATAACATTAACATACACTGTACCTTTTTGGTAATTTACAAAATTTGGTTTCACAGATTGTCCTCTGTAGGAATTAACAAAAATGATAAAATGTTTGGAATTCACACCACATTCTGGCAGCTCATGCCACTTTAAAATGCAAAGAGCTGCTAAAATTCAGGCTTTCATCCTTTTAGGGTTAAAGGTACATAGAATAAGTCCCCTGATGAAGGAGACAATGATTGACGTCCAAATGAAGAAGATTGGTTGAGTCAGTTAAAGTCCCAGTTACCCCTACGAACCGAAGATGTGTACTGGTAACAAAAACATTTGGAATAACCTAGATTACATTTTGGGGGTTTTGCCTGCTTATAAAACTACCTAAATGTTTTTTTTCCAAGATTGGTATCAACGAAAAGCTCTTCTTGGTTAACATAACAAACTAAAAGGTTCTATGTATTTGGTAGATCATACCACTTTGGGTGATAAGGTTCATGTAGCTTAGTATAAACTTGAATGCTATACATTACCATTGAAACGAATAAACTAGCATAATTTATCATTGGTGGTCATTCAATATGGCTTCTAAGTTCTTACATGGTTTTCAAACAAGAATGCCACTCAAAGAATTATTACAATTATTCAAATTAGCATCTGACCTTTTCAAAATGACCTTTTTGCTCTGTTTTTTGACAAAAGTCGGAGGGCCCAGTTTCCCCCCTCATTAAACCTAGCTACGTGGCTTAAAATGGAAATAATCTTACGTGTGATGTAACACATCAATCAATCCATCAAATTATTATTCCTTAACCGTATCTCAGGCACAATTCTTGGGACGTATCAGGAGTGTGGGGCTGGGATGTTCTGGGGTGTGGTCAATAAAATACCACTTCAGGGTAACCCAATCACATGCTGGAAGTTCTGTCATGTTTTACATAAAATACTGAGAGATGGACATCCTAACGTAAGTAATTTTTGCTTTCTTCCATGTCTGCAATTACAATTAGTATTGTGCATGGTGTTATATCTCAAAAATTGAATTTCTGCATTAACAACAAAGTTATTGCAATTGCACGAGAGGGTCTACATGTAGGTAGTTCAGTTGTTAGAACAATAGTCTCTCCGTCTGAGATGCGCCCCTTCCATAGACGGATCAGGGCCCACTTGCACAAAGCGCTCTTAACTAAGAATACTCTTAGTGCATGTCTACAACATGGGACTTAAGAGGACTCGGAAACTTTCCATGTTGTGAAGATATGCTAAGAGTCCTCTTAAGTTAAGAACGCTTTGTGCAAGTGGGCCCTGGTGTTTGCCAAGACAAAAGTTGCTAAATTTCTGAGTTGGCTTTTCAATTGATGACTGGATGTGGAAGAGTTGTCATGTACTTACAGTTCTGAGATCTATGGGGTTCTATCCAGGCAATGAACCTGGTTTTCTTGTCCACTAAACCTTGCAATGCCATTGTATACAGTATAAGTAGTCTAGAGTGTGGCATTAAACATCAATCAATTAAAATTCAGAACAATTGACAACAGTTCTAAAAATATTTTGGTATTAAGATACGTACATTGGATGAACTTGCATCCAATATGGATATTTACATGTATCAGTCACCGTTGGGTTGAAAGTCCATTTCAATATAGACTTACAACCCAACCGTGGCGATTTAAATTGATACAGATATTGGATGTAAGTTTATATTATGACCCTTTTAATAGATATAAACAATCCAGCCTAAATAACAATGACTTGGTCTCCATGACATGAGATTGGAACGTCCAATATGGATATGTGACTGACACATGGTGCAATCAATCAATCAATCCATTGATTGGTCAATCCATTTAAGTTGTATAATAATGAGTTTTATCACTGTTAAATGCACTGAACAATTACCCTATTAATATTTTAGATCAGACCTGTGGGTTATAAATTATGAATTATCCAAGACAGAGTAAACTCTAACTTTTTTTATCTAGAAGGCTGCATAATCTGTGCACTGAGAACATGAGACGTCTGACTTTTTTTTGCCTGTTGTTATTAGACAATTATTAAAGTATTTGGATCATGTTCACTTATGTTAATGGGGTTTTAAGTCTCGTCTTCTCCATCTTTAAGTAAGGAAGCTATGTGACCTAGTTTCATCTTTTGATGTTTAAAGCAGGAAGTGACATATGTTTGACCTAATTTCAAATCACATAGTCTTACTACATTAGGACTTCTTAGACATCAAGAAATGATGAACATAAAAGCAAAGAAAACAAATCAAAATAGAAATTTGTGCTAAAAGAAAGCAAAGGTATTGGACTAGTGAAAGGAGTCCTGCTATAAAGTCAAATATGTTTTTGACTTGGCTGGCTTGTCTACTGCTTTATTTTAAAGTGGCATGAGCTGCCACAATGTTGATATTTTGACGTTAAAACAGAATGTTGAAATTATTGGCTATTTTTCTTAAGACGTATGATTCAGAAGCTTTTTAGTGCTTCTAGTCCCGAGAATGAACGATAAAGTATTGTTTTGAACCAACTTTGGCTTAGAATGAATGAATGGTCGTCTCGGTTATTTAAATTTTTTTTTACTTTTCGAGCACTATTTCTGTTTGTATAGGCCACATACTGTATGGATTTTCCTCATTCAAATGCCAATCGTTTAGTTTTTCGATGGCCAACAAAGCCTCTTACTGTTGTGACGATCAGAAATTATGAAAAAAGTGTGATTGAATTTCGGCAGCTCATGCCACTTTGAGAACTTGCTATTAAAATTTGCACTTGAGTTTGAAGGGTAAAACACACAAGAAGATTTTTATATATTAATGAGATCTTGTTTGTGAATTTAGGTATAATTAGACCATGCTGATGAATCCAGACTGAGGGTGACCTTTATACAGTGTATTATCACAGAACACCTTGTGAATAAATTATGAACTTACATGTACTTGATTTAAAGGAACATCAATCTTCAGAAGTTAACAGTTACATGTAACAGTTATTTCTGTCCTTAAGCCAGGGAATAAAAAAAAAAGCACTAACAGTTCATAAGAAATTCGTTCATTTTTCCTGTCATGCATTGGGAACGTAACTATAATAGGGTACACATGTATTAAAAAAAAATATACGTTCTCAACAGGTTCTGACTGGGTTTCACTCGAACGACCTTTGTGGGATGGTTGCCAGTAACCACCGGAAGGTCGTGGGTTTTCTCCGGGCATAAAGCCCGGTTTCCTCCCACAATAAAACTGGCAACGCGGCCATATAAGTGAAATAATCTTGAGCGCAGCGTAAAACACCTAACAATCAATGAATCAATCATAACATAGGATTCGGTTCTCTTCTCAACTGAATTTTAAAAAACAAAAAAACAATTCAAGGTATTGACGGGCTAGACTAATTAACACAACCTTTTAATTCATTGAGTTTATTTGATGACGTATGTCTGCCAAATGAGTCTTCCAAATGACTAATTGAGGACACATATAATCCTCTGACTTATTTCTCTGTCTAAATTCGAGAAATGTCACATAAAGAAGGGGTGACTAATACTTCACCCTGCATGACCCACTCAACAATGCTCAATGTGAAACACAATCAACCACAAATAACACGCTCTAAAAAACAAAAATAGTATTATTCTCTCAACAATCCCCTACGCATTATTCATAAAGTGTTTTTTTTTTCTCTCTCTATATATACACAATCCTGGTATGTTAAGACAGAAATATTTGTCATGCAAACATTAATTGTCCATTTTTTTTCACATTGTCTTTTCGCTAAAATACATGAAAGTAGTGGCTTGCATTTTTGGCTTAATTCTTTATCTTCATCCATGCTGTAAACATTGCTAATTGTCTTCTGAACTATGGCCAAAAGGTCCTGACACAAATAAACAATAAAAAATTTTGAGTATTCTGATATTTATTTTAATTAACTTATTGTTTTATACGCTGTGTCCTGCGTCATTCTCTTTGATTGTGGTGGGGGCAGTTATATTGGGTAAAGAAATTGGACTGTAGATTATATTTATTTTGAAAAAGAAATCGTTTGCATTTAATACTAAACATTAGGGAGACTTACATTTTCACTACTGTATTAAAAACAATCTGTCTTAAGCCACAAGCGCTGCCGAAGAGAATTAGCTAAATGTTTGTTATTCTTATCAATAAGTACAAAATAAGAACTTTCAGTTGATACCAATCTCAGACATGTAAATGAAGAGAGAGAGACAGAGAAAAAAGAAATGGGGAAAATCCCCCAGATGAGGAGAAGTTAAATAGAAAAGAAAGCCTTTCTCAACTTTTTATATTCTGTATATTCCGACTGCAATCTCAAACTTAGTGGTTATTTTCAAGGAATTTGACAAATTTTTTTTACAGAGGTCTTTTATAATGAAAGCATGTTTAAGGTAATTGACCTACATGTTAGAAGGGTTTTCATGAATGAATACATGTGAAAACAAGAAATGGCATAGTAACGAGACAAAATATAAACAAAAGGGTCCATAAGTATAAAGGAACAATACATTAATTAGCACTGGGGAATGTCTATGTGTGGATATATATATATGTATATATATATATATATATATCATATAAAGTGGTTCAAAATAACCATTGTATAAAAATATATATATATTTATATAAATGTTCAGGTTTTTAAAACCACAAAAGCCCTTAAATTTGCTCCTACATTGTACACTGTACATCCCTATTTGAATTGTATCTGTTATTAGCACACATCTCCGTTTGTACGGGTTTCTGCTTTTACCAATAGTTTTTATTTCAATTAACTAAATCCTGTAGGGTTTCATGGTACTTCAAATCCTCTTAATGTCTTGACAATCTGAATTTTTGGAAAAAAAAGTACAAAGTTTGGCAGCCTGTAAAACTTTAACCTCATTTTAAAGTAATTTTAGTTAACTAGTGTCTTTTAGAAAGTGGGTATACCATATTTTCAAGAAAGTCTAATCCCAAAATAACAAGAATACTGAAAGTAATTTGACTTAATCTGGATCATATCACAGAATGACACTTCCATAAAATATCTCTTCATGAATCATAAACCACAGGACTTACAAATCTTAAATACAACCTTAGTAGCCTCATTGTAATAACGGGAGATATTTTATAACACCTGTAGAACATGGCGTTATTATATGAACTTAGATCCAATATGGGTATTTATTGTTAGAGTTTGGTTGAAAGTTTGACTTTAAATCCAACAGGGACGATTACAATTAATATCCATATTGGATGTAAATTCATATAATGCTTTTAATTATTTATTTATGAACACTAAAACACACTGGCACAGGGAAAATCTTCTTGTCTATAATAACCACGGAGAAAAGTTTCTAATTGTGTTAAAAAGGGTACATGCCCAATCATAGGTTGTTGTAATAAAGGTTGAAGACAGACAAGTGTCAGTCAGATTTTCTAGAATACTTTGTAATATATGGACAAAGTTGAAAGGACCTTCTGCTATAGTAAGGCAGGCAAGGGAATTTGGTCCTGACTAATCTTTCAAACTTGTTCTTTTTTATATATATATATGTTTATAAACACTACATGTAAAACACACAGGCTATAATAACCATGGAGACAAGTTTCTAATTGTGTTAAAATGGGGGATGTCATTTACATGTAGACCGTTATACCCAAACCTAAGTTGTTGTAATAAACCAAAACCCATAATATTTCATTAGATTGAAGACAGACAGGAGGTTAGTTTTAGTAAATATACCAAGACAAAAGTGTGCAGAATGGTATTTCAATCTTTACTAGTGATTCTTCTCTTCTATGGAAAAACTAGCTGTTTTGAGGGACCAATCACAGAAAGCTGTGTGAAAACCTTGACTTCGTTAGGTCTTTTCCTCTCCCAGTCCACCTAGCAATATGCTATATAAGTGAAATAATCTTGAGTGTGGCGTTAATCAATCAATATGTCGTCAGGTATCAAGGTTTTTCATAACTTTACGATAGCTAAATGTAATAAAAATGAAGAAAAAAACCAGCATTGAAATTCTTATTTAATATTCCTATTTATATTATTTCAGGTTGTGTTGGATTCTCTGAAATTTTGCAGCCATTTGACTGATTTAGGAAAATTATGGGTGAGCTTTTCTTATAATTCATAAATATTTATATCTAAGATGGGTTTTTTTCCAGTTACTCTATGGGGGAAGTTTGCAACTTGCTTGATTTCAGCACTGTTACAAAAGGTTGTGTTTTGGCTGCATAGAGCCTTATAGCAATAAGGAGGGTTTCCTCCGAGTAAAGTGCCCAGTTTCCTCTCCACTAAGGCTGCTATAAAAATTAGATAATCTTTAGTGTGGCGTAAAATATCAATCAATCTTCTTCAATCATTTCTGATGACTTTTGCTCAAAAGCTCTGGGAAAAGGAATAAGACAGTGAAATAATTTTTTTTTAAATTTACCATTTTTTTAAAAATATTTTTTCAGAACTTTTAACATGTTTTATATATAGAAGTCTGTAAAATTTAGCCATGGCTTCATTTAGAATTTTTAGGGGAAAATTTTCTTATTTTCACATGTGTTGATCATTTAGATTTTTTGTGTCCTTTTCTTAATACTTTTTAAGGTTTAAGGTTTTAATATTCTGTTCAGTTGATTTATTTTTGTTGTTGTTTTCTAGGGTCATTTGAAGGATGGATATGGACGACTGATATCATCTTATACAAGACTCCTCGTCCAGAAATTAAATTTTCACAAAAAGGTACGTCCTTCTTGTTACGTTCTATTTATCTTCCGGTTTTGGAGGGGCTTGGTGGCTCAGCTGGTTAAAACGATAGACATAGACCTGATGCAGCGTGGGTTCAAATCCCACTCAGACCAAATAAAAATGAAAAATTCGGGGGTCGGGGGTTTCCACGTGGCAATGAGCCCGGTTTCCTCCCCAACTTAACCTGGCAACGCCGCCGTATAAGTGAAATAATCTTTAGTGCGACATAAGACATCAATCAATCCATTAATGGGTTCTGTGCTCGAAGTCCATTTAAAAAAAAAAATGAAATTCTGAGTGCGTTTTTTTTCTCAATCACCTCATCAGTATCCATCGAAGGCTCTGGGATAACCCCTTGCAAGGAGCCCAGTTTCTCCCCCAATAAACCTGGCATAGAGTCCATATAAGTGAAATAATCTTAAAGTGGGGCTTAAAACATCAATCAATCCAGGTGAAATTGGCTCATACTGACTAAACTCTACACTGAACAGATATTTCAATATCAATCACTCCAATGAACTGGGAGGGGGGGGGGGGGCTCCGTGGGCTCAGTAGGTAGAGCGTTGGACGCTCAATCCGAACAGGGTTTTCACACGAGCGACCTGTCGTGGGTTTCCTCCGAGCATAGAGCCCCATTTCCTCCAACTATAAAACTGGCAACGCCGCCATATAAGTGAAATAATCTGCAGCCTAAAACACCAAACAAACAATCAATCAATCAATGAACTTTTGACAAACATAATTCATCAGCACACAAAGCATTGGCAATTTTAGACATTCTGTGTATAGGTTCAGGGACTGATACAGGGAAAATTTGGGCATACCATTTCGGTTCAAAATGTTCCAACAATAAGACAAAAACAACAGCTCTGGCCCAAAATTCAACATTAAATGCTATTTTGACATTAACATCTGTTGGTTTTAAGAATTTGGGCGGATTTTTTGCTTGTGAGTTTGGGCGCCCATACCTGTATACAGGTATCAAAATGTCTCTGGATCAGTCTATGAGGTTAAAAAGTTTGGTGTAAAACCCCCTCTGTTTTGTTGGTGAGCTTTACAAGATATTTTCCCTATTAAAAACACTGTGGCTATGCTAACCTGATTTCTGATGACTGTTACAGAATCCTCGTATACCAGGCACCCTGATGATATCTGATGAAACACTGTCCAAGATCTGTGGCTCTGATGTCAATAGCTAGTAAGTTTACAATAGGGAGTGAGAGCACCCTGAGAATTCCTGATATTTCCTGTCAGAGGCGTTGTTATTACGCATGTGGTGAGCCTTTATCATTCTAATGTGACGGTCAGTTCTGAAGTGGTAGAAGAAAAACGTCAAACTGGCAACGAAATCACGAAATCTCTCTCTCTCGATAGATACTCCCAGGCCGTATAGCAAAGTAACTTTGATTAGATTCTATTAACCATATTGATAATGTCAATATTTCTACTCAAAATATATTTGTCATCGTCAGGAAAATATTCTAAATATTGCATTCTGCTAAACTATTGGGGGCCTCTTAATGGATTTTCACTCTATTGTCTTATGTGGAAGAGTTGTGGAATGCTTCTTTAAGATCAAGGGTTTCCTCGGGGCATATAGCCCGGTTTCCTCACCCATTAAACCTTGCCAGGCCGACATATAAGTGAAATAATTTAAGTAGGGCGCAAAAGAAAATGAATGAATTAATCTAAAGCTGTAAGTTTAGAGAGGTGTCAGTTTATCAAGGTCATTTAACATATATTTGAATACAGAAGGAAATAAATACCCTCTATCTTTTTTGGTGTGTTTCAGTTTTGAACTTGCCTGTGATATGCTTGACTACATGGATGAAATTTTATCGCTTCAAAATTTGGGTAAGTTGATCTTCTTTCTATTGAGATAGCTCAGACATGTCTTATGAACCCTTCTGAAACTGAGTCCTCATTCAGGGTATGAAATTTTTTAAGTATTAATATAATTCGACACAATAAAAGAAAACAGGGTCATACATGTACATGTAGATTGTTGAAAAAATTTTGGTTCAAATTTTCACTTGATTGCTTGATGCGAAATGGATGCCACTGCAAGCTTAGGGATTCCAATGATTAATACGGGACTGTGTCACTTACCTCCCCTTATCATCTGTGCTTAACAGTTAACACATACTTACGTTTAGTCGCTTTAATATGTTAGATGCCGATTTGTCGAATAAAAGCAATGTTCTGTTTGTTTCTTTCCTCCAGTTCCCTGGACATGTCCCTGTCTAATTCAATAACTAATACTGGGCCGTGTCACTTACCTCCCCTTATCATCTCTACTTAACCCTCCTGTCATTTTCCTTCAGTTTTAGTTGCCTAAACATGCTACATGACAATTTGCCGAATATAAGTGACGTGAAATTATCAATAAGGTGAAGAATTACGTATGGATAACAACTTCTTGGTTTACTGGGTGACGACGTTTTGATGTCGTCACCCAATAAACCAAGAAGTTGTTATCCATACGTAATTCTTCACCTTATTGTTAACCTTTCAACTTCTAAATGCCATTGAAAGATAATAGATTTGATACGTTAAATAATGTTTGTTTCTTTGTTGCAGTGTTCAGTTCCTTGGATATGTCCCGGTCTAATTCAATGACTAATACTGGACAGTGTCGATTAGCTCCCCTTATCCTCTGTATTCAAGACTCTTGTCAACTTTATGATTACTTGGTGAAATCTTTGTTCAAGTTACATTCAAGTAAGTATCAAAATACATTATGAAAAGTTAACATTACACGTTTCTCAAAATTTCGAAATGGTTGAAAATCTGGAAAACATTTGTTTGTTTGTTTATTCACCATATAATTTGTACAACATTTAAATGATGGTTGTCATGAAATTTGGATGGCGGGAATAAAGTCCGAAGATCTGATTTGGATTGGAATTTAACGCCGCGTTCAAGATTATTTCACTTACATGACAATAACAACATTGGGCAATACCTCTTAGTTTACATCTTTATGGTTCTTTAATATATCTTTACAAGCCCGACTTTAAAAAACCCCAAACTTTCTAGTGTATAAAATACTATATTGAAGCCTTTGATGATCACTTTTCGACTATGTAATACGCTTTTAAGCCAAGGTAATTTGAAATATGCAATATTTTGGGGGCAGTAGGTTTTTAGCTCACAGAATACAATGTACATGGATATGTTTTTGTTATATTACAAAGTATTCCGGAGAATTCTACTGACTAAAACCAAACTTCTGTCTGTGTTCAAGGTTATCAAATATCATGGCTTTTGGTTTATTACAACAACCTATGATTGGGATATTAAGGTCTAAATGACATACCTCTTTGTAACACAATTAGAAACTTGTCTCCGTGGTTATTTTAGACAAGACGATTTTCCCTGTGCTCTCGTGTTTTAGTGTTCATAGATATAAAAAGTTAACCTTACACTTGTCTGAAAATTTCCAAATGGTTGAAATACCTGTGTGTTTTAGTGTTCATAAATATATGTTTTTGTTACTACTACTACTAGGTCTCCCGCCAGATACCCTAGCAGGTCACAGAGACCGGTTTCTCGTGTGTTACCGTAAACTAAAGGAATTCTATCATCACAGTGGCAATCTTCAGTATTTTAAAAATCTAGTCCAAGTGCCAGTTCTTCCTGAGGTAAGATTTGAACAAAAAAAATTTAACAGATCTTGACTTTTATTCAGCAGTTTTGTTTTTTGTTCCGAGCTTCTCAGAAATTTACGGGGGCCTCATTGGTTCAGTGGGTTAGAGTGATCGTCCCTCAGTCCCACACAGACCTCCCACCAATGGGTCGCGGGTTCAAATCCCACTCAGTCCAAAAATTGGAAAATTTTCTGACTGGGTTTTCACTCTAACGACCTATGTGGGATGGTTGCCAGTTACCAGCGGAAGGTCGTGGGTTTCCTCCGGGCACAGAGCCCGGTTTCCTCCCACAATAAAACTGGCAACGCCGCCATATAAGTGAAATAATCTTGAGCGCGGCGTAACACACCAAACAATCCATCAATCAATCGAATCACACTCACACCAATAAAGATTGACAAAGTTCTGAGTGGATTCTTCACTCGGTTGCTGTATATGTTGAGTTTCCAGGTACTTGCCAAAAGTACCACTAAACTTGGCAACGCCGCCATATGAGTGAAATAATCTGGAGTGTGGCGTAAAACACCAAACAATCAGTCAATCTGAGTGATTTAACAAGTTTTTTTTTCTTCTTTCAATTCTTTGAAAACACTTGACTGCCTAAATTTGGCTTAACATTTATGATTACCCTTACTATTTCCTATCATATTTAAACTTGAATATCAATTAAAGGTTTTTTGTTTTTTTAGGAACCCCCTAACTTTTTGATAGCTACAGATTTTAGTAAGCATGTGAAACCGGTGGCCGTGGTCCCAGGTGAGGCGGAACCCGAATTAGAAACTCCTGAGAGAGAATCAACAGGATTTTTAATTGAGACAGCCCAGTCAGAGGTAGGATTTTTAGTATTTAGATTTTTTTGCAAGATTTAGATTTTTTGGCTATCTAGTAAAGTGGAACTTGAAGTGAAATAACATGAGCTATGGAAGTATTTAAAAGTTAGGGATTTAAATACTGGAGACATGGTATGCCAGTTCATGTGGAGTCAAACTTGATTGAGTGAGAAAGGTGGTCAACCCAACAATAGCGCCATTATAGTGAAATAAACTGGAATTTGAGGATCATATTTTTTATTCCCGGAGAACTACAATTTTTTACCCCGTGGGCAATTTTGCATGAAGGATATAGTTGCCTTCGTCATCCATTTGTCCAAATGTCCATTGTACAATATCTCCAAAAAATATCTCTACCTTTTTTTAGTACGTCCAATCTCGAGAATATTTGTTAAATAGGTCTGTTTGTTTTTTAAGTAACTTAGGTCTATAAACAAATGAACATTCTTCTCGGTTATTTAAATTTGTTTATTTTTCGCACACTATTTCAGTTTTTGCACGTCACATACTATGGATACTCCTTATTTAAACAATAATCATTTAATTTTTGGATTAAATTCAAACCCTTTTATTGTCTTTACAATCAGAAAAAAGTTAAGGGAAAAAAGTGCAAATTTTAACTTCATTAACGTACCAGAGATTTGATATTATGGTGTTGAGACGCGTTCATATTTTTTCTCCCACAGGCATCTGATGAAAGCGATAAGTTTGACCAGGCATTTGGGGATACCTTAGGGAACAGTTTTAACTTTAACGGAGCCCCGCCTCCTCCCCCAGAACCGGATGAAAGGTAAGAGACGCATGTAGATGGAGTAATTCAATACAGCATTGAATAATTGTAAATTTAGACAGAAGAATTCTCAAAAAGCCACAATGGACAAACAAGAACAGTCAGACTGGAATTGATTAATGAACGTTTTACACTGCACTCAAGATACATATCGGGCTTGCCAGGTTTAGTGGGAGAGGAAAGCCCTGACATTTAAGATGTACCTGGTAGCCATTCCACAAAAAGTGTAAAAACATTTTATTATTTGATGACAACAATATAAATTTATGTTGTCCTGTGTTAAATAGACATTTTTTTTTATATTTTCTGTAAGATTTCTTTTATATCATTCGTTTTAATTTCTCTTATCCTTTGTGAGTTTCTGAATTTTTAACTGTAAACTTTTTTCATTTCAGGGACATGTTGATAGAACGTCTTATGAGGGAGATCAACCAATTGAGAGAGGAGCTGGAAAGGGTTAAAAATGAAGTAAGTCATGGTTGAAGTTGTGAAACTTATGTCTGTCTCACAGGTTTGTCCTTTTTGTTCCCATCGGTGGTCCTGTGATAATTCCTCAGTCCCATACAGACCTTCCATCGATGCTGCACATGTTCGACCACCCCCCCCCCCCCCAAACTTGGTTTCCTTATGTGGAAGAGTTGCCGGGTACCGTATACACTGTATTTTTTCGGACGTAAAAATCGCGATAACCCCCCGGAGTGGCTATGGGGGATCGAGGGTTAATCCTATTCCCTTCAAACAATAGAGAAGTGCAGATCGATCAGAAACGCTTACTGACCCACAACGGGTGGCCCAAGTGTCTTTGTAGCTAAGAAAATCAACTGTATGCATATTGTACATACAGTTTCAGAATGTGTCCGATGTGAAAAATACATTCGGCTTTCTACCGACTCGTCAAGCTACTCATCAAGTAAATGAAGACAAAATACACCAAAACGAATGACGTTCGATAAAATAACACATAGGGGCCTAACTTGCCGTTGAGAGGTTGGTAGACGCGGCTGCCCAGAGTATGTAACTTATACGATCCCGTAAAACAAGATGTCAACAGTTCGCGATGTTGTCGACAGATTTTAACTAAAGGTCATGCGCATGTGCGCTAATGTTGTATATTTTCTTACTTTTTTTTTAAAATGTCCTGGACAAAAGTTGACTACACTGTAACTATAATTTATTTAAAATTTACGCACGGTCAACCCAAATAGAATATTTAAGACGAACAATTTTTTTCCCTTCATGTAAGCAATCCGCTCTCACGTGACAAAAATACCAGTGTCATTTCCCGCGGTTCACGGATGATTTCACAATCTATCTGAAATGCTTTTAACCGCAATTGTTTCCCAAACTTATTATAATTTATAACAATTTAACAGTGTCTATGATATCGTAAGATCAAATTGAATACTGCCCATTATTAAAAAATCTCGGCCTTTTTTGTGTCTCATCTGATCTAAGGATGTACTAAGGTACCAAGCAGTCCAACTCAGTACATTGTTAAATCCGGTGTCCGTTTCACTTGTGGACAGGTCGACCGAAATATATTATATTTGTTTGCGGTGGTTTTGGCTAATACAAAGTTTTGCATAAGATAAAACCTCCGATATGGATTGCCGTCAAAATAGAATCATGAATCAAAAGAAATACAACACGATATATCACAACTAAAAAGAAACATTTTTATTTACAGTGAAATTTACAACCGCAAATCAATTAGATGCGTTTTTATAATGTCCGGAATACATAAATTATTTAGAAATAAAGACAGTCTTCACACATAGCGAATTACAACAATTGTTTTTAGTCCTCGCAGAAAGCGTAGTATAAGACAACGGTAAGTGTCCTGCATGCATATCTCGTTTCTAGACCGTATGATCTACCGTTGTTGTGTGGCTGTAGGTTTCTGTAGTGTTCTTCACACACAAATCTGTGATTCTTTATTAAAAATATGGGAAGACAAACCAAATCCCACTTTTTCATGTGCCACTCTGTATACATACTTTTGAATGGCCACGCGGGACGCTGACATGTGCTCATCTTTCACTTTCGTTTTAATGATCATTAGAAGATAGAAGGTAGGGAAAAACAAATGACTTGAGTCTTTCTGGTCTCACTCACTCTGACATGTAAATTTCTTCCGAGCCACATGGGGAACTGCTCACTAGTCCGAAAGTCCACTAGTCCGAAAGTCCACTAGTCAGAAGGTCCACTAGTCCGAAGGTTCACCGGTCCGAAGGTTCACTAGTTCGAAGGTCCACTGGTCCGAAGGTTCACTGGTCCGAAGGTTCACTAGTCCGAAGGTTCACCAGTCCGAAGGTTCACTAGTCCGAACATCCCAGACATAATACGCTATATCTCAAATAAGACCATTTTATTGAAGCAATTAAAACATTCTGAGTAGCGGTAGGTGTACTTGAACAGATATTAAAAATAAAAAGTACTCTTCACGGTTTGTTCAATTTATGGGGTATAAAAGTCTAAATGATATACCTCTTTTTAACACAATTAGAAACTTGTCTCCATGGATATTTTAGACAAGAAGATTTTCCCTGTGCCCGTGTGTTTTAGTGATGATAAATATATATATATATATGAACGTTTACAAAGTCCACACCACGTGTCTTTCTAGATATAGGTATAATGTCATCTTTTTAATAATGTTTTACCAACTTTTCAAATTATTTTATAAATAATTGGATTTAAATTGAACATGTCATGTCATGCGTATAGCCCTGTAGAGTTCCTAAGGAAAAATAAAATATTTAGTTCGACGGTTTTATATTCCCTGCATACCTCCTACTTCCTCAGGAAATCCATTGTTTTTCTCTTCATCAGCCTGCACCCCCACCATTCTACATTGCTACCGGGATGTACGCTCGTGGTTGTGCATAAAATCGTCGAATTATATATTTCCTATTTCTTTGGAGGGATCATAAATTCCTAACTTTACATTGTCTGGACTACAGACCAGCAAAGACTAAGGGATAGGTAGTCCGCAATATGTTGAGTGGATTGAAGGATAAATTCTGATACGTCCGCACGGGCTTCTTCAATACCACGTCAACATAGGGTGCATTTGAAAAATCTAAGAGTTGCTCTCGGAATTTTGAAAAAATGATAACTCGCAATTTTTAAACATTACTCACCTAAAATTTTGTCTGAAAGCTTCTTTGATAATCCCTTCTTGGACATTACAATGAGCGTACATAAAACAATCAGTCTATCAATCAATCTATGAACAATAATTCACCAGTCTAAATCCTGCATACAAAAATATACTATTATATGTAGTTAGGTTCTATTACTAAACACTCGGTCACCGTGTATGTAAGAGTTTCCAGGTACTGGCCATTGCCCAAAGATTGGGGGTTTCCTCCGGGCAATGAGCCCGATTTTCTCCCCCACTAAACCTGGCAACGCTGCCATATAAGTGAAATAATGTTGAGTGTGGCATAAAACATCAATCAATCTATTACTAAAGAATTCTGTTTGTCTGATACTAACAGAAATTGATGCTTTTCTCCAGCCATAAATTCCTTCACGCATGATAAACCTGGCTTGCTACAATATTTTGCTAATGACAAAGTCAGTAATAAAACTGTGAGAAGTTTTCCTTCTGAATAAAACATTTTCGATCTTTCCGACACAATTAGTTTATCATATGTTTTCCTATATAATTATTATCCTATTTGCAACACCCATGCTAAGGTTTTCTTACTTGATATTTGATTGGCAGAATTTTCAAATGGTTACATCCCTCAAGGAGAGAATCCAACAACTTGAGGCAGAGTTACAAAGATTGACTTCCCAAAGAGATGAAGAAAAAAAGGTATTTTAAAATTAAATAAACTCAAAGTGATTGTGTAATATTTTCCAGACTTACCTGTGTCACTTATCAGATTCCCACTTAGCCACTTTCTATATGTGGAAGAGTTGTCAGGTACTCGCTGAAGGTCAGGGGTATCCTCCGGGCAATGAGACCGGTTTCCTCCCCGCTAAACCTGGCAAAGTGAAATAAGTGAAATAATCTTGAGTGCGGCGTAAAACATCAATCAACCAACCAACCCACCCACTTAGCCACCACACCCCCATTCATTTTGCTAAAAAAAAGCTTATCTTGCACTTACATTATATGGGTTTTGGCTTCAACCTGAAGTCCATGGCTGTCCCTGCTTGAGATCTGCGCTTCCCTCCAGTTATAAACAATAGTTTCCTCCCCTTGAGTTCAGCACACCTAGCAAAATAGGCGTACCGTTCATTCACATAGCTTTCTTGTCTTAACCCTTTTTCATAAATCTTTGACTCTCCCATTGTACAAAAAGTGTGTAAAGTCACTAACTATTTTTTGTCAAATTCATCAGTCTGGAGTTAGGAGTTTTGTTCATTTGATTGTTATTTTCCAGGAAAAGCAGCTGCTAATGGTACAATTGACTGAAGCGAAGAAAAACACTGCAGCAGCTACCAAACTAGCAGAGGCTGAAAGTAAGCTCTTATCTCCCTTGGGTGATCTGCAGAAAGTAATACCATAAAATCTTTGCTTGAGGCGTGTGAGTTTTGAAAGGCAGATGGCTTAGACATAGTTCCTCTAGTAGTCCGGCGGGGCCTCCGTAGCTCAGTAGGTAGAGCGTTGGACGCTCAATCCGAACAGCTTTCCACCAATGGGTCGCGGGTTCGAATCCCACTCAGTCCAAAAAAATTGGAAAATTTTTCACTTGAACGACCTATGTGGGATGGTTGCCAGTTACCAACGGAAGGTCGTGGGTTTCCTCCGGGCATAGAGCCCGGTTTCCTCCCACAATAAAATTGGCAACGCCGCCATATAAGTGAAATAATCTTGAGCGCGGCGTAAAACACCAAGCAATCAATCAATCTAGTAGTCCGTGAATTAAATTGATTGTTTTGGCCACTCTGTACTGTATATTTTCCCACTTTTCGCCATAACTAAGTGTCATGTCTGCTCAAAGAAAATCGCATCCTTCTGGGGGCACTTGTTACTGACGATGGACTGAAAATGTAAACAAATATTCAGTAAACCCAGTCAAATGCTTACACTTTTATTTTATTTAAACAGCAACTAAAATTTGTTCTTGATTCTAGTTATCATTGCGGATTAGTTTTGAAGATTAAATGGTTACTTTATTTCCGTCTGCTTTTTCCTCATTCAACTGGAGTTTTTAAGGCAGTGTGTTTGTATCATTTTTTTATTGACTTTCAGAACAAGTAAAATCAGGAGACGAGAAATTTAAAAAGATGAAGGATATATACACTAAACTACGAGAGGAACATGTCCAGTTGCTGAGAACTGTAAGTTTTCTAAATGACCTGACCTGTTATTTGTATTCTGTCAGGAATTAGCTGTGTTCTTTTTGCAAAAAATAGTTTTAAAGCTTTTCACAGACTATTTAATTATTTCACTTGTTTTAAATTTTGAAATTGTCATTACTTTGATGAATAAAAGTGTGCTATGAATTTTCATGTAGCCTCTTGATTTGAACAATATAGTAGTCCCCCGAGTTGGACTAAATATGACCGACAAAATGTTGATTTTTTTTCCATAAATAAATTCCCCGATTGTCAAGAAAAGGACAGCGTTTGAAATACCTTGAGAAACTTAAAGATTGACATTGAAATAAAAAAATATCAATTAAGATGTGCGTTAAAAAAGAGAAAATTCATTTTTGGAGGTTTTGTTGCTAAATGTACATCTGCAAGATTGATATCAATGGAAAACTGGTTTAAAGAAATTTTCCCTAAATTTGAGACTGGGTTTTCACTCGAAGGACCTATGTGGGATGGTTTCCAGTTACCAACGGAAGGTCGAGGGTTTCCTCCAGGCATAGAGTCCAGTTTCCACACACAATAAAACTGGCAACGCCTCCATATAAGTGAAATAATCTTGAGCGCGGCGGAAAACATGAAACAGTCAATCAATCAACCCTAAATTTGGCAGCTCATACCACTTTAGATGTTGTGTGTTTGGTTTTGTTTGTGTGTTTTGTTTGTGTGTTCTGTTTTTTTGTTCTGTTGTTTTCTTTAAGTAAAATGACCAGCTGATTTTAGTGAATTGTACACAAATCTAGACTGATTTGAATATTTTGAATCCATTACAGAATGCTGAGGCGAACAAACAGTTAACCTCGGAGAGAAAAGCAGTAGAAGAGAAAGAACAAGCCATTAAGGTATGTCAGACAAATGTCTAGAAAAATAATCACCCTATTTAGGATGGTTGTCAGGTACCAACAGAAGTCGATGGAAGTTGATTGATTGATTAATTGTTTGGTGTTTTACGCCGCGCTCAAGATTATTTCACTTATATGGCGGCGTTGCCAGTTTTATTGTGGGAGGAAACAGGGCTCTTTGCCCGGAGGAAACCCACGACCTTCCGTCTGTAACTGGCAACCTTCCCACATAGGTCGTACGAGTGAAAACCCAGTCAGAAAATCTTCCAATTTTTGGACTGAGTGGGATTCGAACCCGCGACCCATTGGTGGAAGGCTGTTCAGATTGAGCGTCCAACGCTCTGCCTACTGAGCCACGGAGGCCCCCGATGGAAGTTGAACTTTCAATTTAAAGAGTTGGGGCCCTCAGTCTGTAGAATGATAGTCCCTCAGTCCTTCCACACAGGACTTCCATCGACATGTCATTGGCTGAATCCCACTCAAATCCATTAAAAATTTGAAAAAATTCTGAGCGGGTTTTTTACTCTATCGCATATGTGTAAGACTTGTCAGGTACTCAAAAAGCCCGGTTTCCTCCCCTAATAAACCTGACAACACCGCCATAGAAATTCAATAATCAAGAGTGCAGCATAAAAGTTACAATGTCAATCAATTTAAAGAAATCCATGTCAAGTTTTAATCGCTTAAACGTTTTTAAAGCTAATGATTTGGGGTTCTCTTAGTATGCACACAAAACTGATTGTTTTAATTGTTATTCACTATAGAGTATACTTTTATTGTTCTATTCAATTTATTTTACTTGTTAATCTCGTTCCATATTTTTAGTTTTGGATATATATTACTTTTGTTTGTGGTAAATTTGTAGTTAAATTTTGTTCTCTCTAACAATAATTGATATCAAGGTCATGCTGTATTCATTTCGCCTCATATGTCATTATTATAAAAGTATGAGAAAGTTGGAAATGTTTTTAAAAGAAGAATATTTTTGTCTAAAAAGTTATACTAACAAATGTATGCTTTTATCCTTGTGTGTTTTTTGTTTGTGTTTCAATTCTTAACAAATAATGTTTGACATGTTTCCCCTGCATTTCTTCATTCTCTCCCCTTGCATGACAGAAAGCCGAGATTGAGATGCATAAATTGTCAGAAGAACGTAAAGTCATCGAGAATAATCTTCAGAAAAACGCTGATGATGTGACGTCAGAACTCGCCTCCCTCACGGGCAGAAGTGCCGAGCTTGAGAAACAAAAAGAGGTATGCAGACATTATGATGTTATACAGCGCCGTTATGGTGTTCTACAGCGCCGTTATGGTGTTATACAGTGCCGTTATGATGTTATACAGTGACATTATGGTGTTATACAGCGACATTATGGTGTTATACAGCGACATTTTGCAAATACGGCTTAGTAACCTTCTCTAAAGCCTAGCCTCAATTCGTACGAATTCACAATGTTTACCATACAATTTTTTTGCATGTAGTTATTCCTTAGGGCTTGACCATTGTAAAGTTTTTTCGCGTTTCAATTTAAAATTAATGTGACAATAAGACCTCTAAAAGATTTCAAGAACTTTTGCATGTCAATTTGGCACAAATGAAGCGTGTGATTTTATTGAATTCAACTTACAAGAAAATAATGTGGAATTTCCTACTTTTTGCATTTGCATGTTTCTTAACCAATAGGTGATTTGCCAATTACTTTCAAATGACGTAATTTGGCGACGTCACAATTACTGCCCCAAGTAGAAGACCGGACAAATGATCCGTCTGTTTTTAACTTCAAGTTTTCGATATTTTACAACAGATATAAAACTTGAAAACCTATATTCGCACAGTTTATATCCGAATGAATCTAGAAATGTGAAAAAATCGTGGATGAAAAGGGATTTTGACCAAACATGGCAATAGTCAAGATGACTAAGTGGCTTGTCCGGTGTAAGATAAATGCCACGACGTCATTTCATTGTTGCGCGCGAAACTGGCAATTGGTCTATTCGATGTTTACTGAGTGCAGTTGTTTGCCTTTAGCTCTTGAATCAGGAAGGCATGGACTGCTTTTCTTGTGACTGTTTTGTTCGATTTGATAAATCAGTGCATTTTGGTTTGAAAAAACTAATTTATCCTGTACATGTTTGGGCTGATTCCCACTAGATTTGATTGTATTTCGACTGATAATTTTGTTACATTTAAATAAGCTAACTGAGAATATAATATATTATTGTACACCAACATTTTCTACAGACAGCAACACTTCAGTGTAGTCCTGAACTTCTGATCAAAACTAAGGTAATTTCAGAATGGAGTTGTCGTTGACTGCATGCTTTCCTGACTTGGTTTACCACAACTACTACCACTGTTCATGTTGGACTGTACATGTTAAAAAAAATTGCAACAGTTTTTAACCTTGCATGCAATTTTTGGATTGCTCGCCAAAAATGCTATGTTTAAATACATTCCCATATTGTGTACATCCTATTACAGAGAAACAGAGAGTTGTATTGAATGTTAAGCATTAAAATAAACAAAAGTTTATTTCCTGACATGTATAATAATAAACCATATCATACTATATCATACTTTTTTGTACAGTCGGTTAATATAAAAGACAACATTTGCCAGTTTGTTTTTTCATTAATTTCTAAATTCCCACCATCTTAAAGTTTTTTGGGGTAAGGTCTTTTATTTTAGTGTCTTTATAAATGCTGTCGTTTGAATCTCGGTGTATGAATTAAAAGCACAGCCGTTCAACTTAACCTATTTATTTGTTTTATGAAAATATTTAGGAATTAGAGCGACAGCTAGAGAATCTGAGAACAGAACAACAACAACTTGACCAACAACTGAAGGATTCTCAGTCACAGGGTTTGACGTTACAGGAACAATTGGCTCTCAGTATCTCCGAGAAAAAGAGCACGGAAGAAGATTTGAAAAACAAAC
Source organism: Lepidochitona cinerea (assembly GCA_963971465.1). NCBI lineage: Eukaryota > Metazoa > Mollusca > Polyplacophora > Chitonida > Tonicellidae > Lepidochitona > Lepidochitona cinerea. Next base: position 30,288,064 of record OZ020561.1, read on the forward strand.
TCTCTGATCTTCACCGGAGAATTCTAGGTATATTAACATCGCTTTGTTCTCTTTGTGATCATTTAGTAACAGCAACAACATTTTAAATTTCATTATTATATACTCAGTATTGTTACTTTTACCTTTCCTTTGATCGATGGTTTGGTGTTTCTACGCCACAAGTAAGATGTGCTTTGTCCGTTTGATTGAGAAATTAAAGGGGTTGGTGGGTGGGGCTGAGCTCTTTGACCTGGGGCCTGTTCAACAAAGCAGCATAGATTATTTTTTGCGTAAATTTCTTACTAACTTATCTCTACAGTATGGGTTGCTAAGGCATTTATGTAAAAACTTACGCTACGCCGCTTTGTGAAACCGGGTCCAGAAGATCGATTGATTGGTGTTTTATGCCACTTTTAAAATGATTTCACTTATACGGCGGCATTGCCAGGTATAATGGAGGAGGAATCTGAACTTGGTGTCCCGGCACAGAAACCCCTCAGCCATAGTGAGATCAAGTAAAAAATTGCTCTTAGAAATTGTTTAATTTCTTCTTGCGCTGAGTGGGATTAAAACTTTTGGCGAAGATTTCTGCTTTAGACAGAATTGTGACATTATAAAACCAACATGTTATAGAGGGCAAAGATTAGTTTAAGAACTTTGATAAAAATAAATTAAATTTTGTCCTTAGGATTTTTAGAAAGGAAATCCTTTCCAATTATAATAAAAGTTTGCATTCGCTGAATTATTTCTAAGTGCTTTTTGTGGTGTTTTTTCCGGGTGGGTAGGGCTATTACATTTGTAAACCTGAAGTTTATTTGGATATCCGTATCCATTGAAAGTCTTACTGAATTTTGACAAATAGAACTTATAAATCTCACTTAAAGTGGCATGAGCTGCCAAAACGTTGATATTTTGATGTTAAAACAGAATGTCGAAATTATTGGCTATTTTTCTCATGACATGTAATTCAGAAGCTTTTTAGTGCTTCTAGTCTCGAAAATGTACAATAAAGTATTGTTTTGAACTAACTTGTGAATTTTGGCAGCTCATGCCACTTTAAGAGGCTAATTAGGTTAAAAATGCTATGTTTGTATTTTCAGAGAAGTGTGTAGCAGAAGGTCGTGTGGTTATAGAGGATGCTGTTGAACAGTATGAGAATCCCACCTTCTCACAGGTCACATGTACTGCAGGTTAGTCCGACAATCAGATATCTCAGAAAAGGTTTTTATTTGGTACATGTCTTCCGCCATCAAATTTAAAAAAAAAAATCGTCCAGTGTGAAAGAGTTGCCAGGTGCTCACCGAAAGTTTTTTGATTCTATTCTTAGTTTTCCTCCCAATTTCTATAGCAATGTCACACTAAAGCGAAATTTCAAATGCAGAATAAAACGTTTAAGAGCTAGGATTCAATTTCCATTGCAATGTCACACTAAATGAAATAGTACCGAATGCAGGATAAAATGTAAAAGACGATTCAGTCTTGTTTGTTTGTCTGTATAAATGTTAATATTTTTGTCTTCCAGAATTTCTCTTATTAAGGGCTGAGCCTGTCCTAGATAAACTATCCCGTTTGAGAGAATCCCATGAGAAATATGATGCCGACAGATCAAGTAAGTGTGTCATAAACCTACTTATTGCGAGAAAAATTGTGTTTGGAAAAGTTTTAATTTAAAGGAAACACCAAAAGCTGCTTTGGATAACCTTTGTAAAGCAAGGCACCAACACCACATGGTCCAACCAAATGTTAAAAAAAGTTACGCAAATCCATTGTTGACGGATTCATTGTTACAAATGTGCGGCGTTCAGAGAGCTGTTTTGTTGAATGTGTAACCTTTTCCAGTGTTCAGCCTGGTCCCGTGGCACTGGTGTATAGGTTAATAACTTTACGCCATTAGGGTACCTGAGATAATTATTTACTTTGAAAGCAAAATCGAAAGAATTCTCAAAATAGTCAGCTTGCAGTTTTACAATCAGAAGTACATGTAGATTGTTAAAATAGGTCAATCCTTGTAACATTTTCAAAGGTCCAGCAGTCCATTCGAGCAAGTAAAGCTACCCACGGTCATTCGAAAATCTTACATTTTAGCGCTCTCTTTTTTGGCCGTTATTGGTTTGTCCTATGAATGTTTATGAAAGAGTATTAACACTTTAAATATTGTTTATCTGTAGGTTTAGATGAGTATGTTCAGTCAATCACAAACTTCTGCCATCATCTGAGTGACACGGTGATACACGGTCTAGCCACGTCACATTCAGCACAAATTGAACCAGGAGAAGGTGTGTATATGGAACCTTATTATCTATAGCTACTTTCACTTTCTTTTCCCATTATCATATTTTGTTTCATTTCAGCTTACTCGACTTGTTGCCATAACTAAAGATCTGGGGCCGGTTGTTCAAAAGAAAATTAGCTTAACGGCAGGTTAGATGACATCGCGTCACAAAGGAATTTCTTTGTTACGTCACATCATTTAACCTGCTGTTCAGCTAATTTTCTTTTGAACAACCGGCCCCTGGGGTGGGTTGTTTAAAGCGCTGTTAGCTTAACGTCAGTTTAGGTGACGTCGCGTCACAAAGGATTTTTGTTGTTGTGTCACGTCATTTAAACTGCCGTTAAGCTTATTTTCTTTTGAACAACGGGCCCCAGTACAACTTCTACTGGCTACTTTACACATTAAAAATCTTCAATCATCTCTTCGAATAAATATTTCATATTTTCTCCTTGGTTTTTATATCTTTTTTTCTCTGTATTTCAGAATTGGCAGCTGCGTGTAAAAAAGCTGGAGAAAATGGTCTAAAAGTTCTAGTCAGTGTTGAAAAAAGTAAGTCGTTTTTTTTCGTTCATTGTTTACTGACACCCTTCACAAGAAAATTAAGTTGCCCAAGAATTGTATATTGATTATTCATCTTACCCCCAAAGATTGTCTGCCAAAAACTTTATTTACGCTTAAAAAATGGCATGAGGGTTGAAATTTTGACATTTTTCTGTTTGTTATAAATTCTTATTGTCCAGAAATAAAGTTCAGATGAAATTTGTTGGCGACTAAATGATTTATGTTGAAATGTAAAAAAAAGTTAAGCAGATGCATTTTTGTTAAATGACGTTTAATTTACTGAGAACTAAAGATTTTTTGTTCTTTGTGACCAAAAAAAAAAAGACATTTAAACTTAACGAACATTTCTGTGTTTTACAACAAAAACCTGCTAATTGATTTAAACCTGCCAATTTGTTTCACGACCCAAATAATTCATCTCGATCACCGCCACATGGCTTACAGTATTTGCTAAGTACTGTGTACGATTCTGTTTTCTCTAAGATAGTTTTCCCCCCTTTCAGTTAATCCTGTATACCTGTTCAGGATTTAAACAAATATTTACAAAAAATTTTCACCTATTACAAGGTACATTTTCCATTCAAACTGGCAGGTACATGTACATAAGAGTTATCACAATTAAAAATTTGTCTCCATGGTTAATTTAGACAACAAGATTTTCCCTGTGTTTTAATGTTCATAAATACATAAGAGTTCTCCCCCTTTCTTTCAGATAACCCAGAGTCTTTGTCCAGTGATTTAGATACAACATCCGAAAGCATCAGACATCTAATAAAACTGGCTGAAAACCTCGTACCCAAAATGGAGGACGTTAAAGTCGGAGAACTCGGTGATATGGTCGATGATGAAATTGATGCTACAACGAAGGCCATTGAACAAGCAGCTTCTAGATTTGAGGTTAGCAACTTTGTTCGTTTCTCTGACGGAACCTGTGTATATCTTACTACAACTCTATCTAAAAAGGTGTTCTAGTCAAAATTTTTATCTTGCAGTTTTGAACAACCTGGGGTGGGTTGTTCAAAGCGCCGATAGCTTAACGGCGGATTAGATGACCTCGTGTCACAAAGGAATTTCTTTGTTACGTCACGTCATTTAACCTGCCGTTAAGCTAATTTTCTTCTGGACAACCGGCCCCTGAAGGTTAATGGCCTGGGTAAAAAAATTATGGGATAATTAGGGGCTTGTTTGAAGTGACCACTTCTATAAGCCCTTGTAGTGACTCTCATGTCTGCATGGGTCATACTTTTCTGTGCAGAACACTTTCCATCAGCCATGTTGTTCCCTCGATATTGTGGAAGAAATGCCAGGTACTCGCCTACGGTCAGGAGTATCGTCCTGGCAATGAGCCCGGTTTCCTCCCCCACTAAACCTGGCAAGGCTGCCATATAAGTGAAATAATCATGAGTGCGGCGCAAAACATCTATCAATCACGCGATATACCCTGCTGTTATTAAGCAAACGGTCTATTGTCCCTGAATTTATTCTTGAAAAATGCATTTATATGTGACTTGATTGTGTTTTTCCTGTAGGATATGTTACACGCTGCCCGTCAAGAGAGTACTGGTTTACAGCTAGAGGTTAATGAGAGGATACTTGACTCTTGCAATGGACTCATGCAGGTAATACACCTTTTTAAAGGCACACTTGACACGAAAACCCAGAATACTGTTTACATTAAAAACAGTGGACGGTTTTCTGTATTTTTCCCAGACAGAAGAAGTTCGGAACTTTCTATTTTTACCAAAAATAGAAAGTTTTGGCATCATTTAGTGTTTTTAATTTGAAATTGAAAATAAGATTTAACAAGTACCCGCAATGTAAACAAACCTCGAAACTGAACATGGGTACAAGTGCCCTAATATTTGAGTCGTGTGGGCTATCTAATGACACAGTATAATTTTACATACTTTATCTGAGAAATAAGAGTGACTCAGTGATTGATTGATTGATTGGAGTTTAGCGACAATCCCTATGTAAGTGGTGTCTACTACATAATGGTAAGCCTAATTCACCTCTCGGCCAGGCCAAACATTCTAAATGGTTAGACAAATTTAGTAATACAGCTCTGTGACCTGCCGTCTTTATTTCTTTAACCTTTTATAACTTTTGGCTAGACCATTGGCCAACGGCTGAGAGAACAATATGTGTTAGGCTTCTTGAAGACATTTTGAAAAGGAGATTGAGGGAATAGAATACTAAAGTCAGATTGTCCCTGTATGTCTTTGTATGTACAATGTACAGGGGCTGGATGCACAAAAGTGTATTACGCTTAAGTCAGGCTTAAATATGTTCCGTCACAAAGGAATTTGATTGTGACGTTGCCTAGATAAGTCGGACTTAAGCTTAATACACCTTTGTGCAACGGGTTCCTGTTCTCCAGGTGAAATAGTCATAACTTAGTTTCTCTATTATTATTACCAAATAAATTGATATTGTTTTGTAGGCTATCCGTATCCTTATTGAACGGTCCAAGAATCTGCAGAAGGAAATTATTGGCCAAGGAAGGGTATGTTTTTAGTAAATATTCAAATGGAATTCAAAATTAGCCTCTGAAAAGCCATGTTCAGACTCAAACTGAAGGCAATCAAGTTAACTAGTTTCAATAAGTTGAGGGGGCCTCCGTGGCTCAGTAGTTAGAGTGTTGGACCCTCCATCCGACAACCTTACACGCAGGTTCAAATCCCACTCAGTCCAAAAAATTGGAAAATTTTCTGACTGGGTTTTCACTCAAACGACCTATGTGGGATGGTTGCCAGTTACCACCGGAAGGTTGTGGGTTTCCTCCGGGCATAGAGCCCGGTTTCCTCCCACAATAAAACTGGCAATGCAGCCATATAAGTGAAATAATCTTGAGTGCGGCATAAAACACCAAACAATCAATCAATAAGTTGAGAAAAAGTTGAGACTACTTAAATTAACCTAACAAGTTCAAAGTAATTTCAGGTACTTGCCAAAGGTAAGGTGTTTCCTCGGGGCTATGAGCCCGGTTTCCACCCCAACTAAACCTGGCCATATAAGCGAAATAGTCTTGAGTGTGGTGTTAAACATCAATAATCAATCAATCAAAGTAATTCCGAACGGCTAAAAGTGTGACGCTAAAGTGCAGACTAAACTTGTGCATTGATATCGTGGGGGCGCTTGCACGAAGGTGTATGTCAGACTTAAATATGTTGCATCACAAAGGAATTTAACTATGACGTCGCATAGTTAAGTGAGACTGAAGCTTAATACAACTTTGTGCAACCGTCCACTGTCGTTTGAATAAAAGAGGATATTGAACTCATTGTTTTTCATGCATTTTTATACGCCCGGCAGGACGGCAGTCCGGCGTCCGCTTTCCCTTCCGCTCCATAACTTCTAAAGTTTTGATTCCATCTGCACAATTTTTTCTAAGTATATACCTTATGGGTAGAAGGTGTGTCGCAAACTATTTTTAACATCACTGGTTACATAATATGGGAGTTATATGGGATTATGTAATATTCCCTTCCGCTCCATAACTTCCAATGTTTTGATTCCATCTGCACAATTTTTTCTGAGTATATACCTTATGGGTGGAAGGTGTGTCGCGAACTATTTTTGACATCATACATTGCGTAATATGGCAGCCATATTGGGTTATGTAATATTTACTTTTTCTCTCCATAACTTTAACAAATATGATCCGATGTTTTCAAATCTTTCATGTTACATACCATATTAACAGACAGTGTGTAAAAAAATTGTTTATGATATCAACTATTGCAAATTATTGGATTATGTACATTCCCTTTTATTCTTACTTTCATTTTCATGAAAATAACCTTTAAATTATAAAATGGCTTCTACTTTTCCGATTCTCATCAAAAAAGGATTTTTTCAAATTGCAATAATGTTTCTAAATTGATTAAGACTATTCTTAAATCAATATATAACGTTTTAATCAAATGAAAAATACATATAAGGATTAAAGTTTTATCTACAGACCAAGAGATAAGTATCCCAGCTTTGGTCTATTTACCTTGTCAACTTACAGTTAGCTCTCAGTCTCTCTTGAGAGATATATGGCTAAACCAGGCTTTGTGTACCACATGGCCCCATAAAACAGTGGGTGACATTAGCAATGGACCCATAGCCATATTGTAAACATTTGGTCTATGATAAAATTAGAAGAAATAACCTGTAGGTATATGGGGAGATTTAGAATATTGTCAAGATGTCTATGGCCAAATAATGTAGATAAAAAATATTATGAGAAAAATTGTCAAATCTACTTGAATTGGTGTGAGCTGCGAAATTACCAATTAATTACATTTGTTTAAGTATGATTAGTAAATTATAAACTGCTTTTCTAAAAAATTGAAACATTTTAGTGCAACCTTTATTGACAACAAACAATGTTTAACATCGTGTTTTAACAGCAGCGAGAATTGATGACTTGTACTGTGTACAAATCTTGTTAATAATTGTTGATCCAAATAGCCCATTTTAAATTTGATACAGATGGATTTTAAAGGTTTTAGTGGTAAGATTTCATTTTGTTGACATAACATCACCTTTTACCAAGCTTCACATAATAAAACTGGCAACGCCGCCATATACATGTAAGTGAAATAATCTTGAGCGCAGCGTAAAACACCAAACAATTAATCAATCAATCATTTACCAAGCTTCAACCTCTTCCCTCTGAATTTTGAAAATTAAATTCAAATAAATATGGAAGGATTTGTTTTGGTATGGCTGCAGTTACTGTGCCTTTCCGGGCGTATTTTGGGTTTCCCGAAACTCTTGTTGTCTGTTCTGTTATCAGCCTGTCTAATATATTGTCCTAAAATCCAGAGTTAAACTTACAACTTCAATAGGCTTACCAGAAATAACTTAAAAACAGTCGTATATTTAATAAAGTGTGAGTTTATCTTATCTTCTTGTTTATAGGGCACTCAAACAGCTAAAGAATTTTACAAGAAAAATCATCGCTGGACTGAAGGATTGATATCCGCTGCTAAAGCAGTGGGATGGGGTGCAAATGCCCTCGTGTAAGTTAGACTTTTTTACCTGCATATTATAAAATATAAGATATTCAGGTTGATTGGAAAAATATATCAGTAGACCTGAATTCTAATGTCATCTGATAAAGAAGTGTTGCATTGTGGGTAAAAATGGGGGTCTAGTATTGAATTGAGAGCCATCTTAAAAGTGCAAATAACAAGGTTTTTAGTGATGCTAAGCTCCATAATGTACTATGAGGCCGCTTTAGTTTTTGAGTTTTGATTAAGTTTTGTTTACATTTTGTATGCTTTTTTCTTTGTATATGTCATGGGCTCACTGAATGATTTTTATTTCCTCTTCAACCATTGAGTTTCTTTTAGGAATGTCAAGGAATCCTCCAAGGAATAAGCCAAGAACCCCCCCCCCCCCCCCTCCCACCCCCCTTCATCCCCTTTAAAATCTGGCAAAGTCAGAGTTTTTTTAGGTATAGCTACTTTTAATTATTAATGTTCTGATTGTACAGTGAGGCTGCAGACAAGGTTGTGAAAGGAGAAGGGAAGTTTGAAGAGTTAATGGTATGCTCCAATGAGATTGCTGCCAGTACAGCTCAGCTTGTCGTCGCCTCTAAGGTCAAGGCCGAAAGGGGCAGCGAGAAACTGAAACAGGTATCTGAGGCATCAAAGGGCGTATCTGTGGCCACGGGGAATGTGGTGGCTTCTGCAAAGACTGGAGCTGAGATGATCGAAGAACAAAGTAAGTACCAGAAAAATATCATGGGCCGCGAGTTCGAATCTCACTTAGTCCAAAAAAAAAATTTGAAAATTTTCTGACTGGGATTTCACTCGAATGACCTATGTGGGATGGTTGCCAGTTACCACCGAAAGGTTGTGGGTTTCCTCCGGGCATAGACCCCGGTTTCCTCCTACAAAAAATGGCTACGCAGCCTTATAAGTGAAATAATCTTGAGCGCGGCTTAAAACACCAAACAGTTGATCAATCAACCAGAAAGATATCAAAGAAATTAAGAATTTGCTGAAAGTTTTTGAGAGCTGGTGTTAAATATATGCATTGTTTGAAATTTGTTTATATGAATCAATGACTGCCGAGCCTGATGACGTCAAAGCTTTCTGGTAAACTGTGTACCTCAGTTCGCCATTTTGTTTACCAATACTTGACAAGACATCACTTTTGTGGAAAACATTGGTGACATTACATGTTTTTTATCCCCCCCCCCTTTTCTGGTGACTTTGCGCCTTTTATGTCTTTTTCTGGATACAGTATTATTCCTTCCACTATTTTGTAAAAGTCTGCAAACATCTTTCAATCCCGCAAAATGCTTTGCGCGTAAATTCCAAGTGACGTCATCAACCATTGGTCAAATGACTGCTCTAACAGCCCCACACGGCTCAACCAACATTCCAATAGCTCCCCCAAAAGTTACACAAATCCAACGTGTGGCATAACAAGTGACATTATGTCACAAAGGCATCTCATCGATGTATGTCAATTTTTTGCCTGTTCATGTGGCCTCTCAGAGGGCGCAGTGGATCAAAGTTTCATATCTCAATCAGACTAAAAAATAATACAAATCTGATCAACTTATATGGAATGGTTACCTAGTGAAGACTATGTGGGATGGTTGCCAGTTACTATCGGAAGGTTGTAGGTTTCCTCCGGGCTTAGAGCCCAGTTTCCTCTCACAATAAAACTGGCAACGCCGCAATATAAGTGAAATAATCTTGAGCGTGGCGTAAAACACCAAACAATCAATCAACCTAGTGAAGACAGCAAAGAAGTCAAAGATTTTCGTCCGACATAGAGCTTAAATTCTTTCCCAGATAAGTGGCTGTAAAATTTTTGGGTGGATTTTTCACTTGGTAGCTGTATGTGAAAGAGTTGTCAGGTACTCGCTGAAGGTTGGGGGTTTCCTCTGGGCAATGAGCCCGGTTTCCTCCCCTACTAAAGCTGGCAACGCCGCCATATAAGTGAAACAATCTTGGGTGCGGCGTAAAACATCAATCAATCCATCAACCCAGATAATTGGCAAAATCAGCCTATAAGTGAGTGTATAGTATAACGCCTTACATTCAATCAGAATACCTATGTAAGTCAATAAATTCTTAGTATTCCGTCTTCTCCATTTAACAATTAATAGGTTTGAATTCTTTATGGGCATAAAAACTCATTTAACTTGCGTTGTTGTCTATGAGAAATATTTCATCTTTTCAGATCTGATGGATTTCACAAAGCTGACTCTTCATCAAACCAAGAAACTGGAAATGCAAACTCAGGTATGCTAATTTATATTCTAATGCCTTCTTAAAAATACTTTGAATTGATTGATGCAAGTTGGGTATTTTTTTTTGTGCTAAATCGTTTTCGCTTCCCCTTGGTGCTGCAAGTTAAATAATCTTGAGTAAGGGATGATTCATTACATAAACTTAAACATTCCGCAAAAAGTAGTTCAAGAATTGTTGTCCGTAGTAAAAACAGGTTCGTTGTGATAGCAACTTTAAATGGTCTCAAGACAGTATCGCTGACCAAATGTTTATTTTTATCGTATCAACCTATTTGATTGATTGATGTTTTATTTGCCGCACTCAAGATAATTTCACTTATATGGTGGCATTGCCAGGTTTAGGGGGGGGGGGGAACCGGGCTCTTTGCTCAGAGAAAACCCCCGGCCTTCGGCAAATACCTGAAAACTCTTCCACATACGCCGATCAAGTGAAAAATCTACTCAGATATTTTTGAGTTTTATTTGGTCTGAGTGGGATTTGAACCTGCTCCGCATCGCTGGAAGGCCTGTGTCACACTGACGACAATCCTCTAACCAACTGAGCCACGGAGGCCTATTTGAGATGGCTAATTTTCTACCAGCAGATTAAAGAAATTTTACAGGCACTTAGGCCAATTTTCCTCCTCTAATAAAAATCACACAGTTGCCATGTAACACAATTTCCTCCCCCTAATAAACCTTGCGACTCACAACATAAGTGGAAGAATCTTAAATGTGGCGTCGAATACCCAAACTGTCTATCAACAAATATGTCACATTTCACAACAGTTTAGTTTTCAATTCTGACAAATTTTCTGCCAATTTCAGGTCCATGTGCTAGAACTGGAAAGTCTTCTTGTGAAGGAGAGAGTCAAACTGGGACAGTTGAGAAAACAACATTATCAGTTAGCTGGAGAGAGTGAAGGCTGGGAACAAGATCAGGTATGTTAAATGGGAAAAATGTAATTCTCCTAATGATTATTTGTTGCTTAGTACACAGAGAGAATGGAACGTTATCGATGATTTGTAATATCTTGAGCGGCCTAGGGCAAGAAAACAAGATCAGACAGGCTCAGGGAAAAATTTCATTTTGATCTAATTGACCGATTGCTTGATGACGTCACTTGGAATTTACTCGCAAATCATTTCAGCTAATGATTACATATTTTTACAAAATGGTGAAAGGAATAATACTGTTTCGAGAAGAAGATGTGAAAGGCGCAAAGTCACCAGAAAAATACGTGGATAAAAACAGGCTATCACCAATGTTTTCCAAAACAGTGATGTCTTTACAAGTACTGGTAAACAAAATGGCGAACTGAGGTACATAGTTTACCCACAAAGCTTTGCATAATCTATGTGACGTCATCAGGCTCTGGGGTAATTGCACTGATGATTATTGGGAGCGCAGTGCACATAGAGAATCAAACATTGTTGATAGCTTGTCATATCTTGAGTATTAGGCCTCTCTGCTCACAAGAAAACAAGATTAGGTAAATATGTGAAAAAGAAGATTTTATTTAATTTTGCTGATGATTATTGGAAGCGCAGTTCACAGAGAGAAGCTAACATCATCGATGACTTATCAGGCCTTGAAAATTATGCCTTTTTTGCAGCTAAAGGCAAGAAAAATATGTGGAAACATTTTTATTTTATTATATATACTGAGTACAATTCACTGCTAGAGACAAGGTGAGAGAAGTATACGCTATCAAAACCTGCCAGTGGCTCGCTTGTTGGAAAGAATATTAGCTTTATCTCAGGTTAAATGACGTGGCCTAACAGAGAAATTTCTTAGTGATGCGACGTCATCTAACCTGCTGTTAAGCTAATTTTCTATTGAACAACTGGCCTCAGACCGTTAGCATTAGGCCTTCCTGCAGCCCAGAGGAAGCAAAATTTTAATGGTGGAGAATTTACTGTCTGAATACACAAAATTCATAGGATATTCAAAAAGAAAAAGATATCAGTCGTCTAAATGGCAACCTTGTTTATATATATGTCACTAGTGTGTTCCATCAAGCTTGGGATCTCCTTGCAATGTGGATGGATCCCTAGCGCTCAATCAGAACAGAATGAGTTGAGCTCCAAACATAAAATATTATGGGATGGTTACCAACAGAATGTTGAAGATTTCTTTTGGGCACAGTTACCTCTCCGAAGAAACTTGTAAAGGCCACCACATAAATAAAATACCCTTGGAAAAAATCAATCAATCAATCAATAATTTGCTGAATTAAAGCCATTGAGCAATTGTTAAAGAGTCTCTTCCCCAAAAAGAGGTTCATTTGGCAGTAAGACCTTTTCTACCTCCACTTAGATTGAAGGAGAGGAGGATGAAGGGGAGGTAATTCCCCAGTGGAAGAAGGATTTCTATGAGAGTGAGTGAGAAGCATGTGAAATGCCAGCAATGCGTGTGTCATCAATTGTAGATTTCTCTAATCTTTTGATCGATTAATCTACGACTTACATCCTGTGCATGGAAAGAACTGACACACTACTAAAACAATTGCCAGTTTATATCAAAGAATTTTTTGGGGGATTGGATTGGATTTTGCTCTTTGTTGATTGGTTGGCACATATCAGCCGAAGCTCTGAGGACTGCTCATAGCATTGAGTCCAGCTTCCTCAAAAATATACCTGGTAGCTGGGCCATATAAGGGAAATAATGAAGTGCAACGTGAAATTCTGACAACCTGTAACTTTTGTATGTGTACATACTGTCATACTCCAGAATAAAATTGGCAGGGCTTTTGGGGTGAGGGGTATTGGGGTTGGGGGGGGGGGGGGGGGATTTTCTGAGATATGTTATGATCTACTTTTGAGACTTTTTGAGAGTTTCTGTGTTTGGAAAGTTTTGAGTCTTGGATAAGTTTTCAGGTTTTCTTTATGAATACTAACATGAGATTATATCATTTCATTCTTTTTATTTTCTCATGTTTTGTTTGGGTTTCTTTTCTGAGTTTTGAATTGTTTTGTGCATGTTTGCATGTTTTTCTATAGTTACATTTTTATAAATGGGACCTCATATGGCCTGCTCCTTTGTAGTATGTGAAAGAGTTACCGAGTACTCGCCATAGGTTGGTGATTTCCTCTGGGCAAAGAGCCCACTCTCCTCTCCCATTTAACCTAGCAACCTCACAATATATGTGAAATATTCTTGAGTGCGGCGTAAAACATCAATCAATGAAGCATATGGCCTGTAAGTTTCCCCCAAGTGATATTTGGCCACGAAAACATGTTTGATGATGTACTCCCATTTGTTCCTTTCTTTCCTTTAGAAAAAAACACTTAAAAGGAAATTCTCCCGATACTTTAGAACAAAAAACAGTCCGCCATATGTGCAATCCCAGCACCGCTCTGCCAGACATGCTGTATATTAAACTGGTCTTGAATTATTCAATCACGTTTTACTTGTATCGCTAGGTAATCTTTAACAATCTTTTTCAAAAAGGCTCAAAGTTTTGCAAATGTGTTTTGCTAAAGAAAAAAAAAGGATGACTCTTGTATTTATCCCTCCGTCATCGCCTTGTGGCTTGGGCAAGCGTTCCAAAATCTTTGTGACGTAAAAATCTTTAACACAGTTGAAGAAACAACATTTATAAAGTCACAAATCAGCTATGTTGGATTTGTGGGACCCCTTGTGAAATCTTTTTGAACGTGCGGTCTGGCCACATAGTGCTGGCAGAGAGGCCAATTGTGTTATGGGTGTAGAAGTTTGAAAAGGTCCACGAAAGATAAATGTATACATACATGGAAGATGTTCGTATTTAAATTTTTATGAAATAATTTCGAATTTTGTTCTTTATTTTCAGGCATCATGAGAGTTTACGACAATCAGGAAATTGAAGAGGACAGAGATTGTGTGTAGGCCTGGGTGTAATTTTGACGGCGATTAAACACAAAAAAATCATCATCAGCTGATATACCATTAATAAAACATTCTACGTATATGATATCATAACCCTGTAGGAGAACTATATTTCACCTTTATTGGTTATCACAAACACTAAAATGTTGAGTATAACCGTTTGATCTAGGTTTTGATAGATATTGGATAAATAACTCTTGGAGAAAACTCTTTGAATTTAAACGAAAGTTTAGAAAATTCTTTGAGAAATTTAAATCAAGTTTGCTATAGTCTAATTCTACACAGTTTTCTTAAATATCTTTTCCACATTTCACGAACTATTCTTGGTCTACAAAACACATGATCATGCATCCTAACCCTGAGGTTGATATAATTTCAGACTTCTATTGTTTTCGTCCACTTTTCAACAGATTTGAAAAAAACAATGATTAATAGTGTTTTGAATGGTGTATGTACTCAATTCTCTTGTTGACCTCTTTTAATTGTAGATTGAAGTGTTTTACCTAAATTAAATTTAAACTTTAATATGGAATTAGTTTGACGTGTATTTGTTGTATAATATTAAATATCTGTTTATCCATAAATTAAATTTAAACTTTAAATATGGAATAAAGTTTGACGTGTATTTGTTGTATAATATTAAATATCAGTTTATCCATATTCGTTAATTTGTTCACAATCTCGTGCCATAAGTGTAGTTAATACCTTTATCCTTATTGAATTAATGTCCGACCTATTGCCTTAGGGACATCCTATTATCTGTGTTACTGATTTTTATTATTATTATTAAAAAAATGAAATGGATATGTATTTGGTTCTGTTATTACACATGTAGAATATGGAATTATTTTATTGTGTTTTTGTGTAAAGTTGTACACATTTGTTGTTTGCTTGTATACCATAGCTTCTATTACCATAGATTTATGTCATTTGTGTATTTTATGTTTTATATAGTATTTATTGAAATACATTGTATGTATTTTTCTGTTAAGCTTTAATTTTTTTAGGGTTTATCATTAATATAATTATGTATATAAAGTTCACTGACTGGGTAAAGGTTTTATTTCTTTGTATAAGAATTATATAAATATAGATACATTTATTAGTTATCATAAACCCATAGTTTTGACAGCATTTATTGAAAATGATTTCTGAGAAAATCTTATTATTTCTGTGTTCATTTCTCTCCCACCACTTCTGGGACTCATTTCACAACGCAGTCTCATGGCAAACACAGGGTAGTTGCCAATGGATACCATAGGGAAAAGATATGACGTCATGGCAACTGTGATTGATTGCTCTTTGTGACGGCTTCATGAAACGGCCTTCTGGACCCTGCTCTACTATTTAACCTGCTTAAAAGTTATGCATTGGCTTACATCTAGGAGTTGTGCCTTGGACTGGCTACCTGGTCCGGGTAGCTAAATTATTCATAAATGCAATTATGGCCGTTGTGACACTTTTTGAGTAAGTTATTTTGTTATTTCACTTTCTAAATCTGAATTCAATCTGTTACTCAGAAGCGGACAGTCTTCTCTAGCTTTTTAATTGCAATGAACCCTAACTCGAAAATACGGCCATCAGTATAAAAATAGTCATGTTGGTGTCAGAAACCCTGACTAACTTTCTACCATGCGTAAGTTCCAATGGTCTATCATACATTTGCAACAGGGGTAATCCTTACACCCTCTTTGTACCTTGCTGTCTAGATCATGCCTATTTCGTAAAGGAGTTCATGTTAAGACAGATAAACCTACATTATAGAAGCTGTCGAAAAATTTCTATGCTACATGTAAACATTGCAAGTCGGGTTTAAGAAAATAACATAATAGTTCACTAGTTTTTTCCAAACCAAAATTGCTTAAAATAGTTGTCTTTTATGAGACCACTACATGTAGATGAAGTGTGGAAATTTTTGTTTTGTCATGCAGTCACTTTTTGTTTTTAATATGTGCTATAACCTGTGCTATAAAGTGTGTTGAATTTTCCTTGGCTTGTATTATCTTGACTGATGTAAATCATTTGCTGTGCGTGTTTTGGTCGTTAATGTGGACTACCAGTGCTGACTAGTAATATGGCACCCCTATTTTAATATTGCATGGCTAAACTATAACCTACCAGAAAATGTCACATTTTGATCCCCAATCTTTAATACTAAGTTTTTCTGAGCCATTTCTCATCTAAAAATCAAAGTGGGATAGGGCAAAAAAAGTTTAGAGAATCAATTGTGCCCCCTCCCCAATTAACCGAAGATGTTTTGCTTGGTTGGTACTTTCGTTGCGATAAGGCCCAATCAATCTCAGCCAATCATCCAAATATGGTCTCAAGTGCTGCAAATAAAGAACAGTCAATCAAATTATCTCAATTTTCAAAATAAAAAAGGACAAATTCCTGAGCTTGAGTAATTTTGAAAAGTTTTCAATTGGGATTCAAAAATGACATTACTTATACACATGTAATTTTTATTGATAAAATGTATTTTCAAGAAGGAAAAGCTAACAGCTTAGAAAGCAGATGTTAAATATATGGTTGCTTTGTGCTTTAGAAAATATTTTTGTTTGGTTTTAAGTCAATGCCTAGTCCTATTATGTGTTGTTAAACTTTGTGCTGTTTTTGGTGTGACTCTTTGTGCTATATGATATTTTTTATGTGTGGATTTCATTAGGAAAGCTATTCATCTTACATATTTGGTTGATAAAATTAACTTTTTTTGTTTGTGACTCGAGTTACTGACACAAATATTTTGATTAAATAATTTGTAGACAATATCAGGAGGTTATTAATTGTAACTTTTAGTTTATATTAACAATATATGATTAGTCAAAGTAAAATGAATGGTAAATTACTTTTGCTTTAACACAGCAGAAGAATTCAAACATTGGTACTAAAATATTAACTTTCAGAGATAAAAATCATTTTACCTGTGGCTATGTGAATGCACTTCCATTTCTGTGTACAGTTATCTAATAGTGTCACGATTATGTTGCAACAAAAAAATATTGAAATTTTGTCAGCGTAACATGATATATTTTGATCTTCAATGATGGTAGTCATGACAACACACATTTACAATATCTTTGTTTCAACAGTACTAAGAAGGCTTACATGTTTTGGTGTTTTTTGTTAATGGTTTTCTACGATGAATTTCTTTTTCTCCACATTTTTTGATTGCATACTGATTGCATTTAAAGCCTCTTGAATCACATGTTTGCCTTTATAACCTGAAAATAGCTTAAACTGCTTATTAATCTATATGCAAATCTACGTTTGAAATAGCGTTTTTATTTATTTCAGGATACAGAGCTATATTATGTGTAATATAAGCTGAAAGACTGTTGCCTTTTTATTTGTGAATTATTATTCATAAAAATGTTTTTCTTTACACCTGCAGAAATTGGGAGGGATTATTTTAACTTTTGTTTTTGTTGTGTGCTGTGAAAGAAATAGAACCGTCAACCCATTTAAATTAAACAGAAGCTGATATAGACAATTTAAGTGCTTATATGTCCATTGAGTTTTGATTGGTTGGTTAATTTTATTACAATTTTGCTCTGAAATTAAGCAAATTAAGTCAATTTGAGAGCACTCGATAAATTTTTAAGACCTTGTTTTATTTTTTTCTAAGCTTGTCCCATTGAATGGTGACAGAACATTTTCTCTTTATACAGAATTTAGATGCTAATTATTTCTCATTTTTCCGGGTCAGTCATTGGTTTGTACATTTTTGTGCAAATAAATCTAACATCTCATAACCTTGACAAATGTTGTTTATTTTGTCCTGGGACGTAGATTAGCCTTTATCTTTCTCTCAAGTAGAGGCCTCGGCTCCTCATTTGGTAGAGTGAAAGTCCCTCATGCTGACAAGCCTTCCATCAATAGTAGAGGCCTCGGCTCCTCATTTGGTAGAGTGAAAGTCCTGAAAAGCCTTCCATCAATAGTAGAGGCCTTGGCGCCCCTCAGTTGGTAGAGTGATAGTCCCTCATGTCGACAAGCCTTCCATCAATAGTAGAGGCCTTGGCGCCCCTCAGTTGGTAGAGTGATAGTCCCTCATGTCGACAAGCCTTCCATCAATAGTAGAGGCCTTGGCGCCCCTCAGTTGGTAGAGTGATAGTCCCTCATGCTGACAAGCCTTCCATCAATAGTAGAGGCCTTGGCGCCCCTCAGTTGGTAGAGTGATAGTCCCTCATGCCGACAAGCCTTCCATCAATAGTAAAGGGCTCAAAGGCTCAGCTGGTAGAGTGATAGTCCCTCATGCCGACAAGCCTTTCATCAATAGTAAAGGGCTCAAAGGCTCAGCTGGTAGAGTGATAGTCCCTCATGCCGACAAGCCTTCCATCAATAGTAAAGGGCTCAAAGGCTCAGCTGGTAGAGTGATAGTCCCTCATGCCGACAAGCCTTCCATCAATAGGAGAGACCTCAGTCACTCAGTTGGTAGAGTGATCGTCCCTCATGCTGACAAGCCTTCCATCAATAGTAGAGACCTCAGTCACTCAGTTGGTAGAGTGATAGTCCCTCATGGAGACAAGCCTTCCATCAATAGGAGAGACCTCAGTCACTCAGTTGGTAGAGTGCTAGTCCCTCATACTGACAAGCCTTCCATCAATAGTAGAGACCTCAGTCACTCAGTTGGTAGAGTGATAGTCCCTCATGGAGACAAGCCTTCCATCAATAGGAGAGACCTCAGTCACTCAGTTGGTAGAGTGCTAGCCCCTCATGCTGACAAGCCTTCCATCAATAGGAGAGACCTCAGTCACTCATTTGGTAGAGGGATAGTGCCTGATACTGACAAGCCTTCCATCAATAGTATAAGTAGAGACCTCAGTCACTCAGTTGGTAGAGTGCTAGTCCCTCATACTGACAAGCCTTCCATCAATAGGAGAGACCTCAGTCACTCAGTTGGTAGAGGGATAGTGCCTGATACTGACAAGCCTTCCATCAATAGGAGAGACCTCAGTCACTCAGTTGGTAGAGGGATAGTGCCTGATACTGACAAGCCTTCCATCAATAGTATAAGTAGAGACCTCAGTCACTCAGTTGGTAGAGTGCTAGTCCCTCATGCTGACAAGCCTTCCATCAATAGGAGAGACCTCAGTGGCTCAGTTGGTAGAGTGCTAGTCCCTCATACTGACAAGCCTTCCATCAATAGGAGAGACCTCAGTCACTCAGTTGGTAGAGGGATAGTCCCTCATACTGACAAGCCTTCAATCAATAGGAGAGACCTCAGTCACTCAGTTGGTAGAGGGATAGTCCCTCATGCTGACAAGCCTTCCATCAATAGGAGAGACCTCAGTCACTCAGTTGGTAGAGTGCTAGTCCCTCATGCTGACAAGCCTTCCATCAATAGGAGAGACCTCAGTCACTCAGTTGGTAGAGTGATAGTCCCTCATGCAGACAAACCAATGGGTCGCGGGTTCGATTCCCACTCAGTCCAAAAAATTGGAAAATTTTCTGACTGGGTTTTCACTCGAACGACCTATGTGGGATGGTTGCCAGTTACCAAAGGAAGGTCGTGGGTTTCCTCCGGGCATAGAGCCCGGTTTCCTCCCACA
Source organism: Lepidochitona cinerea (assembly GCA_963971465.1). NCBI lineage: Eukaryota > Metazoa > Mollusca > Polyplacophora > Chitonida > Tonicellidae > Lepidochitona > Lepidochitona cinerea. Next base: position 30,307,542 of record OZ020561.1, read on the forward strand.
ATAAAACTGGCAACGCCGCCATATAAGTGAAATAATCTTGAGCGCGGCGTAAAACACCAATCAATCAATCAATCAATCATGCAGACAAGCCTTCCATCAATAGGAGAGACCTCAGTCACTCAGTTGGTAGAGTGATAGTCCCTCATGCTGACAAGCCTTCCATCAATGGTAGAGACCTCAGTCACTCAGTTGATAGAGTGATAGTCCCTCATGCAGACAAGCCTTCCATCAATAGAAGAGACCTCAGTCACTCAGTTGATAGAGTGATAGTCCCTCATGGAGACAAGCCTTCCATCAATAGAAGAGACCTCAGTCACTCAGTTGGTAGAGTGATAGTCCCTCATGCAGACAAGCCTTCCATCAATAGGAGAGACCTCAGTCACTCAGTTGGTAGAGTGATAGTCCCTCATGCAGACAAACCAATGGGTCGCGGGTTCGATTCCCACTCAGTCCAAAAAATTGGAAAATTTTCTGACTGGGTTTTCACTCGAACGACCTATGTGGGATGGTTGCCAGTTACCAAAGGAAGGTCGTGGGTTTCCTCCGGGCATAGAGCCCGGTTTCCTCCCACAATAAAACTGGCAACGCCGCCATATAAGTGAAATAATCTTGAGCGCGGCGTAAAACACCAATCAATCAATCAATCAATCATGCTGACAAGCCTTCCATCAATAGAAGAGACCTCAGTCACTCAGTTGGTAGAGGGATAGTCCCTCATGCTGACAAGCCTTCCATCAATAGAAGAGACCTCAGTCACTCAGTTGGTAGAGGGATAGTCCCTCATGCTGACAAGCCTTCCATCAATAGTAGAGGCCTCAGTCACTCAGTTGGTAGAGGGATAGTCCCTCATGCTGACAAGCCTTCCATCAATAGTAGAGGCCTTGGCGCCCCTCAGTTGGTAGAGGGATAGTCCCTCATGCTGACAGGCCTTCCATCAATAGGAGAGACCTTGGTCACTCAGTTGGTATAGTGATAGTCCCTCATGCCGACAAGCCTTCCATCAATAGAAGAGACCTCAGTCACTCAGTTGGTAGAGTGATAGTCCTTCATGCTGACAAGCCTTCCATCAATAGAAGAGACCTCAGTCACTCAGTTGGTGGAGGGATAGTCCTTCATGCTGGCAAGCCTTCCACCAATAGGAGAGATCTCAGTCACTTAGTAGTTGGTAGAGGGACAGTGCCTCATGCTTACAAGCCTTCCATCAATAGTAAAGGGCTCAAAGGCTCAGTTGATAGTCCCACCTGCCCACAAACCGCCAATCAATAGTAGAGGGCCCAAAAAGCTCAGTTGGTAGAGCGATAATACCGCATGCTGACAAGCCTTCCATTTAATTGAAATAAAATTCTTTCAGGATTAGTTGGGGAGGAAATAAAGATTTTGTCATTATTTTCATTACCCAAGCCGGCCAGGTTTAAGGGGCAAGAAATCCGCCTCTCTACTGAGAGGAAATGCACAATCTTTTAAGGAACCTGGCAACTGTTCCTTATTGTGAGAACCCACTGCAGTAGGACTTTGAATAAGAAAGTAAGTCAAAACCAACACTTTGAGTGAAATTACTCACAGCCCTTTGAAGAAAAAAAAACACAGAAGGAGATATTTTGATAACAAATAATGAACGTTTAATTTTGTTGTTAAACAACAATAATGGTTAATCTGTACAATTGAAAATAGATGAGACAGTTCATATATTCATAGCGGATACCATAATTATCACAACAGCTTAAATTAAAGAACAAATAACAGCTAATAAGGATAAAACAAATGTTGCAATTGATATCCATGACCTTTTATGGACAAAAATAAAGCTGGTGCTTTAGCCTCCCTATAAAAATTGTATTGATAATATGAAGCTGTCACGTTTTCCTCCATACAAAGGATTATATTTAATGAAACACTGGTAAAATTGACATGCTATGAAGGAAAATGATAAAAGCTCAGTAACAGAAAAATGCTAATTAAACTGTTGCATTTTCCACGCGAGTTGATGTGATTGAATGGCGTCTGCTCAGAGGTTCAAAAGCTTAATTAGTCAGTGAGATTTATTAAGAAAAATTTTAAAAAGTATTTTTAAAAGCTCAGATCAATTTAAGTTGAGAAATATACTGGAAAATGATGGTAATGGCTTCTATAAATACTCATATATTAGTAATAATGTATATGCATGTTGAGCTATAAAAATATCCTTTGTAATGGAATGTTAAAACTCTTGTAAGATTCACTAGAAAAATGATAGTTACATGTCTGTTAAAAATAAAAGCAGCATGATACTATAAATATATATACTATAGGAGCGATTTGCCAAATAAACAGATCCAAATAAGCTTTTCTGGTAAGCTTTAAATAACAACAGATCATACATGTCAAATTACACTGTAAGGGGAGATTCTACTTTGTTCAGTCAATTACTGATACTTATTTATAAACGCCTTTTAATTGCTGAACACCTTTGAGATTCCTAGCATAAATAAATGTATTTTTCCCAGTGAATGTGGAAAATATTATTTGCTAAAAGATTGAAACTAACCATTAACCAATATTCACCAGAAGCATAATTTACGTCAAAATGAAATAGGCTATAAACAATTTAAAAAGATACGAGCCATCTTTATAAGGGAAAGCAATTTCTAACCACTCCATATTAAAGTGTATAGAAATGGAGAGTCTGTAACCAGACACAAAAAATGATCAGATTTACCAAAGTTCTTTGGCTATGGAAAGTGGGAGATATTTTGGTGGCAGCGGTGGGATTATATAAACACTTTTTATAAGGTACTATTGGCCTTCACATGGACTCCAAGTTGTCCATTCAACACTATTAGCCCTCCGCTAGCACTTGGATGACTGAAATACCACATCTTGAGGCAGATGTTTTCTCTCTCTCCCAGAGTACATTGTCTGGAGTGGTATATTGTTAGCTGATTGGTCAGCGTTTTGCACTGAACGATATCTGTTAATAGCCTTTGAATACCACTCTGGGTGAGTCACATGAGATTGAGTACTATAGGATCGATTTTCACGATCTTCAATGTTTCGAGGAGGTCGAGAAAAGTTACTTGAAATTTCACCAGGGTTATGGAAATGTTGTTGTTGGTGCGACCTCTGACCATTATATCTGTCGTGGACACTGGAGTCAGATTGTAAATGTCTTTGGGTTGGATGATAACCAATGTTTGAGCTACCGTTCTGTGCAACAGGTCTGTATTGGTCAGTACTCTCTGGAAAGTTGGTTCTTGGGTAACTTGTTCTTGGTGGTCTGGCTGGGGGAACAGTGGAGGCAGTGTTAGGTCTATAGGCTGGAGACTGACCAGATAACCTATCTTCTTCATCGGAATACTGGTAATGATATTGGTTAGAGGACCTGTTATAATTATCAGCGACATTCACAGATGGTCCAGTGGAAGGGCTGGGTTGGCCATAATGTTTGCTTTGATTTTGGTTAACAGCAGGCCTAGAGTCCCCATAACAGTCTGTTTTGACAGGAGGTTCCCTGTAGCCAAGTTGGCTCGGATTTACAGTTGTTTTTGTGTAACTTCTCATCTGGTTTGGACTTTCTTGAACCCTTGACGGATAAGGGGGTGGTGCTTTTTTCCTTCTCTCAGAATAACTGTCCACAGAGTCACAATCTGAGGAATCCACACTAGCTCTGCTATGTCTTGATCCATTCAATGATAACCTAGAGCCTCGAACTGAGCCATCAGTGTCGCTTGACGTATATCCACCTTCTTGATAAAATCTGACACGAGACGCATTTAGCCTTGACTGAGCCGTTTCATTAGATTGAATACTCTCCTTTTGAAATCTAGAAGCATGATTTGGACCTTTGGGCTTTTCATTGGGTCTATAGATCACTGTTTGAACGGATGATGACGAGGTTGTTGAACATTGACTACTGATGCTGGCAGAACTGTCCGGTCGAAGGTCATTAGCCATGACACGAGAAAATGGTTTGTTCAAATAAGGACGATTTGAAAGCACTGGTCTTGGAGCTGGCTGAAAAGGGGCTTTGGCTTGTTGGGGATTTGACATATCATTGTTAAGGTTAGAACACACATTGGGGGCTTTATCATCAACTATACCACTGTCTGTGCTATCTACACTGGTATCGTATACCTTTTGCTTTGGCTGGGCCGATGGATTATGGTTCTGTGGCTCTTGAGGTGGGCCAAGATTTCTTACAGGGGGTTTTGAAGGCACTGGTGGACGCCTAAAAATGTCTTGAGCAGTATCATTTTGTGGAACTGGTGAGACATGTTCCAGGTCAGATTCAGAACCAGAAGTTGTACAGCTCCTACCTTGTCCACTGTCCTGTCGACTATGGAAATTTTGTAGGGATGGAGACATTCTAGAGGGAGAAAGGTTTACATTCCTTGGATGGTCTCCTGAGAATTGAGCTTTCCTTTGAACACTCTGAAAAGCAGTTGTCTGTTCTGAGCCAGACAATGGTCGGGGTGAGGAACTATCACAGCTGGAAGGGGATTCGTTATAGTGTTGGCGTAGAAATAAACTAGTTTTTTGGGACTCTAAAAAGTTCACTTTTTGCATAGATTCTACAGCTTGTTTTTCACGTCCCACTTCAGCAAGCACCATTTTAGCTATTTGTTCAGGGTCATAAGGCACTTTATGAGAGTCATCAGATTTCTCTTCCTCGCTGGTATGAATCTCCAAAGATCCTGCACTATTTACACTGTCTGCCTGGCTGTCAAGATTATAAAACACATCTTTGTTACTTGTTAAACTCTCTCTAGATGATGCAATGGCAGTGTTGCCTTGAGAGCTTTTGCTAGTAAGAGTACTGCTACTTTGAGAACTAAGAGAGTTCCTTCTGAAGGTGAATTCCTCATGAATTCTTGGACCATTGGATCGTTTAACAGGTTCGTCAGCATCACTTTGGGAAGAACTACTGTAACGATTGCTTCTGGTAAACATATCTTGGTGTCTGTGATTGTCATCATCCTCAACAAGACCCGTCTCCTCGTTACAAATGTGGAAAGCAAGTTCCTTATCTTCTGGTAGTTCTTGAAGATCCCCAATAAAACTGAGAGGAGAGGAAGCTTGACTGCTGGAATCTTCAATGCAAAACTCTTCAACTCCTGTCAGGTTTCCCTTGTACATTGAACGGATTCTGTTCTGGTGAGACAGGTACAGGGATGGATTTGGTGAAGTGGATTTTGTCTTCAGTGCCGTCGTTCGACCCACGAGACCACCCTGTAACAAAACAATATAGTCAAATTTAATTTCCTATTACTCAATATTTATTTTTCTGGAAATCACAACAAAAACTAGTTAACCTCATGCATTCAACAATAGGAGCTGTGTCAATGACGTTACCAGAGGGGTAGTAAATGTCCGCTGTAGTATCTACCAGTCAACTACCTGCTTTTTTTAAGTGAGGCCGGTTGGCTGAATGGATAAGGCAGCCGGCATTTTGTGCTGGCGATAGGTGCCATACTCTGGGACCCAAAATCGGTAGAAGAAATTCTGCCATTTTTCAAGAATGTAATCCCAAAAAATAACGAGAAAAACTCATTTTCAGTGGGTACTTGGAAACCTTTTACACAGAGCGGTTAAGTGTCTTTGTAATTAGTGGGATACAAACCCACGACCCATCGGTGGAAGGATTTAGTTTGATTGAAGCTTCTGAATTATACGTCTTGAGAAATATAGCCGATAATTTCAACATTCTGTTTCAATGTCAAAATATCAACATTTGGGCAGCTCATGCCACTTTAACCAAGTATAAATTGAGCAATTAAGTAAAATATTTGAGATTATGATAATTTACCTGGTTAAGGAGGTGGTTTTTGTGGACACTCCGGACCTTCTCCATTTCTGCGGGGTTAAAGAGGGATCGTTTACGAGTTCCCCGTGGAGAAATAGGGGGTGTGCTACCCTTTGAAAAGTTTGAGGTCGAGGTGGAAGAACTATGTGACGACGACAGGGATTCCAAGCTACTGGAACTGTCCAGAGTTAAGGTTCTTGGAGCATCTTGGGTGTCTGGAAGTAAGAAACAAATAAAATTGTAAATTCTTTTGACGATACTTGGCCACATTTTACTTTAAATGAATAACTTGCGGCTGTTCAAACTGGGGCAGGGGACCTTTTAAGATGACGAAATGTCTGCTTCAAATTTTGAGAATAATTTGGAATTGAAAAAGATAGTATGGATTGGAACACTCAATCAAAATCTGTTTTGAAAAAAAAATAATTACAGTAATACATGTAAATCCATTTTGGAGAATTTATTTAGACAGAAAAACAGTAATGCATAATTAACAAAACCTACCAAAGACAGCTATTAGGGATTGTAAGGCAAATTGCAGATGGCGTCTGTTAGCTTGTTTACCCATTCTTAATGTCACTTCATCTTTACCAACGTCAACCAAATCAAAACCTAAGGAGAAATAACATTGGTTAATTGAAGAACAAGAGATTTGATCCGCCCAAAACACAAAGTAAAATCCACATTTTTTTTCCTGTTCTGACATACTGGTAAATTTCAATTATAAATCAATGAAAGAATATAGCCTTACTATATATGAGCAATAGCTAGTTTTGATACGATAGTTAGAATGCATTTATCCACTTCTTTAGGAAATTTGCTTTTGTACAAATGTCATTAACAGTATAGAAATAAGAAATGTTTGAAACTCTCTTTAAATGAGTATAGAAATAATATATGGAAAAGCATGTAGGTCATAGTATGGTCAACACAATTTGTGTTAAGGTCGGAGTATTGCTTAGATTATTTACCTAAAGATGCCAGGAATTCATGGACCCCTTCCACTTGCCATAATTTGACATTTATCGGGACTTCCACAGACAGTTCTTTGGGTGTCAGCTTACCGAGAACTTCTCTCATCTGCGGAGAAAAAAAATGGATTTATAATCCTGGTTATCAACAACATAGTAACAAATATCTTACAGAAATCCCGTCGGCCTTTTTATTTTCAGTATTTGCTTTGAAGTCAGGATATTTATATATACTGAATGTACCATAGCTTTTTTATAAGGAGATTAATTGCTTGCGACAGTCATTAAAACATTTGTGATACTATTTAAAGAAAGCGACAAGTATCGTACAGTAAGCGCAGAATTCCGCACATTTCCTGTCACTAATGTTGACATTTTGCATGTAGATGAGCCCTTTTCATTCTAACAGGACGCTTTATAGTTTTCACGTTAGGGAAAAAAAGAGTTGCAATGATATAAAAAACTTTCACCGGTCAACTAATTTTTATAAAATCCCTGAGGTAACTTACAAACTCTATTGTAATACTTATTTTACTTTGATAAATGATAATCGCCACTTTTATAAACATCTATGTTCATGTATATTGGTGAAAAAAGTGAAACTTTTACATAAGATTGATTAATGCTTTATGCGTCAGTCTTGATATTATTTCACTTATAAGGCGACAGTTGCCAGGTTTAGTGGGGGAGGAGACCGGTCTCAGTACCTTCACTTCAGATAAAACAAGGTTAACTAAGTGGCTAAGAATTGATCATTCTAACCCTCACCTCTGATAATCTGTGAAAGAAAATTCGTCAAATAGAATTCCAACATCATCAAAACGTTCTTAACAGATGTCACAGTTTGAAAGGTAGCTTGCCTGATTCATTGCAATAGCTATTTTATTTCAAATAGTCAACCTGAGAAGATGTATATCGATGGAAAAAAAAGAAGTTTACCACCAATCAAAAACGGTAACGATTAAGAATTAAAACTTACCATGGTCATAAGAGCTTCCCCAGCTTCATAGTTAGAGAGAAATTTGGATAACGCCTGTAGACCATTCGCTGGTAAACCTGACGAAATAAAATGTTATAATATAGATGTCTATAATATAAATTTACTGGTTTTAAAATCTAGATTATTTCTGGCGAACTGCACTCCATGATCGGAATTCATAAAATTGAAGTATTATAATCTCAAAAAGATTGGTTGATTGATCGCACCATTTCGATTATTTCACTTATATGGGGAAGGACACCGGCTCATTGCCCGGAGGAAACCCCCGACATTCCGGCGAGTACCTGGCAACTCTTCCACGTACGGCGACCAAGTGAAATATCCACTCAGAAGTTTTAAAATTTTTGTGTGAGTGTGATTCAAACCCGCTCCGCGTCGATGGAAGATCTGTGTGGGACTGAGGGACGATCACTCTAACCCACTGAACCACCTTGGCCTGTGTGGGACTGAGGGACGATCACTCTAACCCACTGAACCACCTTGGCCTGTGTGGGACTGAGGGACGATCACTCTAACCCACTGAACCACCTTGGCCTGTGTGGGACTGAGGGACGATCACTCTAACCCACTGGACCACGGAGGTCTGTGTGGGACTGAGAGACGATCACTCTAACCCACTGAACCACCTTGGCCTGTGTGGGACTGAGGGACGATCACTCTAACCCACTGGACCACCTTGGCCTGTGTGGGACTGAGGGACGATCACTCTAACCCACTGAACCACCTTGGCCTGTGTGGGACTGAGGGACGATCACTCTAACCCACTGAACCACCTTGGCCTGTGTGGGACTGAGGGACGATCACTCTAACCCACTGAACCACCTTGGCCTGTGTGGGACTGAGGGACGATCACTCTAACCCACTGAACCACCTTGGCCTGTGTGGGACTGAGGGACGATCACTCTAACCCACTGAACCACCTTGGCCTGTGTGGGACTGAGGGACGATCACTCTAACCCACTGAACCACCTTGGCCTGTGTGGGACTGAGGGACGATCACTCTAACCCACTGGACCACCTTGGCCTGTGTGGGACTGAGGGACGATCACTCTAACCCACTGAACCACCTTGGCCTGTGTGGGACTGAGGGACGATCACTCTAACCCACTGAACCACCTTGGCCTGTGTGGGACTGAGGGACGATCACTCTAACCCACTGAACCACCTTGGCCTGTGTGGGACTGAGGGACGATCACTCTAACCCACTGAACCACCTTGGCCTGTGTGGGACTGAGGGACGATCACTCTAACCCACTGAACCACCTTGGCCTGTGTGGGACTGAGGGACGATCACTCTAACCCACTGAACCACCTTGGCCTGTGTGGGACTGAGGGACGATCACTCTAACCCACTGAACCACCTTGGCCCATCTCGAAAAGAAATGTTGACTAAGATCATATTTGGACGATTCTGTCCACACAATTTGTTTACTTGAGAAGTTAACCAGTCTTTTTTTACTTAATCAGTCTATGAGGAATGATTGCCATGTTTTTGCCGACAGTCAAGTGTTTCCTCTAGACATTGTTGTCATTTGAGTGAATAATCTGGAGTACAATGTTAAATATTATTCCATCAATCGATCAGATAATCATATTATGTTCACAATTACATTTATTTAATGTTCTAGAAACGAAAGTTTATAACTGACCTAGTAAGGCTTGCAAACTAGTACTGGCTTGAGTCAGTCGGTCCCCTGGGTCAGTGTGAGGAAAGAAAACCGCAGAAGGCATTCCGTTTTTACTTGAGTCAAATCTAAAGCCCACGGCCTGCAGCAAATCCTTCCACCCAGTCAACCCTCCTACTTTATTCTCCACACTCTGGTACGTCGTGTACATGGACGTTTTTATACCCTGGTGAATTCGTTGTAAGGACTTCTCAATCTGAAAATACAGTAGAATAGAAGCTGATAAGATTGAGTTAAAATTGAGACATTTTGGAAATGAAGAAAAAAATTATGACTATTGAATTTATTATTAAAGAGGCATGAGCTGCCAAAATTCATACTTTTTTCATAATTTCTGATCGCCACGACAGTTGGAGACTTTGAAGGCTGTTGAAAAACTAAATGATTGGCGTTGGAATGAGGAAAATCCATACAGTATGTGGCCTATACGAACAGCAATTTGTTCGAAAAGTAAACAAAATTTAAATAACCGGGACGACCATTCATTCATTCTTAGCCAAAGTTCGTTAAAAACAATACTTTATCGTACATTCTCGAGACTGGAAGCACTAAAAAGCTTCTGAATTATGCGTCTTGAGAAAAATAGCCGATAATTTCAACATTCTGGTTTAACGTCAAAATATCAACATTTTGGCAGCTCATGCCCCTTTAAGAGAAAAAAAAGAAAAAAGGTTCAAAGAAAAACAAAAATGTTTCCTGTGTTGTATTATAATAATTTTTTTTTTGCTTCTTATAATTTTCAACACTCAGCATTAATATATGAATATAGAAGACAGAGAATTTCTGAACATTCTTAGGCTATATTTTTTAATTAGAGTTCAGTGTGTTGTAGAACATGTACTAAACAAGTCTGACCAAATAGAAAATAACATTTCTGGTGCAGAACATACAAAAATTCCCCACTACATTTTTCGCTGAATGCTCCTGCAAGTTAATTCTCTCAGTGACAGGACGTCAATCACGGCCTTTGTTGTGTATGTACCCCCACAGTGGTGATGTAATACACAATCTCTGCTGTGTCAGTGAGTCAGGTTTTTCAAACATATTTATACCATAAACAAACACAAACCAGCTTTGAGCCCGGTTCATATATCCTTTAATAAGGAGATGAAAAAATTGTGATCAAAGGGACAAAACTCACCAGATGAAGTAAAACTCTCATTGATTCCCGACAGTGGCTAGGGTACTGTAGTAGCTCACATATAGCGTGACCCATTAACGCTATCTTACTGCTCAGCTTTATATTGCGCCCCACGAGCACCCAGCCACCCCAATTAGAAGGGTGTGAGAACTGGCGCGTCGTCTGCACTGTCTTGATTGCTTGGCTCAGTGCTTGAGACACACATGCTCCTTGTTGCAAGGCTGAGTATAACGTCCGCATCAAAAGCTTGGCAGCATTATCTGGGACCGGCCATAACGAGTACAAAACACACTGTGCACCAGCAGATAACAATGCCCTAGTCAACCCCACCACACCATCAGCATTAATTCGACCAGCTCTTTCGTCTGTGTAGCCAGAACTCAGAACAACGAGCTTGGCGTGAAGTTGAAGATTTAAGATATCTGCCGCTGTGAGGAGAAAGTCTGTAATGGAAGGGCCACCGATTGAACTGATGTCGCTTTGATTGTCTCCAATATCATCCGTATCAAACATAGAGGAATAACGCTGACCTGAACCATTCCCATCGCCGGGGCACAACACAAGGGCAGACAACCTCCAAGATATGTGAGTAGCGAAATGTGCCACTTCGGCTTGTTCTAGTTCTTGTAGAACTAGTTCTTTTGTTGCGTCTGGGCCGATAAGTGGTTTGACGGTCAGAAGTTCCGAGACAATGTTAGCTTCGTATTCAGTACCGGGTAATTCCTTGAATAGCCAATGGGTGCGAATTGACGGTGGAAGCTTTGGGTTTCCAACAACAACGGCACCAGAAGATTCTATCACAGGGCGGCCATGTTTGTCCACTTTATCAATATGATGTAAGGATGATATAGAGGGAGCCACCATCAAGTTAAACTTCTCAAAGAGAAATTCCTGGGTTTGACTCGCTTTTAAGATCGGGAAAGGAATCAAAAATAGGTCACCCTGAAGAATAAGGACAAGGTCGGGTGTACCAGCAACCATTTCTGTGGCGGCCAACATGGCTTCCATCATAGGTTCAATCAGCAAATCAAATAGAGCACTTATGGGGGTTTTCGAGGAGCCCGACCCCGATTTCTTATCAGCAAATTCTTCAATCTTGATCTCGGAGCCTGAGGAAGTAAATCCATTGAGACTTGTCGACAGACTAAAGAGGCTGCTTAAACTGTAATTACTGCTGTTGTACAGGTGGTTTCTGTTCACCATGCGTAAAAATCCTGTTCTGTCGGACTCGGCGTTAAGTTTCTCTCCAAGCTCTTCCAATTGTTGCTGCCACACATCGTCAGCTTCACTCTCTGTCTCGCTCATCATTGCTCGACTTCGGATTGACATAGACCTAGACAAAGAAAACAAAAAAATTCTATCATTTCTTGAAGAAGTCAGTCTATAACAAAACTAAAATTTTACTAGTAGGAATTTATGTGTTTTTTTTTTATAATAGTGGGGTGAGGAAAGCGAGCTCTTTGCCTGCAAGCCCAGCAGAGGGTACATGTACCTGGCAACCCTACCACAGAGGGTGATCTACTGGAAAACCCACTTTTCAAAGTTTTTTTTTTTTTTTGGGGGGGGGGGGGGGGATACATTTGAAATATTTTGCTTGGATAGGTAATCGTTGCCACAATGCTGTTTTGTACTTTGAACAGTGGATGATGTTCGAATTGATGTTTGATGTTGCATTCAAGATTATATTGTAGTGTTGTCAGGTTAAGTGGGGGAGGAAGCCTCAGACTTTTCACACTCACAAGTTTTTTAATTTTACTAAATTGAACATATAATCAAACATATAAACCATTGTTTTGAAAATTACAGAAAAAAAAAACAATCCCAAAATGTAATGCAGTATCAAAGATACAGACTTATTCCAATCACTGTCTGGAAATTTGTTTATCCTCAAAGCAGAGGAAAAGAGGCAATTTGAAATCAAGGGAGATAATAAATGGTTGTTATTACCTTGATAATCCAGAATTCAAGTGGTTCTCAACACCAATAGATTCTCGTGTATATCCAATGAAATGATCGAGAAGTGATGCATTGAGGGACTGACAATCCTCAGGTTGTGACCCGCCTTCTAGTTCACTTAGACTGCATTCATGAAACTTCAAAATACCTGTGAGAAAATCAAATTACACAATGAATATCTGTAAATAAATCCAACTCAATGTATATACAGTGTGATTCTCCCAAAAACAAGTACTAAATCGTTACAAAACGTCTAATGACCAATTTCAACAAAACCAAATTTATACAGATTTATAAAATAAATTTATGTATTCCATACCTTCAGAAGGAGAGATCAGCCAACTGTAGAGATATCCCATAGCTATGGAGAAACATAGAACTAACGAGTTTTGTTTGCTAACGACCCCCACTAACTGTTCAACTGTAACGGGAGTTGTGTCTACGGGAGATGACGTGAAGTTTGATACACTCCCGGACTGTCGCTCCATTAACAGGTCAACAAACGCTCGTGTACATCCTCGCTCAGCTATCAACAAAGCCTCCTCGTGGCGACCCAAGGCAACAAGTACACGCTACAACAACAACAACAAAAGAAGGATTCTGGTTAAGAAAGTGTATTACGATTTAATAGCATTATAGGATTGAATAACTTTGACATCTTCAGAAATGTGAACTTTTCTGAAAATGTCAAAGTTACTCTATCAGACCATGAAAACGTTCTTGGCTTTATGTAAGGTCTAAATAAATGTGATTATTTTGTTTGGAGTTTTAAACCGCACTCAAGATTGGTTCAGTTGTATGATGGTGTTGACAAATTATTTGGTGAGAAAACCAGCTTTTGTGTCTGTTATTAGCTAGAATATAAAACTTAAATATTGCAACCACTGTTACAGTTGAAAAACCGGACAACCGAATGTCACAAAAAATATTACACCATTACCTGTAATGCTTGGTATGAGGCAGTTTGCAAATCAAAGAGAGACAATTTATAATCCCGACTAGATTGAGAGTCTCTACGAATGTTCTCAAACAGTTCTGCAGCTCGGTAAAGTTGCAGTTGACAATCTTCTAAATCGCCTTTCCCCCAGAGCGCAAGTCCGAGGCGATGGCGGATTTTGGCTTCGTCTTCCCTGCGTCCCAACTGTTCAGCGATCTGAAGACCCTGTTGCAGATACTGCACGGCTTGGATGTAATTTCCCAAAGCATGATGTACTCGTCCTGTAATTGGGAAAATATTGAATATTATTATTATCCTATGATACCATTAAATAGTAATAAATTCATCCCAGTAATAAATTCAATATAACTAAAAATATTTTCAATATTACTAAAAATATTTTCAATATCACTGAAAATATTTTCAATATCACTCACAATATTTTCACTATCACTAAAAATATTTTCAATATCAGTAAAAATATTTTCAATATCACTAAAAATATTTTCAATACAACTAAAAATATTTTCCATATCACTAAAAATATTTTCAATATCACTAAAAATATTTTCCATATCACTAAAAATATTTTCAATATCACTCAAAATATTTTCAATATCACTAAAAATATTTTCAATACAACTAAAAATATTTTCAATATCACTAAAAATATTTTCAATATAACTAAAAATATTTTTCATTTAAAATACAAAATGGTGCGAGCAATACCTCCTAGAATAAAAATAACTATGGAGAAAATTCCTAATAATATTTTGTGGAAAAAAGTTAAGTCCCTGAATGATTTTACATGTAGTCTCGTTGAATAAAATAGTATGCATACACATTCCATGTTTATGTTCAGAGGAAAGTAGGGTTTGGTGAAACCTCAACTTTATAGTGGTACATGCCGACGGTTGAGAGTTTCCTCAGGGCAGAGAATCTGGTTTCATCCCCCACTAAACATGGCAATGCCACAATATAAGTGAACATCCTTGAGAGTGGCATTGCCAAATTTAGTAGTGCCGGAAACCAGGCTCTGTGTCAAGAGAAAACCCTAACCTTTGGTGAGTATCTGGCAACCCTTCCACGCTAAGACATTCGTGTGAAAAATCCACTCTAATCAAATTTTTCTTTGGACTGACAACCCACAGGGATGTTATGGCAAAACGCCTTTCTGATAAAGTGCCTTACACTCTACAGATTTTTTTATATTCAAGATTTTTGTCTCTTCAGGATTTTCTTCAGGCATGGATAAAATGCATCTCGACATTGCCCCAAAATTATGCGATTCCTGATTGTTGCAACTCAGGTAGTGGACGGGGGTGCGGAGGGAACTATGTTAGAAAGGATTAGCTAAAATGCTTACAACTTTGATATCTGTTGAAAAAATTTAAATAATTTATCTTAAGATTTTACTACTATGTGGTGCACTGCCTGTTGAGAACAGAACTGCCTTTTAGAGTCAAAATATCAACAAAGAATGATTGATTGATGTTTTATGCCACACTTAAAATTATTTTATGGCAGTTACCCCAGTACTAAAAAAAGGAAATGAATGTTTCTCTGAAAATTATCGACCAATTTCAGTCTTGAATAGTTTTGGTAAAATAATAGAAAAAATATTAGTAAATAATATGAATACATTTATCGAAGACAACAAAATTTTAACAACTTGTCAGTATGGATTTCGAGCCGCTCATTCGACAGAACATGCATCAACCGTTCTGTATGATAATTTGATAAGAGCCAAAGAAAAAAAATATTACACCCTTATTACTTTTCTGGACTTATCAAAAGCCTTCGACACTGTCAACCATTCCATATTGCTAAAAAAACTCAACTTTTATGGCTTCTGCGGTAGCGTTAATTCTTGGATCAAAAGTTATCTTTCCGATCGAACCCAACACGTCTGTGTAGATGGCGTGAAGTCTTCAAATAGAAATATAGCATGTGGCGTGCCCCAAGGCTCGATTGTGGGTCCTCTTATGTTTTTGCTTTATATAAATGATATTGTGTTGGCATCAAACAGTCTACAATTTATTTTATTTGCCGACGATACCAGCATATATTGTTCTTTTGCAGATATCAATGAGGCATTTAACACTATGTCAATAGAGCTTAAAAATATTCATTCTTGGTTATGTGCCAATAGATTATCCCTAAACATTGCGAAAACCAAATGTATGCTCATCAAACCAGCAAAACGCAATGTTCAATCTCCTGTTTTATATTTAAATGATGCTGAAATAACAAATGTAAAAGAATTTAAATTCCTTGGAATAATTTTTAATGATAAACTAAATTGGGTTAGTCATTTAAATTATGTCTGTGTTAAAGTATCACGAAACATTGGACTTATCAATCATTTGAAGCTTTCAGTTAACAAAAGGACTTTGATTATTCTGTACTATTCTTTAATCTACCCATACTTATCGTATGGATCTGTCTTATGGGGAAACACGTATCATTCTCATATAAACTCACTGTGGCTTCTCCAGAAGCGAGCTGTGCGCGTGATCACCGTCACACATTATTTAGATCACACAGCACCCATTTTTAAATCACTGAACATCTTGCCCATAAGACAGATTCATACTTATAAGATCCTTGGTATTTGCCATAAGTTTATGTATACACCCTGGCAACTACCCCAAGACCTTCAAAGCTTATTTATGAGACAATCAGACACGCATTTTTACCAAACTAGAAATTATAACCTTAATTTAAATATACCTTTTTGTACCTGTAACTATACCGCTTTCTTACTGCGATTTTCTGGACCAGATACATGGAACAAACTGGATATCCATACAAAAAGCATCAATTCATTTTCCCTATTTAATTCTACGGTAAGAAAATACATTGTATCTCAGATTTAAAATATTTCTATATACAAAATAACAATTGTATCATATAATCGATCCACATTATGTTCTTGCAGAGGTTGATATAGCTAAAATACTGCTACTTTTAGAGTACTCTTATTTGTTACTTTCACAACTAAACTCAAAGCAGTTTTAATCACCCTGTTAATTGTTTATTTATCTCATACATTGTACATGACTGGGATAGAACAAGTCTACCAGACTTTATTCCCGCCTACCAGTACTCATTGTTTTTATCCATCTATACTGTATTTATATGAAAGGTGAATAAAATTCAAAAAAAAAATTCAATTCAATAATACCAGGTTTAGTGGGGGAGAAAACAAAGAATGTTGTATCTAGTTTAAAGTGGCATGAGCTGCCGAAATTCACACTTTTTTCATAATTTCTGATCGTCATGATAGTAAGAGACTTTGAAGGTCCTCGAAAAACTAAATGATTGCCGTTGGAATGAGGAAAATCGATACAGTATGTGGCGTGTACGAACCGAAAATGTGTTCGAAAAGTAAACAAAATTTAAATAACCGGGACGACTATTCATTCATTCTAAGCCAAAGTTAGTTCAAAACAATACTTTATCGTACATTTTCGAGACTAGAAGCACTAAAAAGCTTCTGAATTATACGTGTTGAGAAAAATAGCCAATAATTTCAACATTCTGTTGTAACAACAAAATATCAACATTTTGGCAGCTCATGCCCCTTTAAGAATGGGAGGTCTCTTTTAAAGAAATGATGGTGAGAAACCAGCGTTCACAGGTCGGTTTAATTGTTCATTGATAAAAACACTAGCTTCTCAAGCCAGATGAAGTATTTTGGGAATTTAAAAACGTGAATTCAGCATGCAACTGAAAGTACATACATAGCCAAGTATTAAGTTAAGTGCCCCGGTTATCACCATGCAGCCTTCGAAAGTGAATGCCAGTATTTTAACTTTCCTAAAAGGGCTATTTATCTTACACCCGTATCATGTGACGGATAATTAGCTCCGTCTTTTGACAAAAAACAAGCTCAGTTGGTGTTACAGACTTTGATGTATACTCTCTATTGACAGCTTTATATCAGAAGAAACCAACAAAAACTGCCTCATTAGCATAAAAGGGTTATTCAGAAAACAAGGAATCAGGAAATAAAGGTCATTTGATGCAATAAAAGTGTCTACAAGACGGTGTGTTTTAGATGTTAATCGGTCAACATAATTCAGGTTTTCGAAGATCAAAATAAATTCATATTTTCAGATCTCAAGAATAAAAAAACAGGTTGAAAAAGATATAAAAACTATATATAAAATGTAGCTGGAAGCTATACTGTTATCCATATTTTAAGTGCTGTCATTTTAGCTCCAGTTTATGGGCATCAAAATACTTTTATTTTTCCTGGTAAATTTGCCAGGTTTAGCGTGGAGGAATTTGTCTATAGGTAAAAGGCAATACCATACAGTGAAGGAGGAAAACACTGTATTTACTCTTTGTTTATTGTGTTTAAGTGTGAACCATTACATGATGATGAGTTAATGAGTTTATTTAGATTGATTAATTGATGTTTTACGCCCTGTTCAAGATTATTTCACTTATATGGCAGTGTTGTGTGGTTTTGTGGGGATGGGAACCTGGCTCTTTTCCCAAAGGAAGCCCACAACTTTGATTTGATTTGGTCTGAGTGGGATTCAATTGATTGATTGATTGATTGGGGCTTAACTTCACACTCAACAGCTAAGGTTATATGGCGACAAAAGTACCAACCGACCAAAAGATCACCCCCCCCCCCCCTAAACCCAGTTCTAAATTTTGACATTAGGCTCCACAGACCATAGAACATCAGGAAGGCTAATGTATGTGGCATACTTAATGTTCCTCCTTGCTGGGTCAACATACATGGCTAAAGCAGAGCCACAATGCTCCAGCCCGAGGGCGAGTGGGATTCAAAGAGCGCCACATCTATAGATGATCTGTGACGAACTGAGTGACTATCACTCTGCTGACTAAGCCACCGAGGCCCCAGTTTATACGGAAGCGCTGTGAGGTTAAGTAGGGAAGGAAACCAAACTTTGTCCCTGATGGAAATCAGCAGGCTTCGGTTGGACAAGTACGTGACAAGCATTCAATATACAGTGAAACAAGAATAAACCCACACCTTGATTGAAATATATGTTAAAGGTAGGGGGCATTTTAGTGTTTCACTAATTTACCTTGAAAAAGCAGTGTTTCACGAGCCTAAAACAACCATCCAAAAGCAAATGTTTTCGGTGATAGCTTTGGGTTTTTAAGGACCTTGATGGGTATTGCTTAAAGGTGCACTTGCCACGAAAATCCAGAAGACTGTTTACATTAAAAACATCAGCATGTACACAAGTGCCCTAATGTTTTGAGTCGTGTGGGCGATCTAACGACACAGTATAATTTTACGAACTTTATTTAAGAAGTATAGACTAACGATCGAGTATGAGGGACTATAAAAGCCTGCCGAGTGCAAACCATAGACAAAAACGCCTGAATGAGGGTAATTCTAACAGACACTGATCGCTGTTATTGTTGTAATCGAGCTTCGATTCTTCATTTGTTTTTCACCCCATTTATATATTCTAAACCTAATTGGAAATGTTTTACGTGTGCTATGTTTAATTTCAGTGGTTTTAGCAGTAGTAAGCTCGTGTAAATTAGTTTTGTTAACAAATACCAAACAGGCTACGGCGGCAAGTGGGCCTTTAAGTTAGATTCTATCAATATCCGAAGTGTTCTATGCCTTTAAATAAACTGACACCTGTCTTCCCTGAAGACATGCTGTAATATGATGTTACAAGATATTGTCTTCCCTGAAGACATGCTGTAATATGATGTTACAAGATATTGTCTTCCCTGAAGACATGCTGTAATATGATGTTACAAGATATTGTCTTCCCCGAAGACATGCTGTAATGTGATGTTACAAGATATTGTCTTCCCCGAAGACATGCTGTAATATGATGTTACAAGATATTGTCTTCCCAGAAGACATGCTGTAATATGATGTTACAAGATATTGTCTTCCCTGAAGACATGTTGTAATATGATGTTACAAGATATTGTCTTCCCTGAAGACATGCTGTAATATGATGTTACAAGATATTGTCTTCGATAAAGACATCCCTAATGTGATGTTATAAGATACATACCCAGACTGCTGTAGGCCAGGGTCTTTGCCACTCGATCAGCCATTTGTGCAGCTAAACTCAGATGCTGTTCTTGGTATCGTATAGCCTGTTCATAGTTACTCAGGGATTCGTGAGAAAGGCCTAAGTTGCCGTAAGCTCGACCTAAAAGACGACATACACATTGATACATATTTTATTCCAACAAAAAAAGTCAACACTTTTAGGAATAATTTTTTCTGAATTTTCATACACAGTTTTGGTGAACAGGCTTCTGTTGATGACTTGGTCTTGGCCTTTGACAATCAGTTGATGAAACGGGTACATTGTAAATGCTATAGAGAGCGCAAGTCTCAAAAGAATTATTACGAGATTTTGTGATATCCGGTGACAGATGACGCCATTAAGAACGTTTTTGATGACGTTGCAATTCCATGTGACATATTTTGCTCCATAACGTCAGATTTAAATGTCATGTTGGAACGAAAAACACTCAGTCACATGCGCAATGCAGTGCCGATGACAGGAAATATGTGGAATTCACACGTGACTTGCGCTGCCTATTGTTTCAATGTTTCAATCTGTGATTCATCGATGGAAGCGTTTGTGTCAATGTGATAGACTAGGGATCTCTAGCTCTACCCACAGTGTCTTTTAGAAAGTGAGTGTATAGCAGTACAGGGTTTCCTGGAAGTCAACTTTTGAGGTCGAATATCTGCCACAAAATGACCATAAAGCCTCAAATCACTACATAAAAAACTGAACTGCAGTCAAATTAGCATGGTAATATTCAACTTCTGGCAACCAATATACTCAATTGGACGTGAAATAGAAAATTTGAACTATGAAGTCTCATTATTTTGGGGATTACACTTATCTTTCTTATAAAATGCAAAAAAAATTTCTATCGATTTTGGGTGACGCCCGAACCAAGAATTGATTACTCGTCCAAGAATACTAAATGCCAGCTGTCTTATCTATTCAGTCAACCAGCCTCCTTTAAAAAAGGGAGGTAGTTGGCTGATAGATTCTACAGCAGACATCTAGTACCCCTCTCGTAAAGTAATTGACACAGCCCAAATTGTTGAATGTGTGAGATTAAAAATGTGAATATATACTTACATTGATTAGCAGCATTTTGTACACCTTCAGCAATCTGTAAGTCTATCTGATGGTATTTCAGGGCAGTGTCATATTCACCCATCTGCTGGTAGACACCACCTAAACCACAGGCAGCGTCCCCCTCACAAAGCTTATCACCAGTGTCTTTTCCGATTCTAAGTTGGTTTTGAAGACAGGAGACTGCCTGCTCAAAGTTTCCTAGAAGACTATGAAGGCAGCCAAGTTCACCGTAAGCTGAAGCCTTAGCTGTAGCATTGTCCAGTTCATGGGCCACAACCAGCCTTTTCTCAAAGCACACTAGCGCTTGTTGTAAATTACCCATAGAGCGATGACCGTTGCCCAGACCTCGATAAGCTTTATCTTGGTCTTGTCGACTTCCAGACTGTTGAGAAGCTGATAAATAATGCTCGTAACACTTTACAGCTTCCTCGAAGTCACAAAGGGCCTCATAGCAATCACCCAAGTTTCCATAGGCCTTGCCACGATCGGTTAAAACATTAGGGCCACTAGCTTGTTCCAGAAGGGCTAGCTGTTGCTCAAACATTCCAATAGCATCTTCAAACCTTTCCATATTCATCAAGGTAATTCCAAGGTTTCCACTGGCTTGAGATTCCATTATTGCGTCCTGTAGTTCTCGACTTTTCTCCAATTGAGTATCATAGCATTTGTAAGCAGTCTGAAAGTTACCTAACGAAATCTGAACGTTTCCAATGTTCCCATGAGCCCGACATTCACCTTTAAGGTCAGAAATGTCCTGACGTATTGTCAATTCTTGTTGGTGGAATTCTAAAGCTTCTGGATTTTGGCCTAGAATTCTATGAGCCGCCCCAAGTGCTCCATAACCTGAAGCTAACAACTCTTTACTGCCACATTGTTGCGCCAACTCAACTTGCTGATTATAGAGCTTAATTGCTTCAGTTATTTCCCCTAGTTTAATCTTCAAGTCACCGATATTTCCCAGAGCTCTGAATTTTCCGTTGACATTCTTTATAGAATGAGCTATATTTAGAAACTTTCTTTGACATTCTAAAGCGTTTTCATAATTTTCCAAAGCTTTGTGTGCCAGGCCGAGGTTGCAATAGGCTCTGGCCATATTCGATTTGTCTTTAGTTTCTCGGCCTAGAGCCAGATCTTGTTCGTAGTATCGTACAGCCTCCATGAAATTAGCCAATGAGAAGTGAGCATAGCCTAGATTAAAGCAGGCTTTGGCTTCACCAGAGAGATCCAGTAATTCCTGGGATAATGCCAGATACTGTTCGTAATAAGGAATGGCGGTTTTAAACTCGCCCTTAGCACTATGAAAATTACCTATATTACATAAAGCACGAGCCTCACTTCCTGTGTCCTGAAGCTCTCGTGAAATATTCAGATGTTGAATATAATGATGTAAAGCTTTATCAGATATTCCCAAGGCTTGATAAGCCACAGCTAAATTACCATGGGTAGCACCTTCTGAGTGTCTATCATTAACTTCAGCAGCAATCACTAACTCCTGCTTATGAAGTTTAACAGCCATTTCATGTTGCCCAAGAGCACTGTAAGCATTACCAAGGTTACCTAGTGCTCTCCCTTGACTGGCTTTGTCGCCCACTTCTTCTGCGATATGTAAATGTACCTGGTGAAGTTTTAACGCGGCGTCATGCTCTCCGATCTGATGGAAAATAATCCCGAGATTAGAGCATGCTCTTCCCTCCGCAACTTTGTCCTTAGTTTTTAAAGCATTGTCCAGTTGGCATTCGTGGTATTTTTTGGCAGTTGCAAAGTCTTGCTTGCTTCTGGCTGCATGTCCGAGACCAGCGTAAGCCCGAGCTTCTAATACACTGTCACTTTTCATTTCGGCGATTTCTAAAACCTGTTTGTGAAAAACTATAGCTTTATCGTAGTCCCTTTTATAATGATAGGCACTTCCTAGATTGCTCAATGCTCGGGCTTCCTCCACATTGTCTTTTAACTTTTTGGCGTGTTTCAAATGTTCATTATGACACTCTACCGCATTTTCAAAGTTTCCCATCGCCAAATAAACAGCGCCGACATTTCCGATTTCGCGAGCTTCCGATGTCTTATCACCACTTTGCTTTAAAAGAATAACACATTGTTTATGACTGGCTAATGCATTTGGGTAATCACCAATAGCAGTGTAAACGTGTCCCAGGCTACTCAAAGCGGAAGCTGCTGTTTTACGATCTTTTACTTTCATCGCCAAGACTAGCTGGAAGCGGTGATTGGATAAAGCTTCCTTGTACTGGCCCTTGGAGAAAAAAGCTGCCCCTAAATTTCCTCTGGCACGACATTCTCCTTCTTGATCCCCTGAAATGAAAAAAAAGTTTTAGAAAACAGTGAAAATCGTAATCAGAAATAATTACGGAACCACTATAAGGTAGTATTTGTGAACAGTTTTTGATGCCTCTATCAAGTCAACTATCAACCAAAAATCTTACACGGTAGTAATTTACAAATACAGTGAACTACAGGTAAGTCACTGTCTGCAATTTTCACTACACACCCTAGAAAATTACTAAAATCATATAGCAACTTTGTCAGGAGTATTCGGAGAGGAGACCGCATTCTTTCTCTAAAGGAAACCCTGAACTTTGGTCGGTGCCATCCATCTTAGGTATCGATAAATCAAACTCCTGTAAATCAAGTTGCGATCATGTCTCGTTTATCATAGTTTACAAAGCATGGAGAAAAAGTTTGACTGACGATTTTTCTTCAACAGCAACTTGAGAAAGTCAAAAGTGAAATCATCCAACGTAATGTCTATGTTCATGATAGCTAAGTACCACAAACACATTTGTTGTCTAAAATGCTTCTAAATCTAGTGTCTTAAAATCACAAAAATAACTTGCATAAAATATAAATTATATGCACAGAAACTAGTTAAAAATTCTCACCCATTGAGAAACAGGTTTTCTATTCAAAAAAACAAAAAGAAAGAAAACAAATCCATTTTTTTTTCTTTGCATATAATTAGAGTAAAGACATAGAGCATCTGTGATTTTAGCAAAGATTTTTGAATAAAATTTTGCACTCGATAGTGACTAAATAAAGTCTATTTGTTAACATTATGACAAATATACTAATGGTGTAAAAATGGTGGTTTTAAAATAAATAAAAATACGAAAAAAAATTTGTTTTTATAAATAACTGACAAGCTACCTTACTAGAGGTATTACACTTTTTATAACAAATTCCTGCATTAATTTAATACTTGACTTTCATTTCTATTCATTTTACGAGAACCTTTAACAGGATATTGAATTAAAATAACCAGTTTTTACCCATAACATTTGAACATGAAGTGACAGAAAATATATCAAGCGTATTTAAGTGTTACTTAATGGCCCCCTTTTGTGATGTAAATTTAAGTGATAAGAAATGTAACAAAATTCACGTTATTTTTATATCACCGAGAGACTTAAATACCTGACATTACCTGGGTTATTTTCTCACAGAATAGGGCCATATCTCACGGTTAATCGTTCAAACAAATCCATCACAATGTGTAACAATTAACAACGCTTGGTATTTTATATATGCCAGTGATCTGTTTTTGAATGGGAGGCATGTTTCGACTGATTACAGGATTGTAATCACATGCTTATCTCAACTCTAATCAATTATAACAAGTAGGCCTATTTATGATGCTCTAGGTAGGCCTATATTCTATTGTGTAATCAAGGAAAACTAATGCTTTTCCATCTGATATGATATATCATTAATTGAGTCTTATCTGCCAGGTGTATTGTTTTGTTATTGGAAGGTGATTAAGGTAAGATTATGACATGACAAAGGTGAGGCACACCTGTAGTGAAAACCCATTAAAAAAAGAAAGGCAAAGTGCTAAATTGGGCAGGTAAAGCCACCCACTTAATTTACCCCCCCTACAGGGTTACAGGTAGATGACACACTTGTCATCACCTTTTTTATTGCAAATAATTATCAAACAAAACAAAAATTGATTTCAATTCAAATGTTTTCGACAGACGAGTTACTCGTTGAAAAAGGTGAACAATTTATGAATAGTTTTAACATTAGATAAAATTTCAAGCACCTGGTTTGAATTACTATAAAACAAATCAGCAAAACATTGCTATAAATTAGCTCCTTGCAGTTGCATACTGGTATTATATATATCATTAAATTTCCAATCAGAGACGGCAATCAATAAAAGTAGCCTATACTACAACAAAAAGAAATAATCCCACAAACAAATTGATCTTTTATTTTAATTGAATTATAGATTATAAGACTACATACATGTAAGGTCAAGAAACCTTTGAAAGCCTTTGCCCTTAGATTGCGTAATATTTCATCGACGAATCAAATATATATTTTCTCCATGACTAAAAATATAATTTTCTATGGATATTTTCTAGGAGGGACTATAAATGTCTGAATGACTATATTCTAGATTTCGCTAGGATTACCTCTATAGCACTGGTGGATTCGGCGCAACAAAGCAACGTTGGTCTTAGACATTTCAAGTGAATTTTGAAAGTATTTTGATTAATTCGATCGAATCAACTATAAAGTCATTAGTTTTTCCCCCAGTGTGCATAGGTCTTATTACACGTTCCAGTATGATTACGGTAATACCTGAATTAATTAGAGGACTATGCATGTTGCTAAATCCTCAATAACAAAAAGGTTCTGAATGAGATTTAAACTTTCAACACATCTCAGTCCAGGGAGATGATTGACCAGCAGTTAATTATTGAATGTTTTACAAGCTCTCTCTTGAATTAAGATGAGAATTTGCACTCTTCTACTTTTTTCCAGCACTTGAATTAACTCAGACAATACCATAACGTATTTAAAATTGAGAAATAACTGAACCGTCTAAGTAATAACCTTCGCTATATGGTTGTCTCGTTCATTCATTTTTTTTACTCTTGCAACATTTCAACTGTATTCAATAGTGGCAATGCTAGGTGAAACAGCCCCAGCCCTTCGGTTACTAATAGTCAATATTTTCTGTTCAAACATATCAAAATTCTATCCATGGGAAAGAAAAGTCATCATAAGGGTAACACAAACAAACATGTAGGTTATTCATGTCAAACCACCTTGTACATTTATTGGGGTTATTTATCTATGACAAGAATAAACAAACATTTACCTGTCTGTGTTAGACAAAGGTAGGTTAATTAAAAACCTGCCCAAACCACTAGAACAGTCAGACTTCCTAAATGGTTTGAAAAAGTAGCCTGTTGTTCAAGGATATGCAGACTGCTTGTGATAATGCCAGGTAAAAAAAATTAAAAAAATTGTCTGGGACAGAGGGAGGTCTGGGGAATTCCCAAATTTCAATTGTTAGTGGTTTCTTACAACAAACATCCACATATTATCTTCTGCAGTCAGAAGTAAAAGTCGAAGGCTAAATGTTTACTAACTGTATCTGGTGATAAGTTTTTAGTCCAGTGTAATCCGACAGAACATTGCCTAGAATTATTTCTGGGCTACCATTCACTTTTTTAAAAAGATTTTTAAAATAATATCTTCAAAACATTTTCAAATAACTTTTTAAACAGTTTTAAACAATGTAACAGCTTCCTAATTTCCAAATGCAAGTGATTTATACTATGGGCAACGCAGATTTAGAAATTGTTTGCTCCCATTATTATTTTAGACAAGAAGATTTTTCCTGTGCCCGTGTGTTATAGTGTTCATAAATATATATTTTCAATAACCAGTTTAGACATACTCATGATTGAGTTTTGAATGTGGCATTAAGAAGCTGAAGATTTATATCAGTAGGTATGGGCAGCAGCTTGTTTAGATTATTATAAACAGATAAAAAAAAATTCTTCAAATTACATTTACTTTTAGATACATATATTTACCTATTAATTGCAAATGTGTTGTTAGAGAGCTTCGAATTAAAGTGGCATGAGCTTGCAAGAATCAAAAATTTGTTTTATACATTTTGATTTTAATGACCGTATTAAGCCTTGAAAGTCATCGAAAAACTAAATGATTGCTGACGGAATGAGGAAAATTCATACAGTCTGTGTGCTGTGCCAGTTGAAATAGTGCACAAAAAGTAAACAACATTTTAATTATCGAGAAAACTGTTCATTTATTCTCAGCCTAGGTTAGTTCAAAACACTACTTTAACATACATTCTCGAGACTAGTAGCACAAAAAAGCTTTTGAACTGCAGAATTGAGAAAAATAGCCTATAATTTCCGCATTCTGTTGTAAAGGGAAAAATATCAACATTTTGGCAGCTCTGCATTATCATTATCAGAATATTATAACATTTACCTCAGTCTTTTTATGAAGAAAAAATGAATGAAAAAAAATCCAAAGCTGCCTAATGGAGCATTACCATATAGGAAAAACACCCAAATTTGATCAGCATACCATAAACTGTTTCCCCAATAAACTAAATCTTGAGGCAAAAAAAACACAAGTTGTTGAGAAGTGTTTTCAATACAACAAGCTGTAAATGGTGTCATAGAATTGGGGTCCCTACTGTGTTAGTGAAAGCCAGATTAATTGACCATTACCCCACCTGTACACCATACCTGTATACAGGTGCTGACAGAGAAATACCATTGCCTCTGACACTAATGTGAGGTAATAAAAAAGCTGGTAAACAAACATGAGAGTGTCAGGCTTGTGTGAATAGTAAACACACCCAGAGGCATGCACCTTCACTAAACAGCAGGGCAATAACAGTTGCATAACCCAATTACCATAAATTACCATATAACAATATGGTCAGAAATATACGAGTAGTGGAACCTCCAAAATGTCTATATATTAGGAGAGTCAATATGGTCAGTTTACGATAGTTTTGCATAGTTAGGCAAAGATGTCAGCTGATTGCCAATTGAAGTAGAAATTAAAATGGGTTAAAACAAAAATCAGGAAAAAAAATTGTTAAACATTCCACCGTAACAGGCCTCTTTTCTGAAATATGAACTACACTCTTTCAGGTTTATTTATCTACAGATCAGTTTGATTACTTGGTATTTGTAGACCACACAAGCTTTTTTCACTTCCAAAAACCATTCCACATTTTTTTAGAACTGAAAGTGATTCAAACGCTTGACCACTATATACTCTGAAGGATTTTTTCATATGTTGTTCCTTTTTTAAACAACAATGTGGGATTGTATCGTAATAAAGCACAGCTTTTAAAGAACCTAAAAAATGCTAACAAAATTCTGTAGCAGCTTTACATCAAAATGATGATTTTTTAAAAGCACAAATTAATAATTTCCTTATTTCCTGAAAAGGAAATAAACTAAAATTTATCCAGGAGCATATGGTTGTAGTATGCTTAATACTAACAGGGAAATTTTGCCATGATAGGTGAATAGATTATTTGTTTATTTATTTTTATAAAGATTATTTCAGCTATATGGTGACATTGCCTAGATGAATCGAGGAAATCGGGCAAAGATACAGTATGACTAAAATAACTATGGAGTCAAGTTTCTCATTTTTTTATAAAAAGGGTGCATGTCCTTCAGACTGGTTGATGTTTTTCGCAGTGTTGCCAGGTTTCATGCAAGAGGAAACCATGCAAAGATACAGGTGTTGTTGACGTTTAAAAAATATTTCTGAGTGTGCAACATTTGGGAGCTTGGTTTAAATAAACATAGAAAACTTTCGCATCAATAATTAACTATATCTATACATTAATTTGGAGGGACATTTTCATGTCGATCCACCATAATGGATGAAGTATTAGTCTATTTGACAGGACAACACTGTAGGCTTAGATGGTCACCTTATATAAAACAATCATTTTCTACACTGGGATATTCCATGTTAATTCTCATAGAAACTGAGAGCTGGTTGTAATATATACATACATGAAGTGTACACAAAATGTTACACTTACCAAAGTTTACTGTATCAAAATGAAGAAATAGGAAGCCTTAAAGAGGCACACTTTGCTAAACTGTTAACCGTAGGTTGTCGGGTAAATTCCACATGTGGCAGGTAAAAATGGCCTGGGTTGTATAGGTCCGACTATAACTGTCTCTTTTTACTGTCACTCTACTGTTATCAGCTCACTCTACATTGTGTCTATTTATAAATTAGTCACATATATCTGTCACAGTCAGATTGCTCTGACCGATAGACCATGACTGAATTATCTCCCTTAATTCTGGGTTATAACAGGCAGAATGATGTCCCTTCAGCACCAAAATATTTTGACTGATTGATTGATGTTTTACTCCGAAGATTGGGTGTAGAAACCAAGCTGTTTTCCGAAGGAAATCCACGACCTTAGGCGAGTACCTGGAGAAAATAGTTCGAGCTATTGGTGCTGACATTATTGATGTTTTTACATTTGCTTTAGGGGACTCCGTGGCTTGGTAGGTAAAGCGTTGGACGCTCAATCCGAACAGCCTTGGACAATTTTTTGACTGGGTTTTCACACGAACAACCTACATGTATGTGGGATGGTTGCCAGTTACCACCGAAAGGTTGTGGGTTTCCTCTGGGCACCCAGTTTCCCCCCACAATAAAACTGGCAACATCGTCATATAAGTGAAATAATCTTGAGCGCGGCGTAAAACACCAAACAATCAATCAATCAACATTTGCTTTACATGCTCAGTATATGGTTACAGTTCTAGTTTTTGGTTTGTCAGAATAGTCAGTCAAAGTTTATGTTGGCAATTGCAGCAAAGTTGCGCCAGCCAGCGGGAAACAAATGAAAGAAAGTAACATTGTTTTGCTGAACAGGGTTTAGACAGATTTGGTGTAACTAAGCTTAACAGCTCTTCAAGAACAGTTAAGAATATGTAATCCTCAAATTTTAGTGTTAAAAGTCGGCAATTTGCTTGAAATCACAGGATGCTTGTTGCCTATTCTTAGTCAGAAATATTGTATTGCATGTAATATTGTATATTATTAAATCCAAAAACATTTCAAGAACCATACCAAATCCAATGCAACACATCCTCTCTCGACACCGCCACACATTTTCTGGCTTGATTTGAGAGCATAACTTTTTGGAATCTGTACAAACTTTGATTGAAGGCCATGTAAATGAGAGCAACTTTGATTTTTTTTGACAAAGATCATGAGGATCCCAATCCCTTTCACAATAATGTCAATAATAGAAGTTCCATTCAACGTAAACATGAGCGGTCTGTAATGAGCCTGTTCAGATTGTCGCAAATGGGAAATGAAACTGTAGCCTGTAATATTATTTTGCATTTCTATGTTACTTACCTAGCTGTCTTGCGACTGAAAGATCTTCCTGCATGAACGATATTGCCTTGTCCATGTGACCTAGACCCCAGTGAGCCGTGCTTAAAGCCGAGAACACAGACCCTCGCAATTTCATACTGCAGCTTCCGATCTTGAGCGCGGACTCTAAGACCGCTATTGCGGGGCTGTAATGGCCGCTGCTCAACAACTCTTGCCCCACAACGGAAATCACCACAAATGGACTTTTGTCTAATTTCATCTTTTCCAGTTGCTGAAACACTGGCTCCAATTTGGCTGTAAAAGAAAGAGAATAAAGTGAAATGTTAGAGCAAACGTTACAGCTGTGTGCCTAATGGTATTGATATCTAAGGATGAATTGGTACAGAAACTAGAGCCATTGGTGGCTTGCAAGATTGGATATTTAACCAAGAATAAAATACAATAGCTATACATGTATCAAAATATCCATTCATTCCACTGACTAGTTTTATAATACACAAGATGTAATAAAACCTGAAAAACAAAAGTTTAATGACGACTCAATATTTCAGCATTTATTATACCATCTTCAAGAGAGAGAGAGAGGGGGAGGGTGGGTGGTTAACTTGGTGTTTAAAATAAAGATTTAATTAAGAATAAATCATTTAATGATGGTCCCAATTTTGATGGTATGCCATAAAAGTGCTTATTTAGCCAACAGAAATTGTGTCCAAAGCTTATTTCATAAAGATTTAGCCAACCAAACTGATGTCTAATAATATATGCGATGCTTTTAATTAATGTATCGCTAAACACCTATTTTACCTAAAGAGATTTAATGAAAGTTCTACACACAGTATACATGTAGTTACATGCCAATGCTAGAGTTTTCTCCCTTAGAGCATGCTCCTTGTCATGTTTCAGAAAGACAAAAAAGAAGATAGGCGGAGGATTGGCTTTTTTTCTGTGATAATCTGGTATATCCTTCATGCAAGAAAATTTTGTCAAATCACTATTTAATGAATAATCACAGGAAAAGGCCTTTCTCAACCTTCATAGAGCCGAATGATGCACATTGGCTTAGAGAGAAGTAATATTATGGAAAGACACTGTATGAATAGGGTAGAAACTGTATGTGTATTTTGATTGATTCTGTTTATGCTGCACTCAAGATAATTTGACTTTTAGAGCGACATTGCCATGTTTAGTGGAGGAGGAAACCAGGCTCTTTGCCCAGAGGAAATCCCCAGAGCATGGCGAGTTCTTGGCAATTTTCCCACATACAGCGATCAAGTGAAAAAATCTACTCGAAATTTTAAAATTGTTATTTCTTCTGAGTGGGATTCAAACCCACGCTGCATCGATGGGAGGCCTGTGTCGGACTAAGGGACTTACTCTAGCCGACTGAGCCACCGAAACCCCTTGTATATTCTGAGGTTTAATTTTCAATCTAGTATTTACCTTTGAGTGGTGACTTGAGGGCTGCATCCATGATACCCTGCAATAGGTGGGTGTTTGTGGGGTCCTGGGCCAGGCCCCGAGCAAACGCCACCAAGGCGTCTCCGTGCTGACCGAGACATTGTAGTGCCACGCCTTCTCTTAGGTAAGCCTGTAACAAGAAACGGATTGGTTATTTGCTGTGGCATATGTTCATTATATAGATAATGCTTAATTGTTGCCACACTGATTATTTCAAAAATATTGTATGGCAACGATGCCAGGTTGATTCAGGAGGGTCATCCTTTATGCTTGAAAAAAATCAAACCTCTCATTGGATTCAACTCATAAAACTCAATTTAAGTTAAAACCTTGTCAGAAAACCTTAACAGTTTTTTTCTTCAAATAAGACTGCTCTGAACACACAAACCAGATGAGTAATTTAATATTACACATTGGCACAGGCAACCAAATCCAATATATTGAAAAAATCATCCTATAGTCAGTAAAACAATAGCTGAAATGACAAAGATGAAAGTTTACATTGTACTAGTCAAGGTCAGTTTGTAGACCAACTAAGACAACTACAGAGACAGTGGGAGAATGTACATGTACATGTAGGTTAAAGGGGCATGAGCTGCCAAAATTTTTTCACACTTTTTTCGTAATTTCTTATCGGCACAACAGTAAGAGGCTTTGAAGACCATCGATAAACTAAATGATTGGCGTTGGAATGAGGAAAATCCTTACAGTATGTGGCACTTTAAGTGGGACAGGGACATGTACAATATAGATCTGAGTGCCAGGGCCAGTGCTCCAATAAAGGTTACTTGCAATGATAACTTGAAAGAATTTCACCTGAGTTAGCTTGTCTCAACTTAAGGAAAAAAGGTAGAAGTCATGGAAGTTAACACTTGGCGAAAAAAGGTCTGAGCTGAGCCTTAATTACCCAATCAAGCAGGTAAAAATTTATCAGCAAAGGCATCAACTGAGCTCTTGAGCGTGGCGTAAAACACCAAACAATCAATCAATCAACTGAGCTAAAAAAAATGAAGCTTAAGCAAGGTGATCAGTTATATGTTGACAATATGAGCTGAGCCACAAAAGTCTGAGCTAAGCAGCAAAGGTCCCAACTGAGGTACAAATATGAAGCTTGGCACAGCAGGTCCCAGCTGAGTAATAAGGTTATAATAAGGTTAAATTTGTGAGCCAGAAAAAAGTCTGACCTAACCAGAAAAAGGCACCAACCGAGCACCAAATATGAAGTACATGTAAGCAGAGGTGGTTCCAGCTGAGTAATAATGTTATCAACTGAGCCACAAAAGTCTGACCTAAGCAGGAAGGGCCCAACTAAGTGCCAAATTTGAAGTTGGCAGAGGTGGTTCCAGCTGAGTAATAATGTTATCAACTGAGCCACAAAAGTCTGACCTAAGCAGGAAGGGCCCAACTAAGTGCCAAATTTGAAGTTGGCAGAGGTGGTTCCAGCTGAGTAATAATGTTATCAACTGAGCCACAAAAGTCTGACCTAAGCAGGAAGGGCCCAACTAAGTGCCAAATTTGAAGTTGACAGGTGTGGTTCCAGCTGAGTAATAATGTTATCAACTGAGCCACAAAAGTCTGACAAGTTTGAAGCTTAGAACAGGAGGTCCCAGCTGAGTAATAAGATTATCAACTGAGCCAAACGTTTCTGCTAAGGCAACGTGTATGACAGGTACAGGTATGACAATAAATAAAGGTTACCCAAAGGACAACAAAAAACAAAGCTTTTAAAAAGTCCCACAAGACTACAATACATGCTTGAAACAAAAAACACATTGAAACATGTGAGTTGAAAAAAGGGAATATTTATGAGTGTTTAAAGCTCACAGCAAGCTTTTAGGTATTGCACACACTAAATTAACTTTATGAGATCTGAAGCTAATTAGGTAAGCTAACAAATTGCCTCACCTGTATTCATAAGAGGGAATGCTTTGTGGTTAAATTAAGTGATTCTCTTAACACATCGTGATATAACAAAAGAGGCAGAGTTATCAGACACGTGCCATTTTCACTCAGGCAAAAGGACAAAGAAACAGAATTTTCTTGTCGACATCGACTCCAGGGTAATGATGCTGATACTGATAACAACAGACTGGTTTAAAATGTCTCATAACATTAAAGTGGTAATGTGTTGATATTTTCCTGCTTAAAATAATTTCAAATTCTCTATTTTTATCAAGAAGTACAAATCATAAATTTTTTGTGTGTTTCTAGTCTTGAGAAAGTAAATTTAACTAGACTTTAGAAGATTCAAAATAGGTCTAAAATGAATGAACATTCATGTTCGTTATCTGAATTTTGCTTACTTTACGCACACTATTTCTGTTTGAACCAGCCTTAGACATCAGTGGCTAAGTTGGTTAGAGTGATTATCCATCAGTCTGATGCAGATCTCCCATTGATGATAAGCTGGTTCGAATTCAACTCAGAACAAACATAAATTGAATAATTTGTGAGTGGATTTATCAATCAATCACCTTATGTCGGAGAGTTGCTAAGTACTCGCTGAAGGTCAGAGGCAACAAGCCTGGTTTCCTCCCCCACTAAACCTGGCAATGCAGCTATATAAGTGAAATATTCTTGAGTGCTTGATTTCAATATCAATCAGTTAGTTTTCCAATGAACATCAAACCCTCTTAATGTCTTGATTCATTTTAGCGACACAGAAGATAAACAAGTTGCTACTTATAGGCAAAACTACTGTTCTAGAAGATTTTTCCTAGGTCTTGGTTAGACAGCTATAGAAACAGGATGTACCAAAAATTTAAAATATCAAAGAAAGTTTTTATGGCTAAGTTTACATATCCGTGCAGAAAGACTTTGATTGCAATGCATTCATCAAATTCTAGCACTTCAATAAATCTTGAGTGCGGCGTAAAAATTCAACCAATCAATCAGCATTTTAGATAAGGCATTCGAAGTTAAATCAAAGAATATATGACATTTATAGAAAGTGAAAGTTGACTGATTAATACACTCGATTTTATACAATTATGGCAAGACATTTTAATGATAAAAGCCAGATCAAGAAAAACATGTGGTCCCTATGCCCAAAAGAAAACCCTGATCTTCATCACTAAAATCTGATACAAAAACTATCAGAACACATTTTTATTTTCATTTCAACTTACAAACCTTTTTCCTATTTCAAAAAAGTAGCTTGGATTGAATGTCAAAAAAAGACCTACCCACCCCTGCGCTTGTTTTATGCCACCTTCAAGATTATTTCACTTTACATAACGACGCTAACAGGTTTATTGAAACCCAAATTTTTTGCCAAGAGGGAAGCCCCGACCTTCGTCAAGTACCTGGCAAGTCTTCCACTTGGGGCTTGGAGGGGATTCAAATCTATTACCTTATTGATTGACGACAAGGGATGTAGAAATTTACCAACTGATTCACGTGCAGTATTTATACAAGGGTTCCATTAATGTATATGAACACTAAAACACACAGGTAATCTTTTTTACCAAAATAACCATGGACAAAAGTTTGTAAATGTGTTAAAAAGGGGAATATCATTTAGAATGTTTTAAAATATTTGTCATTTAAAAAAGATTTAATCAAACAGAGCCTTAAATTGACATTGAAAATAAAATTGTTTTAATTGATGGCCTATAAATATCAAATTGCTATATTCTGTCGATGGTAAAATCCTTCTCATCTGATTGGACGAACAGTGATCTAGATTTAAGTTGGTCACTGGCAAGGTGTGTATTTATAAAGCAGGTGGTAATCCTCGTCTAGTTTAACACACCTTTGACAGGTAAGATAGGTAAAGACATGGCAAGATGGGATATACTTTTATCAGACAATAGCCTCTAATACAGACGTGATAACAGACTTAACGAGCAAGATCTAGACAGGGATAAAAGGGTTTATGGATTTAATTAAAGGTCAATAAATATGTCACATAACCATTATATCTAACCAAGCTTTTAGTTAGTGGTTTACTTTAACATTTTCTCAATAGTTATGTGCTCGAATAGGTAAATCATGGAGATGAAAACGTTCATTAACAGCTTTCATCCTTGAATCATGCAGTGTTATATGCGGATGAAACGGTCCATTAGACTTAGGTAGTAAGATCCGTCCTACAAGGAACCAAGGACAAGAGCATAAATTTTTCTTTGTCTTTTGAAAGATCCGATTGATAAATTGTTTGGTGTTTTATGCCATACTTAAACATAATTCATTAATACGGTAGCCAATTAAGGTTCTGAATCGAGGGAGCTGGGCCCAGTTTCACAAAGCGATCTTTAGCTTACGGTGGTCTTAATTACCAATGGCAACGTATACCTTTAGCATTGGTTGCCATGGTAGTTAAGATTACACTTAGCTAAGATCACTTTGTGAAACTGGGCCCTGGGCTCTAAGCCAAGAAGAAACAGCTCACTTCACAGATACTTCATCAACCACTATCCCTAGTGGAGACACTGGACACATATTTCAGCTAATTAAAAGATGAATTATTTTGTCAACTTCACTCTGAAGTAGATTTCCCCAGTATGTCCAAGAGGTTGAGCTTCAATTAAAGATGGTTCTACTGCATTTGATTACTTAAAGCATGATTTCTTGACGGCAAATTGTATCGCAACTTATAAATTTGCCTAGTGTGGCAAGTGGCAACCCCAGCAAATTTTGGGAAAGTGCAGTTTTGAGTAGCAGCGATCACGGCACAGTGCTTTTATGAATGACATGACTAACAAAAACATTCTTGTGCCTGTGTTATCGCAAGCAATAAATCGCAAGTGAAAAAAAATATGTTGGAGAATTTCAATGAGGCTTTTCTAGAGTAAAATGAAGCCAAACTTCAAATTTCTAACACCAGTACCTGCAAGTTGTATTTTTTGAAGCTCTTACAATCAAACGATTTTTTAAGTACGCTATGGGTTTTTTCGGAGATGTAACAGAAACTGTAAAGAAAACCAGTTTTTTGAAGTATGTAAACTTTACAGATCAAAATCAAAATGTAACAGAAACTGTAAAGAAAACCAGTTTTTTGAAGTATGTAAACTTTACAGATCAAAATCAAAATGTAACAGAAACCGTAAAGAAAACCAGTTTTTTGAAGTATGTAAACTTTACAGATCAAAATCAAAATGTAACAGAAACCGTAAAGAAAACTTGAATAAGAATGTTTTAATCGATAGCAGACCATTCCTTTTAAGATCGGTCCAAACACACATTGAATATAAATATTGACTGAGTCCATCTGAGCAAACCAAACCAAATTAAGCCATCAATCATCAGATTTTCCAAAGGTGACTGTTGTTTTCTGAGTAACCATAGAGACAATTGGTAAACACAGACAGGAATTTGGTCAATCAACGTGACGTCCAATTCACTGATGATGAATTCATGATCAAATTTACATGAAGATTTTTTGAGATGCTAAAAATTGTAATACACAAAACACTTTCATTTATTTCAAAGCCCAGTTGCTTTAAAAGCAAGAAAATAGTACTGTCCCAGATGAGGTTGATTGTTTAAAAATATATTATCAAATGAATCTGTAGGGTAACGATTAAACAGATTTTAATTGATTTGGCCTCTTTAAAGGGACTATCACCATTCAAATGAAAATATAAATTCTGTATTTGTCTTGAAACTAAAAACATTTTTTAACAAATTCTAAAGTTTGGGATGATTTAGAATTTGAAAATGAAAATTGGATTTCTTGAGCACCCACATTTTAATAAATTTATACTTTTAGGACAATAAAGCTGTCTTCGCCAATTACAAAAGAAGCTACAATGATTGTGTCTTGAGCATACATGCAGCTTTTTCACTACATATTTTATTATTACATATCATTTTGGTAAATTAGAGAATATTATTGATGCAATTTTTGGTACATTGCTATGAGGAAAGATGTCCAAAAAAAACAAAACAAAGAGATTTAGTAAAATATAAAGCACATCAACTCAAAGGAAACCATTCAACTCAATCTAAAAATTCTTGATAAAAATTCCAGTTAAAAAGAAATTCCAGTTGCCATAACAAATTCTTAGCAGTTTAAAGACGGTAAAGGTCCGCTCACACAGTGCGATTTATCGTACCGACTTGTCGCATGCGATAAAAATGGATGTATTTGATTGGTTGACAAACCGTATCAACCAATTAAAAGCATCCATTTTAATCGCATGCTATAAATCTGTACGATAAATCGCACTGTTTGAGCGGACCTTAAGATTTGGCAAGGAGAAAACAAAACACAGGGTTGAATAGGACTGTTGTTTTTAGGCGACATTTACAACTTACTGTTAGTTGACCTTTGCTTGGGTTGAACCTGCCTCGTTGTAGGTTCATTAACGACAGGATAGGGCGAGGACTAATTCACTAACGAGCTAGCCAGAAACACATGTTGTTACAACAAATCAAGATGACGCCTTGCCCAAGGTAAATTCACTGGCACTTCATAGAAGTCACACAAATAAAGACGCTTGCATGAAACATTGAATACAGTCTCAGTTTAACAATATATACTTTCTCTATACAACCTACACAGCAGCTAACGGGACAGGTATAGATTCATACAGCGAGAAGCCGACCAAAGCATTTCTATTGACCTCAAGTAAATTCCCTTATTATTTCAGAGGACAAACAAATGCGGCAAGAACGAGACAGGAAATCCTTTCGTTGTCTTAGCACACAGCTCACATGCCGGGCACAACTCTATATCCAAACATACATGTACCTGCAAACTCTATGTAAACTAATGTCATATCATGCACGCAGATTCTTAAGGTAAATTATGTTTAGATAAGAAAAGCGAAAAATATGAAGGGACATTTGGCAATTGGTATCTGTTGGTGTTTTATCCTATATTGTCATCAGAAACCATCAGATTCTCTCGTGGATGGTACAATAAATACAAAAATATTGCGTTATCGTTCATTAAAAGAAGCTAATTACAGCTCATTGGTAAAAGCTCTCCACCAATATATTAAAGGTTCCATTCATACCAATTTAAATGTGTCTTGTGTGAGAGTCAACTTCTAACTTGTCATAAGTTATTTCCCTAATGAAGTGACACCAAGTGATACTCAAATTCTGGTGACAATACAGATTTAGGGGAAAGGTGGGTGGGGGGGGGGGGGGGGGGGGGACACGAACATTTCAGGATGTCGAAACTTTATAGGAGACGACCAACACAGACCCTCTCTATTTTTAATCTTGGTTAAGTAGCAATGACCCACATTAACAAAAATAGTTTGGATTCATCATTTTTCATGTCAAACTTTTTTTCAATGAGGTGGGAAAATTGTCACATTTAATAACTTAAAATAGTCCCATAACTTCTGTCTCACCTTTTTATGCTATTTTTACATCCTAGAGGAAAAAACAACACCTATCCGTCAAACAGTTTTCAGACAGTGAGCATGAAAAAAAATTATTCATTCATTTTCTGTAGCAGACATCGTACAAAAGTGTCTTATGAAGTTTGATGTTTTTCCTTTGATAAGGGAATCCATACACAAGCACATCTATTGAGAGCTTTGTATTAGAGTCGTTGAAGACGTTAACAAAAGTTTCACGATTCAGCCAATGCATGCGCTGCAATCCAGAGAGAACATCATAAGACAATAAATACGGACATATCACCATAAAGATAAAGGCAGAGAAGATGCATTCTTATGATTGACACAAGTATTAATTGGCTTTGTGTCTTGTGCTATTGTGCTGGGATTGATTGATTGATGTTTCACGCCGCACTCAATATTATTTCACTTATATGTTGGCGTTCCCAGGTTTAGTGGAGGAGTGAACCTGGCTCTTTGCCCAGAGTAAATCTCCAACCCTTGGCCAGTATGTGGCAACTCTTCCATGGTGGTACTTTAGATTGATTGATTGATGTTTGACGCCGTAATCAAGGTTACTTCACTTATATGGCAGCATTGCCAGGTTTAATAGGGTAGTGAACCCGGCTCTTTGCCCGGAGAGGACCTTCAGCGAGTACCTGGCAACTCTTTAGCATTTAGAAATTTTTCAATTTTTATTTGGTTTGAGTGTGATTCGAACCCCTGCCCCATCGATGGAAGGTCTGTGTGTGACTGAGGGACGATCACTCTAACCCACTGGACCATCGAGGCCCCTGTCGTACTTTAGAAGCCGGTCCAATACCACACCACAATGCAATTCAAATTTTTAAATGACATCATTAAGTTTAAAAAGTAGGTCTTTATATAAAACCATGCTAAAACAGGTCTATATTCCTTACAATCTATATCATGCTAAAAAAAGCGATGAAAAAAAATCTAAATATTTTTTAATGAATGAATACCTTAAATCTTCAAGGATCCCATTCTATTGTTTTAACCCAGACAACTCAAGTAAAACAATGACAGTTTCTTATCCTTAACTTGGCTAGATATGTTGACTTATTTGTCAGAAGGATGACAAGGGCCAATAACACCAGATAATGCCCCAGATTAATGATCTTGAAATTGACACCAAGTACCAAAGTGACAAGATAGTGGCTCTTCTACCTGTCTAGTTAACACCAGTTAAATGTGATTTATCCCCAAATAAATACTTCAATAGAGTATTCAAGTATAGAGTTGATAATGATTGGTAGGTCATGAGATAGTTGAGATGCATTTAGAATGATTGACTGCTGTTTCATACAATGCTCATGGCTGTTTCTCTGTATCTTCTGGTAGTGTTGCAAGGTTTAATATAGAAAGAAACTGGGTTGATTGATTGATGGTTTGGTGTTTTACGCCACGCTCAAGATTATTTCATTTATATGGATGCATTGCCAGTTTTATTGTGGGAGGAAATCGGGCTCTATGCCCCCAGAGGAAATCTACCAGCTTCAGGTGGTAACTGGCAACCACCCCACAAAGGTCGTTCGAGTGAAAACCCAGTCAGAAAATTTTCCAATTTTTTGGGGGACTGAGTGGGATTCGAACCCATGACCTATTGGTGGAAGGCTGTTCGTATTGAGCGTTCAACGCTCTACCTACTGAGCCACGTAGGCCCCAGGAAGAAACTGGGATCTAGTCTCAATATATCACTCTCTTCTGTTCATTTTCAAAATCTAGTACCGTTAAAAATTAATAGACTTGAGTGACACCATGACAAATGTTGAGGTGGGGGTAACTTTTCTTTTATGGAAATAAAATGCATTCCTCTAAAAATACCAAGCTAACCTTGAAAAAAGTGACACTGCACATATACTTGGTAGTGAGTATGCTAGGAAAGTTCCAAATAAAAAGTTAAAATATTAACTAAGATAGGCAAGGACAAGAAGGCATGCAGAAAGACAGACAGACAAAAGCGACAACTTAAGCTCTTCCGAAAGTTTCTTAGGAGTATAATTAAGCATTCCTAATTAAATATCAAAGCAATTAGCACCTGAATGCTGTTAAAGGGGCCACTGTCCAGGTGGGTAAAAAACAAACAATTTAATTTGGGAGAATAAAATGTCAAATCCTGGGAGAGGGATTTGTATATATATAAGAAGACAATATAGTGTAAAAAACATATCAAAGTGTCTAATTAAGGATTTGTATAATTTTATTAGAAGACAATATAGCCTAAAAACGTATCAACATGTCTAATTAAAGCTACGCACTGTTTTATCATTCAAATACTGGTCGCACTTTTATGCAGATAATGAGTTTTTATTAATTTCATAATAACTAATTTCCCAGAAGACAATGCTGTGAGGCAGCTGCAAGAATTAATATTGAGAATAACATTGTAGTCATGAAATGACAAATTTATCCAATTAATATTACTAAACAATTTTGGTATATCATTTTATTTGTTTTATTTCTATTTATTATCCTTTCAGGGTGTTTTTTATTCTTTTGCCATATCATCTTATTTTTAATATTTCTATTGATAATCGGTTATGGGTGTTTCTGGTAATTTATCCCCTATTACAATATATAACAATTTTATCATAAATAATAAACCAAAAAAAAGCCGCACACATACTCAGCTTTGAGGAGCAGCACATCGTTTTGATCGCTCAATAGGCATAGAATTCATTCATTTTTGGTTGATTGATGTTTTACGCCACACCCAGGATTATTTCACTTATATGGCAGCTATACCAGGTTTAGTGAATGAATGGGGTGGGGGGGGGGGGGGGGTGAGCAGGGGCTCTGCTCGGAGGAAACCCCTGAGCTCCTTAGGGAGTACATGTACCTGGCAACTCTTCCACATATAGCGATCAAGTATCACGCTGTAACAAGTATTTTCCTGTGCAAACACTCTTGAAACTGTTTAATTGTATGCCATTTATTACGACAGCAAGCAGCCATAGAAAGACAGCAAGCAACTATGGCAACAAAACGCAGGCAGGTGTAAACAGCACAAGGTCTTTCTTGATTAAAATTAACTTTAAAACAAGGTCAGAAATGACAGATTAAACCACGAATCATAAAGAAAAGCTTGACATTTTTTGTAATAATGTAGCCAGCGTTTTGGAATAAATAAAACAATGTACACTTTCCAAAAACATAGGCCCTTCCTTCAGAATATAGGCCCTTCCTATATATATTTACAGTAATTCAATGCCTTTTACAGAGACAAATTTCTTGATGAAGAAATGAAGTTATTATAAAGCCTTGAAATACAGATGGTTCAATAGGTTTTAATATTTGATAAAATTGGGTAATTTATCAAAGTTATGAAAGAAAAAAAATTAAAACAAAACTAGGAAAGTGTTTTGAAATATAAATAATAACTAGTCCCAGTTGGTATGACTATCTGGAAAATTAATGTATGTTAATGTTATGTTTAGAGCCTAAAATTTGATTGTGCAATTTTAATAATTTTAATTTTGGTCACTGTTTTGCTAGTCTGTTTAATGCCATACATCATTAGCATACTAAATCAATACTTTTTTTATTTCCACTGCAATTATTTCACTTTCGTAATAAATTCAAACACTCATATTTTCCTAAAGCCATAACTTATATTAGGCAGCTTATGTCCCTTTAACATAAATCTTACCTACAATTCCAGTCCTAGGATACAAAATTTGGAATTTAGAATTTGGTGTTTTGCAGGGAGATGAATTTGGCCTATCATATTTCACGGTAAGTTATTTACTGGTCATTTCAACAAAGTAGCAAACTCCATTATATTTAGTCAATAGTAAGCGGTCAGTATCAAGAACGGTTTCCGATTACTGTACACATTGAAGCGTGTTTACCAATTTCTGATTCATATATTTACTCAATTCCCATGGCTTTTTGTTCAATCAGGTATAGCCAGGGATCAAACGACGATACACACCGATGATGATCGGGAAAAATGGAATAAAAGAAACGTGCCTGCGTTTTTGAGTCCTTTACTTAAGAGATAGTCGTAGTGTATCGTTACGGTAATCAATAACGGCCTAATGTAGTTGGAATTGATTTGGACAAGACGTAAGCCAGATTCAGTAAACAGGTTTATTGTTGTGGAAAATTAGTAACAAAGATATCTGCAAGGCTTGCCAAAATCTCATGTTTAATACGATAGAGGAAAAAAGCCATTCCAAGCAACATACTACTTTATATTTTCTCATTTGAAAAACATTGGTACCAGGGGGCTAAAATAACCATGGACACGAAGCTACTTTTAAGGTATCACATCTTCATCTACAATACATGTATCGTAACTACAATTTCTTGAGAGGAACTTTAATGGAAATTGTTGCGGTTTTATGCCGCAAGATTATCTCAGTTATATGGCAGTGCTGCCAGGTTTAGCAGGGGAGGAAACCATGCTCTTTGCCAGAAGGAAACCCACGGCCTTCGGCGAGTAACTGGCAACAATTCCACAAAGGATGATCAAGTGAGGACGTTACCAGTTTTTTTAGACTGTCTGGATTAAACAAATCCACGACCAAAAGATAAAAGGCTTACATCAGCACTGTTACAGTATATATATATATATATATATATACAAGATTTAAAATGGTCATTTACGAACTGCAATTGAACTGTTCCTTTTTGAAACAGGTTATTTCACACATGACAAAATTGCCTGAAGAAACGTCCCATTGGGATGAGTAGTCAATCGTAACAGTGAAATAATCCTGACGATGTTGCTAATTAGTAAAATATTCTTACAGTCAGCAACGACAGCACATAACAGCTAGCTGACGAATCTGTAATATTATCTGAGCGTGTCCTTAGACGGGAAAATGTCTAATTCGTCATCTTCCCATGCAAAGTGTTGGACAAGATTACAGAGAAAAGCAAATAAAATATTTTAATCAATGCGCTAATCAAATTTGTTCATATTTAAAAAGTGGCCATCTTTATGAAGTTGCTGCTGTAAATATTAGTCATGGACCTTTAAGAAAACAAAAAATTTGGAAAGTAAATAGTTCTCATTAATAGATATTTGTTAAGCAAACAATTTCCAAAACGTGTATCTAAGCCATTGGTGACACTTCCAAGATCTTCATAACTATAAAGAGTGATAAGGTTTTCTTCAGATATTTTTTCCTCTATTTTCTTTTTCCGAAGCCACTGAAAGCAGTACCGGTATATAGGATTTTCTACTAAAATCAACTTTTAAAGATGTCCATTATCAAAATTCTAGATAACTCATGAATTGAT
The DNA here is from genome assembly GCA_963971465.1 of Lepidochitona cinerea. NCBI lineage: Eukaryota > Metazoa > Mollusca > Polyplacophora > Chitonida > Tonicellidae > Lepidochitona > Lepidochitona cinerea. The sequence goes on from OZ020561.1 coordinate 30,351,360, forward strand.
GATGGTTAACATTCACAAGGAAATATTCAGAGAACTCTTTTAACAGCATTTAATAGAAGTTGAACGGGTACAATAAGGTGAAGAATTACCTTAGTAATAACTTCTTGGTTTATTGGTTGATCAAGTCCAACCCTTCTCTGATCCTCATGAAACCTGTCTCTATGGTTTATATTTTAGACAAGAAGATTTTTCCTGTGCCAGTGTGTTTTAGTGTTAATAAATAAATATCAGTGTCTGTTTTATGTCTTGCTTACCACTTGAAAACCGTGTTAGTCTTTACATTGAAACATTGAGAATAAATAAATACAGAAGTTATCCATACACAAATTGTTGACTTCTTCAACATGCTTTTTACATACTACATGTATATGCCACTATAAGAACTTAAATTGGGTGACTATGATGTAATGATGTAAAAACTACATCATTGTTATCGATAAGTAATTTTTCACTTCATCGAGACTTTTCAAATGCCATAGGATAATATTGGGATAATAAAATTTTACGAAGCTGTATTCTTTCACTACACAATCTGCTAATAACCCATAAAAAATGAAATTTTTCTGTCATGCACAGAAAAAAATTAGCTTCAAGTTAGACAAGACTGACGACAAAAACAATATCCATATTGTATGCGTGACACAGACTACATGCATGCATATATTCCCCAGTAATTTTATCCTAATAAAATTGAAAACAATGACAGGCAGCTGTAAAAACATAACCTGTATTGACCCATTGATAAATCAATAACTACATGTATATTAAACTGACTAAGCTATAAATGAATCTGGTCACATATATCACCAGAGATACATGCACAGAGCTTTGAATTCTTTCGGTAGTGGGGCCTAGGTGGTCCAGTGGGTTAGAGTGATCGTCCCTCAGTCCCACACAGATCTTCCATCGATGCAGTGCGGGTTTGAATCACACTCAGGCCAAATAAAAATTGAAAAATTTCCCTTTGGTAACACTCTCATATAGGAAGATCAAAAAACGTAAAAAACAGTATGATAGCAAACGACTGACCAGAAGAATTGCTTTTTGTATAAAATTGCAAATCAGTGTGTTCGTTTTAAAGATAAATTTTAAAAAGAGCAGTTATAATCAACAATTTGGCAAAGAGTTTCACCCACACAAACACAGCAATTATATTTTACGAATTAAATAATTAGAAACATTTCTTTCCAGTTCTCCTTTTGGGGAGAAACATTCATTTTTTTCTTGAAAAACCCCCAAAAATGTTGAAGAGAAGACAATGAGCAATAAATATAGATACGCTTTACTAAAAACTTAACCTGTTTCCCACATGAAATCATACTTCATTGAGTAAAACAAAAACCATTGTGCAAGTAACTAAATAAATGATCATCCAAAAATAACTGTAGAAAAAAGATGTTTGCACAGGAAGGCTGTCCAATTCAACACCAATTCTCTGATTTATTAATCATATTAACCATATGTTTTTTTTTCTCACTTCCGTAAAAAAGTGACCTGCATTTCATTTGAGTATAATAATTTAGATTTTGCAAGTGGGGAAGCCTATAAATTCTACTCGGTAACAGCTAAGAATAAACAAAAGGTTGGGTTCTACAATTTGTCACAGTGTGAGTTGGCCTATGTAATAATTGATCAACAATATTTTGTTGGCATTGAGACTTTTGCTAAAAGAGTTTTGGTTGCCTCAGAGAGAGCTGTGTACACGGCAAACTTAAAAGGATAAACCGCTAAATGTACCACAGGCTCTGCCACAATGGGTCCATATCACACACCTAACCACAACAAAGCGGACAAAGGAATATCAAAATAAAACTGCCTATCCAGCGGTCAATGGGGGCCAGGAAAGTTACCAATGGCTATCTGGAAACCTCATCTTTAAATAAATGACAGTCGAATAGCACACATATTAACGTTCTACATGTTCTTTTAAAATTGCAAGACTGGGCCCTGTCTTACGAAGCGGGCGTAAGTTACGTCCGACGTAAATCAGTGTTAAAGCTATAGGAACTTACGCCCTAGTCGCAACTGGTCCATGTTGTAGGCCTATGCGCAACTTTACGCCAGCTTCGTAAGCTTAAATTTTACAGATTCATGTAATATATTTAGATAAACTGCTTGTTTTTGCCCTTTTATATTATCAATTTTGGTTCACAAAGTTAGAATTAGAATTCTTGCAAAAAAAATCTGTCACTAAAGCTCACTACTGATTTTTCAGCATCTTAACTTGACAAAGGGAAATCTTGACTAGCTATATGCTAGTCTGAATTCAAATTTTAATTTAAAAACCTACACGGATGTTGATCCAGTAAGATCTGTTATCAATGTAATAAACTTGGGAGGGTGATACGACATTACTTTAATCCACGCCCCCACAGTCTGTCATTAAAATATGCAAGATTAGATTTACATGTTCATAAGAGAATCAATTTCATTAATTTAATTAGTGTTACTTCAGAACAGAAAAAAGTGTGGGAAAATCAGTGTGAAAAACACCCAGGTAGAATTTGTACACTAAGGTAAGCTGTAAGTTAGCAGAGCCCTGTATCATCTATTTGACACTAGTCTGGCTTTGTGGTAGGTCTGCATTGGTTGCAGGACGTAGCGTTCAGTTGTGAGGTCTGCAGGCCCAACCAAACTTAAACAAAATAGGCCTTGTCCTAAACTGGACATTTTCAGAGAAAAAGTTTTGATCGATTGATGTTTTACGTCGCACGAATTGAAAGAATTGTTGGTGGTGGTGGTGGTGGGGGGACAGGCTCTTTGCCAGGAGGAAACCCCGACCTTTGGCGAGTACCTGACAACTCTTCCACATACGGTGATCACATGAAAAATCAGAGAAAAAAAAGAGAAAATACTATTGCTATTGAAATTGAACTCTACAAAGAGTGAGACATGCACTATGCACTTCTTTGCTATTGATGACCACACGTGGTACTCATATATAGAACCAGTATAGACCTTTATTCAACCATTCATTAAACAGCTACAAGGAACTTTTGTGCCGCACTCTGGGTTATTTCACTTAAACGTATATCGCCGGTTAAGTGAGGAGGAAACAAGGTAAACCAGTGTCTTTGTCTGAAGGAAACCACAGAGCTTCAACAGTTGAATACGCGTTTTAGAGAGTTCCGTTGACAAGTCGAGCATCACACTTACGCTACCGAATTTATTTTGTAGCTTCTTCACAAAACCAAGGCAAATCCCTACTGAAATACATGGCTTGTGATTTAAAGCATATATGTTCAATATTATTTGCCAAAATGCGCTAAACTGGCACTTTAAATATGTGTTGGACTTGCACTTTAAATATGAACTACATAAAATAATATACCATAAATGGTGATAGAGCAATCAACAGGTACAACATATACAGAATGTAACTTATCAAAACACTAAATACCTGGCGAACAATGCAGGTTTTGTGAAAAACAAATGAATGTCGATACGTCAAAGGTATGCGAAGACTATCGAAGGTATTATTGTAATCTGTCATAATTAAGGAAAGATATTTAACAGGTCACTTCTTAGTAGCAGCGTTGAAATGAAACATTGATAACATTATATTTGTGGTTATATGACAGTACAAGGCCCCCCAGAATTCAGTTGTCAAATTCATCACTGTTAAGAAGTCATCTAACCATGGTGAATTAGTAGAAACAATGTAATGTCTAGGTCACTGCTGTTGTATCAGATGATAAAGGTCATGATATGGGTGATATTAAGTAGGATTTAATGATGGATGTTTAAGGCCTCACTAAAACCTGATTTTTAAAGCAGCGCTCAGGTCAAGTTAAAATCCGATCTGATTGTCGGCGACTGAATCTTAAGACCGTTCATGTTGACTGAGGCTAGTTCATCGTTCTGGCTAACCGGTCCCCGGCTGATCAGTCTTAAGCCCGCTCAGGTTGATACGATAGTCTGAAGGGAACTATCCTTATGATTGTCTACGACCGATCTTAAGGCTGCGCAGGTTAAAAAAAAAGACTGATAACAGATTTACTGCCGACTGGAGCTTACGACGATCGATCAGATCTTAACTCGACCTGAGTGGAGTTTTACTTGTTTGCGATGTACAAAGCAAATTGTTAACAGAAAAGTAAATTGTTAACAAATCTTTAAACTGAATAGTAAAGTAAAACAACATATGGGCCTACTAGAGATTCTTAAAATGGGAATTTCCACCTTAATGGAATACCTCAAAGACTCATCAGTTAAAAATAAACTCACCTTCTGAGGTAATGATAGCCCATTTTTAATCTTTCCTTGGGCCTTCTGATTTCCGCACATTGACCATTTCATCATGGTACTGTATATATCATATCGGCCCTGCCTCAGCTCTTTAACAGGGCTATAAGTACTCCCATGTGACCATACAGGTAAAATGTAGACACTTTCTCGTTAACACTAGGTCAAAGGTAATCCAATGTCACAGAAACTGTTTTGAAATAGTGGCAGGTACTACATGGTAAATCCAGCCAAAAACGCTTAATGAAAAACGTCTAAAAATATCCTCATAAACGTAAATTCGGAATTCAATTCTTATGCAGTCGTAAATCTATCTAAAACACATTGAGGCGAGGAATGGCGGTTTACTCAACAAGACTGTTATATCATCCGTAGAACTTAAGAGAGCTGACATCACCTTACCTGTGTTCAGGTACACATAAACACATAATGCAATTAAGATGTTAATGACATACTTCAGCTTCAGGTAACATTATAAGGTAAACTTGGAAAGTTCGTTATGCTTCAGTCACCTGTTTTACACCTTCAGGTTAACTTCTTAACCTTCCCCTACATTCAAGGGATGTCGTAAAAAGTGGAGCTTTTTGTCTGAACTTCAAATTAACATTACGTTAACCCTCACTCAGACAAATTGAAACTAGGAGAGCTATCGTTTGAAAAAGTTCCAAAATCCTGCAAAAACTTGGTTTTCCGTCTTCTTGCGAGTAAGGAACAGTGTTCAGTAACAGAAAACATATTTCATCGCAGAATTTTCAATAAAATAATTCTGGATTTCAGATACACTACAAATTTTAGGAAGAAGCCTTTGAAACAAATAACCCAAGTCACAGAATTTCAAATAATATGATAAGCAGTGTAGGCCTATTGTATGGTTGATTCTCTTTGTTAATCCAACAGGGAGCAATAAAAAGCAATGCTTAAAGTACACAATAGCATCTTTCTCAATTCCAATTTAAATAATCAACAAATTTGACAAACATTCTGAAATGTTCAATGAAGAAATTTCAAGCTTGGTAGAAGTAGCCTTCTGTAGAAGTCCTCAGGTTGAGGATGAAAGTCTTCTTAAAACGTAAGAGAAATTATCACCGAATTTCAAGTCCCGCTACCAAATTCAAAACGTGGTCAGTGTTGTTGTAAATCTTCATATGCTGGTATTTTCCTTCCTTGATAAGTTAAAATGTGCTAGACAAAGACTATGGCAGTGGAGTCACGATTTCAGCCTAAACGTTACAGGTGACAGACTGAGCAAATGAATACAGGCAGTGGCTGTCTGACTTAACCAGCCTGTTCCTAATTAAAGGATCAGCCCCCACAGGCCAACTGTCATTAATCCTGGGCATTAAGGGTGCCCCCTACTGGGTGACCGTACACTGATATGAGGCTAAGAGCCTTAACTAGATGCAGTTACCTGTGACAAAGAGCCTGCTAACACATGCAGTACCTGCTCACCTGACTAAGCCCTCATCCACATCAGGCTGCCCTAGAGATATTGTCATATAGCCACACATGTGACAGGTAAACACCAGGAATTATAAATGTCCAGACGAAATCAGAGTTAGTCCATGTCAGGCGACTGGGGATATCTGTATCAACTCCACTATTACAGGTTGGGAATTAGAATCAAGGTGAAGCTGCACTTCAAAAATATACACAGGTAAATCCAGGTATTGATCAAATCCCAATCAGTCAAGCTCCTTAATTACCTGAACACAAGACAGGTGTGTAGAAATTTTCTTGGCAACAGGTAAAAGAAAAACGGAGCTTAAGACAATCACCCTCACATAATGCTTTGGTATTTAACAAAACCGTCAGAACAGGCATATAATGGTTCCCTCCAGACACAGTATATGCAGCAAGGAAGACCTTACAGATACAGTGTAGTTTCTTAGAACACACAGACAATGATGTATTGTTGACAAATAAGTTACCAAACTAAAATATACAGGAATATACAGCAAAAATTGAAGTCTTCATTGACAGATGAAATAAATATTGTTGAAATCGTTGAGTTTTTTTTTCCCCTCGTAAAAGTCAAGTCTCTAACCAACAAATCCTTGAAAATCATAAAATCAAGGACAAATGAACAGTGTAAAAATAATTGTCCATTATTTCAAATGAAACATCTTCTTGTTGCTGGGTATCCAAAAACACTGACGGTTGTGGTTGGAACGGGGAATTTAGCAGGAGTATAGACAGTACTTCGGATTTTCCTTGTACAGGTAGTCTTCAGAAGACAGACTGTTAGGACAGGTAGTTTAAGGACACAGGTACGGTGAGGTATTAATGGCCAATAACGTTACATGTGATCAGCAGGTAGAGTCTCATTTACCTGCTAACACACAGCCCTATTGACTCACCTTAGCCACAATCTGATCAAGCGGGACAAGCTGTCCTCCACAACAAATCTTAACAAACACAGGCCTTAGTTGGCCAGTTAAAACAGCAGGGTGATAACTTCAAACGCTGCCTACTGTGAAATTCCTCTCAAATCTGAACAGTTGATCATACTCTATCTGTGGCAAATCAGCAAGGGCAAACAAATTTTTTCTATCAGCTCAGATAAAGTTTAGGGGTTTTTAATTGCTCAAATCCTTAAAAACATTTGTTTCTAAATCGTTTTCTTTTTCTTCTGTCAAACCATGATAAACCTTTGTTTCTCAAGGGGTTTTACTGCCTCGACACTTAGAAAAAATATTTGTTTCTCGCTGTTTTTTTCATCCGTTAACACAACACGATCAAACTGACAGTACATTTGGTGTTTAAATTCCTCCCTCGCAGGTATAAAACTGAAGCCTGACCTTAATTGCAGGAGAGTTTGTTTGAATCCAGGTAAAATGCCCACAGGTATAATGCAAAATGATATGATCTGTAAACTAATATTAAACTTTGATAAAGGAAATGACTGGCAGTTAAGTTTAATGGCTTAAAATCTTGCCAATTTATTTTTGAATAAGTATCGTATACTTAATGTCGTCACCAAGTTTTATTAGATTTTATAAACAGATACACCTGTACACCTGCTGTGTTCAAGAGAAAACTTTGTATGATGCTGTATTTGAAAATGTTTAAAAAGAACAGAATGATTACTTTGTTTAATCACATACTTCCGGAGGCGTATAAAATAATTTTTTTTATATCTCTTTTCATTGAAAGAAATTTTCCAAAAATTTGAGGTCAAAGACGGAAGATTTTTGCCAGAAAGAGTTTCCTTTTCTTGTAAAGAATTTTGTTGAAGAGCCCGGAGGACGGAAGGAATTCTTGACACAAATATTCTAAATACTTTGGAGGGTTCTGTCAGAAAAATACCCAGAAAGCTAGTGTCATTTAACACTTCAAGCCAACCCAGTCGAAATTGATAAAGAACTCCAGAATGTCTCATGAACGCAGAGCGTGATTGTTAGAAAAAAGGGTGGGTAAGGATTGCTGGGTAAGACGTCCCGAGGTATCAATTGAGATTTAATGGATTCGCAGAAAATCTTTTTATCTGAGGTGTGGGAAGTAACAGGACATATCTGACTCAACTAAAACTGAATCCATATACAGGAACGAGGAACTAAAGTTCACCAGGTCAATCGTTCGAGAAATTACACCAAAAAATCTATCAACCCGTTGCCCCAACATTCAGGAAGGCTTTCAACAGCTGCAGTGATTATTGTTTGATGCCAGCATCAAGATTATTTTCCTTACATGGCATGTGCAAAAGCAAGGAGCTTATGCAATCCCCTAAAATTACATAATTACTAAGAAATATTTTAAATAATTAGTATAAATAACAAAGCACCGATCAGTTTTTCTTTATTCACATTATTTTAGGCCCCCGTTACGCTCCCCCACTAAACCTGGCAACACAGTCATATAAGTGAAATATTCTGTAGTGCGTCTTAAAAGAATCATCGAATCTATCAATCCATCAATCAAATGTTTCTATACACATGCTTATTCTGTGTTTATAATCGCCCAATGACCAATTAAAATATTCCAAGAATTAAAGGAATGGAGTACCTTTAAAAAGTGGTTTAGACATTCTATGTGAATGACGATGAAATAGTTTAAATACAACTGGAAATAGAAGTGTGAGAATTCAGTGTTAAAACCCACCTGGATTACCTGTCTGATTAAGGATCAAAGACTTACACCTGTAAATAGCAGGAATGATTGACCACAGGTAAAACTATGTCATTAATCCATTCACACCTGTCTCTAATCCAGTAAAAAGGTCAGGTGTTATAATACATTTGATTAATCCCAATTAAAGAAACCCCATTGAATTTAATCCTTTAATACCAATTAATGAAATCTATCTGTTTTAATTGGCATTGTTATAAACTCTGAGTTGAGAAAAGTAAACAATTAATACCTGAATTAGAACTTGAACCTTTAATTTACCAATAACACATTCAAATTCATTGCTCATTAAAATTACCCTTATTCTCGTTATTTTGGGATTACGCTTTGTTGAAAATGGCAGAAATTCTTCTTACGATTTTGGGTGATGCACATACTGGGAATCACACCAGTGTCTAAAAGTATGGTCAATATCACCTACATTAAATTCTGAGCATCTTATTAAAATACATCAACCTATTGGAGACTAGCTACATGTATCAACTGGATGACGCATGTTCTTGCATACAGAACATTACTATATTTATGAACACTAAAACACACCCCCACAGGGAAAATCCTCTTGTCTATAATTACCACGGAGACAAGTTTTTAACTGTGTTAGATTGCTTGATTGAGGGATGTTTTACTCGGCACTCAACATTATTTCACTCATATGGTGGCGTTGCCAGGTTTAGTTGGGGAAGAAACGGAGCTCAGAATATAACACTGAATGCACATTTTCTTTCTTATAGTGAATATAAATGAAATGAAAGAAATATTTATGAACACTAAAACACATGGGCACCGGGCAAAATCTTCTGGACTATTAAGAATCAGGAAAGTTTAGAAATGTTGCTTCAAAGTTAGTATGAGAAACAATGCTCAGTTACACATGTACAAAAACCATAGACTTTAAAAAATATTGTCTGAGTGATCCTGAAAAAAATGTAATTTATTTACTTAAAAAGTTAAGATCGACAGAGTAGTGTAGATAATTCAATGTTTTTCAAGCACATGCTTTTGTTTGTTTAAGACATGTGGTTTGTCCGTCAGTATGTTACAACGCAGGAAAAGGTTAGGTGTATGTAGCAACTAATTATCCCTAAATGAAGTGAAGTGAAGCGAATAGCAGACCTATCAAGCCTTATAAAGTACAATAAAGACGCCAGCAAGGCGTAGCAGTGTTACTTGATCTGTGTACCTGATATCACCAGATATCAATCGGTAAACAGAACTGCCGTTTGCTTTGATCATCAATACCACGATCAGATCGATTCCTATCAATAGGTCAGGCATCGAATCTAATTTAGCCGGGCCGTGGTTATTAGAAAAGATGACTGTCTTTGTACAAGTAAAGGACTCTTAAACTTTATTACTAAATAGGAAACGTTTTTTTTTATGTCAGTTTGTGCTAATAAAAATTGATATGTTAAGAGGCTCCTATCAGGCCTGTACTTGTGTCCTTAAAAATACATTATATTTTACAGTAGTTTCTCGCAATGGAACATACAAAATAGAAATGCTTACATGCACTCACTATTAACGAGAGGCATAATTAGTTTGGTGCCTGTCAAGGCTTGTATATTTATGAACACTAAAGCACACAGGCATAAGTGGAATTCAGTAGTTTAGTTGCCAGAACTAACTATTTCCTCCATAAATTAACTGCACTTCATTTTTTCATGGGTTAAATTGAGTTTTCATGGCCATTTTGAGGCAGATTTCCGACCTAAAAAAACTTACTTCCAGGAAACCTTGATAGAGCGGCATTAGTATTTGCGAATTGACAGATTCTGTTTTAGAGAAATTTTTACTTTTGTTTGGCAGCTCATGCCCCTTGAAGATAACAATGAACATAATATATTTTTTAACACCAAAACACACGGGCACAGGGAAAATCTTCTTGTCTAAAATAACCATAGAGATAAGTTTCTAATTGTGTTAAAAAGAGGTATATCATTTAGACCTTTATAAGATGCACAAGGTGCAATCATGTTTTAAAACCCAACAACCTCTGAAACAAAAACTGGCATACAACAAAGAATCCAAAAAATGTCCTGTGAAAAGAGGTTTTGTAAAGTAAATGTCAACAGGTCTAAAATAGCTGTTCTGGAGGGTATTTCATAATACCAGAAGTCTATGAACATAGACTTCTGATAACACTGACTAACAGCTGATAGTGGTCTAAACAGTAAAATGGATTGAATGTTTGGTGTTTCACGCCGCGCTCAAGATTGTTTCACTTATATGGTGGCGTTGCCAGTTTTATTGTGGGAGGAAACTGGGCTCTATGCCCGGAGGAAACCCACAACCTTCCGTTGGTAACTGGCAACCATCCCACATAGGTCATTCTAGTGAAAACCCAGTCAGAAAATTTTCCAATTTTTGGGGGGACTGAGTGGGATTCAAACCCGCTCTACCTACTGAGCCACGGAGGTCAGTTAACCTGTCTAAAGCATTAAGTGAAATTGGCCTGGGGGCTGTTTCATAAAAATAAATATACTGACAAAGTAGTAATATTATAACTTAGCGATTTTAATCAGTTCAATAAATATTAGATTGTTTGATTGTTGTTTTAAGCTGCACAAGATTATTTCACTTATTACACCTATATGTCGATGTTGCCTTGTTAAGTCAGGTAGGAAACAGGCACATGATGGTATCTGGTATCTGACCACCATCCCATATAAAGCATACGGCTGAACAAAAATCATCTGCAAATTTGTCACATTTTTTAAAGATTGTGTGAGATTGGAATGCAAATCTGAATTCTACTGTCTGAGCCGTTTGATTTTTGTGGGAAATCGGTTTGGAACATAAGTGAGCTTTAGAGTTCAAACTGACCCCGGGTGCGGTCAGGAAGCTCTATCGCCCACAGAATCTCAGCTTTATTCGGTAGACAGGTAGGTTAGGTCAGCCCACCTTTATATTTACCTGGGACTGATGTTTGTGGTCAGTTTTGGCACCTTTACATCTGCCTCACCTTGAGAATAGCGGTTAAGATGAGGCGTCTAACTCCCAAGCTGTTATTACAACTCTTTGCAATAATCCTCTCTAATCTCTTCCCACTCTGTCTAGCTAATCTGGTCAGAGAGCCATAGCCTAATCCCTTTGTCAAGAAGAGTGGTTATCTATGGAGGTGTCGGTCACCCCATTGCAGAGTACAATCTAACTCATATTGTCAATGGATGATTTGCCAATTACTTGCAAATGACGTTATTTAGCGACGTCACAATTACTGCCCCAAGTAGTAGACAGAACAAAGGATCCGCCTGTTTATAACATAAAATTTTCGATATTTTACAACAGATAAAAAAAAATTAAAACCTATATTCGAGCAGTTTATATCCGAATGAATCTAGAAATGCGAAAAAAATTGTGGACTTAAAGGGGTTTTAACCGAATATGGCAAAAGTCAAGATGTCCGATCTAAGATTGATGCCGCAATGTCATTTCATTGTCGCTCGCAAAATTGACGAATGGTCTATTGCACTATAGGCAGAACATATCAAATAAACATTTTTCAATCGATCAATTGTTTGGTGTTTTATGCCACATTAAAGATTATTTCATTCATAGTTCATGGCAGTGTTTAAATGTAAGAGAAAAAGCATGCCCAGTGGAACTACAAACCGTCCATTGCTGGCGTAGATTGGAAGAGACTGTCAATTATAAGCCCTACCATCTAAGCCAACGAGACACTGTTCTTTATTAAAACCTTATGGGAATTCAGACATCTCCACAAAACACACGCCCTTTCAGCAGTACCAGGAATTGGTGTTGTAGAGAACTTTTCTTGCTCACAAATTATTTTTCCTTATTTTAAGACAGCTCACTTCAAGACATATGCACTCCCACTAAGTATCCTTGTTGTGAGAAGGTCGTGTATTTACACTGTTATACAAGTAAGATCAGCTATAAATATGCATTGATTTGTTAAAAATAAAAATTATTTTAAAATGTTACTTTGGCTAACAAATATCTAAAGCTGAATTTTATAACCATGTGTGTTATATAAGCTGTGTACGAAAGCATTATTATTATTGATAAAAAATTAAGACATCACCACGCAGTTAGTTGTTTTTGATCGACACGAGCTTTTTAACACCTATATCGGTGTTTTTGTCAAGTGTAACTTTAAAGAGAGTTTCAAACATTTCTTAGAATTATAATTATGGGATATGGACAAGTGCAATATATCTGTGCCATGACAAAAGAAAAAAATTACAAAAAATAAGTGCACTGAAGTGTCCATGTATTTGGCTGATCCTGTTTTTACCTGCAGCAGGTTCACCGCTATTTGAATAACCCTGCCCGTGGATAACGCGGTACACACGATTTTCTGACATAATATTTTCATTTTTCTTTAACATATCAACAAAATCATGGGAGCTGTTGTGGTGCTAAACACAGGTATGTACATGAACCTGTCTGAAAATTGAGTCAGGGTCAATGTTAAGATGATAAAGCCCAGGTGTCTTGTCACATAGCTTACCTGAATACAGGTGTAAAAATACAGGTAGACAAGTCTTGGTTAGGACAGGTGAAATCATCATAAATAAGCCAACAGGGATTCCAACTGTACACTTCTCAGAAAGTTTTTCATAAGGTGCTTTATTATGTTATAAAAGCATGCACGGATTTTTTTCATAGCCAAATATATTTGTCAGAAAGTTTCTAGAGACTTTGTCAGATTTTGTCAGAGAGGAATGCATTCCATCATTATAAGGCAGTGACAATCAGCCACTTGTTCTCATACTTATTAAATTCTAATCAGGTATTTGCACAGGCTACCTGAGGATATATTCAAAGTTTCTTAAGATTGCATTTTGATGCCGTTTCAAAGTAAAAGATATGTTTCTTTTTTTAAAAAATAGGGAAAACTTACTTTTTAAATATCATGGATGACTTAGTGCAACATACCTTTCATGAGAATAGGGAGGCTTCATTTCTTTGATTTATACATGATATATTCTATTGAAAAAGCAATTTTTTTTGACCATTTCAAGTTGGGTAATCTTTCAAGACTATCTCACTCATAGACATGTTATGGGGAGATTTGAGGCCCCCTGAAGCTTCCTTATTCTAAATACTGGACAAAACAGCTAAAAATAACATCAGTAGCTGAATTTAAAGTGGCATGAGCTGTCTAACATAGCAGGCATTTTGTTGAGACAGAATTAGCGAATTCTTTATATTTCAATGACAAGCCTTTAATTTTCAGGTACTTCAAGCACTAAACTTCTATTGACGATAAAAATGTATTAATAAAAAGTCAGAATTCTTGTACCTCATGACATGCCACTTTGAGGTGATATTTGAGCACATAGTTGGCAAAGATGCCAAACCTTCTTATGTCTTTGGCGAATGAAAAAAAGGCTAAAAATAGCACCAATAGTGAATCAATTGACAGATGTAGAAATCTCCAGTCCAGGTAGTAAATCTACACATCAAAGGCATGGATACGTGGATTTATGTTAATAATCACACTTAGACTGGACAGGTAATCAGAGAAAGCCTTAGTGCTCTCCTTGGACTCTGTCCCCATAGAATCATTCGGCCTATTATTGACTTGTGAATGGACTGGCCGGATTAACAATAGTCAGGATTAATCACTAAGGGCTTAATTCTGAAAGGTTTTGTTTGGAAGTGGTAAAGGTATCGCTAATAAAACTCAATCATCAACATATGGGATATAACTACAGTAAGCTGCTTTGTTTGGAAGGCTTTGTTTCGAAGCTGCAAAGGTATCGCTAATAAAACTTCAACAACAAAATTATGGAATATAACTACATGTAAGTTGCTACATGCAAGGGTTTAATTCTGAAAGGTTTTGTTTGGAAGCTGCAAAGGTATCGCTAATAAAACTTCATCATTAACCAATGGAAAACACAGGTACAGCCTACAGGAATTAATAATGCTGTCTGGACAATGAGCGGATCGGAATATCCACTGCTGTGTTGAGTTGTGTGTCATTTGTATTCAGCAAACAAACAAAAGTCAATCAATAAAACTACCAATAATCAATAAAAAGATAATTATTAAGTGGAAAGGATTTGAATAATATTTATACTGAATGTACAGCAAAGCAGGAAACAGATATATTAAAGTGGCAAGAGCTGCCAAAATTCAGATTTTTTCGTAATGTTTTTTCGTCACGAGAAATTGTGAATTTGAAATGCATTGGAGAGCTAACAGATTGGCTATTTTTCTCAAGAAGTACAATTCAGAAGCTTTTTAGTTCTTATAAGTCTCGAAAATGTACGATAAAGTATTGTTTTGAACTAACATTGGCTTAGAATGAATGAATGGTCGTCCCGGTTATGTAAATTTTGTTTACATTTCTAACACGTCTTTGGTTTGTACAGGCCACATACTGTATGGATTTTCCTTATTCCAACGCCAATCATTTAGTTTTTCGATGGCCTTCAAAGCCTCTTACTGTTGTGACGATCAGAAATTATGAAAAAAGTGTGAATGTTGGCAGCTCATGCGACTTTAAGCCAGTTGCCCCTAAAAACCGAAAATGTGTGCTAATAACAGACAAAATTCAAATAGCATGGATGTTCATGTGTATGAGTGTATTTTTGATTCTTTGTTGCTTATGAAAAATACCTGAACATACAAATCTAAGATTGATATATGAAGCAAGCTCTTATTTCAGAACTGAAATTAGCTAATTCTGTTTTAACGATATTTTCCATATGTTTGACAGCTGATGCCACTCTAATAAATTATATATAAAAATGTTGTTTGGTTGTTCCAGGCAATCTAACATGTATTTCCCAGAAATAGTCCTCTGTTTTTTTTTCAATGCAAATTTATGTCATTGATGTAATTATTCTATAAATATATTTTTTATTTTATTTTTTTTTTGGGGGGGGGGGGGGGAGGGACTTGTCTTCATACTTATTTGTCAAGATGTTTTAAATTAGAAAATATATGGATGCCAATATGTCAAACTCTTTCTTAACATCAAAGATGAGTTATTTTGAGAACAAGTATGTTAAAAATGTCAATTCTACAGGTCGGTGACAAACTGAACAAACATTCATCTAAATCATTCTCAAAATGAATTATTATTCAAAATTTCAATTTCAATTTATCTTAGCTGATATCTTAGTTTCCTAAAAAAAAGCATATGTTTTGACCGGAGTATCAGAAGCGTTACTATAGCAAGAATAAGTGAGATGTAGAAACTGTTCCTGCAGTTAAGTCCACAAGCCGCTGTTTACCAAACAAACAGGCTGGGTTTAAAAAGGAAATTGGCAACAGAGGCTGTAAAACACAAGGCAGTGATACAGGTGTTAATTGTTCATGTTGGCTCAGGTAAAAATCGTAAATTGTTTGCAGAAGTAAAAACTCCACAGATGAAGCTAAAGTTAAAGGTTATTTACAGAGTTCAAATACCACATGTTTCTGTTTGATTTACTTTGTTGACAAACAAGGTGTTGACATGGATTAACTTCACAATTCAAACTCAATCCAGAGACTGGAAATTGGCAAAGAGGAATCCAATAGAGTTTATACTGATACGTTTACTTCCTACGTGCAATTATTTATGAACACTAAAACACACGGGCACAGGGAAAATCTTCTTGTCTAAAATAACCATGGAGACAAGTCTCTAATTGTGTTAAAAAGAGGTACCCGGTATATCATTTAGACCTTTATACCCCATCATAAATAAAGTAAACCTATGATATCAACAGAATGGAGCTGCCAAATAATCAAATTATGTATGTATGTATGTAAACCTATGATATTTCATTAGGTTGACAACTGACAAGAGCTTGGCCTTAGTCAGTAGAATTTTCTATAACACTTTGTATTACATTGACAATGCTTACGCATCTTAAGCTATGGTAAGAACATCGTCAGACTATATATTATCCCCCCCCCACCCCTTTCCCAGAAAAACCTAGGTAGAAGGCAGACAGGGGAGTTTAGTCCTGACCAGTTAGTCTTTCAAGCTCTTGTTTCATGGCCTATATATTTATGAGCACAAAAACACACGGGCACAGGGAAAATCTTCTTGTCTAAAATAACCACGGAGACAAGTTTCTAATTGTGTTAAAAAGAGGTATATCATTTAGACATGGCCTATATATATGTGCAAGATGGGCTGTTTGTTTTTTGTTGTTTTACGCCACACTCAAGGTTTTTGATAGGGCATGTTATGTTACACTACTCCAAAAACTAAAAATAAGTCCTGGCTTGGGTTTTACATTTTATTTGCAAGACTTTCAAATCTCTGACTTACATGGTATTGATTTCCAATGGCACAGTCGGTTAGAGTAACAATCCCTCAGCCCGACAAAGGCCTTCCATCCATGAGGCGCAGGTTCAAGTCCCACTCGGACCAAATAAAAATTGACCAATTTCTCAGTGGATTTTTCACCATATGTGGAAGAGTTGCCGATGGTCGGGGGTTCCCTCCCCCGCCAAACCTAGCAATGCCGCCATATAAGTGACATAATCTTGTTAAAGTGGCATGAGCTATCAAAATGTTGATATTTTGACGTTAAAACAGAATGTTGAAATTATTTTTCTCAAGACGTATAATTCAGAAGCTTTTTATTGCTTCGAGTCTCGAGTATATACCATTAAGTATTGTTTTGAACTAACTTTGGCTTAGAATGAATGAATGGTCATCCCGGTTATTTAAATTTTGTTTACTGCTCGAACACGTTTTCAGTTCGTATAGGTCACATACATGTACTGTATGGATTTTCCTCATTCCAACGCCAATCATTTAGTTTTTCGATGCCCTTCAAAGCCTCTTACTGTTGTGACGATCAGAAATTTTGAAAAAAAAAGTGTGAATATTGGAGCTCATGCCACTTTAAATTAAACATTTTTCTTCAAATTTAACATGCATTCTGAATGTGAATGAAAAAAATTTTGGACAAATAAACAATGACAAAAGATGAGTATCAAAAATTGTTTAAACGTTTGGAATTCTTCTGAAGGTGTATTTATTTTGCTTGTCATGACATCAGTTTGGGAACCTCACATTATAAGACAACTGTTACATTTCGGACGGACATTGTCAATAGAGGAACATTCATTGTTCGGTCATTTACAGCCTTGTTTTAACACAGCCATTTTCTGTGCAGTATGGAAACAATGTCATATTTGTAGCGTTTGCTGGCCGCGTGTACTTAACATTTTTCCTACGTGTTGTGTTCCACACACGGAAATTTACCCAAGAGCGGACAAAGACTTTGTCAATTTGGTCAGAAGGTTGAGTGTTTAATGTGGAGACTGGTCACTCTGCTCACCTGTACGAGCCTAACTTTTCTAATTAAACCAACCTTGACATATCCCTAATGAAGGGGCAAGTAAATCAAGGACGTTTTTCTTAACAATAGTTGTTTCATTCTTCAGTTCTAAGGTTACTACACAGATTCTATGGAACGAAAATGAGATTTTTCCATTCCATCACTTACATGTAAGATGTAAGTCTCATGATCCCTGTCACATTGATTGATTGATTGATGCAATCACATTAAAAGTCATTCAAGCTAATACTTATAACTTGTTAGGGTAAATACAAGATATCATACTAAATGTAACTACATTGTAGCTCAAAATCAACTTGCTTTTCAATTGACTGACATAATCTTGATCGAAAATGTATTGAGTAAATTAGATTACTTTGAGTGTGATACTGCCTTTCATCATCACTTTTGCTAAAGTTTGAAACTCTCTTTAAACGTAGGTTCCATACTAATGATAAAATGTCAGTTACACTTGATGAAGACACCGGTACAGGTGTCGAAAGCTTTTGTTTTTAACAACTAACTACTAGGTGATGTCTTAATTTTTTATCATTTGCTAAAGTTATTAAGGACCAACTGACTGAAATATTCTGTACACACACTTGATATCAAACTTGTGACGGGTGGGTTGTATTGGAGTTTTATTTCAAGGGACACTGAACTATTATTGATTTATTGATTGATTTTTTATGTCACACTCTGCATTATTTCACCTCAATGGCGGAATTGCCAGGTTTAGTGTGGAGGAAACCGGCAAAGAAAACCCCCGAGGTTCATCCTGTGCCTGGCAACTCCTCGACACATAGGGTGATCAAATGAACAATCAAATAATAAATTGATAAATTTTCTGTGGACTGGGTAGGATATGAACCCATGAGAACATTCTAACCCACATGTTTTCATATGTTATAAATCAAAATATATATTTAAAAAAAAAATTTTGTGAGAGGGATCTATTTGTTTGCAAGAAACGCATGACGTGATAAAATTTGAGCTAGCAAGAAGAAAAAAAAAATGAAAAGGACAAAAAACAAAAGATGAACTGAATAATGGGAAGGCTTTGTGGCACAGTAACCAGCCAAAGGGAAAAGAGACATTGTTCTTTAACTGACTAGAAAAGGGCTAATATCAGTGTTTTCCACCCTGCCCCCTGGGTACTTGTCATGTGCAGCAAACCCACAAACTATGTCTGACAACTGACACTATTATTCTACAGACTAATGAAAATATAAAAATATGAAAGTGTTTTTTTTTACATAAAACTATCGCTTCTTAAAGCCTGTTAAAATAACTTTAATTGTAATTCAAAAATGAAACTTTTTTCTTTCAAAGCATTAGGTCATTGGTAATGAATTAAAACCTACCTGTACTTCACAAAAATCAATCAGATTCAATTTGAATAGCAGTTAATATTAAAAGACAAAGAAGAATTAGGACCTGCATCTACATGTAGTACATTCTTTTCTACATACTTTATTGGAAAAAAAATTCATAAAAAAATAATAAATCAAAATATTTGTTAATGTTAAAAGATGAATTAAGACCTACATCCGGCTAAATTCAAATGTAGTTAACTTTTGACATCTGTCATGAACGATTCATATAAGCACTCACCCAAAAGTAAATAATTTAAATTTTTGAAAAATTAACATCGACATATCAACTCAACTTTTGAAAAGTTGACAAAATCAAATTAGTGTTATAAGATATGTATCATATAAGCCTGAAGCTAGACTAATGACATTTAAATAAGTTAAAATAATTCAACTTGAATAACCCCTTTTCTTAAGATACAGAGTTCATATTTTGATTATGAAAGATATCTTGATAAATAAATACTGACTGAAGCCAAACTCCAGTCTGTCGTCAACCTAATGGAATATCATGGGTTTTGGTTTATTACAACAACTACGATTGAGCATAAAGGTCTTAGTGACATACCCCCATTTTCAACACAAGAGTTTAAGAAACTCATAATACGCCCGCAAGGGTAAATTCATTGTAGCACACTACATGTATCTTAATATTCAATATTAAAGACATGCTTTAAACAGAATTTCGGCTGGTAGAATCTTTCAGTCACCTAAATAAGACTGGGGCTTGGTGAATTTTAGAATTTGACAGAACACATACCTATAAGCTGCTACCTATATCTGAAAACTGTACCAAAGCTACTTGCAAAAGTCTCTACACTACATATAGGCATACAACAGTAATTTCATTTAATTACGGATTAAACAATAGAAAGAAGGTCGCAACTCATTTGATCACCTTGGTTATCAAAAAGGTGTTTGGATATAATTAAGCTATTCTGTGAAACCACAGACAGAATAACAGCCATTTCCTCAATTACTGAATGCCTAAAGGCTGGGTGACTGTTTTTTGTCAACACATATAGCGAGACTCCAATTTACTTTTAGTACCAGACAAACCGTCCACTCATACATGTAAGATAGTTATAACAGAAAAAAAAATTGATAATCCATGCAATAAGTACTGAGTTACTCAATGCCAAAAGGCTGGTGACTATTCTGGTCACCATAAATATAGAGATCCCAATTCAATTTGGTACAGGACACATCGTCTAATCATAAGCTTCACATATAAGAAGAAAAAAAATTATAATCCATGAAATGATTACGGAGTAACTCAATGCCAAAAGGCTGGTGACTGTTTTGGTCGCCGCAAATTATCAACACTCCAACTTAATTTTGGCACAGAACACACCATCTACTCATGAATCAAATATAACTAAAAAGAATTAAATCCATCGAATAGTTCCAGAGTAACTCAATGCCAAAAGGCTGGTGACTGTTTTGGTCGCCGCAAATATCCACACTCCAACTTAATTTTGGTACAGAACACACCATCTACTCATAAGCCAGGTATAACTAAAAAAAAAATTAAATCCAACGAATAGTTCCAGAGTAACTCAATGCCAAAAGGCTGGTGACTGTTTTGGTCGCCGCAAATACCAAGACTCCAACTTAATTTTGGTATAGAACACGCCATCTACTCATAAGCCAGTTATAGCTAAAAACAATTTCAAAATCCATGCAATAGTTCTGGGTTTACTGAATGTCAAAAGGCTGGTGACCGTTTTGGTCGCCGCAAATATTGAGACTCCAAATTTTTGGTACGCGACACACCGTTTATCTATAAGCTACATATATCAGAAGAAAAAAAATAAATTTAGGCAAAGGTTTTAAGTTATGGAGCGGACACGAATCCGGGACGGACAGACGGACGGACGGACAACGGTATACCAATATACGCCCACTTTAAGAGCGGGCGTATAACAATTAGAAACTTGCCCCCAAGGCTGTTTTTGTTGAGAAGGTTTCTCCCTGCATTTTAGTGTTAATTAATATATTTATGAACACTAAAAAACACCAGCACAGGGAAAATCTTCTTGTCTAAAATAACCACAAAGACAAGTTTCTAATTGTGTTAAAAAGAGGTATATCATTTAGACCTTTATACCCCATCATAAATTGTTGATATTATGAGGTCGATATTATGATATTATGAAAGCCGATATTCGACTCGACGCCTTCGGCGTCTCGTCCAATATCGACTTTTAACCCAACGGCGACTCGTACAATAAATATCCATATTGGATGCGAAGTCATATAATAAACTTTTTAATATACATATGCAATCAAACGCCAACAACAATTATTGCAAGTTTAACTTTAAACAAGCACAATAATTTATTTCAATATTCAACTTATTCACAATTATTAGAAAAGAAAGCCCTGCAAGAGCCAAATTTTATAAAATTACAAATTTACCTATAGACCTATCAGCATCATCTAACATCTTGCAGAGATATGAGGGTCCTGACAAAACGACAGGAGCGAAGCAGACGACTCTGCGGTGACGTCAGATTCGAACGTTATACATCATCGAACTGACATAGTCGCTCTTCTCTCTGCTGATACCCGGATGAAAATCCAATAGCACTATCCAATATCGATTTCGGCTCCAATATTGACTGATATATGATTGACACGTGGTACAAACGCTAGTCTTTCATTGGTTAATGAATACTGGTTGTATAATAAAAAGTAATATTAATATATGTACAGATGGGTGGTCCAGCTTCTAATGCATACGTTATTTTAGTTAGGGAATTATACGATTTACCATCACTTTTAGTGCAGAGGCTATTATCTGTGACAGTTGGTTTTAAATTATATAATGTATACATTTCTTGTAAATCTAAAACACACTGGAACAGAAAATACTTTGTGAGTTAACATAAACAGGGACACAAGTTCCCAGATTTATTAAATAATTGTTATGTTACAGCAGGGGCAACTCAACATTTCACCTTTTCCCCCACCCTTAACAAGTCCCTTGATACACTAAATTTTTTTATCGTAAAATAGGAAGAAGTCAGGTCTTTGGACTTTTACACTATCCCCCCCAACACACACCTTTCCCAAAAAAAATCCACACATTAAAAGTAAGTCTTTTGTAGACCAGAAAGAATTCAATTGGCAACCCCTGCACAATCAATTATTTCATCTCCATAGTAAACATTAACAGTGAATTGACAGTTATCATTTTGTGAAAAGGAGACAACCACCCAAAGTCGCAGTCCTGAATAAGGCAGTTATATCATTCGATTTGGAAGGAAAAAAAACCCGGACAAAACAGTATAGCACAAACTTTTAACGAACACCCAACCCAACCCATATTGACAACTGACAATTGATCCCTTGGTTGGACCGTGTAGTGCCTCACACACTATAAAGCGTGTAATAAATTATTACTACTTTTTTCCTCTGATATTGTTAACAGTTTTGCCTTTGGATATGTAACATCTTGCAGTCGTGTGCATCACAAAAAGGTAAAGTTGATTAGAAAAATAAATGAAAGCATACAAATGAGTCATAGATGTCAACAAAGTTCTGTGTAATGCAATTATATGGTACATTAGTTTACGAGAGTGGATTTCATTGATAAGAGCTTGAACCAAATTTTGCAATTAAAAAAAAATATATTTGTATTTCGATTTAGTGGCAAAAAGTTTAAGGTAATTGAAAACACCCTGTTTCAACAATCTGTGATTGGGTATAAAGGTCTAAATGACATACCCACCTTTTTAACATAATTAGAAACTGGTCTCCTTGGTTATTTTAGCGAGGAGATTCCCCCTATGCCTATGGGTTTATTTATGATCACTAAAACACACGGGCACAGGGAAAATCTTGTCTAAAATAACCATGGAGACAAGTTTCTAATTGTGTTAAAAAGAGGTATAATATCATTTAGACCTTTACACCCCATAAATTGTTTTAACAAACTAAACCTTAGACCTATGATATTTCATTAGGTTGATGACTGACAGGAGCTTAGCATTGGTCAGTAAAATTTTCTGGAATCCTTTTGTTAGTGTTTAGAAATATATACAAATCTAGTTAGGTGAGATTTGTAAGAAAATACAGGTAAATATCCCCATTGGAACCAAAATATCCGTCCTTACATTTGATTTGATTGGTTAAACATTTGATTAATCGAATGATCTATTCAATGGGAATAGTGTCGCACTATTAAGCAACACTGTTTGCCAAAGGACAGTTGATTATACGATGGACTGTGCCCTTACCTAGATAATTATCACAGACCAATAGCTGGCAACACATGCTTATACCCATTCCAATTGAATCATTCTTAGCCCAACACACCAAAGTAATTGACTCATCAAACAACTGGAATGAATTATTATTTAAGGAAGCCCTCTCCATCAGGAGATTAAAACCGCCCCTCAATCACGGAATTATGGCTTCAAAAGAACTCTCCTTATTTCGTTAATCTCTGTTATAACCCATGTAGTTTATTCTAATACGCCATCTATCGCCAGAAGTGAATTTTTTAAATAATTTTTTTTTTTTTTTTTTTTTAAATAATTCCTTTGTTTTATTAACTTTTCAAGACCTATTACCCTTTCTATTGCTTATGCATAATAAATATATGATTTTAATTAATGCGGCTGATTGTAAAATTCAATTTGATATACTTACAAACATGTATTTTATTTTTCTCAAATTTTACCAATTATTATTGTGAATGTATGCATATGGCCTAGCAATGTTTTCAGTGACAGATGTTTACTTAATTTATTAGCCTGGCTAGGTATTATGACTGCCCTTTAGAACCCTGCTCTATTGTAACTAAAATTTTAATCTCCCATGCCTTCTTAGTGTCAACCATCATTGTATTCTGTTTTTTTATATAAATACACACTGTCTTTTGATGTACTCATAATTCTCCTGACGATGACTTAATTAAAGTCGAAATATTGAGATTACACCATGAATATTTTCGGAGTTTCCTTACTACTTTATCATGCTTATACATATTTTCTGATTTACGGAAATGCAAACAAACTTAAAAGGAAGTCTTCAAACCAGCTTGTGACGTAATGGTCTCTTTGTGCTTCCATACTTTACGCGCATGTTGTATGTTATGCTTTTTGCAAGACAGTAGCCAGACTATTATCATGTAATATGGACTACTAGTCTGAAGTAAAGATTATTATTATTATTAAAAAGTTAAAAGTATTTATGGAATTTGAGCATTCCAATATCAAGGTTGTGAAAATCGCGTTCCTCTGATTCGAGGGCTAACATGGGGGTCTCACTCTACTCATGATTTCGGCAACTTCACATTATTTGTTTTTGTGGAATCTTTAACGAAAAATAAACTTTCTAAAAATGCCCAATATATTTTAATTAATAAATATATAAAGCAAAAAAACTCTAAATCTAATGGAGTGAGCTGTCAACATTATTTCAGTTTTATTGCTACACAAGTTATAACTAGCACCATATTTAATTAGCTTAATTAAAACACTTTCTTTGTTTTCAATTGTGTCATTTGTTGAAAATAGAGGCACAAGTTTACAGCCGTGGGGTTTTACAGATGAACCCCTTAAAAAAAACTCATAAAATTTGTCTAGTAGGATTTGAAAAGTTTCTTTGTTGGTGAACCAAAAAAAGTTGATAAAACGATGAGAACCTATAAATTGATTTTTTTAAAATGTTTACTCAAGAGGATCAGACAAGCCTTTCTTTATATACCAAAATGAAAACTTGATATCACATACACATAATTATTTCAGTATTTAATTTTATAACTGAAAATAGGTCTTTTACTGATAGCAATACAAATAAAGTAATTTATTGATTGATATTTTATGCTGCACTCAAGATTATTTCACTTATATGAAGGTGTTGCCAGGTTTAGGCAAATAAAGTAAAATTCATATTTATTCAATTAAAAGAAACCTAACGTTTGTTGTAATTTATACATACATTTCAAACATAAACAGAAAAAAATTCAACTGTGTTCTGTTGTGTTTTATTACAGACGAAAAACTATTTTAATTGTGGGAGTATTGTCATGTTTATCTGGAAAGCTTATCTAAAACCCAGCATTCAGATGGGGGCTTTTTCAACTTACAACTTAAATTACCACACCAAGGAATATTCACTTTAACCGAGTGTGACCAGTCAAAGGTCGACTCTAATTACTATAAATTTGGTCTAATAACTGGAATTTACTATTAAAGTGGGTATTACTCTAAAAAGAAACCCACTATTAAAGTGACTCACTTTTTGGTGATACTTACAGTTGGTACGCCTATGTATCTTCTGGACGACCGCTGATTGCACGATCTGCAGCTTTCGGATTCAGCTTCTCTACGAGTTCATTATTTGGATTTAAGCTTGCGACTCATTTCCGTTGCATAGCTTACGATACCATGTACTTTTGGTCGGTAGTTGCTATCTTTTTTAAGTCAAACTACAGAAACATATTATTAAAGGGGCATGAGCTGCCAAAATGTTGACATTTTGAAGTTACAACATAATGTTGAAATTATTGGCTATTTTTCTCAAGACGTGTAATTCATAAGCTTTTTAGTGCCTCTAGTCTCGAAAATGTACAATAAAGTACTGTTTTGAACAAACTTTGACTTAGAATGAATGAATGGTCGTCCCGGTTATTTAAATTTTGTTTACTTTTCGAACACGTTTTCGGTTCGTACAGGCCACATACTGTATGGATTTTCCTCCTTCCAACGCCAATCATTTAGTTTTTCGATGGCCTCCAAAGCCTCTTACTGTCGTGACGATCAGAAATTATGAAAAAGTGTGAATTTTGGCAGCTCATGCCCCTTTAAGTAAATACCATACTATTGAGTCAGACAAAAATTGAGACGTGAAGTTGTGTTTAAGGATAACCATTTTCACACACTGTACGGTGGGTCATGTTGCCTTAAATTCCCTCTAATGGACAAATCTTTCTGGCCACATTTAGCACATTTCTTTTCTAATGGTCGAATCCTTATGAGGAAAAAAGTGGCTGAATCTTTAGAAGAAATACGGTATCCATATATCAGAGTAAGTACCCCCTCCCCCCTTAACACAAATACACCCTCCCCCCCACCCCCACCCCTTTACCCTCCTTTATCATCAACTCCACACCATTGAAGACAGGTAACCAATTAGATTAATTGATTGGTGTTTTACGCCGCGCTCAAGATTATTTCACTTATATGGCGGCATTGCCAGTTTTATTGTGGGAGGAAACCGGGCTCTATGCCCGGGGGAAACCCACGACCTTCCGTTGTTAACTGGCAACCATCCCACATAGGTCGTTCGAGTGAAAACCCAGTCAGAAAATTTTGACTGAGTGGGAATCGAACCCGAGACCCATTGGTGGAAGGCTGTTCGGATTGAGCGTCCAACGCTCTACCTACTGAGCCACGGAGGCCCCGCAACCAATTAGAGAGAAAGGATGTAACCATGGTTGTGCAAAAAAGATACAATGCTATGCAATCAATGTGGCAAATATGTATCATAGAGTTATTTCCCTTGAAAAGCTCAATGCTTGATTTTTCATTTTGAAAACCATTAATGGGATACTAAATTCAAAATAATGGATTTTTTTTTCAATCATAATGTAAGCAGTTTCGTATTTTTTAAAACAAATATTAAATATTTACAAACAAAATTCAACACATCAATTAATTGAGTGAAGCTCCTGTCAGTCGTCAACCTAAAGAAATATCATAGGTTTAGTTTGTTACAACAATTTATGATGGGGTATAAAGGTCTAAATGATATACCTCTATTTAACACAATTAGAAACTTGTCTCCATGGTTATTTTAGACAAGAAGATTTTCCCTGTGCCTGTGTGTTTTAGTGATCATCAATTAATTGAGTGTAAGTCAAATTTAGACAACAGAGTCTTAGTTGTTGATCAAATTAAGGAAAACAACTGAGACCAACAGTAACAGAAGAGGTTTCAAGAGATGTACATGTAAGGAAACAAGCACAATAAATTTTCTTGCTGAAATGAACAAGTTGTCTGGAAGAAATTAGGGGGGGGGGGGTCCTCAGCTGCTCTTTTGGCAGAGTGGTACTCCCTAAGTCTGAGACAAGCTTTCATCGACGCATCATGGGTTCAAATCCCAATCAGACCAAATAAAATTTAACTATTTTCTGGCGGGATTTTTCACACGATTGCTCGATGAACAAGAGTTGCCAGGTACTCATCTAAAGGTTGGGGGTTCCCTCAGGGCAAAGAGCCTGGTTTCCTGTCCCACTAAACCTGGCAATGCCACCATAAATAACAGAGAAATAATCTTTAATGCTGTGTAAAACATCAATCAACTTGACAAAATGCTAAAAACAAATACTCAAGAGGAGGAAACTGCAAAACATAATCATTTGTTGGTGAATTTTAACGGACTTATTTTTTATAACCCAGAGCCCTGTCTTTTAAAGTTTGTTAAGTTACGTTAGACATAAATATTAATTTTACAGTTCTGCCTAATAGTGAGTTGTTGAAATATGTTTTTTAATATGCTGCAATTTCTGATTATTTTGTACTCTAATGTTATAAAAAACAAAAGTTGTCTGCATGGCTGGTTAATGCAATGCGGCCCATATGTAGGCCTATTTACACCCTGGTTACAACTGGTCCATGTTGCAGGCCTATGTGCATCTTCACACCAGTTATAGAAGACAGGTCTCAGGCCTCACAGAAGTGGACCAACATTTTTGTTTGCATTTCAAGGGAGTTAACTCCACCTATCTAGAAACCCCAGGTGGAGAGCTGTAGTATTAATAAGGTCCAATTTAATGACACCTGCTTAATGGGTCTCCTGCTGATTTTTTTATGAATGTCTAACAAGTGTCGGGCTATAAATACAAACTTATTGTCCATGTTATTAGGGCTTAAAAAATGCCATATTATACATTTTATATGAAAATAGATAATATAGGACCACCCAATATGAGCCAGGCTTGTAATATTATAGAGTATTCTGGAAAGTCAGACATTATAGAATTGATGTTATATTCAGACACATAAATCACATGAGTTTAATTAGTTAATGTCACCCGAAAATCGGTAGAAGAATTTCTACTATATTTTCAAGAAAGTGTAATCCCAAAATAACGAGAATACATAAATCACATGTATCAGTATGACTGTTCGAAGGACGAATAATAGCCTACCTGTAGTATAATTGTAAAAACACGCGGAGGAATTTTAGCCATGACAATTGAAAGTAAGGAAATCAATGATATTAAATTCATATAAATTTAAATAAAAAAAAATTTAAATAAAAATAAGTATGACTGGAGAGGGGGGGGGGGGGGTCAATAAAAAAATGTGTCACTGTGTCGCCTCAGCGATTGACTCAGTGAAATTGGAACCCAATGCCAATCAATAGATCAGTGTGAGAGATTTCAGCTAAATTGACCAAGTATCCGTCCCACACTTCATCATGTAGCAATCAAACACAGAGTTAAAGTCAATAAATTTCAGTTTCAGTTTATTTCCTTTTCAGTAACTTGGCACAAACTTAATATAGCCTTATTAAAAGTGTGGTTAAAATATCTTTTTCTATCGCTATTCAGGTAAAGAATTTCAGAGCAGAACTTCCTTATCCCTTTCTATAGAAAAGAAAAAATGTTCAATACCCTGGTAGCCATATTTGTATAAATGTTTTCTTTTTTTCAGTAGGCATACATACAGCATTGACAATCATTTACACATATTAAGGGTGCTTGAAAATTGAATAGATGTAAAGGTATTTTCAGACCTGTTGAAAAAAAGATACATTATTAACAAATATTTTTCTCTTAGAGAAGCTAAGAAATTCTGTACAAAACGTTACTTTTCTTTAAAGTAGAATTCATCTTGGTCCATTAGCAAGGAGTTCTTTTCAACGTGAACCAAAATGGTCAATGGGGCAGGATTCACTGCGGAGACGTTTTCAAACCGCTGAACACATTCACTGTGTGCATATATAAGAAAGACTTCTAAACAGCCATTCATCCTTAAATGGTTAAGAAGTAAACTAAAGTGGGCACAATTTATGGAAAACTTGAGGTTAAGTGAAATGACTTCAATGATTTACTGACACCTGTAAACAAATTACAGGTAAATAGGCACTACAGTATGAAGGCCACCCTTTGAACACTGGGAAGTAGTCCCCCTTTCAAGAATCAAACAAAGGTACCCAACTTCTAGTACCTTTAGTATCCAGGGGGCTGTTTCTCAACACACTTACGCCCGTCCTAACTTTGCGCCTGGTCGTAACGTAATGTTGAGGGTATATGTTGCCATGGTAGTTACGCCTTGCATTGGACTTACGTCGGTCGTAACTTTGTTGAGAAACAACCCCCAGAAGACACATCCATGTTAAAAAGGACCTCCCATCTTTGGTTGATTGACTGATTGATGTCTTATGCTGCACTAAAGAACTTAAACGTCAGTGGTGCTACTGCTAGGGTTAGTCAGGGAAGAAACCAGGGCCCACTTGCACAAAGCGCTCTTAACTTAAGAGGACTCTTAACATATCTCTACAACATGGAAAGTTTACAAGCACTCTTAAGTCCCCATGTTGTAAACATACACTAAGAGTACTCTTAGTTAAGAGTGCTTTGTGCAAGTGGGCCCTGGCTCTTTGGACACAGTAAACGCTCGCCCTTCAGTGAGCAAGCAACCCTTCTGCATTGGGAGGTAAAAATTGGCCTCTGTGGCTCAGTCAGCAGGGTGATAGTCCGACACAGGCCTTCCATCGAATGGTCATTGGTTTGAATCCCACTTAGACAAATACAATTTTACAAATTTCTGAAAGGGCTTTTGACTGTCGTTGGAGGAGGATGAGTGGGGCTTAAATCATCAATCAATCAAGAGATGAAGTGCATTATATATGGTATGAGGTACAACATGTTCTGAGCTATTTCTTTCTTTATAAAAAAAAACCGCTGATATATATTTATGAAAACTAAAACACACGGGCACGGGGAAAATCTTCTTGTCTAAAATAACTATAGAGACAAGTTTCTAATTGTGTTAAAAAGGGGTATATCATTTAGACCTTTATACCCCTTAAGTTGTTGTAATGCCAATATATTTAAGAACACTAAACACACACTTGCACATGGAAAATCTTCTTGTCTAAAATAACAATGGAGACAAGTTTCTAATTGTGTAACGCATATATATTTATGGACACTAAAACACACGGGCACAGGGAAAATCTTCTTGTCTAAAATAACCACGGAGACAAGTTTGTAATTGTGTTAAAAAGAGGTATATCATTTAGACCTTTATACCCCATCATAAATTGTTGTAATAAAGTAAACCTATGATGTTTCATTAGGTTGACGACTGACAGGAGCTTGGCCTTAGTCAGTAGAATTTTCTGGAACACTTTGTATTACATTGACAATGCTTACGCATCTTAAGCTATAGAAAGAATATCGTCAGACTATATATTATGCCCCCCCCCATACCCTTTCCCAGAAAACCTAGGTAGAAGGCAGACAGGGGAGTTTAGCCCTGACCAGTATGTCTTTCAAACTCTTGTTCTTTTTATAAGCAATGACTGGCCTTTGGGTCAGAGGTCGAGCAAGTTTACTTTGAAGTAGTTTGTATTCTTCTACTATAATCTTGGCCATAGCGATGCTAGCTTTGTTATACTGAAACACAAATGGTATTATAGTTTTTTCACGACATCTTCCGGGGTCCAAGTTCAAACCCAAAGGATAAATAGTTTGAAATGTTTGAATCCAAAAACTTTCCCTTTCCAAACGTTTGTGCTTCGTATCTGCAGCGGAAGTGAGAAATGGGATTTTCTCAATAGGCATGATTTCAAAATGGTCCTTGACCGAATGACCTTGATTGTGTTGTGCCACGGGTACATCATGTTTAAGTCTTATGCTAGATAAATGGTTGGCTGCTCTTTGTCGTAGAGAATTCTGAGTTTCTCCGACGTACTGTTTGCAACATTTTTTGCACGTGATTACATACACGATATTAGAGGAGTCACAATTAAGATTCTCTGCCATTTGATATTTGTTGCGAGTTTGTTCTCCGAAAAAGGTTCCGCGATTGGGTACGTATATATCGAGTTTGCATCGCGTCTTAAGGCATTTTATTGATGTACCTGAGAGAAATGTTGGACGGTAGTGGTACACTCGTGAAGGGGAGGTAAGCGTATCGGGGGATGAAGGGGGAAACATGATTTGTCTTACTGTGTTAGATTTCATCCTTCGGAGTAATCTAATAGAATACTTCCTAGGGAGGAGAGCTTTAAAAAGAACAGAACAAGCCTGGTTAAAAAAATCTGAAGAACTACAGTTTCTATAGAATCTAAAAATCTGAGATTTAATGACTCCCTTGAAAGTGTGAGGAGGATGGTATGACCCAGCATGTAGTAGCTGATGCGTGTCAGTAGGTTTGAAGAATACTTTGTAATCTAAATACCCAGTAGTATGATATGTATGACCCTTGTAAATAGTTACATCCAAAAAATCCACAGAAGTGTGATCAATAGTAGGCTGTAATTTAATGCTTGAGTCATGAGAATTAAGAGTATCAATGGAAATATGAAGGTCTTCCAACGTATGTTGCCAAATGATAAAAATGTCATCCAGATACCGAAGGTAAATAAAAGGTTGTTGGTGACATTTGTGAAGAATATCACTTTCCCACTCAGCCATAAAAATAGAGGCAAAGTTAGGACTAAAACGTTTCCCCATAGCACACCCTTTAATTTGCTGAAAGATCTCCCCATTGAATTCAAAATCGTTACCTTTTAAGCTAAGTTCCAGCAATTCTAAAATGTCTTTATCCGGACGACGGTGGTCAGGATATCTTTGGAATGCTGATTTTATGGATTTAAGACTCAAATCTATGTCAATGTTTGTATACATAGACTCCACATCCAGAGTAACCAAAATCACATCTTGTGGGATGGATTTCTCAGACAATTTGGCCAATAAATCGTCCGTATTCTTTATAAAGCTAGGATGCCGATTCGCTATAGGTTTTAGATAGTAATCAATTAGCTCTGATATTCTATAACTTTCACTGCCACAATCTGAGATAATAGGACGCCCAGGGGGCATTGTAGGCTTCGGCCATTTTTCAATGGGTTTGTGAATTTTCGGAAGAATATAGAAGACCCTGTTTTTAGAGTTATGATCAGATTCCAAATAGCGATACTGTTTTTCATTAAGTAAGCCTTTATCTTGAAGAGAAACGAGAATTTTATTAAACTTCCTAACATTTTCAGGCCAAATTTCCTTATCAAGTTTTTTGTAATGAAGAGGGTTGCTTAGCTGCCGTTCTATCTCTTCAATATAATCCTGTTTTGACATAATAACTGTTGCCGAACCTTTATCAGCAGGTTTAATAACTATGTTTGGATTTCTCCTTAGCTTACTTAAGGCAAGACATTCTGAATGAGTAAGGTTATGTTGGTTTTTCTGATTAGTTAAAGCATCAAACTTCCTTGATACAGAGTCACGACTTTCGCTTATTTCTGGGTCATACATGTGAGAAGGGGGTGTATAGCCGCTTTTAGATGTAAACGGTTTGCGTACCCCACTAGAATCTCGGTAGATATCAGCCAGACTAAGATTTCTGGAGAACTCAATAACATGCACTAATTTACTAATAGAAAAGTCCCTATCAGATAATGCTTTAGGGCAAGGCACAAATGAGAGTCCTCTATTGAGTAGAGATATATCATCAGCAGTGAGTTCCTCGTTACTAAGATTAACAATATTACTTCCTAAGCCGAAAGTAGGGTGGCACATGCCCTGTCCCAAATTTAGTTTAAATCTAGTGTCTGAAGCCAGTGGGTATACAAGCAATTTGCTGTATCTTCGGTCCAGTGAATTTTGTCCGTGGATACTCTAAATTTTGAATTGGGGATTTTTGGTATGACCATAACTCTCTTCATCTTGGAAGATATACATGTATACTAACTCATATACAACTCACAGGTAATATAAATACTCCAAGATATTGAAGGCAAACATTAGGAGGCAAAGAAATGAGTACTGAGGTTAGGTACATGTATACAAAATGGAAAACTATAAAGCTCTGTTAAAAGATCGTTCATATGCTGATTTTCAGATAGGGACGTAAAATGTGTGGCACAGTCATGGTGTTGGGAAAAAATATATATAAATTCCAGTTGGTCCTACTCTTCAGAACATAAAAATCATTTAAGCATGACAAAGAGCCTTTTGAAAGCTTCCATATAAAAGCTGTAAAAGCGACTTCTGAAAACAGTATATCATATAAAAATAAAAATGAAATAGACCTTGACAAGGCCAACTGGTGTGAGGGGAAATTTTACTGTGAAGGAAATTTTTGAATTTTGTGAAAGATGGAAACTATTTTGAAATTGACACACCAGGCAAGCTTGAGAGAATTTACATTGATGGATTGATTGGTGTTTCACGCCGCGCTCAAATTTTTTTTTTTTAACATATATGGCGGCGATGCCAGTTTATTGTGGGAGGAAACCGGGCTCTATGCCCGGAGGAAACCCACGACCTTCCGTCGGTAACTGGCAACCATCCCACGTTCGAGTGAAAACCCAGTCAGAAAAATTTTCTAATTTTTCTGGACTGAGTGGGATTCGAACTCGCGACCCATTGGTGGAAGTACATTGATGGAAAATCATCTCCAAATCTTGAAATTCAAAAGAAACAATGGAGAAGAAAAAAAGGAAAAATTTAACCTTTTTTAGAAAATTAGAATTTTGTGAAAGATGATTGTCACTTTGAAATTGATACCAGGCAAACCGGGGAGCAGAGAATTTACTGATTGTTTAAAAATGTTTTTAAATTGAAATTCAAAAGAAGCAATCTTTGCTTTGAAAATTGTAGATAGTTTAATTGCGATTTAATACTGTATCTGTTATTTCAAATATTAATTTTAACTTTGAAGACAACATTGCTCGATTTATTTGTGAATTGACATATATGCTTCATGGCGAAGGAAACATCCAGATGGAATGTATTGGTAATAACTTGCCTAAAGAAACCCCCTGGAGCCTGTTTCACAAAGCGGCGTAGATGTATCTTTTGGCGTAACTTTCATAGCAACCGTATGGATTGCTATGGTAGTTACATAAAAACTTACGCTACGCCGCTTTGTGAAACAGGCTCTTGTTGTTTAGTTTGTAGAGCTCTCACAACCATCTGAGAACTGTAAACAGTTAAAAAATATTTATCTCTAAAAAATGTGTGTTGCAAAACTTTTAAGTATGCACCAACCAATACACCTATCAAATCTGTCTCTGTACAGTATGCGAGTTGTGAGTCCTCGGGAGTGGAACAGACTGCCCTCGACCCTAAAACTTATAGACTCCTTATCCTTATTTAAATCTAAACTCAAGGACTTTCTTATGCATTAAGTTATCGCATTTGTTTCACAACCAACCAACCACAAATTGCTACCAAATAGTGTTTATAAATATCATATTAAGAAACTACATTTTATTATATTAATTAACCACCCGCTATGTTTTGCTTTAAGTACTAAGGACAACACATTATTTTCAATTCTAGGGATAGAACAAGTCTCTTCTGACTTTATTCCCGCCCATGTTATCATGTTAAATGCCTTTGTTCTGTAGTGGGTGAATAAACAAAATACAAAATACAAATACAAATACAAGGAAGAAAATTGACAAGAAATTGATTTCTTGACATTTTTTTCTGCTAATCTAAAGGTCAACAAAAAAAATCATAGCAAACTTTGACCTTATATCCCTTTAGATTGATTGGTGTTTCACTAAAATTATGGCGGTTTTAGTGGTGCAGGAAACCAGGCTCTTTGTCCGAAAAAAAACCCCCAGAGTATCTGGCAAATCTTTTACATAACCACGGCAAGTGAAGAATCCACTGAGAAATTTTTCAACTTTATTTGGTCTGAGTGGGATTTGAACGTGCGCCTCGTCGATGGAAGGCCTGTGTCGGACTGAGGGACTTTCTCTTTGCCGACTATATCCTTATAGAAAAACTGTTCAAATTGATATTCTAATAACAAAATACTGTACAATTTATAATTAGTCAGTGCTGCTTCGTTAGACTCCAGCTTTAATTGTTTAATATATTCAGAATAAAATGTGTTTCCTTTTTCTAAAACCAATTTTTTTTTCTTATTATAAGATACTAAACAGATTGACTGTCTGATAAAAGATTTTGTTTGGGTTAAAAAAAAATTATGTTGAATCTTGTGGGAAAATATGTAAAGTAAATTGATAACTAATTCATAGTGCTTTACTTAGTTGTACAAGTTTATTCACGGCTGACTAAATATACTTTACGCTAGGCTGACAATGTCAGTAAAATGCTGGAATATTGCTAGTTCATGTGAAAATATCGCATCTCGATTAACAAATTAGAGTAAGCGGTTTATACAAATTCAACGAAGATTTTTTGTTTAGCTATTAAACAGGGAAAGAATGGGGGTTTTACAAAAATTTAGACATGTAAGTGATATTATGATCATTTCAACTGAAGGATGAAATGAATATCATTAAGATATTGGAGAAAAAATAAAATAATTAACAAAATCAAAAAGGATGAAATTGATTTACCGCCAAAAATTGTCAATTACTGTTTACTCTTAACTACCAATATCGTATTACTGATAGAAAAACTATTTATTATTTCTAATTAAAAACATAAGTCGATGGTACACCCTTCTGGACAAAATCAACTTTATCAACAAAAAATGTGAAGAGTTCAAAATATTTTAGAAAAAAAAAATCAATTTCAAACAAACTGATAAATCAACTAGATATCCCAAAGACTTTATATTTGATATTAAACACTAAAACACACGGGCACAGTAATCAAATCTAATTTCAATAAATGTGAGAAAAAAAAATCAAAATAAAAAAAGTTCAAGGTTGAATTTAAAAAGAAAATACTAAAAGCTTTCGAATTTCAAACAAGATCATAAATGGGAGAAATGTTGAAAAACACATGTTCAGTGGTGATCCCTTAAAGGGTTTTTATGGCAGGAAATATCCCTTTAAAAATAAGCTTGAACAAAAAAAAAAGGTGTTGTTCGATTGTTTAATGGCCGGACGTCAGATCA
This sequence comes from Lepidochitona cinerea, assembly GCA_963971465.1. Taxonomy (NCBI): domain Eukaryota; kingdom Metazoa; phylum Mollusca; class Polyplacophora; order Chitonida; family Tonicellidae; genus Lepidochitona; species Lepidochitona cinerea. The sequence continues at coordinate 30,387,444 of OZ020561.1, forward strand.
GAGTTGATTGTGATAGATTAAAGAGTAAATGTGTTTATTGATGGCCTGAAATAGGTTACAGTCCTGCTTTAGGATTTGGGGATTTTTTCATTGATTTTTAAGAGCATGATGTACAGATAAATATAATGGGATAAAAGAACATTTGAACTACTGTAATTTAGGTTTTCCACAAACGAAAATTGCTTATAAACCAATATAAAATAATTTTTTTAAAAAGATTACGTACGTAAAACACTGCAGTCAAATGCCAAAATGATTTCAACAACTAAGATGCACTCAAACAAACCCAAAATACTGGATCATCAAGGGTTATGACACAAAACAGTATCATACATAAACAGCAGCCAAAAAAACATCCCGTAAATCGCTAGGAGGGGGGGGGGGAGGGTAACACAAAATAGTATCATCGCTAAACAGCAAAACACAAAAAAAAATATCAAAGATTATAAAAAGGACCAGTACTTGACTAACTCGGTTTTAACAGAATTTTCTATATATTTAGTTACCTGTGACATGCCACCCGTCACAGGCGCTAATACTCCATTGGCAGGGGCTATAATACAAAACAGTATCATTGCTCACAGCAGGCATTAAAAAATTATCCCTAATAATAAAACTTTGATTACTTTTTTTGGATATATTACAGTTTTTCAACAGAAGTATCCCTTAAATCAAGCCCCATAATACCTGTAAAATTCCATGTGTAAGAGGTCATGTAATTTACAACTACAGGTAGATCTTATCAAAGGTAACTAAATACCTGTCTTTCAGGTAACATCTCTATCGGGGTTACAGGTGGGCTCAGGTAATCTATACTAATTGTTCTTTTAGTGACTCCCTGTAACTCACAGACCCAGCTCTACATAGCCTCCGATGGCCCTACACCTTTTTATTACACGACATAGGGAGTATTTATGTCATTACTGTAACGGTTCAATTATAACGCCAAAAACGAAGATACACAAATGAGGGATTCGAGTCAGAAATCAGGACAGCTTGCGCCGATTGCGTATGTAGAGGGAGCGCAAGTCTCATTAGAATTCTTACGAGAATTTATGATATCCGGTGACAGACGACGATTTTGGTGACGTTGCAATTCCATTTTACATATTTTTGCTCCATATGTGAACGTCATTAACAGAATTAATTATGCAGTATTCCCAAATTTACTGTGCTTGTAAATATACGTGTAAGCTACCGTTTCAAAAATCTTTACATATGGAACAAAATAATAGATTATGAACTATAGGGTTAATTAAGGAATGGCACTAATCACCTTATATTCTAAGTCAAGACTCAGAATTCCTGAAGATGACAAATATACCTTTGTCGAAATATTGAGATTGTCAATATGCGTTTGTTGAATTTATTCGCAATTACTTTGCTATTGCATTACTCAGAACTAAAGTACTTATAAATCTTAGCTACCATACCTAAAAACTTTATATATTGGACAAACATGTCAAAATATAGAATGAAGTATAGCGGAGACATTGAATCTATACGATTCAACTCAGTGAGCAGATTGTATCACAATGAAGGCTTTATCAGACGGGAAAATCTGTTTTACGGAGGTGTGATGGAACACCAGTCACAGTAACCTAGGTAACCTTGTCACCTGGTAGGTTAACGGAGCCTAACAAATGTTTTAATGTCACAAGTTACCTGACCTATATGCCGATACCAAAGTAAAAACATCTGACAAGACAAATCAATCTTTTGATTTTCAGCTATACTGATGCAGCAGTAAGTTATGCAGCAGCAAGATACATTGTTGGAAAGTCAAGGACCTGTACAAAAACAATGTTAAATTGATTGATTGATGTTCGGTGTGACATATCACATATCTTTTTTTTCCCTCTCAGGTGATAGCCTCTCAGTTCGACACAGGCCTTCCATCTATGGCTGCCTTGTTGGCTCAGTTGGCAGTGAAATTCCCTCAGTTCGCCACAAGCCTTCCATCTATGGCTGCCTCGTTGGCTCAGTTGGCAGTGAAATTCCCTCAGTTCGACACAGACCTTCCATCTATGGCTGCCTCGGTGGCTCAGTTGGCAGTTAAAATTCCCTCAGTTCGCCACAAGCCTTCCATCTATGGCTGCCTCGTTGGCTCAGTTGGCAGTGAAATTCCCTCAGTTCGACACATGCCTTCCATCTATGGCTGCCTCGTTGGCTCAGTTGGCAGTGAAATTCCCTCAGTTCGACACAGGCCTTCCATCTATGGCTGCCTCGTTGGCGCAGTTGGCAGTGATATTCCCCCAGTTCGACACAGGCCTTCCACCTATGGCTACCTCCGTGGCTCAGTTGGCAGTGATATTCCCCCAGTTTGACACAGGCCTTCCATTTATGGCTGCCTCGTTGGCGCAGTTGGCAGTGATATTCCCTTAGTTTGACACAGGCCTTCCATCTATGGCTGCCTCAGAGGCTCAGTTGGCAGTGATATTCCCTTAGTTTGACACAGGCCTTCAATCTATGGCTGCCTCGTTGGCTCAGTTGGCAGTGAAATTCCCTCGGTTTGACACAGGCTTTCCATCGTTGAAAGGTTTAGTGGGGGGAGGAAATGGGGCTTATTACCTGGAGGAAACCCGCGACCTTCACCGAATACCTGGCAACTCTTCCACATACGGCAACTGAGTGAATAATCCACATTTTTTATATTTTTATTTGGTCTGAGTGTGATTTGAACGTCTTTTTCTATGGACAGTGTGATTTAAAAGAAGGTTTTTGTTGGTGTGAGAGACGACCAGTCTAGCAACTGGGCCGAGGCCACCAGTAGGTACATGTATAATGTAATTAATGAAATAAATATACCTGAGTTGCCAGGCTTATTATTATCAAACATGGCAACCTATTAACCCATCCTTAAAAACGATGAAATCTGACCAGTCTGCATACTTATAAATAAATCATTTTGACACCTCAATCTGTATATCAGACTATCAGCAGGATTGAAAATAAAACCTATCAGATCGAGAAGACACGATGCTTAAGGAATGCCAATGTGACTGTGATTAAATATATCGAGATAGCATCTTCAATTATCGAAGCATTTACATACATGATATTTCATAATGTATTAGTAAAATTCAAAATCATTCATATGTAAAATCTATAACAATTAATTAGCTACTTAAGATTTTTCGTGCGCTCGACATTTACAAATTCTGTCCACTCCATAAAGCTTGGTAATTGATTTCAATTTATCTGAAAGTCCATCAAACTACAGACTTGTAATTTGTAATTGCACGGAAGATTTCTTAATTGTGCCAGACTGTCTGGCAGTCTAAAACCGATCTTCCAATCAAAAAGTATAACCTCACAGAATGGAAATGGAAAAAAAAATCGGTTTTTAACTGATGCATCATGGAAAGCATCCTAAAATAGGAGATAACCAAAAAACCAAAAAAAAGAAGTTGAAAACAATTTTGAATTGAACTGTACCCTTGTAATATGTGTGCTTTCACTCTAAATCCAGAAACTTTCATTCAACACACAATTCAAAACCAAACACCAAAACATAGCAAAACTCATAGGGATGTTGTATTTTTACGATGTTTGCGCATATGACAGAATAAAAACTTCTGTAAAATTTACAGTGCATGGTAAAAAAAAACCCTGTATAATTGATTGATTGATGTTTTGTTCCTTTAATACTCAGGATTTTTTCTTTTATATCGTGATGTTGCATACATTCCAAACATAAGAGGATCAATTGAAAAACCTATTCTGGATTTCTTCGCTTTTCCTTTTGACTGAGTGGGATTGGAACCTGCACCCCAGCGCTGGAAAACTTCAGTTTCCAAATGGGAGAATACGACTCTAGCAATTATTCAAATGGGGTGAATAAGGTAAAGTACTGAAGCTTTAATTGATTGTTTGATGTTTTACGCCGCGCTCAAGATTATTTCACTTATATGGCGGCGTTGCCAGTTTTATTGTGGGAGGAAACCGGGCTCTGTGCCCGGAGGAAACCCACGACCTTCCGCTGGTAACTGGCAACCATCCCACATAGGTCGTTCGATTGAAAATCCAGTCAGAAAATTTTCCAATTTTTGGACTGAGTGGGATTCGAACCTGCAACCCATTGGTGGAACTGAAGCTTTAAAACAGCATGCTACACGCTTAAATTTCTGTTGGCTGGCACTCATTCAAGCAATAACTTCAAACAGAACTTCTTTCTCAGAAGCAGTGGATAAAAGTCAGTAAGATATTTTTGACAGTTATTTATTATTGGACCTAGAGTGAAAAGAACAGGACCACCAATTACTGCACACCAATAAGCAGCGTTGTAGAAACCTGTGAAATCAATGAACAATTTTAAAATTTAAATATCCGCTTACCTTACTCCATCTTGGATTGAGTTCTCGAGACTTTTGTGCATCTTCCAGACCCTTTTTGTACTGTTGGACCTTAATGTATGCCGCTGAGCGATTGCTATAAAGGATGTGATTGGTCGGATCAAGTTGTATAGCCTCCGTGTAAAGCTGGACAGCCTTTTTAAAATCGCCCGATTGAATGGCCTCATTACTTTGTTGTATTTTATCCAGAAATAAAGCCCGGTGCCTGGCACCCGAACCACTGTCATCCAACTCTATCTGGAAATAAAATGATAATAATAAATTGCCTGATTAATTGTAAATTCTTAGCAGAAGCTCACTAGCCCTCCACAAGAAATTTCTCAAAGTCGTATAAACTCATTTTGGGACCATGAGACTGAAAAAGGACTTGCAATATTATAAATGGTCCTCCTGTCACTGACAACTTGTGGGGGCCTGCAAGCCTCGCAGACCCCATAAAAATGTTGATATTATGTGGAAGTTAATGGCTATTTTTCTCAAGAAGCTTTCTTAGTGTGACAAGTCTTGGAAATGTATGTTAAAGTAGTGTTTTGAGCTAACTTAGGCTTACAAGGAATGAACGTTCCTCAAGGTTATTTAAATTTTGATTACTTATTTCAGTTTGTACAGGGTATTTCTTCAAAAAAACACTGCCTTTAAATGCAAGTCATCTTAGCATAAATTCAGACAAATTTGAATAAATGGAAATAACATTCTTGGTATGAATTAAGTAAGGGCATGGTTTAGCAAGTTGGGTAACATACCAACGAACCTCAAAGTACATTAAGTTATAGGAATGGATTATTTCGGAGAAGACAAAGCTTTAGCTGGTTGCTGATAGAGCCATTCCATTTATGGTATTATCCAGATTCAATTCTATTTGAAAATGGTAGATATTGGTCTCTGGTTAAATGTGAGCATTTACACTACAACCAGCCAAGCCCATTGATTGATGTTTTAAGCCGCACCCAAGATTATTTCACTTATATGGTGGCGTTGCCAGTTTTAGTGGGGGAGGAAACCGAGCTCATTGCCTTCTGCGAGTACCTGGCAACTCTTTCACACCCAGCCCATCGAAAGCTTCACAATCAAAATGAGGGGACTGTAAGGGAGGGGTGTCTGTATCAGCATTTAATAAATATATTTCACTAATAACATGGCACCATTGCAGGCCATAGGATTCCAAGGTAAAGATCCATCCGGTAAGCTGTTGTTACCATTGTTCTAAAACTACAGAAATGAAAATCTTGAAAGGTAGTATATGGTACGATGTACAAGGAAAGGCTTCGATACCCGTTCCCAGAATTTCAAAGAATGGAACCAATTCATTCTTTCTGACCGACACCGAAATTTTCAGGCCTGCATGTACATGTAGTTTTGACGAGAAAGGTGTCAGAAGGGGAGTGGGTAGGGTGACAGAGATGTCCCTTTGAAGATTATTTCACCTAAAATACTGCCCCATTGACAGGGCTATTATTCTTTGCTTGAGGGAGGGGGAGGTGGGGGGAGGGCTCTCTGGGGTTACTTTTTCTCAACAGTTTATAGTTACGATTGACATTTGGGCATCCATTCAGTAAAACACATTTTCAGAAAGGTCCAACCATGTTCAGCCAATTCACCCAAGTCAAATAAAAAAATTGTAACAAAATTAACTGAATAATCCTATATTAAACATAGTATTTGCTCAAATTTGGGTTTCAAATATACTGCTAAGTCTATATACAAAAGGGGATAATAAAGTCTATTTGATAAGAACATGTTTAATATTCTGGTCACATCTCAAAGTTGACCCAGTTCAAGAGACTTAATTGAATTGGTTTAACTGTAAATTTATGTTACATTGCTAGCAATTTGCCAGGTGTTATTGTGCAGGTATTACAATCTTCAGGAAAGCCACCTCATTAAATACTGCTTAAACATAAGTACAGGTAAAAAGTGGAGACTACTTAAGTTCTGACACCTTAAACTTTCTAACTTCACCGTTTAATGATATCTATATGACATACTTGTACGCCCCCCCCCCCCCCCAACACTCATTTTAACAGTCTGAATTAGAAACTTGTCTCCAAGGTTTTCCTTGTGCCCATAAAATAGTGTTAAGTTTCTAACTATTATTAGGAAAAGTTACTTTTTAGAAATGAAATTAGATTATTTTTTAACAGAACTAGAAACTTGTCTCCAAGGGTTTCCCTGTAGTGCATGTAAGCTTGTGAAATTCAAATATATTTTGGTAAAATTGTTACAAAAATGTCAGATAATCGTCACTGAGAAGTTATGTTATAATATATAATGCACATGTTATAGCTGTATGGTACGACTACTTGATGGGTTAAACAGTGGTTTAGAAGGTGAAAAGTTCTATATGCACCTGAGCTCCCTAATGCAAACATTAAGACTTCAATGAACTGAGTAAATACTAGCATTACAGGTAGAAATGACGCCTTGACGAGACATAAGTCGACTTATAGGACGTGAAAACCAGCTATTAGCGAACTGTTAAACTAGCAGTGAAGTAATGGAGCTTAAATTGAAGGTCAGGTGCAGTTTGTGACGCAAAAGTAAAATCCCAGACTAACCAAATTTAGAGTAAATAACTTTGATTAAATAGAAATGAAATGACTGGCTGAACTTAAGGCACTTTAAACTTCCCATGTTTCTTACTAGTTAGACTTGTTCAGAGGGCTCGTTACTTGAAAGCTGGCTCTATTATATTTTTTTTAAACACTAAACCACACCAGCTCAGGGAAAATCTTCTTGTCTAAAATAACCATCAAGACATGCTCTATTATATTTTTTTGAACACTAAAACAAACGGGCACAGGGAAAATCTTCTTGTCTAGAATAACCACGGAGACATGCTCTTTCATATTTTTGAACACTAAAACACACGAGCACAGGGAAAATCTTCTTGTCTAAAATAACCATGGACACATGCTCTATTATATTTTTTGAACACTAAAACACACGAACACAGGGAAAATCTTCTTGTCTAGAATAACCACGGAGACATGCTCTTTCATATTTTTGAACACTAAAACACACCAGCACAGGGAAAATCTTCTTGTCTAAAATAACCATGAAGACATGCTCTATTATATTGGTACATGTATATTTTTAGGAGAAAGCTAAAATTTGCCATTATTCTGAGAATTTACAAACAATTTCATGGATCACCTAAAATTGTTCAGAGAAGCCAAGAAGATAGACAGCATTGTATCAGGACTTCTGGTCAGTTCAAAAAATCAATTCTAGAAAATGGTAAATTTTACTCACAAGGACACTGATAATCGTCTGGCTAACTACATGTATGTTAATGTAGCAGTTTAGTGTGGGAGGAAACTGGCTTCTGCCTGGAGGAAACCTCCCACCCTTCTGGCAACTCTGCCACATAGGAAAACCCACTCAGATGTTTCACTTGTACTCTGACCGAGTAGGATTCAAACCCGAGATCCATCGATGGGAGGCTTGTGTCGCGCTGAGACACAGATAGCTATCACTCTGAAGACTGATCCACTAAGCAATCCCCTCCCCCCATCTCCCGGCAGTTAAGAAACTGAACCGATTTGGAGAGCTTTTAATATGGGGAAAATTGCAAATAAAGTCACAGTGACACTGGATGCACAGGGGCATTAAAAAGAATTATATTCTGACTGGGAAACAAAGAAGTTTCTATAATTGTCTGAGTTACAAGTCATCAGTGACCTATAATTTATAAACTACTTAAGAACTTTTTCAACTTAGAGACCGTGTTTGATGGAAACGAAAGAAATGGTATCCTGAGAAGAACCCCAATTACCACAGAGCCCTATGACGTCACATAAATTTACGTAAAGCTTTCTTGTTTTTTTTTACCAGCATTTGGTAAGACGTTACCTTTTTTTTAAAACAATGATGACATAACGTGTTTTTATCCACATATTTTTCTGGTGACTTTACGCCTTCTACTTCTTCTTCTCAATACAGTATTATTCCTTCCGCAATTTTGTCAAATTATGTAAACATCCCTCAATCCCCTGGAAATGCTTTGCACTTCAATTCCAAATGACATTATCAAGCAATCGGTCATTTGACAGCCCCTGTGCAATTCAATGATACAGTATCCATGGTTGTCATGGTATGCTTTTAGTACTGTCATATAAATGAAGAAATGGAGCCTGGGAGCTAACAGGAGCATCATGGTCACTGGAGCGTAACTGATTTGTTCTGTCCTGTCTATGTTTAACATCAGAAGATGTCTAAAACAGTAATATTATCACCCTATTTATCAGGGAGATTATCAGATGAACCCTGTGATTGGGGATTAACACCTCATAGGACATATTGGTGAATTAGCATTTCGTAGGATATAATTATAAAAACTGAAACACGCAGGCACAGGAAAACTCTTCTTAACTAAAATAACCTTTTATAACAAATAACAATTAGAGACATGTTCTAATTGTGTCCATTAAACCTAATAGGTTGTCATAAACCAAATATGGTACCATGAAATTTCTCTTAGGAATGATTTGATTGATTGATGTTTTACGCCACACATTATTTCACTTATATGGCGGCGTTGCCAGGTTTAGTCGGGCAGGAAACCGGGCTCATTGCACAGAGGAAACCCCAACCTTCGACGAGTGCCTGGCAACTCTTCCACATACGCCGACCGAGTGAATTCTTTGGTCTTTTTGAATGGGATTCGAACCTGTGCCACATCGATGGAAGGTCTGTGTGGGACTGAGGGACAATCACTCTAACCAACTGGACCACTTCTTAGGGATGAAGCATTTTCCTTTCTTTCGGTTGTTTTTACAAGCCAATGATAGCCCAAATAACAGATTCGACATGAGTATTTAAATAAATAAAAAAGTGAAAATCCTTTCAGTGAGAAAAAATTGCAATAACTACATGTGTAACAAAAATCTGTCAATGTTTTAGAGTTTTAATAAAACAGGATTTAACTTTTTGTAAATATTGTTATACTTTCACAAGTTCCCACCATTGTGTGTCAAATGACCTATATAAGTCAATGGGAATAAAGATTTGAATGGAAAGTTTACGTAATTCAGGACTAGAAATGATGCAAACTCTATGTATGTATTAACTTAGGACCATAATGTTGTTCATCCACGCTGCTAGAATGAATGAGTTTCGTGTCATGATTTATTGTCATCTTCAACAAAGCGTTAGAAGCATTGACACTAAAATACGCCTGTCTAAAATAACCATGGAGACAAGTTTCTAGTTGTGCTAAAATAGGGTATGTCATTTAGACCCAATCATAATTTGTTGCAATAAACCAAAACTTATGATACTTCAGTTTGGCTTCAGTCAGAAATTTTTTTTCTGCCATACTTTCTTATACATTGACAAAGTTGTCTCAGATATATATACACCTACAAGCAAGTCGTCCAGACCAAGCAAAAATATTCGGGACAAATTGGAAACTTGTTCAAATAGGATTTTGTCATCAGGTCATGGGCACAATTATCAAAACTTTGTCATATCAATGGTTAACTTTTTCTGTTATTACTTTTGGAATAACTTCTGGATAGCAGAACACAGATTTCATTTACATCCAGATTCATTAAAGTGGCATGAGCTGCCAAAATGTTGATATTTTGACGTTAAAACAGAATGTTGAAATTATTGCCTATTTTTCTCAAGACATTTTCGAGACTAGTCCACATACTGTATGGATTTTCCTCATTCCAACGCCAATCGGGGGCCTCCGTGGCTCAGTAGGTAGAGCGTTGGACGCTCAATCCGAACTGCCTTCCACCAATGGGTCGCGGGTTTGAATCCCACTCAGTCCAAAAATTGGAAAATTTTCTGAATGGGTTTTCACTCTAACGCCCTATGTGGGATGGTTGCCAGTTACCAACGGAAGGTCGTGGGTTTTCTCCAGGCATAGAGCCACAATAAAACTGGCAACACCGCCATATAAGTGAAATAATCTTGAGCGCGGCGTAAAACACCAAACAATCAATCAATCAACCAACGCCAATCATTTAGTTTTTCGATGGGCCTTTAAAGCTTCTTATGGGTCGCGGGTTCGAATCCCACTCAGTCCAAAAATTGGAAAATTTTCTGACTGGGTTTTCACTTGAACAACCTATGTGGGATGGTTACCAGTTACCAGCGGAAGATCGTGGGTTTCCTTCGGGCATAGAGCCCGGTTTCCTCCCACAATAAAACTGGCAACGCCGCCATATAAGTGAAATAATCTTGAGCGCGGCGTAAAACACCAAACAATCAATCAATCAATCAATCAAAGCTTCTTACTGTCGTAACGATCAGAAATTATGAAAAAAGGTGAATTTTGGCAGCTCATGCCACTTTAAATAATTTTACTGTCTTTACTTTAGAAAAAAACTTCTTGATAGCAAGTCATAAGCCCGTATATAGATTTCATTAAGACATCCTGATAGATAACACAATTTTACTCTCTTTATTTTTGGAACAACTTCTTGACAGCGAAAGTCATTACGAACAATTTTTCTGTCATTACTTTCAGAAGAGCATCTCGGTAGAGAACATCATTATGCACATAAATTTATTTGACATCCTGATACCTCTAAAACAATTTTATGAAACTTCATTCTGTTTCATCTTAGGTTTGATTGATTGTTTGGTGTTTTACGCCACACTCAAGATTATTTCACTTATATGGCGGCGTTGCCAGTTTTATTGTGGGAGGAAACCGGACTCTATGCCCGGGGGAACCCACGACCTTCCGTTGGTAACTGGCAACCATCCCACACAGGTCGTTCGAGTGAAAACCCAGTCAGAGTTTCATCTTAGGAGTTGATTTTCAATTTGCTCTAGTGAAAAGCCATTGTGGCGTCGTGTCTCAAAAATACGTATCTATAGTCAGAAATGTCAGTTTAGTGGATTGATTAATTGATGACTGCAAGTTGTTCTTCTCCATTAAACACCCACTGTTTTTTACTGGAGACAGCAATCATTTGCAGAATGTTCTAATAGCTCTCTACAACACCTGTACAGGTGAAAAAACGAATTCCCTTGAAGTGGTCAGGTCAGGTTTATACCTGTGGAATGCAGTAAAGGATTTTAAACAAAGCTATGAACAGTAAACAAAGGGCTAAAGGGAGTAAATAGATCTACAGAAGTAGCTTACACAATTGCCTTTACTTCAACAACTATATGAGCATTATTTCCTGCCCATCAAAGTAGGAATGCAATATAAATCCATACTCACATTTTCTCATGATAATATAGCAAGGAAGTATAAAGTACTGTATGTTACATTAAAACATATACTTTTTAACTGTAGCAAAGTTACACTTGATGAAGACATTGATATAGGTGACGAAAGCTTGTGTGATTTCACAAACTTACTTTGTGGTGATGCCTTAATCATTTCTCAATTCTCATTAATATACTAGTCATAATATTTCTTAATGCTAAATATTGCTTTGCTGTACGAAAACCAAATTGACATTTCAAAAGACATAAACTGGCGTAATTTCTGACAATGACGGTAGCTGTTCTGGTTTTACTTGAGTACCGTCATAGAAGAATCTATAAAAAGTGAATCCTTTAAGTGTAATTCTTTGATTGTATTTTTTTAAGGAAGGAGGGGGGGGGGGGGGGGTGGGGGGGATCTTGGCCTGGTTTTTCTGTGGTCTGTACAAATGGAATTAGTGTTCGCTAAGCAAACAAAATGTGACAAAAATTCATTTTAGACCTAAGTCTGCTATAGAGGGAGTAGAAAGTCAGCCTTCTCTTTAGGACTACTATCTAGATACGTAAGTAAATAAACAACACAAAATAAACATAAACAAAACTGAGAGGGATCATACATGTACTGTTTGTATATTGTAGACTGAGAATAGACACATGTACCAGTGACATCAATATAAACAAATAACAAACATTTTCTGGTATTAGCATAACAACATTAGGCTGAGAATGCAAAACAGGACCCTGTTTCACAAAGCGGCGTAGCGTAAGACAGTTTTCACGTAACTGTCAAAGCAACCCATACTGTAGAGATACGTTTGTATGAAAGTTACGCAAAAAATACATCTACGCCGCTTTGTGAAACAGGCCCCTGGAGGGATTAGGTTAACTGATTAAAAGTTTCAAGTATTAAAATTATGCCCAGCCAGAGATATGGCCTGGACTAGTTATAGTGAAAGCTTATCATAATTCGTTCCGAAAAGCATTTTTTTGTAAAAACAAATATCCCAATAAGTGTTATTTGAGACTTACTGGTTTCCAAACCGAGTAGATTCTTGAACTTTAGGGACCAATGTTGGCTAGGGTAATTTTGAACTATTATTGCATAGAATGGAGAAATTGGTGCAACTTGATAAAATGATAAAGTGTATATTGAAAAGTGTTTCATTTGTCTGGAAGTAGCGATGGTGACCTGTTTCCACAGAAACGATTCAGAATTTGATGGTCAAGGATGGGTCCTACATGTATGTACATGTACTTGTAAACTTGTACGTCTAGCAAAATTGCAAGGAATACTAAAATAGGGGAGGAAACCCCCAACTTCAACGGGTAACTGGCCACCCTTCCATAAATCGGGCAGTCGATTAAGTGAAAACCAAATCCGGATTTTTCTAGGAGGGGAGGGAGACTGAGTGTTATGTTGAGTGTGGCGAGTATTTGTCCACTGTTCCACATACGGCGACTGACTGAAAAATCCACTTAGAATTTTTTATTTGGTCGGAGTGTGACTTGAACCTGTACCGTATCAATGGAAGGTCTGCGTCGGACTGAGGGACGATCATGGTAACCCACTGGAACACCGAGGCCCCTTTTCTTTTTAGGCTGAGCCACCAACACCAAGGTGCAGAAATGGCTTTTCTGTAATCTGGCATATGTGCCTTAATGAAAGCTTTCGAGTCTGACAGATTTTTTTGTTATACCAGGAAAATAAAATGTCTATGCAGCCGAAATTCAGATTTTTTTCATAAACTATGATTGCCAAGAAAAAAAGATTGATAAAAGTACCTTCATAACTAAAGGACGGATATTGAAATAAAAAAAATATTAGTAAAGCCAGTCACCCTACAAAGATGTGTAGTTGTGTACTAATAATGGTCAAAAATAAAAAAAACTGGGATGTCTGAGATCATTTTAAAGGTTTTGCTGCTTATAAAAAAGCTCCCTTTACATACATCTCCAAGATTGGTATCAGTGGAAAGCCCTTGTTTTATGGTTTTCATTGAAAGACAAAATCAGTCCAGCTGGTGAAGTCTTCCAAAAGCAACCTGGTCATATACGGTATCATCATGACCAAACTAGTTACAGGATCAGCAATCTTTCTAATAGCCAAAGCTAATGTTTCAGTGGCCAAAACTTTGACCTTACTCATTAGTTCTCGAGAGCTATTGAGTATGGTCAAAGTTTTGGCTAATGCTTCAGCTTCTGCTAATCCAAAAGAAGAATGCAATTTTTAATCCAACCATTATCCACAGAGGCAGCCATGCCCTTTGATAAAGGGGGTCAATGCTCAAGAAGCAGACGAGACAATAGATGAACGAGGCAACAGACATTTAATTATTGTCCCTGGGGCCAAAAACGTTTAGGGGTCACCCAAGCCTCGCATTCGGTGCTTAGTGCTAAATGTGACCACCCTCATTGCCCATCTCAGTTTCCTTCGGCTTGCAGTGTCTTAAAAATGACTAAATAGCTACCCAAGCCTCCCATTCGGTCCTTAGTGCTACATGTGACCACCCCCATTGCCCATCTCAGTTTCCTTCGGCTTGCAGTGTCTTAAAAATGACTAAATAGCTACCCAAGCCTCGCATTCGGTCCTTAGTGCTACATGTGACCACCCCCATTGCCCATCTCAGTTTCCTTCGGCTTGCAGTGTCTTAAAAATGACTAAATAGCTACCCAAGCCTCGCATTCGGTCCTTAGTGCTACATGTGACCACCCCCATTGCCCATCTCAGTTTCCTTCGGCTTGCAGTGTCTTAAAAATGACTAAATAGCTACCCAAGCCTCGCAGTCGGTCCTTAGTGCTACATGTGACCACCCCCATTGCCTGTCTCCGTTTTCTTCGGCTTGCAGTGTCTTAAAAATGAGTAAATAGCCACCCAAGCCTCGCATTCGGTCCTTAGTGCTACATGTGACCACCCCCATTGCCCACCTCTGTTTTCTTCGTCTCGCAGTGTCTTAAAAATGACTAAATAGCTACCAAAGCCTCGCATTCGGTCCTTAGTGCTACATGTGACCACCCCCATTGCCCATCTCAGTTTCCTTCGGCTTGCAGTGTCTTAAAAATGACTAAATAGCTACCCAAGCCTCGCATTCGGTCCTTAGTGCTACATGTGACCACCCTCATTGCCCATCTCAGTTTCCTTCGGCTTGCACTCCTTGCAGTGTCTTAAAAATGACTAAATAGCTACCCAAGCCTCCCATTCGGTCCTTAGTGCTACATGTGACCACCCCCATTGCCCATCTCAGTTTCCTTCGGCTTGCAGTGTCTTAAAAATGACTAAATAGCTACCCAAGCCTCGCATTCGGTCCTTAGTGCTACATGTGACCACCCCCATTGCCCATCTCAGTTTCCTTCGGCTTGCAGTGTCTTAAAAATGACTAAATAGCTACCCAAGCCTCGCATTCGGTCCTTAGTGCTACATGTGACCACCCCCATTGCCTGTCTCCGTTTTCTTCGGCTTGCAGTGTCTTAAAAATGAGTAAATAGCCACCCAAGCCTCGCATTCGGTCCTTAGTGCTACATGTGACCACCCCCATTGCCCACCTCTGTTTTCTTCGTCTCGCAGTGTCTTAAAAATGACTAAATAGCTACCCAAGCCTCGCATTCGGTCCTTAGTGCTACATGTGACCACCCCCATTGCCCATCTCAGTTTCCTTTGGCTTGCAGTGTCTTAAAAATGACTAAATAGCTACCCAAGCCTCGCATTCGGTCCTTAGTGCTACATGTGACCACCCCCATTGCCCATCTCAGTTTCCTTCGGCTTGCAGTGTCTTAAAAATGAGTAAATAGCCACCCAAGCCTCGCATTCGGTCCTTAGTGCTACATGTGACCACCCCCATTGCCCGTCTTAGTTTTCTTCGGCTCGCAGTGTCTTAAAAATGAGTAAATAGGCACCCAAGCCTCGCATTCGGTCCTTAGTGCTACATGTGGCCACCCCCATTGCCCGTCTTAGTTTTCTTCGGCTCGCAGTGTTTTAAAAATGAGTAAATAGGCACCCAAGCCTCGCATTCGGTCCTTAGTGCTATATGTGACCACCCCCATTGCCCGTCTTAGTTTTCTTCGGCTTGTAGTGTCTTAAAAATGAGTAAATTATCACCCAAGCCTCGCATTCGGTCCTTAGTGCTACATGTGACCACCCCCATTGCCCGTCTCCGTTTTCTTCGGCTTGTAGTGTCTTAAAAATGAGTAAATAGGCACCCAAGCCTCGCATTCGGTCCTTAGTGCTATATGTGACCACCCCCATTGCCCATCTCAGTTTCCTTCGGCTTGTAGTGTCTTAAAAATGACTAAATAGCCACACAAGTCTTGCATTCAGTCCTTAGTGCTACATGTGGCCACCCCCATTGCCCATCTCCGTTTTCTTCGGCTTGTAGTGTCTTCAAAATGAGCAAATAGCTATTACGTTTGAGCGGTTACTCACCTGAGGGTGTGAATGTTAAATAATTAAAAGAAGGCTTGACAAAAGCCAAGCAGCTCATTACTCGAGGGCACAGGTAAGTAAAGAAAAAACTCTTACGTAATCGCTAACATCAATTTATTACCTGTAAAGGATGTACACAGATAACTTTTTTTTCATTGACCTTATTTTTGCTTAATAAAAATCCTACATGTTCTCTCTTTGTGTGTTCCTTCACTTCGTCTGTCAACCAGTACTTATATTATTGTCATTGAAGATATTCTCCTAAACTACAAGTACATAGCCACCTAGAATTGACCAGACCTTTTAAAAAAATATTTATCGGGTGATCTGAGTTAATAGGTTATTAGTTTGGTTCTGTGATTACATAAAGCAAATAGTAATTACATGCCAATTAATGATTTTAATGAACAGATTATTATAATTAATGGCTGTTTAATGGCTATCTTAAAACATGATTCACTTAAATGAAAGGTGACCTTTTTCAACGTAACTGTACGTTTCAGCCTTCTAGGTTTGGCAAAAGTGTAATAAGGTTAACGTAAGTTAAGCAACAGTTTAACTTATAATTGTGGACCAGATGGTTGTTGTAGTTTTACATTCTTCTTATTTTAATTAGCAAGTTCTATTAGACATTTACAGCGTTAATAATTTGGCAAGGAGTCTGGTCTAAAAAATGTTTTTCTTGAAAATGTTGAAAAATACACAGGTATAAGTACGTAGATCCCCACCCCTCCATGTTCCCTGCCCCAAAGATGTACAAATCTTATCCACCATGAGCACGTGGTACATTATATGCAGGCCTACAACAGTTACTGGTTTCTAGACATATACCTTCATTATCCTGTGATTAGATTGATTGATGTTTTACGCCACACTCAAGATTATTTCACTTATGTGGCGGTGTTGCCAGGTTTATTGGGGGAGGAAACTGAGCTCATTGCCGGGAGGAAACCCCCAACCTTCACCCTTTGGCAAGTACCTGACAACCCTTTCACATACGACGACCAAGTGAAAAATCCGCTAAGAAATTTTCTATTTTCACATGTCATGGTCTGAGAGTGATTCGAGCCTGCACTGCATAGATAAAAGGTCTGTGTGAGATTGAGGGAAGATCACTCTAACCCACTTGACCACCGAGGCCCCCCTCTGATTAGAAGTCTAGATTTCAGAACAACAAAAAATGAATTTCTTGGCCTAAGGTACCAGTAGGCCTTACTTACATTTTAAGCGAAGAGTCTATTTACTTAGTAATGACATTGATAATCACACCTTTCAATGACATTTGACGGTTGAATGGTTAAAATTAAGGTGAAAAATTACGATAATAATTCTTGGTTTATGAAGACTTAAGTAATGGTGTAAGAACTACATTTAAACTTCACCATCCATTAAACTGATAAACCAAGAAGTTAATACAAAATAATCCTTCACCTTTAATATTAAATTTATGAACACTAAAACAGACGGGCACAGGTAAAATCTTCTTCACTATTATAAATATAATTAAAATATCCATGGAGACAGGTATCTAATTGTGTTAAAAAGGTGGTACACGGTATGTCATTTATATTTGATACCTTTATACCCCATCATAGGTTAAGGTAAAAAACATGGAGACAAGTTTGTGTTAACCTTTAAATTTTAACATTATAATTAATGATAGTCTGATCACAGTAAACAGGTAGGCCTAAATGTCAAAATATAAAGGAGTAAACAGGTAAAAACTACACTGAGTGAAGTATTTAACAGTGTTTAATGCTATATATATATATATAATTTGGCCTATAACCCAGGCCTTTTTAAATAAATCCTACCTACATTTCATTATTTGTTAAGTGTATTGCATCTACCTGTGTATTGCAAACACCTTGTGAGTAATTACCTACCTGGTTCACCGTTTGTAACGGTCCACTTTCCATCGTAATCTACCCCGCTCATCAGTTACAGGTAAAAACAATGTGTATTCCAATGTGCCCTGCGTACTTTTACATTTCTATGAGAAGAAAATTCATCCACACAATTTGTTAAAAACTAACGCAACAGTCGTTTGTTAACCGCGACAACACAACGCCATTTTGTCCCAGGCGAGACGTAGCCCACTCGGTTGGCCAGAGTTATTTATAGAAAGTCCTTTAGACGATTAAGATTACGTTAGGTGACACTGGCAGAAATTTGAACAGTTTGAAAATACTCAGTGAGCGAAATAGACCGATTTCACGCCCCTTCCTCTGGTAAATCCATAGATAAATGCCTTGTTGACAGACGACAATCGTCCCGACTTTCATTCGTTTTAACTACCTGTTTTAACCAGGAGGTAACTCCGACTTGTTTGAACTCAAGGGTTTGATGAATAGCCGGCCTGCACACTAAGGGGGGATAACTCCTATATCTTCATCAACCGTAACGGCCGCGGTAGGTAAATTTATATATCGGCCCTATATAAACTGTATACTTTCAAATAAAGTCACACTGGAACAGAAATATTAACCAGAATAATTTTTTCAAAACTATTGTCACAAGCTTCTATAATTTGATTCCGTCGGTAAGTCATCTTTGACCTGTGTTCTAGGTTGAGTCAATTGGCTGTATTAGATGGAATTAAAGGAAAGATATTATATTGATATTGGTACGTCTTGCACATCCACATCTTCTCTAGCCAAGATAAAATCTGCATGTACTCATTCCGTGTTTTAAAACACGGAATGTGGACATGAAGATTTTGACTTGGCTTGCGAAGATGGCACATCCAATGGTTCAGTCTCTTTGTAAGCCATTATATGCATCTATAGTCAAAATCATAGTCCCAAATTAAAATGGAAATATTTTAAGTGCAGATGGTTTTAGATACTGTGCAAAACATCGGAAAACAACATCGGAAAACCATCACAAGCCAATAAATTCCACAGGTACACATTGCCTTAACGTCCTAATAATGTTGAATGTACGGTAGCTCTGTGGTGGCCTAAACAAAATGATGTTGGGCCAAACTCTTGCAATCTCCTTGGGCTAATAAGAGTCTTCAAAATTTGATTCTTCAAAGCTTTGTTCTCCTGGCAACGTCGGGTAAACTGAGAAGTGCCCGATATGGATAAAGATTTTTTTCAAAATTTTGCTGAAACAAAACTTTTCCACGGGTATATACTTAATCTGTGTTTATAAAGTGTGTTCATTTTTTGTTTTAATATCTTTTGAATTTAATCGCGTTATTGAAGTTCTAATTAAGAAGCATTTTTTTTTTCATGGGCCTATGCGCATTTTCGATATTAAGAATTTAAAGCAGCATTTATCGTGACAGAATTCATACATACAATTTGGATACTTTTGCTTGATGAATAAATAAAGATATAAACATTGGTTGCCCCCTTCTCTTCCTTTCATAGACGCTTCATGGAGTCATTTTATGAAGTATGTCTTTTTGAACGGATTGATGTATGCATTATATAAGGTGATAATTCCTTTTTTTACAGTACATGGCATTATATATCGACCTGGTTGAACGTGTTTTCGATTAATAGCCATCTAAAAAATGATCTGTTTGATCTAGAATCAATCAACGCGATACTGACGTACAACGGACCAACATATATTAGACCTATAAGATATGCTAGCTAGGGTTAGCCGGTTGACTAATGTTTTTAAAAGAATGAGATAAAAAATGTTTCTTTTTGATCTAAATTTGACTTTTTGTTAGGTTTTTGCTCAGGATAAACCAATGGCTGTCAAGCAAAAATTGACAGAGAAAAGAAAAACATAGTTCTCCTTAATATAGAAAAATAGACTTTCCCTACATCTGTAAATTAAAAAAAAAAGGAAGATAGACTCGAAGGAGGTAAAAAAAATACATTTTAGAATTAATTCGAGAAAACCAAATAAACCACAGCAATTTTTTAAGTTCATTAATACAGATGAACGACAGTTTCATTATGGCGTGTAATCACTGTTTGTCTATAATATAACGACCGAAATTACAAAAAAATATATGTCTACAGTGGTATTTGGTTATATAATACACATTTGTTTCATAGGAGGCGGTCTAAGAAAGAGAAGAAGAAGAGAAAAGAGACATAAAACTGTATTCGATATTTTCTATACGATTTCAAGTCGTAATTTATTCTCGAAAAAAAGCGTGTGCTCTTTTCACAGAAAAGGTGTGACTCGACGCGATCAGCAACGCGAAGACAGGTTAGAGTATAATATCACCAGGGATTTGGTTTCAAGCCGTCAGTCCAGCTGTTTTGAAGCTCAATAGACGTAAACGGTGACACGGTCGACTTGTTAGTAATCCTCATTCATGCCGTCACGGCTGACTGGTCACAGGTCATGCGGATCACACGAAGAATCAAAGTGACTCACTAAAGTCTGCTCCCGTTAAAAGCCGGGCTGCTTAATGAAGTGGAATACAGTTTATTCTGACCAGGGATTTGGCGATGGCTGAAAGTTTCAATGTACCGTGTAAGAGGCATTTTTCTTAATATCTTTTCTTTACTTTAGTTATTTTTTACGGAGATATCAACATGGCCGGTGGTGCGTATATTTCTACAGGGGCTTGTAACGATTGATTGATTGATTGATGTTTTACTCAAGATTATTTCACTGAAATGGCGGCTTTGCCAGGTTTAGTGGGGGAGGAAACCGGAAGGAATCCAGGGACCTTCTGCGAGTAATTGGCAACTCTTCCACATACGGCGACTGAGTGAAAAATCCACTCTGAAATTTTTAAAATTTTATTTGGTCTGAACGTGATTCGAACTCGCGCCGCATCGATGGAAGGTCTGTGTGGGTGACGATCACTTTTACACACTGGACCACTGAGGCCCCTGTCTTGTAACGAAGCAGTCTTGTAACGAAACAGTCGCGTCAGCCACTGAAAAGTCCCATCTTTTTTTCGAGTGACGTCTTTAAACTTCAAGTTATATATTGGCAATAACTTAAAGGAGGAGAAAACAAATAAAACTGGCATATACACTAAACGGACGGCGAATTTCCCTTTCCAATGGTACCATAGACATATTTTTACGATTTTTCCCCACCGCACAGTCCTAAAGTGAAGTTATATAAAACCGTTGGATTTCGACTGAGACCGACTTGCTTACTTGGCCGCCATCATCACAACAGTGCTTAGGGGTGTGTCTCCTTCGGCCAATCAGTAGACGCATACCCAGCAATTCAAAGCGCACGTGCGAGTGAAATTGGTCAACTTTCTTAGTCTGCCATTTAAGCCTAGGTTAATTGCTAGGCACATCTGTTTCCGGTCAATTTCTCGCTTTACAAATGGCGGTCCCCATCGTTTTTGTGACCCAATTTAAACATGTGCAATTTTCTGCATCACCATAAAACGCAGGTAAGATTTACAGCTTACAAATTGATACTCTAAGGGTGATTGTTCGTTACAATTTCATGTTGTTTTTTTGTTTTCTCCTCCTTTAAGATTGGGTATTAAGGTCCTAAAGACATGGCCCCTTTTAACACAATTAGAAACTTGAAAAAAGGATTGCCGTTGAAAAAGAAAAATATTGGTAAAACCAGTAACCCGTACGAACCGAAGATATATGCTAATAACTGACAAATTTCAAATAACCAGGATGTATGAGCTCATGTGTACTTTTTGTTGCTGATGAAAACTACCGTAACATACGTTACCAAGATTGCTAGCCGAGAAAACTGGGCTCTGCCGAATTCAGCCATATAATACCAGTCGCCGTAAGACCGATAATCCGGGCTACCAAGATTGCCATCAACGTATTGCTGTTACTTTTGAACTTAAGGGTAAAATTACGAAAATTTAGCTATTTCTGTTTCAACGAAATTTCTGCTATTTTTGGCAACTACTGCCAATTTAACGACCCTTGGGTTACGGCTGGACATGTCGGCTTATTAGGCAGTGTTATTAATAGGCGATATGATTGTCATCATTGCACCTTCCGAAGGTCAAGGGTTTCCACCTGGCAAAAAGGGCCCGTCCTCCCGCACTAAACCTGGTAACGCCGCCATATAAGTGAAATAACCTATCGCCAGCACTAAATGCCGGCTGCCTTATCCATTCAGCCGGTTGGTTTCACTCAAAATCGGTAGAAGAATTTCTGCCATTTTCCCAGCAAGTATCATTCCAAAAAGTAACGAGAATAGCATTATGAGTTGATGCTATATTGCTATATCCTTGCGAAATTGTGTAATTTGGCAATTTAGTTATGAAGATTGCGAGTTTAAGCAAAGAAGGATTGGCTTGAAAAAGGAAAGATAATATATTTAACTGAAGTGTCTTAGCCATAGGTATACGAAGGTTTGTATTAGTTATTCCAACTATAGGGGGGGGGGGGGGGGAGGGGGGGGGATACGTTATAAATGATGTAACAGGTAAGATATCTTTCAAGTATATCGGACACCTATAATAGCTTAATATGGGCCAGATTGATTGATTGATTGATATTTTACGTGGCACTCAAGGATTATTATAGAAGACTTTAGTAAAACGGCTCGACCCCTGAACCAACGGCCGGACTCCCTTGTTTGTCTTCTACCCAAGGCACCAAATAAAATATTTTCCCTTGCTTGTTCCATTTTCAAATTTTGTTTAATGTCAGTTTAACAGACTTGTTGCCATAGCTTCAGATCCGTACAATTTTGTCCATAGATTACAAAATATTCCAGGAATTTCTGCTTGACTTAATCCAAACTCATGTCTGTCTTCAACCTAATGAAATATCATATTCGTTTATCATAATGATCATGCACAATATAAAAAAAATCAAAATATGAAAACACAATTATTTCCAAAAACATTTATTAGATTACGCCCGGTTTCAACATATATAGGCCGCCAATAATGGTTGAGTAAGTTTGGAACCCGAAAGGTGAAGGTCAGCGTCAAAAGACTACCCTATCATAAGGGTATATATGCACCCACAGTTAATATCAGTATTAGTCATCGTTGTTCAAGCATCGATAAACGATTATTAGTGTTTGGAACAGCAAATAAATCTGACCAAAAGAAGAATTTCAATTTTCACTATATTCATCTGACAAATTTATTGATTTCTTTAACAAAGTTGTCTCCCTTTGATCGCATCAAATCCGTGGGTGTAATTTAACCCACTGATTAAAAAACAAAATAATAAATTGAACCCCAATTTGACTGAAGTTGAGATCTCGGTCCTCAGATCTGCGTCAGATTAACATATCTCCCGAACTAAAACCGCCCCATTTGTAGAAGTGAAAGTCATAGTTGACTCTTTTAGTTTCTACTTTGCGCTTGATTATTGGCTTGCAGCACTGAATACAAATTCATTAAAAACAAATTCAATAGGCCTTCGTATAAGGTATAACTTATCTAATATCAATATTTTTCCTAAACTCTCTATTTTTAGTTAATGAATGGTCAACAGTTCAACTCTTCGGTGCTTTTTGTTGTTTCATTAAAGTGGCATGAGCTGCCAAAATTCATACTTTTTAAATAATTTCTGATCGTTAAGACAGTAAGAGTCTTTGAAGGCCATCGAAAAACTAAATGATTGGCGTTGGAATGAGGAAAATCCATACATATGTGGCCCGTACGAACCGAAAAGGTAAACAAAATTTAAATAACCGGGACCACCATTCATTCGTTCTAAGCCAAATTTAGTTCAAAACAATACTTTATCGTACATTTTCGAGACTAGAAGCACTAAAAAGCTTCAGAATTATACGTCTTGAGAAAAATAGCCAATAATTTCAACATTTTGTTTTTACGTCGAAATATCAACATTTTGGCAGCTCATGCAACTTTAAAACAGTGAAAAGATATAAATAAACTTTAAAGCGAACAGTTCTAGTCTTTCTGGCTGATTCTATTTGCTTGAAAAACCGCCAGCTTCCGAGCTGCCTCCCGCCAATCCGGCGATTGGGGTGGGAATCATGATTCCCGGGAATAACGCTTGAAGGAGGGCAAGGAGAGTAGCCAGATTCAATCCTCCATCATCTCTCGCAGGGGCTGTGGGATCACTGGGCGGATTGGCTTGTTGGGGTAGCTGAACTATCACTGGTCGTGGATATACCGTCTGGACGTTGGTGGGGTTCAGAAAAATGGGTGGGTTGTTTCCGGGGTTGCCCGGACTCAATACTGGCGGCAGGTGACCCCCATTGTGTGGTACAGAATACGGAAGATTCAGCTGTGGGTTACCAGGTACAAATATCGACCCAACTGGATTGTTTCCACCCGGCACCGATTGCACGGGGTTTTGTGAGGTGGGATCCGCTGGCTGTATCGGCGCAAAAACGGGATCAAAGGGCTGTCCTTGACCGGGATTGATCACTGGCATGTTATAATTTAACACGGGCTCAAAACGTTGAACATTGCGTTGTGGTGCATCCGGACTTCCATATGAGGGTCTTGCGTGATTATCTAAACAAAATAAACACACAAACCATGAAAGTTAGACAATATTAAATTTCTGCTAGAATAATAAATTAAGAAGTTGGACATGGCCGTCATCATATATGTAGGTGAAACGTAAACCCCAAGCATGTAAACCCCAAGCATCAAATAATCATTTAATCACTCACTGGCTCACTCAATCAATGATCCCTTCAACCAATCAATCGAACAATCAATCAATCAACCAGCCAATAAATCAATCAATCAATCAACTAACAATTCAACCAATCAATCAACCAGTCAATCAATTGATCAATCAATCAATGAATCAACTAACCAATCAACCAACCAGTAAATCAATCAATTAAGCAATGAATCACTCATTTAATTAATTAAAAAATATATCTTTCCATCAATTAACCCATCAATCAATCAATCAATCAATCAATCAATCAATCAATAAATCAATCAATCAATCAATCAATCAATCAATCAACCAATCAACCAATCAATCAATCAATCAATTAAGTAATGAATCACTAATTGAATTAATTAAACAATCAATCCATCCATCAATTAACCAATTTATCAATCACCGATGGATCTGTTTTATGCAAAATATAGATATTAAAGTTGATAGCTTACATCTTTTCAGACGTCTGTGTAACGGAGTTCCGAAAGATGTAGAGACGATAACACATAACGCCATGATACAATGCAGCAGGTGACAGCAAGCCATGTTTGATATCCTCTCTTTGGTTACCTCTTGTAAAAATTTGAACCTGATAATTTCTGAAAAACAATTTCGAGATATTATCATCCTGGGAACGACATATAATTTGCGAACCTTTTTCTTTTCTTGTGCATGTCCCCTCTCCGGTTACGTATTCGCGGTTCCAGATATTTTTGTGTGTTTTTTTTTTAATTATTTTTTCCTGGCCTCCTGCATTTTTTTCTGGGCATTTTTGTAGTTTTATGAAAGGACAGGGGTTGAGTTACTGTCTGGAAATGATTTTAGAAGTGGAATGGGACCAGTTCAGGTGGATGGAGACCTATAGTTAGGCGTGCTTTGGTCTGTTTACATGCGGCGGACTATGTGCAAAGTGACCCCTATCAGATGTTTCTGGATTTAGTTCAAAATGTCTACCTTCAACCTATGAAAAAATTGTATTTGAAATACTACCAAAGGACTGTTTAAGGCCCCACTGAAGGATTTAGTTCAACGAAAGTTAGGGAAGGTGCTGTGAGAGCAGACATAAATAACATTACCGCAAATGGGAAATGAAGGAAAATGAAAATGTGACCTGCTGCCATACTGTAGAGATACGTTGCTATGGCAGTTACTTAAAAACTTACACTACGCCGCTTTGTGAAACAGGATCGTGGTTGGGCCCCATACATTCTATTGTTCAGATATATTACTGATATCACACACAGAGCTGTTACAGGGAATATATTTATAAAACATGTACAGGTAGACAAAATACTGAGAAGTGATTTATCATATTATCTTTTTCAATTTATCGGGGCTCGATCGTTCAATGTACACGTTGAATTGTAACAAGGGACAATTTCTCCTTGAAAAGAACATCTCAACGCCGCCATATAAGGCATATATAAACTTGAGTGTGGCGTAAGACATCAATCCAGCAATAGAACCGTAACCCGTCATTAAAATGTTTAAGTAGCATGACAAAGAAATGTAAATTTAAACCTTTTAGGAAGACCAGTTTCAAAGAATGCTTATACGTAACTTAAAGTGGTATGAGCTGCCAAATATAGGGGAAATTTCGATGAAACGGAAATAGCTAGAATTACAAGTTAAAGCTTGCCACTGATACCAATCC
This sequence comes from Lepidochitona cinerea, assembly GCA_963971465.1. NCBI lineage: Eukaryota > Metazoa > Mollusca > Polyplacophora > Chitonida > Tonicellidae > Lepidochitona > Lepidochitona cinerea. The sequence continues at coordinate 30,413,586 of OZ020561.1, forward strand.
TAGTGAGGTGCGTTAAGATAGTTTTATAAGCAAAAGTTTACCGAAAAGCATGCCCTAAAAGGAACTCATACCGTCATACGTCCCGGCTATTTGAATGCTGTCCCTTATTAGCGCACATCTTCGGTTACTGAGTTCTCCGAGCGCCAAGCGCCCAACTTCTCTTGACAATCGGAATTTATAAAAAAATTCATAATTTTGGCAGCTCTTGCCACTTTAAGCCAAAAATGATTTATTGTTCGTCCATATGCGGTTATTAAAATTCAGTTGTTATATTTATCAAACACATTCGCCCCGCACAGCCCTCAGATTCAATCAACATATTTTCATTTCAAAGTGAATCATTTTCTATTTTCATGAAGTTTTTTTTCATGAAAGAAAAAAAAACAACTCATGCCACTTCCATGTATATCTAGATGATAATATGTCCGTTTAACCGATTTCAACTTGTCTAACTAGTTCTGAATTAAAAACAAAAGTAATGAACAGTTGATCTCCAGTGTGAACTCTTTAATCCAAGCTCAATGGATTACAATTTCCGGTCTTGGAGTTAGAGGTCACTTCTGAACAACGTGTCCTTGACGTTTAGACTAGACTTCTACGAGACGTTGGACCATAGAGACAATCAACCAAATTGTTGTTTGGGCGAACGTTTCCCCAACAGCTCAATATACGTGTACCACAGGTTGATTAATTGATGTTTTACGCCACACTCAAGATTATTTCACTTACATGGCGGCGTTGCCAAGGCTAGTGGGAGAGGAAACCGGGTTCATTGCCATGAGGAAACCCCGACTATCGGTGAGTACCTGGCGACTTCCACATATGGTGATCGAGTGAACTATCCTCTCAGAAATTCTTTAATTTTCATTTGGTCGGAGAGAAGGACTCGAACCCAAGCCACATCAATGGGAGGCCTGTGTCGTATTGAGAGACTATCACTCTAATCGGCTGAGTTACCGAGACCCCGTCTTCTTATAGCATGAGTTGCCAAAATGTTGATATTTTCATAAAAAATAAACGGAAAGTATACGAACTGGGCGGTTTCTAGTGACATTTTAGTACAAATGTTAAATCCCTGTTGCTTCAAGGAATGGCCTCTTGTGCACATTATGGTCTGCTAAATGTCGCCGAGGTTAGCTGGCAATTTAATTGTCAGCAATTGATTTAAACAAAAAAGTCAGTCCTTATTCAAAAATATTATACTAATGTATTTCCTTACCATGGGCAATTTAAAAATGTCTATAAACATTCAAATGAGCATGTTGATTTCTATTTATCTTTTTACCAGTTCTCACATCGAATTTTTCAATGGCATTTAGAAGTTGGAAGGTGACAATAAGGTGAAGAATTAATAATGGATAAAAACCAATAAACCAAGAAGTTGTTATCCATTAGTAATTCTTCACCTTATAGTTCTCACATCGCTCAAGATGCCTTGAAAATTTCGACAAAACCAGAAGTAATTTGTAACGAATATGAAATGTTTACTTACCGTTCTGTTAGGTGCTTGCTTTGTTTCAATGAAAATGAAAACTTTGCAATAAAACATCACCAGGTTTAACTTTTATATGATTTTCCGACCATTCGTTCGTTATCTATTCACTTAACAATGGAGACATAATTAATTTTTATCTACCACACTCTGGAAAAGTCTATCGCCATCTTTAACTGAATCGGAATGTCTTTTGTTCTTTTGTGTTTTAACATCTGGGGTGACGAGATAAAACAATCAAAATAGAATTATTTCAATTGTCTCGCACGAGCACCCGGGTCATTTAGGTCTAACCTATTACATGTTTTAATATCTCTATTTTTTTTCTATTACACATTCACAGAAATGTGCGTGATAAAATACCCCGAGACCCATTAAATTATCAGTTTGTGTAATATATAATTACATACTACGTCTATATCTTTCTCATTAAACGTAACAGTTTTTTCTAATCATTGGCTTATCATGCAATTAAAATTGTTGATTATTCAAATGATATAAAAGGAATGGTATGGGAGGAGGCGGGGGAGGTTGGGGGAGGGGGGGGGGGTCTGAAATAAGAATAAGTTAATTAAAGGGGCATGAGCTGTACATTCTCGAGACAAGAAGCACAAAAAAGCTTCTGAATTATGTCTTGAGAAAAATAGCCAATAATTTCAACATTCTGTTTTAAAGTCAAAATATCAACATTGTAGCAGTTCATGCCACTTTAATACTGATAGCTTATGCATGGTTCATATTAAGTAATAAATATCATTTGAGGAAAGGAAAGATTGTGGCAATTTGCTAACTTTAGTCCTAAATGAAAAAATATATTTTGTCCAGTTATGATTGAAACGGAATTAAGAACGTGCCAAGACTTAAGGTTATGTGTTTAGAACCAACAAATGCGTGAAATTTGAAAATATAGGTTATTGGTGTTTTACCAAATAAAATTTGCACCATGCAAATTATGCAGATGTTATATATTTCACTGTGAATTATATAATCCTCAATTAATGTGGCATGAGCTGCCGAAATTCGGATTTTTTTCATAAATTCTGATTGCCAAGAGAAGTTCAGCGTTGACGTACCTTGAAAAACTAAACGATTGACGTTGAAATGAAAAAAACTATTGGTTTTGCTGCTTATAAAAGTACCTTAGTATGCATTGTCATGATTTATATCAGCCGAAAGCACTTATTTTGTAAAATAACCAACAATTAGCTAATTCTGTTTCAATGAGATTTTCCTTAAATTTGGCAGTTCATGCTGCAGTTAAGATAACATGAGCTGCCAAAATGAGGATACTTTTCCATTCACATACAATCATGAAAAAAAGACAAATTAGACTATTTCTAGTGCAATACTATAGTCTTGAGAATGTAAGATTACTAAGTGTTTTGAACGACCTTAGGCCCACAATGAATGGACTTTCGTGTCGGTTTAAATATTGCTTACTTTTCGATCACTATTTCTGTTTGCTCGGGCCACAGACTGTTTATATTTTCCTGGTTACTACATCAATCATTTCGTTTTTCGATACACTTCAAACCCTCTTGATGCTTTAGCAATAACAATTTCTGAAAAAAAGTTATAACGCTGATTGATTCTAGGCAAACGATTGGAAAAGCTCTATTTTTGTAGGCTGCTTTTTGATCATCAATTAGTTAATTTTCCTATATTTAGCAGCTCATGCCTCTTGAAATATTGTCCACCTGAGGTGAAAATAGTTTTTTTAAATTATTATATCAGACAAATTGAAATCACAGGCTGATAAATTGATGTAATCGATTTTGGACAGTTTTCTAGATTTGTTCTTTGGCTGAGTTGAATTCAAACCCACAGCGTGTACATTGATGGAACACTCGTCCAAACACACTGGACGGTGATTCATAAAGAAAGAAAAAATCCTACATAGAAGAGGGCTATCTGGCTCCTAGCAACCCCGGTTCTAACACTCTCAAAATAATCACTAACTCTCTCTAATAGGCACATATAAAAACCACACGGTATCACCAAAAAAAATAAAAAAGGGAAATAGAGATTAGGTACGATATTTGTCTATAGCCGTTATTAAAAGTATCAAGAATCAAGACGTCCCAGATCGTGGAACTTTTTTCGGCGAATAATCCCGCAACAAATATCAAATGGCAGAGGATCTTAATTGCCACTTTTCTAACATCGTGTATGTTATCACGTGCAAAAAATGTCGCAAGCAATACGTAGGAGAAACTCAGAATTCTCTACGACAAAGATCCCCGTACCATTTATCAGGTATTAGACTTAAACATGATGTGTCCGTGGCACAACATTTCAATACTCTATGTCGTTCGGTTAAGGACCATTTTGAAATCATGCTTATTGAAAAAATCGCTTTCGTCACTGCCGCTGCAATATTTTCACTCCTTTTTTCTCATGATCGTTTGAGGTTCCATCTCAGTCTACCGATATTCTTGTCATAGCTGAAGATACGTAAGCATTGTCAATGTATTACAAAGTGTTCCAGAAAATTCTACTGACTAAGGCCAAGCTCCTGTTGTCAACCTAATGAAATATCATGTGTTTTAGTTTATTATAACAACTTATAATTGGGTATAACTGTCTAAAGAAACTTGTCTCCATGGTTATTTTAGACAAGAAGATTTTCCCTGTGCCCGTGTGTTTTAGTGTTCATGAATATATAAATCTATATGGATAAATCTATGCTACATGTGATATTAAGCGAACTAATCATTCTATCCACTGGCACTGGATCAATCAATGGATCAAATATCAGAAGAATCAATTAATCGATCAAAAGCCAATTTCCAGAAGGTGACCTTCGCGGCTCAATTACTACAACGTTAGGGCAGCCTTTAGCCTTCATGAGGCAGAATCGTATGCCACGACCAGTTTCTTTATCCAATTAACCTGGCAATGCCACGACATAAGGTAAACTTTCCAGACTATATAGCATGATGTAAAACAATCACCATCCGTTTATGATTTGGCAGGTTAAAGATGTCCCCATGCCCACAACAATTATATCAAAAAATATTTTTTGTGCGATAGAGCGAGCTCCATGGAGTTTTATTTGCGCCAGTTAAGTAATTTTTGTCATCCAAATTCCTGTTGACATTTCCAGGTGAAATAAAATACTCAAATACTCAAAAATTTACTACAAGCCACTGGAAATGGAGGCTCACCATGCAAACTGTATCTTGGATTCGAATTTCTATAAGGTATTTTCATTTAACCCTACGTGAGACGGGGTAGACCACAGGCACACGGAGTGCTCTCCCTTATCCACCCTCTGTTAGTCCATATTTATAGTATAACAGAGGGTGGATAAGGGAGAGCACTCCGTGTGCCTGTGGGTAGACACACTAGGCGAATCAATCGTATCCTCGCGTGGCTAAGATAGACCTCATAAGCCTTTACCGGACATGGCGCAGAGATTTCCACATGCCAGCTAGGGTTACATTTTTAAAAGCTGCCAGATAAATATAAAAATCCTTACATTTTGTTACATTTCACGAAATAGTCCCATTTGGACGAAAACGGGCAAGATGGCGACGTTCCCTGTGGATTCCATTTACCTTGAACTGGCGGCTCTTATAAACTCCACGGCGAGTTTCTTAAAGTTGCTAGTGTATGAAATGTTCGATGTAACTGTAACTCAAGCCGAGTGTAAGAGAGTAGTAGAAAAGATGGTAGATGCGAGCAAACGCCAGGCGAAATTCCATGATGTTGATGTTTTGTTAAATATTAAAGTCAGATAATCAATTCACCTCCAAGGTAAACTCTCCAGCCACATACCAAAGGATTTTTCCGATAGAAATGGCAACTATTGGCCGTAGAGGTTAAAGCTGGACTAAAGGACTAGGGTAACTTCTAATTTTAGATTGTAGGCGAAATTTATTCGGCGACGATACGCCGCCAAATATCACAATCGAACTCGCAGAGAAAGAGGGTAGACACACTAGGCGATTGTCCGGGCAAATTGTTCGTTTTTCAAAATCATAGACCACATGTGGTAGTACTTCGGTCATGAGCTGCCAAATACAAACACAATTTAATTGAAACAGAATTAGCTAATTATTCGTCATTTTCATCAAGTACGAAATATATCCTCACATATCAATCTTGGAGATGTACATCAAGGTTGTTCTTACAAGCGACAAAAGCTCGAAAACGTGCTCATACATCCCGGTTATTCAAATTTTGTCCGTTAACATCTTTGATTCTTACGAGTGATTGCCTTTATCGATATTTATTTTCTATTTGGACGTCATTCTTTTATTTTTTTCAGTGTACTTGAAACGCTCAGCTTCTGACAATCGGAATTTATGAAAATGTCCGAATACTGGCAGTTAATGCATGTCACTTGGTTATTTAAATTGGTATGGCATTTAGGGGCCAAAGCAAAGTCGAGGGTTTCTCCTGATTAAAGGGGGCAACGCCGTCAATCACACGGCTACGACCCGGCCATGAATGGGTCGTCAAATTAAAAGAAAAAAGCAAAATAAAAAGCATGGTGCCACTGTGAGACTCTGTATTCCATTCTGAATTTACTTGGATCTACTACACCTGGGTGATTCGTAATATATAGTGGCTGAGCTTATGTGGCCCACGACTTCAGTGTTATTCTGCTTCCATTTAGTAGTCTAGGTTTTGGAGAGTTTTCTTGATTTGTTATGACATTTTTAAAGAAAGCGCCCGGTTCCTATTTTAAACTGAATTCATTTTTTCCTTCACATATTTTTTCGATTTCGGAAATATAAACAAATAAGCCATAACAACAACAACGGTCACATATTTACGTATATTTTATTTGCTATGCATAAAGTAAAAAGGTTGTCATTTATACAGCGTCAATCTCGACTTAAAATTAAAATGAATATATATTTTTGTTAATTTTCAAATTTTCCGTTTTAGATAATCTCCATATACCAAACCCGTTCAGTAAAAAATAGATAATTACATGTACATACACCAGCTACCGGGAGTTAAGAAAACAAGAACATCTGTTTATTTCAAACTCCTTGTAACTATCGTAGTAAGCGCACTGTTCCATTATTATTTTATAAAAATATACTACTATAAATATGATAAACAAATAAACCCAATAATACACAATTATTCTGCACTTTGGAAATATAAAAGTTGCCACTAAGAATACAGTTGATTACATAGTATTACAGTGAACATTTGGGGCATAAAAACTGCTGGGTTCACTGTCAAGATCATACGGGAACCTTGGACCTTCGGCGACGGGATTTGTTGATACCAGTAGAATGCGTCTCCAGGTTGGACCTTGAATCAGGGGCAACGTGATTCTCGGGATCTCGATATTGGCATTATAAACCGTATTTTAGAATAATATATTCGAAAGGGTAAAAACATATACGGATTTTAAACAACATAGTGGACTTCCTGAGGACAAAATCGTGAGCAAGTCTTTCCGAGTCAAAACCCGAGAATGATGTTTGTAGTTTTGTACTTTAGAATGACTCCGGAATTTCAAACAGTCCAGGTATATTCTGAGTGGGACTTGTTCAGTTCATTTTATTTTTTGAAGTTTCCTTCATTGGAGTGATTTCCATAACAAGTGGACTCGAATCTATATGTGTTACATATCAGAGGATGAGGATAAAACATTAAGACATCACCACGTAGTTAGTTGTTTTTGAACAACACGAGCTTTCGACACCTATACCGGTGTCTTCGTCAAGTGTACCGCTGTCTTCGCGCAACTTGACAAAGACACCGGTATATGTGTCGAGACTCGTGTTGTTAAAAAACAACTAACTACGTGGTGATGTCTTAATTGTTAATCATTAGTAGGAAATCCACGTTTAAAGAGAGTTTCAAACAGTTTTCACCAGTTAAGTTTCTAGAATTTTTATCCTAGTTATGGTTTATGTTTTTATACAAAAAAGAGAAAATACGATATTGAAATTATTAGCTTTGGTCAATGTAACGTATTGTAGGTTTGCATTAATATTGAAAATAACTACATATGGTAACGTTCATTTCTCTCAAATGCATGATTTAACAAAGGATTCTTGTTTTTCAAGGTACCTCAAACGCTCGCATTTTCAATTTTGTCAGCTAATGTCACTTTAAGAAATACATATATATTATATGGTTTGTCCCGTATTTAGCGACTTGAACCTCCCCCGAAAAAGGCTTCCGAACTACCTCCATTATTAATAGCTGGTGGTAGCGTAGGAATCATCAGATCCGGGAATAACTCTGCCAGTATAGCCAGAAGGGTTGCTAAGTTCAAACCATTGTCGTCATTGACGGGTGTATTAGGCACATTTCCTTGTGTCGGTGCCATTTGTGGTACCTGTATGATCACTGAGCCAGGATTCACCGTCTGAAAGTTTGAAGGATTCAGGAGAATTCCCCCTGGATTGCCGTTGAATGCATTGGGACCAAGAACGGCAGGTAAAAGTTGCGTTTGATACAGCGATGCCAGTTCAGCTGCCGTCGCCATTCGTGGGTTTCCATTTGTAACGAATTGCATGGGTGCTGTCATTGGAACGGGTTGCATGGGTGCTGTCATTGGAACGGGTTGCATCGGTGCTGCCGGGGCTGACTGTACAGTTGTAGGGGCTGGGGTCGTCGTGGTGGGGGTGGGGACTGCAGCCTGAGGTTGAACTGGGACAGGATTTTGGTTCAGCGGGAAAGATGGATTGAAAAGACCAGGTCTGTTGAAGTTGTACACCGGATCGAAGGCTTGAACTCGCCGATTTGGTGCGGCGGGGCTTCTGTAAGGGTCTGGTAACACCTGTATATGGCTATCTGAACAACAAAAAATATTTTCAAAATTTAGCGAGGCAACTATATAGAGTACAGAGGACGGTCTGCAGAGGACATAGTCAACAAAAGCATCGAGAAGGTTCTATCTGAACATTTAGTAAGCTGAGTGTAAGAAACCGAGGTAGGTATGGGACACTAAAAAAAGTACTTGTGCCGATTGATTGGTGTTTCTCGAATGTTGGCTATGCCATGTTCAGAGAAAAAGGAAACAGGGACCCCACCTCTGCCTTCCAAGAATAGATTGATTGATGTTTTACGCACCACTCAAGATTATTTCACTTATATGGCGGCGTTGCCAGGTTTAGTCAGGGAGGAAACCAGGTCCATTGCGAGTACCGCGCATTTCTTCCACATACGCAAACTGAGTGAAAAATCCACTCAGAAAATTTATTCGAACCAACGCTGCATCGATGGAAGGTCTGTAATGGACTGAGGGACGATCACTCTAACCCTCTCCAAGAAAAGAGCAATGATGCATTAAAACAGCGATCAATCCCCATTTGTCGATATATTTGCAGGAGCTCTAAAGACATGTAGGAACTAAGGAAAATATAAATGATATAAATTGAATTTTAATCAAAGAATTAAATAGAAATTAAGAATCAATCTGTATGTACTTACATCTCTTCAAACGTCTGTGCAATGGGGTTCCGAAAGACGAAGATACGATCAAAGAGATCGTCATAATACAGGGGACCAAGTGAGAAGCCGCCATTTCTGATGCTGTCTTTGATATCTTTAGTTAGTAAATACGTCGACCGATACCGTCTGGAAAAAAAACAATAAAGCGTCTCTACGGTTATACTTGTTTGAGTGGCATTTAGAAGTTGAAGATATAAACAGCGAAACAAAACTGTGTGGATAACAACTTCTGAATTTATTGGGCTGCGACGTTTTGGTGCAGATTCTAGCACCGTTATCAAGCATTCTGAACGTCGCAGCCCAATAAATCCAGAAGTTGTTATGTCTGCTAACTATCTTTCTTTGCTTGTATCTGAAACTATTTTGTTCTATTGTCTCCAGACACTATCCACACAAACAATTTCTCGCCAAAATGAAGCACAGTGTCGACTTTGGTCATAAATCAATCCAGTTGGTAAAAGATTGTTGGCCAAGACTTTAAGTAGCATGTAGTGCCCAAATCCGAACGTTTTTAATAAATACTGATTGTCACAACAGTAAAAGACCTTTTAAAGTCTTCAAAAAAAAACTAAATGATTGAGGTAAGAATAAGTCTGTATGCTGTGAGGGCCGAAATAGTGTCCGAAAATTAAACACAATTTAAATAAGCGCAACCAACGTTACATCATTCTATGTTAAAGTTTGTTCAAAATACTACTTTACGGTACATTCTGGTGATTATACTAGCGCTACGAAGCCTCTGTTAAAGCCGATGATATTCAACATTCTGTTTCTGTTAAACGGAATATCAACATCTTGGTAGCGCATGCAATAAGGTATATTTATGAGACATATAGTGCTGCAGCATACGACCTTGTAACTAATGCAAAGCGCAATCGTGATGACGAGCCTATCTTTGCGTACCCAAGTACTGACTAGTCTTGCTAGGCATAGATAGTCGCGTCATCACAATTGATACAAAGCGTTGATTCGTCTTAGGATAAAAAAATAGAAATAGGAATGCAGCAATGGGAGCAACTTGACGCATACCACCAAAGAAGGTCCAAAATCGAACTAACAGACTGCGTGTAAAACACCAATCTGACTAAAGTTTATTGAACATCTCGGCTTTAGTCAGATGGGTAAAGCACATGTAGAAGACATTTGGTTACTGTGTCTTTGGATAATAAGATTATGATGTCACTTAACCTACAAATAAGCATTTCAACCAGAACTCTATTAACTAAACTTCAATAGATAACTTTTTGATCTTAAGGTCCACTCACACAGCAATTTTCACTTAATTCAACTTTTGTTGTTTCATGTTTAACTTTATAATATTGATTATTGATTTTCTAATATTGATTAGAAAAAAGTTAATCGAAAGTTTTGACCATCGGTTGGATTTCTTTTAGATACATTTGTAAATCATTGCGAAATTGCCCTTAGGAAAACAGAAGCCCCTCCAGCTCTGGACGTCAACAAATATGTTTCTATGGGTGTTGCCCTTGTGCACAGGGCGGGGATTTCACGCAATCTCCTTTAGTTATTTATGAAGACTAGAACACATAGGAGTTTGGCCTTAGTCAGTAGAATCTTCTGGAACACTTTTAGTTGTCAAGAACCTGTCATGTAAATTCTTCCATTTAAAGTGGCATGAGCTGCCAAAATTCATACTTTTTTTTATAATTTCTGATCGTCACGACAGCAAGAGGCTTTGAAGGCCATCAAAAAACTAAATGATTTGCGTTGGAATGAGGAAAATCCATACAGTATGTGGCCTGTGCGAACCGAAAACGTGTTAGAAAAGTAGACAAAATTTAAACAACCGGGACGACCATTCATTCATTCTAAGCCAAAGTTAGTTCAAAACAATACTTTATCGTACATTTTTGAGACTAGAAGCACTAAAACGTTTCTGAAGTATACGTTTTGAGAAAAATAACCAATAATTTCAACATTCTGTTTTAAGGTCAAAATATCAACATTTTGGCAGCTCATGCCACTTTAAAGAGGCGGGTTTCCTTATTCAATAAACTTGTTTAAGTAGTCGTCAAAAGAGTGAAATATTGTTGACTGTGGTGAAAAACATCAATCAATCAACCTGTTCTCACTATATCAGAACTTACCTTACCGTTCACAATCCTCGAAGTTCCAAGTTTCGGAAAAGTGACCCCCTACCCAATATGCGAGCTTTTTATATGATTTTGTATTCGTCTTATCTTAATTAATTTATAGATGAAGAATAATTGATTCTGAAACAAACCGGAAAAGGGTTTATCAGTGGATCGCTTACGATCGGAATTTCCTTTATTAAATTTCATTGCCGCTATATTCAGAATAAAGTTAAACAATTCTCTAACATATGTCATCAAGATTGTATCATTCACTCGCACGAGCAAGCCTTCAAATAAAGGAATTTATTATAAGGAGCATTATCTGTTCTTTTTCATAGCAAGATAAAATATTTTGGCTTTTAATGATTCGCGGTTAGACAAATCTATTTTCAACGATGTCAGGGAAAAAATTCTCATCGTTTGTATTTAATAGCGGTTTTAGTATTTCAGAGCTGACTTCTTTCTCATAATTATATACGACTTTTTCCTTTAAAAATTCAGTTCAAACGGTTGAAATATGATATATCATGTCCCTATAACGATTCGATGCTATCAATAGGGTTTGTTTTCTCTCGATTGCAATGAGAACAGAATAGATCATAATAGACAAAGCGGCATACATATGAAAAGGGGAAAAGAAACAATGGATTAAAATTGTTTGACAACGCCACTCTCCACTCCCCCCCCCACCCCCACACCACACGCACACCCCCCCCCCCCCCACACACACGCACACACATCCACCCTTCATAAATTTGAAAGTTGCCATCCGAAAAGTCAAACCTTGCTAAATTTGTTTCCAGTAGACTTTACAGTAGAAGAAAGTAACATTTTGGCTCAGAAGTTTAATAAGCTGTTTGAATTTGAATTACATAATAACCGATCAGAAGATTTATATATCTTGTTAAAGGGGCATGATGTAGTAATTCAAACAAAAATATTAGGATAAACCAATCTAAGAAACAATCAATTCCAGTAACATTCGGTAAGAGTGATCGTCCCTCAGTTCGACACATCCATCTATGCGGCGCGGGCTCGAATCCCAACCAGACCAAATAAAATTTGGTGGATTTTCAGTCGATCGCCGGATGTGGAAGACAAGGTACTGGCCGAAGGCCGAGATTTTCTTCCGGGTAAATAGCCCGGTTTCCTCTCCCACTAAGCCTGACAACTCCGCCATATAAGTGAAATAATCTTGAGTGCGGCTTTTAACACCAATCAATCAATCAACTCAAAAACAAGTCAGAAATTTGTTTGTTTGTTTATTTATTCATCATAGTTGGGGCAAGATTGGCAATGGATTAAATATAACAAGATAGCGGGAGTAAAGTTCTCATAGAACTTGCTCTATTGCGTGAAAAGTAGTATGTAGAGAGTCGTATTTAAACAATTTGAATATCAGTGAACATACAAAAATTATAACTGGTAAGATAAATGTAGTACACCGACCTACACAAGTGTCACTACCCGTGTTACGTAATATTCTAAGTGGTCACGTGTTTCAATAGGTACACACGATTGGCCTTTCCCTCCTCTCGGCTCAGCTGGCAGCTTACGTTGTGCGCACACGGTGAGATACTTGCCACGAGAGGCAGAAAATATCAAACATGCTAGATACTTCCCTGGCCGCCTCGAGAGGCGAAAATCTCACCAAAATTTACGCGCACACGGGGTAAACAGCTTAGCTCTCAGCCACGCGTAGCCGGTAGCTCAGCCGGCGCCTCTCGTGCGCGCTAGGCTTTAGACCGGTATTAAGCCTAATACACTTTTGAACAACTCAGCCCAGGATACTTTCCTTCGGCCATGTTGAGTCCTCAATATGTACTCAGATGACGTCATAAAGCAATCGTTCTATTGTGATATTTAACTCCGGCTCCATTGATAAAACTATTCACTGAAATAACATTTGAATGAGAAAATGTTGATAACGCGCCAATCAAGATATATATTTGTGTATATATATATATAGGTTACAAGATGAAGATGGTGACAGATATGACCAATTAGGTCACACCTGGCATCTTAACTCTTATCTAACTTTATCTTGTCAACGCGCAATCAATTATCTAAATGTGATTAGGAAATGTTAATTTGTCAGTAGATAACGATTCTGTTCATTTAATGACTACACACTGAGCCTATAAAAAAGTTTCATTTCGTTTCTTTTGTAGGTCTTTGTTTTTTATACGAATGCTACACAAGAGCTATACATATGGGATAAGAAACAGCAAAAAATCTTGTACTTGGTACATTTTTTTGCAAAAACATATTTGAAGGGACAAAAAAATAAATTCAGCCAAACGTTTAGACTCAGGGAAAATGTCCAAAGAACCCCAAGGAGTATTCAACATTAAAATAAACCAGGCGGTAAATCGACAAAATCCACCGGCATCAGATTAGTAAGCTTACATCTTATACGTAATAACCGATTTGACGGATTAGGAAAATATATAGAGATACATTGTTAAAGTAGCGACAAATCGATCCTAACTGTTCCATTGAGTCTCTGTGGACTTTTTTGTATGTTTCTTTTCAGGACTTTGGAGACAACCATACGAGAATCTCGCACCTTCGAGATTTGCAGAAGGCGGGACCGGAAGGTGTCTCCACGTTCGCTAGGGAAACTATAGGGAAGACGAGACTCTTGCGACATGGATATTGGCATTGTAGACTGTAGATGTAGGATTATCAATGATTCCTCCATCAAATCCACAAAGTGCGCCGCCACATATAAGTGGAATAATCTTGAGTATGGTGTAAAAAACATAAAATTATCGATAAATTTACTAAATTTTGGCATCTCTTGTTTATACGGTTTTCACCGAGGGATTGAAAGCCTATCGTATGACCATTCGGAGCAAACTTCGGCTGTTCTCGCTCGTTTCCGGTCGCCATTGACGAATGTAAAACCCCGAAGTTAACTGAGTGTCCTATGACCTCACACAATCTCAACAGGTTTTCTGTCTAACAATCTACAAACCGTATCTATGAATATACATGTTTATGAAGGAAGCACCTGTTTCTACATCTATGGGGAAACTAAGACAAATATACAAATCGGAAAAACTATGTAGAATGCAGCGATGAAAGAGAAAACAACGACGGTTGAAAGGGCGAAAAAACCCAACTTAGATCTTTCATTGAGCAAAAAGAGAACAACGAAGAGATGCCTGAATTAACACGAACTCGAAGAAAGAAACTCAGAATTCAGCGCGCTACGAAAGTAACTTTTTAATCTTTTTTTAAATGAGCTGAGACTGCTATTGAAGAAAAATATGATTTGCCGAAATAGATATAGTAAATTAACCGAGAATTTCAAAAATTCGTTTTAACGGAAAATTATCAATTTCATTTCATTTCGATTTATTCATCAGAAAATATGTACAACAATGTAAAGAAGAACAAAATAATGTTAAAGATAAATTAAAGAGAACTAATGTCTGTTCTGGCGGGAGAAGAAACCCCAAGGGGCTTGTGCTATCCCAGATGATCTTTATTCAAAGGAAAATATGAATGGCATTAACAATGTGGAATCTAATTATAAAAAGGAAAACAAACAAAAAAGGAAAAAATAGGCTACACGTGAACAAAATGATCTTGTTAAGTTGGTTTAATAGAACAAGCCTCAGTCAGTCAACATTTTGTATGTGTAAGAGTTACCAGGTACTCGCCGAAGGTCATACAAATGAAATAGTCTTGAGTGCGGCGTAAAACATTAACCAATCACTTAATCAACATTTTGACAGCACTTTAAAAATGAAAAATATCACAAATTCTATAGTATTTTAGGAAATCTGAGAACGGTTTTATATTGATTGATTGTTTTAGGCTTCATACCATATATGCCTACACTTACGATCATTTGATCCAGATCTCTTCTAGTATTATTCAATGCATGGAAATCATTAAAGTGGCATGAGCTGCGAAAATTCGGACTATTTTCATAGATTCTTATTGTCACGACAGTAAGAGGCTTTGGAGGTCATCAAAAAACTAAATGATTGGCGTTGGAATGAGGAAAATCTATACAGTATGTGGCCTATCCGAACCGAAATAGTGTACGAAAAGTAAACAAAATTTAAATAACCGGGACGACCATTCATTCATTCTAAGCCTAAGTTAGTTGAAAACAATGCTTTATCGTACATTCTCGAGACTATAAGTACTAAAGAGCTTCTGAATTGTACGTTTTGTAGAAAAATAGCCGATAATTTTAACATTCTGTTATAATTGCCAAATATCTCAATTTTGGCAGCTCATGCCACTTTAATGGATTGCATACTCATATGGGAGATAAAAGGTCTAATCAATTTGGCATTACTCATAACGATCCAATCAACGTCATCGTATAATAGGAAGTTACCGGATTCCACCGAGTAGTTCCGATCTTGAGTGAGGATACACGAGTCTGTGGTAGAGAACGTAAATCCCATAGTTCCCATTGCATGTTCCACAGCAGCTGGCATATCATATTGGCAAACAGTTATCACCGAGATCTTCCTGGCTTAAGTACCGTTTTTCCGTAACCAGTCTTTGTAAACGGCGACGTATTTATTCAGACCATGTCAGCTTTTAACGGTAAATGGCAGCTTTGCTCCAGTGAAAACTTTCAGGAATATATGGAAGCAATTGGTGAGTACTACAGAGCCGTATATTTATGAACACAAACATACACGGGCACAAGGAAAATCTTCTTGTCTAAAATAACCATATAGACAAGTTTCCAAGTGTGCTAAAAAGAACTTTTTATTTCTATATTTTGAAGCCCACAACGCCCATAGTTTAATCTTTATCCGTTAATACCGATTGATCTGATGAAATAAGCTGTTAAAATATCAGTTGAAACCGAAGCATTTAGATTGAAATTACAAATATTATATATTAAAACAGGACAGTAATTAAACAGTAAATGTGAGCTTACATAGCTCAGTGTAGGCCACTCTTCCACATAAAGACGACCGGGTGAGTGCCTGACAACTATTCTACTTAGGGGCCATCGGGTGAAAAATCCACTCAGAAGTGTTTCTTTGGAATGAGTGCGATTCGAACCCACAACCATTCGATGGAAAGCCTATGTCAGAGACATCACTTTGCTGACTGAGGCCCCGAGGCCCCAATGTGCTTTTGAAAAGGTTGGAAGGATAGCCTATTCATAACTCAGTTATAAACTACTCCCCCCCGACTAGCCGCACTTGTGTGTCTCTATCCTGGTTTACTTACTTTGCCGGTCAGGTAGAGCCACACTTTAAACCGCCATTATAAGGGTGAGATAACTCGTGTAAACTCATTAGGCCAATTTTTATGCTATGCTTTACAAAGAGCGATTTAACAGTTTAACAACGGCTTTCGAAGAAATCAACTGGTTCAGTGAAAAGAGGAATGTTTCAAAGATATAATAGACGGTAATAGCTGAAAGGTAGTTGAGATTAAGGATAGTTGAGACTTAGCTTAAATCTGAAATCCGAAGTCCTTCCAAATAATTCATTTAAAAGCCGTAACTACCCCCCGACATGTAGTTTCGAGGCAACTTATCTCCCTCGACAGTATACTACAATATTTATTACAATAAGAAATGATAAGATCTGGATTTCGACGCCAAAAATAAGTTTGTCAAAAAATGGAGAATAACATCACTTTTATCAGCTACGGTATCTGCATGAGTTTTGCTCAGTCTCGACTTGAGCTTTCAACGTTTGAAAAAGACGAGAGCTGTTGAACGGTTCCATTAGCCTACACGTAATAGGCCAGTATCGCTATGGCCAAGATTATAGTAGAAGATTACAAACAACTTCAAAGTAAAATTGCTCGACCCAAAGACCAGTCATTGCTTATAAAAAAGAACAAGTGTTTGAAAGATATGCTGGTCAGGGTTAAACTCCCCTGTCTGTCTTCTACCTAGGTTTTTCTGGGGGGAGGACACTTTCTTTTCCCATGATCCTATGGGGTTAATGTATTACAAAGTGCTCAATCACATTGAAGCATCGCCTCTGCCTGACATCTCCCAACAAGTTGTAGTAGATTTAATTTTTTTCTATATTTCGCCATAAATGAACTTTTCTCGTACAGAATATTTTGGGTTTGAGTTGACTAAAACAGCAAAAGAAAGCCTTGCGTATGTGGCTTACTTGAGGTTTAATACAGTGATGAAAAATTGTGCCTCTATACATTTTCTTCTATAAAATTATTCTAGATAACTCGCCTAGTTTGCTAGGTCAGTTTATCATTTATCTCAAACGTCCAGCTATTTGAAATATTGTCCATTAATAAAGTTAATAATAGTACTTGGTTCAATTTGGGAATTAACGTTTAAATTTGGCTTTACAATTATCCGACCAACATCCTTATCGAATTCCAAATCTGTGCTATTATCAAATTAAAATAATTACCAAATACACAAAGTCAACATGAAGGATTGTTCAAACACACTGGTGTTTGTAGGGAGGGAAATGAGGGAAATCAGATAGTCAACACACTATAAGTATGTAATTATAAGCTATATACGACCTATGTGGGATGGTTGCCAGTTACCACCGGAAGGTCGTGGGTTTCCTTCGGGCATAGAGCCCGGTTTCCTTCCACAATAAAACTGGCAACAGTAAATCTGACCAGAAGTCTATGAATTGGTCATGCTTATCTGAGATGTTTCAATGTTCAAATAACCGTGATGCCTGATCACGTTTTCTATATTTTGTTACATCTAAAAACTACCATAAAGTTCAATCATTGATATCAACTTCTAGGAAAATAGCAACAAAAAGGACCCTATTCTGTTTTCAGGATTTTTTTTCCATATTTGGCGCCTGTTACCCCTATAATATTACTGTTCCTGTATACATGTTCTTACTTTATTACCATAGGTGTCTCTCCCAGCAATGCCGAGAAGGCAAAAACAGCCCTTGGTGTGGATTCTAAACTAACTTTAGACATTAATGCCCAGTCGGATTCTTGGACTATCAAAACTATTACCCCTTTAGGAGAAAAAGAGGTGAAATTTACCCTTGGTGTTGAATTTGAAACGGCAACCTTGGATGGTCGACCTGTTAAGGTATTTTTTTTTTGGTATCTGGTGTCTGAGTACGTCTATATTGTCTGATCGGTTTTGAATCTTTTAATGCCATTTAGAAGTTGGACGGTTACAATAAAGTGAAGAGTTACTTATGGATAACAAGTTCTTGGTTAATTGGGTGACGACGTTTCGATGTAGTTCTTACATCGTTATCAAAATCAAAGTCAATTGACTTTGATAACGATGTAAGAACTACATCGAAACGTCGCCACCCAATAAACCAAGAACTTGTTATCCATAAGTAACTCTTCACTTTATTGGGATCGGTTTTGGTTTTGTTTTGGTTTTGTTGAAAAAACTAGACATCTATCGCGAGTGTGTTTACCAGAGACCTTGACCCTCCGCCATCTTGATTTTCCTTTTCTCCTAACAAAATTGATGGCTCAATCATCTTAAAATCTGACCAGCCTGTGCTCGATCGGGCGGATCTTTAAGCTCAAATTCGAATTTCGATATTAAAGAAAATTTTACTTATATATATAAATGACAGTTTCGGATTTTAATTATATATATATTAAAGTCACTCGTTTCCTTCTATCAAAGACAAAAAGTGGAAAGGAATATGGGCAATCAATTTACATGGTTGCAAAACTGAACAGTTCGGATCACATAGGAGGGTCTGCAGACATTTTGTATTTTGAATAGAAGAAACTTTAACAGGTGTATCTCGATAACAGTTTCTGATTTTTATGATCACAATTTGGTCGCTCTTGTCATATTGAATACGGCTTCGTCATTTCTATATTTTCAGGTAGTGAATACACTAGACGGCGATAAGCTCGTTGAAGTTCAGAAAGGGGACGGGTTCGAATCTCGCAATCACAGGGTTATAAATGGAAATGAAATGATCGCGGTACGTATGTTTGATATTCATAGAAAAGTGTTATGCTATTAATTTCCAATTTTACACGCAGTTATTAAACAGAAATATCATCCATTTGTTTATTTTTGCAATGGGTTATATTGACGCTAACGAATGGCACCGCAGAGTTTGAATGCATAGTCATCACAGTTTTGCAGATGATTATTTTTAAATTTACAATGCGGTATATTGGCTCTAACGAATGGCACCACAGAGTCTGAATTCATAGTCATTGCAGTTTTGCAGATGGCTATCACAGCTACTCATCACATTAGCAATGCAGTATGTTGACGCCAATGGCCAATCCATATGCATGCATTTGCACTTTTGGTAATCCAGTATTCTAATATCGGAGGAACACCCAATTCCCCCGTGTATATTAGCTATGCAATGTATTGGCGCTCGTCGCATTGTAACCAAATCGTATCCATCTCGAAAAGTCTTGTACAAAACATTTACACCTTTAGGCCAAACATGGCTGGTAAACAATCAGCTTGTAGGTTTCAAATATCCTATATCCACTTTACAGAATTTTAAGATATTTCCAATCGTTATGTTTGCGTTGAGGCTAGTGCCAAAAATGTATTACTATTTTCATTCTTGCAGATGGGTTTTACATCTAGCGAGAAGAAAAGCTAGTCATTTTTAATTTTGTATCTGGTTGACACCAACGATAAGATCCCAGGGAGCCGGCACTTCACTCGGAGCACTTCGGGGATTTACGTACAAATAGTAGCCCACCGGTAGCGAGGGAAGACAACCGAGGAGTGCTCCGAGTGGAGGCACTAATGGCTGTTTAAATTTGCAATGAACCCATGAATTATTTTGACGCCTAACGTATGGTGCCACATGAGCGGGAGATTTATATCTCTAATCCTTTGAGACCATAAAATGAGAGTCTCTAACCCCCGAATAATTATAGTAATGAGGGTCCCTTATCATACCATATTTAATCCATAATTCATGTAGGTTACGTGATTGAATGCTTCTGTCGCCTAGAAACGCTAACCATGTTTCAACAGTTCATCGCCAGATATTTTAGTTCAGACCGGTAAAAGCACCGAATGTTTATACAGTAGGACGAGATGGAGTTTTTACAAGTATCTCACATATTAACTATCCCTTGAGCCTTATCTAGACTGTTTCCTGGCTTGCACGGTTAACATAGAACCCGGTATGTGTGAGTCACATGATATCAGCGATATACCATGTATATACAGCAGGGAACATCGAGTCTAAGTTCGTTTTTTTTAAAGTTATACAGGAAAATAATAGCGTATATGAAATGTCTCATCTTGCACAAGCGTGTGTATTATCGAGCGAAATATTGTATTTTTGGATTGATTGATGTATGTTTTTTCGTCGCACTCAATATCAATACGCTTAGATGTCGACGTTGGCAGGTTTAATAAGAGAGGAAACCAGGCTCATATATGAGAACATGTACTGGTACACAAACCATTTTTGGTGTAAATGCATACGTAGAATTGAAACCCGAACACAACCTATCAAACAGAAACCAAATAACTGGAGCGTTGAATTACATTCATTTCAGGTCTTCTTGTTTTTGGTTTACAATCTCAAGTTTATCGGCAGGCTTTTTCCCTCTTAAACCTAATAATACATCTGTATTTCTGTAAAGTCTGTAAAACAATTCTGTACAGATAGCTTGCTTAAGGCCCGTTCTCACAGTGAGATTTGTAGGATGCGATTAAAATATATGCTTTTAATTGGTCAATATGATTTATCAACCAATCAAATGCATCCATTTTAATCGCATCCTACAAGTCGGTACGACAAATGGCACAGTGAGAACGGGCCTTTACACTGTTAAAATCTCTAGGACGCTTGTGCGCATGCCCAGACTAGGAGTTTTGTTTACGATGCGGGTACCTAGCAAATACAATTTTTCAAATAAAAAATACAATATGATATCAATTACTTTTAAATTTTGACAAAAAAAGAAAGTCCTTCTGTCTTTAGAAAAATATGGAAATATCGTGCTGTTTCGTATTGTAAGCAGTGTTCCGTATTTTAGAGACGGTGTGTCTTTAAATGGTTTATTTTTAGGAATGTCCAAGATGAAATACCCGACCCGTCGAGGGTATTGGACAATATTTTCATATATAGTTGAGTACAAAAGTTTTCTGCATTTAACATTCTTTACGTTTTTCCCTACAATGAGACAGGGGTAGAAAATGGTGCACTTATTCCATACCCGTGCGAGTATAAGAACGGGGGCGCCATGAAGTACAACATTAAGCTAAGCTAGTGTCTTACTTCATTTTGAGAACAATATTTATCTGTTTACCAAAGAGGTATTGGATATTTTTTTTATAGTTTTCTACCACGAGCTTATTTACGCAATGTTTACGGTCAGGTAAAATGATGACGTCGATCGGGTTACTGGTCGAAAATAAATCTGCTGAAGCATATGTATTTGGTATCTTGTGTCTATACTTTCGCCGACCTTTTTTAATTTTTATTCCAACCCGCGCCTCATCGATTGAAGATCTGTGTGAGACTGAGGAACGATCACGTCCACAAATATCCGTTTAAAGTGGCATGAGTTGCCGAAATTCACAGTTTTTTTCATAATTTCTAATCGCCATGACAGTAAGAGGCTTTGAAGGCCATCGAAAAACTAAATGATTGGCGTTGGAATGAGGAAAATCCATACAGTATGTGGCCTATAAGAACCGGAATAGAGTTCGAAATATAAACAAAATTTAAATAACCGGGACGACCATTCATTCATTCTAAGCCATAGTTAGTTCAAAACAATACTTTATCGTACATTCTCGAGACTAGAAGCACTAAAAAGCTTCTAAATCATACGCCTTGGGAAAAATAGCCGATAATTTGAACGTTCTGTTTCAACGTCAACATATCAACATTTTGGCAGCTCATGACACTTTAATCATAACTTTTAGTAAAAAAAAAAAATGACAAAAATAAACTAGAGCTTTTTCAATCAGAAGGATATATGTATTTGTCTCAAGTCTTCCCTTTAACAAACGTCTCTCGGTATTTGGTACTGGCTTTATTATAAACGTTAAACACATTTAAAGGGCAACGTCGGTATGAGGCAAATTATAGATCCAAAAATTCCGTTTGGAGTTTGGATAGTCACTGATAAACATCTTTCCCTTGATGGACCCGTTAAATGACGAGTTTGATACGATTTTTGAATTCATTTGCAGCTGATATGTTTACTTTTACCTTCAGCCAGGTTGGAGTTTTTAATATAGGCCTCAGGGCTTACTAACTGGCCTATCGTTTCCTCGTCTTCTGACTTGTATGTGTTTGTTTTGTCCGGACTACATAATGTAGAAGAAAACAAAAAAACGTCGGCTCTTTACAGTTTATCAGATAGGCCTAGATGAATATTAGCAACGCTTCCACAACTTTCTACAGTAGGGTTCACCCATGTAGGACCTCTGTTTACATTAAACCGAAACCGTCTGTCAGACAGTAAACAATGTAGCCTACCACAGAATTCGCTCTAATTGCTTATTAATTTACATTTTACGCTAAAAATCGACCTACCAGGTATCATCCAAAGTCTCTATTTAACAGAAGTTTTAGCAAAAATTTAAACAATTCTAAACAAACAGTCCCTTTAAGGTATTGCGAACATTTTGGACTGTCCTTGTATAATGCAACACTATCTCGTATTTCAGACGATGTGTGGCGGAGGGGTAACTGCAACACGCAAGTATAAGAGGATCTGAAGTCCACTGAAACCTCGGAGTTATCTCCCTTTCACCGATTCGCTTTCATGGATCATTTCAATGTAAACTAAACAAATGATATGCATTAACATATAAGGTATCTTGTAATTATCTTTTGTTCAATCCCATGTAACTAAATTAAATCAAACGAACATTCAATTATCGAAGTTACGATGGATTTACTAAAGTAATAAAAGCCGTAGATGCCATTCACTTGTTTTTTTCTTCCGTTATACGAGTTTTATTTCATGAAATGAAATGAGCTTCGTCCTGTGACATTTTGTTTTAGCTTTTTAAGTTTCTTAAAGTGGCATGTGTTGCCAAATATAGGTGTTTTTTAATTGAAGCAGAGTTATCTTCTATTCGATCCACTGAACAACTTAACATAATAAAGTAGTAAGGAAACTCCGTAAATATTCATGATGTTATCTCAATATTTCGACTTTAATTAAGTCATCGTCAGGAGAATTTACTGCTTTATCAGAATTAGCTTATAGTTTGCTTTTTTTCATCTTAGACGATTGTCGCTCATACCAATCTAGGGGATATACGTTATGGTACTTGTAGTTTATATCTAACCTATATTCATTCAAAGGATCACATTTTCTTAAAGGATGGAAAAGCTGAAGAAATACATAGATGCCTACGTTGCAGCCATCAAATAACTTAAAACATTGTGCTGATCAATTTGACAAAGCCCACAGTGAGCAATGTGGCATCAAACATAAATCAATCAATCAATCAATCAATCAATCAATCAATCAATCAATCAATCAATCAATCAATCAATCAATCAATCAATCAATCAATCAATCATCAAAGTTCATACTGAATAAAGCCCGTTCACCACATATTGTCCATGCTACCATTCTTGCAACGCCAATATAGGGGGCATGTGACATCAAAGAAAAATCAATCAACCATTGAGCAGAGTATGAATGACGCCCGGTAACCAAACATAGTGTACCCAATCGTCATGGCAACGTTAACAGCCCCTGTGAAATCAAACACAAATAAACCAATCAATCAATCAACCAATCAATCGATTCTGGCAACGAGCACAAAGGAGCCCATCACAAAATTGGCATCATACTCGAATCGAGCATAAAATTCATAACCAAACAACTCGACAGACAGTCATTTGTGTGTCTTTGAATCTTTATTGAATGAAAATATAATATCTCTGTTCGTTGCATGATTATTTACAATGTGTCCATAAAATCTGTATAATATTAAAAATGCATTTGTCTATGGGTGTGGTTAAAATATGAACATTTTAAGTTTGCACAGCTGGGCGAAAAAAGTAGAAAGACGCAATAATTAATGTTTTGTTAAAATCTACAAAATGTAATAAGATAAAATTGATATACACATGTAAAACCTTAAGGCTCGATTAATGGATATATCGATTATTAGAAATATCGATTAATGGATATATCGATTATTAGAAATATCGATTGATGGATATATCGATTATTAGAAATATCGATTAATGGATATATCGATTATGGGATATATCGATTATTAGAAATATCGATTAATGAATATATCGATTAATGGATGTATCGATTATTAGAAATATCGATTAATGGATATATCGATTATTAGAAATATCGAATAATGGATATATCGATTATTAGAAATATCGATTTATGGATATATCGATTAATGGATATATCGATTATTAGAAATATCGATTAATGGATATATCGATTATTAGAAATATCGAATAATGGATATATCGATTATTAGAAATATCGATTAATGGATATATCGATTAATAGATATATCGATTATTAGAAATATCGATTAATGAATATATCGATTAATGGATATATAGATTAATAAAAATACCGATTAATGGATATATCGATTATTAGAAATATCGAATAATGGATATATAGATTATTAGAAATATCGATTAATGGATATATCGATTAATGGATATATCGATTATTAGAAATATCGAATTATGGATATATCGATTATTAGAAATATCGAATAATGGATATATCGATTATTAGAAATATCGATTAATGGATATATCGATTATTAGAAATATCGAATAATGGATATATCGATTATTAGAAATATCGATTTATGGATATATCGATTAATGGATATATCGATTATTAGAAATATCGAATAATGGATATATCGATTATTAGAAATATCGATTAATGGATATATCGATTAATGGATATATCGATTATTAGAAATATCGATTAATGGATATATCGATTATTAGAAATATCGATTAATGGATATATCGATTATTAGAAATATCGATTTATGGATATATCGATTAATGGATATATCGATTATTAGAAATTTCGATTAATGGATATATTGATTTATTGATATTTCGATTAATGGATATATCGTTTATTGCAATCTCAAAATATGTAGACAGGTTGTATTAATAAATGGAGATGACATGACGTCACAAATGTGAAGCCTGTCCAGAATTTAGATGAACATTTGTCTTGAGTAGGCCAAGATGGCTGATACATAGAGGTTAACTAACGAGAGCCCGTTTGTTACGATGTATATCACTCGATTCTATTAATTTTCAAAGTCACGAGCCTCTGGCGAGTGACTTTGGAAATTAATAGATGAGAGTGATATTCATTGTGACAAACGGACTCGAGTTGGTTAATCTTTTTCTCACAATACACAAAAATACTGCATTTTATTCTGAAATGCAGCTCCACATCGCATCGTTCAATCCAGCCAACCTTTCTGGATTCTAATGAGGTCAAACGCTTTACCGCGTTGACATGGCGACGGTATTCATTACGTTACACAAAAAAGATCTCTAAAATCAAACAGTTTTGTTGCTCACGAATTCTTAAGAATAAAGAGATAAAATATTTATCCTACAAATGAATGGCACTTCTTAGAATAAAACAAAAATAAACATATCAATAGTTTAATGTCTGTAATCCGATGACGAAGTCAGGTTTTGCTGTGACCTCTATACCCACACAATTACGATAACTAGGTCAATGCATCTTCCTTGAGAAATCTGCGAGACGCCAGTTTTGGAATTTAATTATCCCGTGTTTAATTATTGATACAGAAAGTGTCATCGTTTGCAGTTAGGAGTCAATACGGCTATGATATATTCATATTCAATCATCATTTGCTAGAAAAACGGAAGCAGGCAGACGAAGTAGTTTGTTTATGTCAAGAGGTCATGTAGCCTACTTTGGCCTACATTCAAAGGCTTTCCTTATATGGAAGTAGCTATGACGTGATCGTGGGAAAATCATACTATTTTGCATAAATGTAGTCCGTGGTATGTAAGCCATAACATGATTGGCTACCGACTCGCATAGTTGTGAGTTATACTGCCAATCACTTGTAACCTAACAAGGATGTCTTCAAGTTATTACATAAAAGGAAAACGAACGTATTATCCCTACGCTGAGAATGCAAGCTTGTGTTTTGATTAGTTGAACTTGGAAAATCATGTTTGTTAACCAATCAGCAGTAAGTTGGACAATAATTTCACTAGTTGATTATGACAAAAATAGCACACTGCCTGGAAGTGAAATTATGGGGGGTGTAGTGTGAGAATACAGGAATAACACACATCGAGATAAGAATAACCACATATGTACTCCGACCATGGTATCAATGTAATGCACCATCTCTAGCCTATACAATGGCCACCTGGGGCTCGTTGTACTAAGCTGGCGTAATTTACGCCTGTCGCAAATGCATGTCGAATGATAGTAACTTACGCGTGGTCACAATTTCGAGGTGCAACTCCTTGCTGTTAGTACTTTGCGCCTGGTCGTAACGCAGCGTTGAAGGTATATGTTGACATGACGCTACGACCAGGCGCAAAGTTACGTCGGTGTCGAGAAACAGCCCCAAGGAGCCTTGGGAGTATTTCACAAAACGCATTTAGCCGACTAAAAATGCAATGCTTTAGCAACACCACGTAGTTGGTATTACTATGTGTTGTTGGTACATTTAGCGGTCTAAAGACCTTTATGAAATAGGCCCCAGATAATAAGGTCTATGTGTTCTTCCAGACAACCTGGTCTCCTCCCGCAATAAGAACGCAGGCCTGTGTCACCATATATATGTGAAACAATCTTGAGTAGCCTAAACACAAGACAACTTTCTAGATTACGACTTCTCCTATTTATTGCTCACAACGTTTCGCCAGATATGCCTCTAGCGTCATCAGGTAATGATCATTTACATTTCTGGCGAAACGTCGTGAGCAATAACTAGGAGAAGTAGCAATCTAGAAAGTTGTCTTGTGTTTATCTATCCCTGCTTCTAAATGTCATTTAAAAGTTACAATCTTGAGTGTGGCGTTAAACGCCAGCAATCAATCGACCGATTGCTAGAAGAAGTCATTGAGGGATCAACATTCTGTACAGAAAAGTGTATAGTCGTGCATGTCGTTTCAAGAGCTTGTAATGAAACAGTCACTTCCAGCAAACACTCTTTAATATCCCATCATTTTAGAGTGACGTCATTAAGCTTACGGTCTATTCATAAATAAACCAGTCAACCGACTTATTCCGGCAATCCGCTATTGCTTTTTATTGCCTTTTATTGCTCCGATTATTATAAGAACTGCAGTGACGAATGACAAGACTGCTGCTACGACGGTCAGGGCCAGTGACCATGAGGCGTATACCATCGTGTTACTGGGAATCAGATCCGAGCCGTAAATAATGACAGCTATGAGAATAACCACACCTGAAACATGATTAAACAAATATGTTATGTTAAAGTGGCTAGAGCTGTTAAAATTGTGACTTTTTTCATAAATACCAATTGTAAAGAGAAATTCAGCGTTGACGTTGAAATTAAAAATATTGGTTAAGTCAGTAGCCAGTACAAACCGAAGATATATGCAAAAAAAACCCAAACATTTAACAACCTTGTCTTGAGATGGTGCAAACCGGATAATGCTAAGAAAAATCAAATAACCGAAACTCATCTAGATTATACGCTGTACTTCTAAACAATATACTCTGTATAACGTACAATCCGATAATTTAATCAGCGAAAAAGTTTCCTATTTGAACTTCTTGAGAACTGAAAATTGGCTTAAATTTGATAGCTTTAGTGATCTTAAATGACCACAAATTCAACCCGTTGGTTTGTAGCGCAGTAAATAGGTATGGAGCACCATCTGAAAGCCAACTGATTGATTGATTGGTGTTTTACGCCGCACTTAAGATTATTTCACTTAGATTACGGGGTTGTCAGGTTTGGTGGGGGAGGAAACCAGGCTCATTGCCCAGAGGAAAACAGCGATCATCGGCGAGTACCTGGCAACCCTTCCACATACGGCGACCGAGTGAAAAATCCACTCAGAAAATTTTCACATTTTTTTTATTTGGTCTGAGTGTAATTCGAACCCGCGCCGTATCGATTGAAGGTTTGTGTGGGACTGAGGGACGATCACTCTAACCCACTGGACCTCCGAGGTCCCCGATCGGTCGTTCGGTTGCCTGTTCGCCAATCCATTTCTTTTCTATCTTAAATGACCACAAATTCAACCCGTTGGTTTGTTGCGCAGTAAATAGCTATGGAGCACCATCTGAAAGCCAACTGATTGATTGATTGGTGTTTTACGCCGCACTTAAGATTATTTCACTTATATTACGGGGTTGTCAGGTTTGGTGGGGGTAGAAACCAGGCTCATTGCCCAGAGGAAAGCAGCGACCTTCGGCGAGTACCTGGTAACCCTTCCACATACGGCGACCGAGTGAAAAATCCACTCAGAAAATTTTCACATTTTTTTTATTTGGTCTGAGTGTAATTCGAACCCGCGCCGTATCGATTGAAGGTCTGTGTGGGACTGAGGGACGATCACTCTAACCCACTGGACCTCCGAGGTCCCCGATCGGTCGTTCGGTTGCCTGTTCGCCAATCCATTTCTTTTCTATCTTAAATGACCACAAATTCAACCCGTTGGTTTGTAGCGCAGTAAATAGCTATGGAGCACCATCTGAAAGCCAACTGATTGATTGACTGGTGTTTTACGCCGCACTTAAGATTATTTCACTTATATTACGGGGTTGTCAGGTTTGGTGGTGGGGGGGGGGGGGGGGGCCAGGCTAATTGCCCAGAGGAAAGCAGCCACCTTCGGCGAGTACCTGGTAACCCTTCCACATACGGCGACCGAGTGAAAAATGCACTCAGAAAATTTTCACATTTTTTTTATTTGGTCTGAGTGTAATTCGAACCCGCGCCGTATCGATTGAAGGTCTGTGTGGGACTGAGGGACGATCACTCTAACCCACTGGACTTCCGAGCCCCCCCCCCCCCCCCCCCCGATCAGTCGCTCGGTTGCCTGTTCGCCAATCCATTTCTTTTCTATTTGGAAATAAGTTATTGGGTATTTTTCTCAAGACGTATAATTCAGAAGCTTTTTAGTGCTTTTAGTCTCGAAAATGTACGATAAATTATTGTTTTGAACTAACTTTGGCTTAGAATGAATGAATGTCGTCCCGGTTATATAAATTTTGTTTACTTTTCGAACACATTTTCGGTTCGTACAGGCCACATACTGTATGGATTTTCCTCATTCCAACGCCAAACATTTAGTTTTTTGATAGCCTTCCAAGCCTCTTAATGTCGGGACGATCAGCAACTATGAATTTTGGCAGCTCACGCCATTTTAACAGAAGTTTTAGCAAACATTTTAAACAATTCTAAACACAGTCACTTTAAGGGATTTGGAACATTTTGGACTGTCCTTATATAATGCAACACTATCTCGTATTTCAGACGATGTGTGGCGGAGGGGTAACTGCAACACGCAAATATAAGAGGATCTGAAGTCCACTGAAACCTCGGAGTTATCTCCCTTTCACCGATTCGCTTTCATGGATCATTTCAATGTAAACTAAACAAATGAGAAGCATTAACATATAAGGTATCTTGTAATTATCTTTTGTTCAATCCCATGTAACTGAATTAAATCAAACGAACATTCAATTATTAAAGTTACGATGGATTTACTAAGGTTATAAAAGCCGTAGATGTCATTCACTTGTTTTTTCTTCTATTATACGAATTTTATTTCATGAAATGAAATGAGCTTCGTCCTGTGACTTTTTTTAGGTTTTTAACTTTCTTAAAGTGGCATGTGTTGCCAAATATAGGTGTTTTTTAATTTTAATTGAAGCAGAGTTATCTTCTATTCGATCCACTGAACAACTTAACATAATAAAGTAGTAATGAAACTCCGTAAATATTCATGGTGTCAATTTTTCGACTTTAATTAAGAATTTACAGCTTTATCAGAATTAGCTTATAGTTTGCTTTTTTCATCAAAAAGCACAATGTGCTTCGCTCATACCGATCTAGGGGATATACGTTAAGGTACTTGTAGTTTTTCTAACCTATATACATTCAAAGGATCACATTTTCTTAAAGTGGCATGAGCTGCCAAATTGTTGATATTTTGACTTTAAAACAGAATGTTTAAATTATTGGCTATTTTTCTCAAGACGTATAATTCAGAAGCTTTTTAGTGCTTCTAGTCTCGAGAATGTACGATAAAGTATTGTTTTGAACTAACTTTGGCTTAGAATGAATGAATGGTCGCCCCGGTTCTTTAAATTTTGTTTACTTTTCGAACACGTTTTCGGTTCATACAGGCCACATACTGTATGGATTTTCCTCATTTCAACGCCAATCATTTAGTTTTTCGATGGCCTTCAAAGCCCCTTACTGTCGTGACCATCAGAAATTATTAAAAAAGTGTGAATTTCGGCAGCTCATGCCACTTTAAAGGATGGAAAAGCTGTAGAAATACATAGATGCCTACGTTGTAACTTTGATAGCAACCATCAAATAACTTAAAACCTCGTGGCCGTGCACCTATAATATAACTATCTGATCAATTTGACAAAGCCCACAGTGAGCAATGTGGCATCAAACCTCAATCAATCAATCAATCAATCATCAAAGTTCATACTGAATAAAGCCCGTTCACCACATATTGTCCACGCTACCATTCTTGCAACGCCAATATAGGGGGCATGTGACATCAAAGAAAAATCAATCAACCATTGAGCAGAGTATAAATGACGCCCGGTAACCAAACATAGTGTACCCAATCGTCATGGCAACGTTAACATGTTAGCCCGTGTGAAATCAAACACAAATAAACCAATCAATCAACCAATCAATCAATCAACCAATCATTCGATTCTGGCAACGAGCACAAGGGAGCCCATTACAAAATTGGCATCAAACTCGATTCGAGCATAAAATTCATAACCAAACAACTCGACAGACAGTCATTTGTGTGTCTTTGAATCTTTATTGAATGAAAATATAATATCTCTGTACGTTGCATGATTATTTACAATGTATCCATAAAATCTTTATAATTCTAAAAATGCATTTATATATCGGTGTGATTACAATATGAACATCATAAGTATGCACAACTGCGCGGAAAAAATAGAAAGACGCAATAATTAATGTTTTGTTTAAATCTACAAAATGTAATAAGAGTGTAAGTTACGCATCTCGCAAATGCATGTCGAATGATAGTAACTTACGCGTGGTCACAATTTCGAGGTGCAACTCCATGCTGTTAGTACTTTGCGCCTGGTCGTAACGCAGCGTTGAAGGTATATGTTGCTATGACGCTACGATCAGACGCAAAGTTACGTCGGTGTCGAGAAACAGCCCCCAAGAGCCTGGGGAGTATTTCACAAAACGCATTTAGCCGACTAAAAATGCAATGCTTTAGCAATACCACGTAGTTGGTATTACTATGTGTTGTTGGTACATTCAGCGGTCTAAAGACCTTAAAGAAATAGGCCTCAGAAAATAAGGTCTGCGTGTTTTTCCAGACAACCGGGTCTCCTCCCGTAATAAACTCGCAGGCCTGCGTCACCCTATATATATGTGAAACAATCTTGATTAAACACAAGACAACTTTCTAGATTACTACTTCTCCTATTGTTCATGACGTTTCGCCATATATGTCTCTAGCGTCATCAGTACTGGTCATTTACATTACGCTAGACGCATATTTGGCGAAACGTCGTGAACAATAACTAGAAGAAGTAGTAATCTAGAAAGTTGTCTTGTGTTTATCTATCCCTACTTCTAAATGTCATTTAAAAGTTACAATCTTGAGTGTGGCGTTGAACGACAGCAATCAATCGACCGATTGCTAGATGAAGTCATCGAGGGATCAACATTCTGTACAGAAAAGTGTTTAGTCGTGCATGTCGCTACAAGAGGTTGTAATGAAACAGTCACTTCCAACAAACACCCTTTAATATCCAATCATTTTCGGGTGACGTCATTCAGCTTAAGGTCTATTCATAAATAAACCAGTCAACCGACTTATTCCGGCAAACCACTATCCTTTTTGCCTTTAATTGCTCCGATTATTATAAGAACTGCAGTGACGAATGACAAGACTGCTGCTACGACGGTCAGGGCCAGTGACCATGAGGCGTATACCATCGTGTTGCTGGGAATCAGATCCGAGCCGTAAATAATGACAGCTATGAGAATAACCACACCTGAAACATGATTAAACAAATATGTTATGTTAAAGTGGCAAGAGCTGTTAAAATTGGGACTTTGTTCATAAATACCAAGTGTTTGAAGTTTATTTTAAGAAAAACTAAACGATTGAGGTTGAAATAAAAAATATGGTTAAGTCAGTAGCCAGTACAAACCGAAGATATATGCAAAAAAAACCCCCAAATTAAAGAACCTTGTCTTAAGAAGATGGTGCAAACCGGATAATGGTAAAAAAAAATCAAATGACCGAAACTCATCCAGATTATACGCTGTACTAAACAATATACTGTGTATAACGTACAATCCTAGAATTTAATCAGCGGAAAAGTTTCTTATTTGAACTTCTTGCGAACTGATTTTTAAAGAAAATTGGCTTAAATTTGATAGCTTAAGCATCTTAAATGACTAAAAATTCAACCCGTTGGTTTGTAGCACAGTATTAAAATAGGTACAGAATACGACTGATTGATTAATTGGTGTTTTACGCCGCACTTAAGATTATTTCACTTATATTACGGCGTTGTCAGGTTTGGTGGGGGAGGAAACCGGGCTCATTGCCCAGAGGAAATCACCAACCTTCGGCGAGTACCTAGCAACCCTTCCACATACGGTGACTGAGTGAAAAATCCACTCAGAAATTTCAAATTTTTTTTATTTGGTCTGAGTGTAATTCGATCCCGCGCCGCATCCATGGAAGGTCTTTGTGGGACGGAGGGACGATCCCTCTAACCCACCGGACCTTCGAGGCCCCCCGAAAGCCGACTGACAATCAATCGGGCGCTCGGTTGCCTGTTCGCCAATCCATTTCTTTTCTATTTGGAAATAAATATTGTTTCAGCCAATCGGTCGCTTCGTCGAATTGAAGTCAGTAAGATCATTCCTTTACACCCCAGACATGTTCCAGATACGTCATTCAACTTTTACAAATATTTAAAGTGGCATGAGCTGCCAGAATCCACACATTTCTCCTAATTTCTGATCGCCACGACCATAAGAGGCAATCAAAAAACTAAATGAATAGCGTAGGAATGAGGAAAATCCATGCAGTATGTGGCCTATACGAACCGAAAAAAGTAAACAAAATTTAAATAACCGGGACGACCATTCATTCATTCTAAGCCAAATTTAGTTCAAAACAATATTTTATCGTACAATCTCTTGCTAAACAAAATGTGATAATTGGTTTTTTTAACAACACCAAAATGGAGAGGTGTGCCTTAATTCCAAATAATGACTAAACTAGTTTGCTTTAAAATTTCGTGTTGAATAAATGTTAGAATGCTGAAAGCTTACCTGCTCCGACGGAGGCTGCCATTTCTAAAATAAGAAACAGTCGTTTTTTGAAGAAATCGATGATAAGCGTGAGAAGTAAGGCAACCGATACACATCCTAGTATGATGAGGGCTATAGTGGTGAACGCCCGGACAGTACGTAACTCGTCTGAAACAGAAAATATATTTCATGTCATTCTAGAATGAAAAAAACCCTGTATATTTCAAGAAAGTTGACCGGAGGGTGTGAGTTTTTCACCATAAAGAACTGCCAATTCTAAAGTAAGGCATAACTTGGATAACACCCAGAGATCCATCTAAATTAGGGTCGATTCTTCTTCGTGTATAAGGGCCTCAGTGGCTCAGTCCGACACAGGCCGTGCATCGATAGGGCGAGGGCTTGAATCCCACTCAATGTCTGAGTGAATGTGTGAGTTGGAAGACTTTACAGGTACTCGCCGAAGGTCGGTGTTCCTCCGTTCGCCCCCCCCCCCCCCCCCCCCCCACTAAATCTGGCAACGCTGCCATATTAGTGAAATACATATAATCTTGAGTGCGGCGTAAAACATCGATCAATCTGCCTTGCGTGGGGACATAAAACCGTAACTTTCTACATATATACTCTCCCAAAAAACCAACGCAACATCCAATTTTTGTTCTTCAATATATGAATTTTCAACATCATTCTTAATACAGAAATATGCATCACATTACACTGACATTTGGCAGACTGGTTGTTCAGACTTTAAAGTTCATTCACATGTAAAAATTTATCACATTAAAGTTCATAGCGCTCAGATGACGTTACTGCAACGTCAATATCCGTTGTGCCCACCATTAACCTGTAACACAGCACGGACCCGTCTCAGCATAGACACAATCAATCGACGAATACGGTTTTGCGGAATTCTCCTCCATTCTTGCTCAAGAGCCTGCTGCAGTTCTTGCAGAGTTTGCAACGCTGGATGATGACTGCGCACGCGTCTTTCCAAATCATCCCACAATTGTTCTATTGGGTTCAAATCTGGGGAGCCAGGGGAGCACTGTTACGTTCTGGTTGGCTAGAAATTCAACAGTAGCACGACCAATGACGACGTTCCGGGTAACTGCGTCTAGTCTTGGCATATTGTAGCAGCTTCGTGAAACAATATAACGACTGAACGGTTGTGTGTCTTTTATACCCATTAAACCCGCATAAAGATCAGACGTGATTCGCACGTGCAACTACCCTACGTTTTTCCCTACGCCTTCCTCGTGTAGCGTTACACAAAGGCTGACCCGAAAGTCACGTGTGATCAACAGCCACTATCAGGGGCTTAAATTCAATTATCGGACATTTACATTATAACATGATCCTGTTGTCATGTGTCAATCACGCACATTTTTGGAAAAATTCATGTTTGAAAAAAAAATTGGATGTTGCGTTTTTTTTTTGGGTAAGTATATTTGGACGTTCGGTGAGCACGATTTTCCATCTGCCCTATAATCCCACGTGGTCAAAACTGGTTGTTCGATTGGGGCGGCATTTATAAAACTAGTTTTGGAGGAATCAAGATTCCATGCGCACAAGACCCCTTTTCCCACCACAACCATTGTCGGTTCCAGACAACTAACTTTCTTAAACAGGACAGTAAAAAAAAATCAAGAAGAACTCTTGCCCCCACCCAAGCTTCCAAACATCTTCCGACATCCTTGCAAAAGTAGGCCTAATTTTAAAAGTACTCAACCGGTAAATTAGTATTCTAACAGATGTATTTGTATTTTTATTGACTAATGTAGAATCTAAAGAAATATTTTCCTTAGATGACTGGTTTAACGTTTACTGATGACAGTGATGCTCTACCTCACAATCAGTTTACAAAGTATTAAATGACATTTTTCAAAGCGAAATGTTTCCAACGACCCCTATTCCACAACCATATATATAGCAGTACTGGCTCTAATTGGTCCAATAGGATATTGTCTGGTAAATCGTTGTCTCGACATTTCTGTACTACTGCAACTAAGGGTTTATTTGCCTGATTAAAAATAGATGTTTTACGATATGATAATAATTTCTTCTAATCTAAAAATAAACCAAAGTAAACAAATTTTATCAATAATGTCAACGCTGTTACCGTCAAATACGAATGATAAACTCTCAGAAGATTTTTAAATGGATTTTGGTTTTCGAATGGTTGACTGTAAGCCGTCATCAATCCAATATGCTGTAAATCTATCCAATACTTTTTGGAGTGCCTCAGGTAATTCTGCTATTAGGACAGTATCATCAGCATATAGTTACAGCTTTTAAATGAATTATTTGGAAGGACTTCGGATTTCAGATTTAAGCTAAGTCTTAACTATCCTTAATCTCAACTACCTTTCAGCTATTACCGCCTATTATATCTTTGAAACATTCTTCTTTTCACTGAACCAGTTGATTTCTTTAATATCCGTTGTTGAACTGTTAAATCACTCTTTGTAAAGCATAGCATAAAAATTGGCCTTATGACTTTACACGAGTTATCTCACCCTTATTATGGCGGTTTAATGTGTGGCTCTACCTGACCGGCAAAGTAAGTAAACCAGGATAGAGACACATGAGTGCGGCTACATCAGCATACAGTATGATAATAAACGTTAACAAATCATTAAACACTTTATCTTCTACTATTAGCTAACATACCAATAACCTTATTCTATTAAAAACTTTTCTGGACCATCAATGAAAATAGAAAACAGAATGGGCGAAAAGTGGTTCCCTTGACGTACCCTTAAGGCACAATGAACAAAATCAAACGTCTCGTCGATGACGAAGACGCAAAATTGGGCACCAATATTCAAATTTGTCATTAATTGTAAATTTTAACAATTTATACCAGATTGCAACAAGTCCGTTCGTCAGACAGAATCAAGGCACTGTCTATATTCAAGAAAGGCACAATATAATTTCTTACCAAAATATAAAAAAATAGGTTAACAATAGATTTTATCAAAAAAATGGTCTACTATAATATGATTTTTACGAAACCCAGTCTGATTTTAGAAACTCCATAGAGAGGATACGTAAATTTAGCACACTGGTAATTACTTCCCTCGACAATTTAGCAAGAGTGACGGAAATGATTATAGGGCACATTAATGTGGGATTGTGGGCGTCAATTTTTGTTCTTTCGGATTCCTTTATGTTATTTCTGACAGAATACGCCTATCTCTTTCTTAAGAATAACGAATCTGTTTTAAAGTATTTAACACAAAAAATGCGTAAAACGATTTTTAATTCATATTTTTACCGTAGCGCTAATGAGCTTCCGTACTTGACTATGGCGATCAGTGTGTTTGTAACAAAGGCTAATTTTAATCGTATAAACGTGATTCATTGGCCTTTTACTGCACAGAATGTTAGATTACTGGCCCTGCGGCACATTCCAGTGGGTATAATCTTGCCTGAGGCCAGCGAACACTAACTCTCTCACATCAGTGATGAACAACGAGGAGCACATATTTCTCCTCTACTATAACACATATACAGTTCATAGTTACCAATATACAGCTAACAAGTTAATTTAACGATGCTGCTTATTTTTAAATAAAAAAATTGAATGCTGGAAGTTAACATAATAATGTAATACATTATCTATTTATCCGTTGGTCAGTAGGAAATGAAAGTCTTCTTTAAAGTGACATGAGCTGCCAAAATGTTGATATTTTGACGTTAAAACAGAATGTTGAAATTATTGGCTATTTTTCTCAAGACGAACAATTCAGAAGGTTTTTCGTGCTTCTTGTCTCGAAAATGTACGATAAAGTATTGTTTTGAACTAACTTTGGCTTAGAATGAATGAATGGTCGCCCCAGTTATTTAAATTTTGTGTACTTTTCCAACTCGTTTTCTGTATGAATTTTCCTCATTCCAACGCGAATCATTTAGTTTTTCGATGAACTTCAAAGCATCTTACTGTCGTGACGATCAGAAATTATGAAAACAAATGTGAATTTTGGCAGCTCATGCCACTTTAAAAATAACCAGGTCGCATATTCAGTCATTTTAGGTCAATTTACACCTACATTGTTATATTAACTGTGTCCGTGCGGTACAAATTACACTCCACCTCAATTTTCTGTTAATTTATTTTCGTTCAATGTTCAACTTACCTACGAATCCGCCTTCGTCCGTTACGTCGTATTCCCGGCAACCCAAGGTAAGGATGTAATTACAAGTTTGCCAAAGTCCACTTTCCGCTATGGTTTCGCCTCTTGACTCAGCTCTTTGCCAAGAATTCGTTCCGTACCCAATGAGATGAAATAACAAAGCCAAACATGATACTGGGAAGGCCAATTTCATAAAAATATTGGCAGAGCTACAACCCATGATTATTCTTCTTTTTTACTGAAAAGAAAAGAATTAAAATTTTGTATTATCAATCATCCTATATAAGAAGCAGGGTGTTAAGTTAGGCTTTCATACTTGACATAATATGTCAAGTTTTAGCCTGCGTCATTGATAAAGGCGAGATTAGGTTTATCAACAACGTGTCATTTTGTGAAGCGCGTGTCATTAAAATTATTTCCGGCGTGAAAGCTTCTTTAGGTTTGTCAAAAATGTTAGAGATGTGAGCTGGGGATTGACGAAAAGTCACATCAGAAAGTT
Organism: Lepidochitona cinerea; assembly: GCA_963971465.1. Classification (NCBI taxonomy): domain Eukaryota; kingdom Metazoa; phylum Mollusca; class Polyplacophora; order Chitonida; family Tonicellidae; genus Lepidochitona; species Lepidochitona cinerea. The sequence goes on from OZ020561.1 coordinate 30,451,717, forward strand.
GTTTTGACCTATGCAGGCAGCCAAGCTACGTTGGCTGGACGTTGTCCCACCCGAGCGCACGGGGTTCACTGGCACAAAGCGTTCTTAACTTAGGACGGCTCCGAGTGTATCTCTACAACTGTGAACATGTACAGTTTAAGATCCCATGCTGTAGACCTATACTAAGAGTACTCTTGGTCCAGAGAGCTTCATGAAAGTGGGCCTATAGGACCGCAGGTTGGCCCAACGTCATTTTTCCCAGCGTCATATTAATGCCCCAATGAGCTAAGCCAGTATATGATAAAGGAGCATTGGGGCCATTCTTTGACCAGCTCTGTCCTCTAATTCTAAGTCCCAATATTCAACAAGGCCAAACGTTGTTCTAGCGTTAAATTATGCTAACGTTTCACAATCCTATCTGTTGCTCAAACGTTGATCCTGGCGCTTAATTGTTAATATTACGTTTGGCACGTCGCCACAAGTCGGATAATTGTTGGGCACATTATGCTCCGCGACCTTCTCTCGGAAAACGCTTGGTGACAACGGCCAGCCAACGTTGTTGTCCAATCTCCATGAAACGTTTATTATACTACTTATTTTCCTTATTGGACTTCTTCTTAAATTACTGTTGAATTTAGAGTTGACTTCCACTGGTCACAGAAACTGTCAGTAGGATATCTCCCCATCTCTCACCCTTCACTAAACAACATGTACGTTAATAAGATTATCTTTTGAAGATCGGTTAAAATGAAATAAAAATGCTCATGTCGGCAGCTTTAGGGCCTGGGCTGTTTCTCTACAAATTTACGTGACGTGACAGTTTAATATACTTTGCATTAGACTTTAAGAAATATTTACGCCCGTCGTAATAAAATGCAAGGTACAAAGTTACGTCGGGCGTAAATATTTTGAGAAACAACCCCCAGTTTCTTAAAGTCTAATTGCAAAGCATATTATACTGTCTCATCTTCTCGAGTCAAGGTATACGGAATGGCGATATGGAAATTTTTACCTTGGTTTCATCGCAACATTCACTTTCTGAATTATTTTAAAACTAGCCGCAGAATTACATTCAAAGTGGATGGATACAACAAAAGCTTACAAAAAATAGCCGGTAATTTAATTTTTAGGGGGTTTTAAGAGGAACATATCAACATTTTAGCAGTTCAATCCACTTTTAGAGCGATGCCAGTTTGACCTATTCTTACCTGATTATATATCTTCTGTACACTCGAGGTGTAAAATATCCTTTTTGGAAAAAAATATGTACACAGCGATAAATAATAGTTAAACACCGAACCAGTAGTTAATTCAGCTTCTATAAAGATGTCACCTGTAATCCGTGTCTCTGTTTCAACAAGTATTCTTGTCCATACAGGAGCGAGTTTATCCTAGACGAAGCGAGATCGTACGAAAGAGAAAAATAACCGTTCACTTTTGATAGGGAACAAACGTAGGCCTACATACGAGTCTGCAGGGCAAATAGCCTGTAGGTATGACAAAGACCGCACTGTCCGTTGGTGTAGCATAAGTAGTAAAACAAACTGTTGTTTCATGTTTTACGTTAATGAACATTCATGGACTTTATTACACCCCCCAAAAAGAGTCAAACTAAACTGTTTTACGGGCAACTTAACCCTGGAAAACTACTAGGTCTAATCAATAGTAAATATTCAAACTATTTGGTTACTTTTCCGAAAATATTTAACTTAATGTGAAGACTTTATATTTATGAACACTAAAACACACTGACACAGGAAAAATCTTCTTGTCTAAAATAACCACGGAGACAAGTTTCTGATTGTGTTTATATGTAGGTACAATATCATAACTTATTTTACAAACAATATGGGCCTACGCCTAGTCTCCAACAATAATTCTTCTGAGATAGTTCTTATTATTTGTCATTTTGCTACAAGGAGTTATGATTTAATAACTATTTGTGGAACGTATATGATTTTGAATAGTATATTCTACAATATGTGTAAATCGATTCTATACTTAATTATTATTACTTATATATACTCATATTCAAAATATTGAAACAAAATTAGCTTATTGTTCGTGATTTTATCAATAAGTACAAATTAAGGGCTCACCCTGATGCCAATCTTACAGATGAATGTTACGGTATTTTTTATAGGCAACAAAAACCCTAAAATGTACTTATACATCCCGGCTATTTGAATGTTGTCCATTATCGTCACACATCGAATGGAATGCTCATTTTACTGATATGTTTTATTTTAACGTCAATCTTCATTATTTCAAGGCATTTCATACGCTCAACATCGCTTACCAATCGGAAGTTATGAAAAGTCCGAAGTTTTGGCAGCTCATGCCACTTTAAATTCCATTTGGACATGATTTGAAATCCTCTGTAAAATCCTCTGTAAAAGCATGAAGATGTATCAACTAATAATCTCAATAGATCGATTGCTTTATGACGTCATCGGGGTATATTGAGGGATAAATATGACAGACGGCTCAATCGGAAGAACAACTCCAGTCATCACACGTTTTCCATCGATCATTCCATCGACTCCCACTCAGTACGGCCCCCATTAAATCTTGCCAAATGGTCAAATAATCTGGAATGCAACATTAAACACAATTCTATCAACCATGTTGAAAAACACAACGCCAGGCTTATCTTGAGGATATGTATTCAATGACCTAGTAGTACTCATATATTCGACGTGCCAAGTTCATTTACCTTTAAAATATATAATCAATGTACCTTGTGATTTTGTGTTTATATATATATATATATAATCAATGTGTCTTTGTTAATTTTGTCTTCAAGATATATAATCAATGTACGTTGTGGGTTTGTCTTCAAGATATATAATCAATGTACGTTGTGTTTTTGACTTTAAGATATATAATCAATGTGCTTTGTGGGTTTGCCTTCAAGATATATAATCAATGTGCTTTGTGATTTTGTCTTCAAGATATATATAATCAATGTACGTTGTGGGTTTGTCTTCAAGATATATAATCAATGTACGTTGTGTTTTTGACTTTAAGATATATAGTCAATGTGCATTATGCTTTTGTCTTCAAGATATATAATCAATGTGCCCTTGTGATTTTGTCTTTAAGATATATAGTCAATGTGCTTTGTGATTTTGTCTTCAAGATATATATAATCAATGTACGTTGTGATTTTGTCTTCAAGATATATAATCAATGTGCTTTGTGGGTTTGTCTTCAAGATATATAATCAATGTGCCCTTGTGATTTTGTCTTCAAGATATACAATCAATGTGCCTTTGTGATTTTGTCTTCAAGATATATAATCAATGTGCCCTTGTGATTTTGTCTTTAAGATATATAATCAATGTGCTTTGTGGGTTTGTCTTCAAGATATATAATCAATGTACGTTGTGGGTTTGTCTTCAAGATATATAATCAATGTACGTTGTGTTTTTGACTTTAAGATATATAGTCAATGTGCATTATGCTTTTGTCTTCAAGATATATAATCAATGTGCCCTTGTGATTTTGTCTTTAAGATATATAGTCAATGTGCATTATGATTTCCTCTTGAAGATATATAATCAATGTACGTTGTGATTTTGTCTTTAAGATATATAGTCAATGTGCATTATGCTTTTGTATTCAAGATATATAATCAATGTGCCCTTGTGATTTTGTCTTTAAGATATATAGTCAATGTGCTTTGTGAGTTTGTCTTCAAGATATATATAATCAATGTACGTTGTGATTTTGTCTTCAAGATATATAATCAATGTGCTTTGTGGGTTTGTCTTCAAGATATATAATCAATGTGCCCTTGTGATTTTGTCTTCAAGATATACAATCAATGTGCCTTTGTGATTTTGTCTTCAAGATATATAATCAATGTGCCCTTGTGATTTTGTCTTTAAGATATATAATCAATGTGCTTTGTGGGTTTGTCTTCAAGATATATTATCAATGTACGTTGTGGGTTTGTCTTCAAGATATATAATCAATGTACGTTGTGTTTTTGACTTTAAGATATATAGTCAATGTGCATTATGCTTTTGTCTTCAAGATATATAATCAATGTGCCCTTGTGATTTTGTCTTTAAGATATATAGTCAATGTGCATTATGATTTCGTCTTGAAGATATATAATCAATGTACGTTGTGATTTTGTCTTTAAGATATATAGTCAATGTGCATTATGATTTTGTCTTCAAGATGTATAATCAATGTGCCCTTGTGATTTTGTCTTCAAGATATACAATCAATGTGCCTTTGTGATTTTGTCTTCAAGATATATAATCAATGTGCCCTTGTGATTTTGTCTTCAAGACATATAATCAATGTGCCTTTGTGATTTTGTCTTCAAGATATATAGTCAATGTGCATTATGATTTTGTCTTTGAGATATATAATGAATGTGCCTTTGTGATTTTGTCTTCAAGATATATAATCAATGTGCTTTGTGGGTTTGTCTTCAAGATATATAATCAATGTACGTTGTGATTTTGTCTTTAAGATATATAATCAATGTGCATTATGATTTTGTCTTCAAGATATATAATCAATGTGCCCTTGTCATTTTGTCTTTAAGATATATAATCAATGTGCCTTTGTGATTTTGTCTTTAAGATATATAATCAATGTGCTTTGTGGGTTTGTCTTCAAGATATATAATCAATGTGCCCTTAGGATTTTGTCTTTAAGATATATATAATCAATGTACGTTGTGATTTTGTCTTTAAGATATATAATCAATTTGTCTTGTGATTTCGTCTTCAAGATATATAATCAATGTCCTTTGTGGGTTTGTCTTCAAGATATTTAATCAATGTGTCTTGTGATTTTCTCTTTAAGATATATAATCAATGTACGTTGTGATTTTGTCTTTAAGATATATAATCAATGTGTCTTGTGATTTTGTCTTCAAGATATATAATCAATGTACGTTGTGATTTTGTCTTTAAGATATATAATCAATGTGCTTTGTGATTTTCTCTTTAAGATATACAGTCAATGTGCATTATGATTTTGTCTTCAAGATATATAATCAATGTACGTTGTGATTTTGTCTTTAAGATATATAGTCAATGTGCCTTTGTGATTTTGTCTTTAAGATATATAATCAATGTGCTTTGTGATTTTGTCTTTAAGATCTATAATCAATGTGTCTTGTGATTTTGTTTTCAAGATATATAATCAATGTACCTTGTGATTTTGTCTTTAAGATATATAGTCAATGTGCATTATGATTTTGTCTTCAAGATATATAATAAATGTGCCCTTGTGATTTTGTCTTTAAGATATATAGTCAATGTGCCTTTGTGATTTTGTCTTTAAGATATATAGTCAATGTGCCTTTGTGATTTTGTTTTCAAGATATATAATCAATGTGCCTTGTGGTCATGTCTTCAATATATATAATCAATGTGCCTTGTGGTTTTGTCTTCAAGATATATAATCAATGTGTCTTTGTGATTTTGTCTTTAAGATATATATTCAATGTGTCTTGTGATTTTGTCTTCAAGATATATAATCAATGTGTCTTGTGATTTTCTCTTCAAGACATATAATCAATGTTCCTTTGTGATTTTGTCTTTAAGATATATAAACTATGTGCCCTTGTGATTTTGTCTTCAAGATATATAATCAATGTGTCTTGTGATTTTCTCTTCAAGACATATAATCAATGTTCCTTTGTGATTTTGTCTTTAAGATATATAAACTATGTGCCCTTGTGATTTTGTCTTCAAGATATATAATCAATGTGCCTTGCTGGTTTGTTTTTAAGATATATAATCAATGTGCCTTTGTGATTTTGTCTTCAAGATATATAATATATGTGCCTTTGTGATTTTGTCTTTAAGATCTTTAATCAATGTGTATTATGATTTTTTCTTTGAGATATATAATCAATGTGCCTTTGTGATGTTGTCTTGAAGATATGTAATCAATGTGCCTTGTGGGTTTGTCTTGAAGATATATAATCAATGTGTCTTTGTCTTGAAGATATATAATCAATGTACAATGTGATTTTGTCTTCAGGATATATAATCAATGTGCCTTTGTGATTTTGCCTTCAAGATATATAATCAATGTGCCCTTGTGATTTTGTCTTTAAGATATATAGTCAATGTGCATTATGATTTTCTCTTGAAGATATATAATCAATGTACGTTGTGATTTTGTCTTTAAGATATATAATCAATTTGTCTTGTGATTTTGTCTTCAAGATATATAATCAATGTGCTTTGTGGGTCTGTCTTTAAGATATATAGTCAATGAACGTTGTGATTTTGTCTTTAAGATATATAGTCAATGTGCCTTTGTGATTTTGTCTTTAGGATATATAATCAATGTGCCTTTGTGGTTTTGTCTTTAGGATATATAATCAATGGGCCGTGTGATTTTGTCTTTAGGATATATAATCAACGTACCTTGGTGATTTTGTCTTCAGGATATATAATCAATGTGCCTTTGTGATTTTGTCTTCAAGATATATAATCAATGTGCATTGTGATTTTGTCTTCAAGATATATAATCAATGTATAATGTGTCTTTGTCTTTAAGATATATAATCAATGTGCCTTTGTGGTTTTGTCTTCAAGATATATAATCAATGTGCCTTTGAGATTTTGTCTTCAAGATATATAATCAATGTGCATTGTGATTTTGTCTTCAAGATATATAATCAATGTATAATGTGTCTTTGTCTTTAAGATATATAATCAATGTGCCTTTGTGAATTTGTCTTCAAGATATATAATCAATGTGCCTTTGTGATTTTGTCTTTAAGATATATAATCAATGTGCATTGTGATTTTGTCTTCAAGATATATAGTCAATGTGCATTATGATTTTGTCTTTAAGATATATAATCAATGTGCCTTTGTGCTTTTGTCTTTAAGATATATAATTAATGTGCATTGTGATTTTGTCTTCAAGATATATAGTCAATGTGCATTATGATTTTGTCTTTAGGATATATAATCAATGGGCCGTGTGATTTTGTCTTTAGGATATATAATCAACGTGCCTTGGTGATTTTGTCTTCAGGATATATAATCAATGTGCCTTTGTGATTTTGTCTTCAAGATATATAATCAATGTATAATGTGTCTTTGTCTTCAAGATATATAATCAATGTGCCTTTGTGGTTTTGTCTTCAAGATATATAATCAATGTGCCTTTGAGATTTTGTCTTCAAGATATATAATCAATGTGCATTGTGATTTTGTCTTCAAGATATATAATCAATGTATAATGTGTCTTTGTCTTTAAGATATATAATCAATGTGCCTTTGTGATTTTGTCTTTAAGATATATAATCAATGTGCATTGTCATTTTGTCTTCAAGATATATAATCAATGTGCCCTTGTGGGTTTGTCTTCAATATATATAATCAATGTGCATTGTGATTTTTTCTTTAAGATATATAATCAATGTGTCTTGTGATTTTGTCTTCAAGATATATAATCAATGTGCCTTTGTGATTTTGTCTTTAAGATATATAATCAATGTGCATTGTGATTTTGTCTTCAAGATATATAGTCAATGTGCATAATGATTTTGTCTTTAAGATATATAATAAACGTGTCTTTGTCTTGAAGATATAAAATCAATGTGCCTTGTGATTTTGTCTTCAAGATATATAATCAATGTACCCTTGGGATTTTGTCTTCAAGATATATAATCAATGTGTCTTTGTGATTTTGTCTTCAAGATATATAATCAATGTGCCTTTGTGATTTTGTCTTCAAGATATATAATCAATGTGCCTTTGTGATTTTGTCTTCAAGATATATAATCAATGTGCCTTTGTGATTTTGTCTTCAAGATATATAATCAATGGGCCGTGTGATTTTGTCTTCAAGATATATAATCAATGTGCCCTTGTGATTTTGTCTTTAAGATATATAATCAATGTTTATTGTGATATTGTCTTCAAGATATAAAATCAATATGCATTATGATTTTGTCTTTAAGATATATAATCAATTTGTCTTTGTCTTCAAGATATATAATCAATGTGCCCTTGTGATTTTGTCTTCAAGATATATAATCAATGTGCCTTTGTGATTTTGTCTTCAAGATATATAATCAATGTGCCTTTGTGATTTTGTCTTCAAGATATATAATCAATGGGCCGTGTGATTTTGTCTTCAAGATATATAATCAATGGGCCGTGTGATTTTGTCTTTAAGATATATAATCAATTTGCCTTGTGGGTTTGTCTTCAAGATATATAATCAATGGGCCGTGTGATTTTGTCTTCAAGATATATAATCAATGTGTCTTTGTGATTTTGTCTTCAAGATATATAATCAATGTGCCCTTGTGATTTTGTCTTTAAGATATATAATCAATGTGCATTGTGATTTTGTCTTCAAGATATAAAATCAATGTGCCCTTGTGATTTTGTCTTCAAGATATATAATCGATGTGCCCTTGTGATTTTGTCTTTAAGATATATAATCAATGTGCCTTGTGATTTTGTCTTCAAGATTATATATAATCAATGTGTCTTGTGATTTTGTCTTCAATATATATAATCAATGTGTCTTGTGATTGTGTCTTCAATATATATAGTCAATGTGCCTTTGTGATTTTGTCTTCAAGATATATAATCAATGTGTCTTTGTGATTCTGTCTTTAAGATATATAATCAGTGTGCGTTTGTGATTTTGTCTTCAATATATTTATGAGCACTAAAACACACGGGCACAGGGAAAATCTTCTTGTCTAAAATAACCCCGGAGACAAGTTTCTAATTGTGTTAAAAAGAGGTATATCGTTTAGACCTTTATACCCCATCATAAATTGTTGTAATAAAGTAAACCTATGATATTTCATTAGGTTGACGACTGACAGGAGCTTGGCCTTAGTCAGTAGAATTTTCTGGAACACTTTGTATTGCATTGACAATGCTTATGCATCTTAAGCTATAGTAAGAATATCGTCAGTCTTCAATATACATGTATATAATCTATGTGCCTTGCGATTTTGTCTTTAAGATATATTTTTGAACACTAAAACACACGAGCACAGGGAAAATGTCCTTGCCTAAAATAACCATAGAGATCAAGATACATAATCAATGTGCCTTGTGATTTTGTCTTACGGGTATATAACCGATGTGTTGCATTATGGGCTATGGGCGGGACTCTTCGTTGATATCCCACAAGGTAACATTTCTGTCCAAATGTACTATCTGAGTGTATAAATACCTTTGAAAATAAATACTCAGCGATGTATAATACAACTGATGTTCAACTGATATACATTCAAATACCCTTCCTATGGCTTGATATGCAGAAGGGTAATTAACATGTTGTTAAGTAGCACAATACTGGGGCTGTTTTCATGGTTGGTTTGCTGTGAGAAAATCGTGATTTGTAATTACAAATATAGAAAGTTAATTCGGAAGAGAACGAACGCTCTCTTTACTGATGTTATAACCCGGGTTAGAAGATGCTTTGGTGTTGTGCCGCTAGACGGTTTACGTTTGAGAGAGGCGAAAGATAGACATTTCGTTGAAACTTATCAAGGGACCATATTTATGAAGGAGTATAAAATAAGAGCTTGCCGCTGATACCAAACTGATGTACGTAAATAGTTATTATGAGCAAAAGAAAAAAAACGAAGAAATGTACTCATACATCCGGGCTATTTGAATTTTGTCCGTTATTTGCACATATTTTTTATTCGTACGGGCTACTGACTTTACCGATGTTTTATATTCCAACACCAATCCTATATTAAACAAACTCTTTCTGGATTTACAACTTCTGTTATATTTAGGCGCAACGTTTCAATGTCTATTCGGACATCGTTTTCAAGCATATGAAATATGCATATGCTTGAAAACGATGTCCGAATAGACATTGAAACGTTGCGCCTAAATATAACAGAAGTTGTAAATCCAGAAAGAGTTTGTTTAATGTTATACTTCCAACTTCTATATGCCCCTCAAACAAGTTACCAATCCTATAGTTTTTCAAGGTACTTAAAACGCTGAAGTTATAAGAAAAGTTCTAGTTTCGGCCGCTCATGCCCTTTAAAAAACAAAAAAAGGTCATTGACTGAGCACATTAAATACGCCCAGTAATGATTAAAAAGTCTAAATGGTAAAGTAAACTCATACGTAATAATGAAGTCCGAGCATCAACCGATTGATTACTCCGTGGCCATAATTGTAGTAAACAGTACTCTAATGAGTTTGGAAATTGTCATAATCCCAGACGATTCTACCTTAACCTGCCATCTCTATGTTGTTTTAACATTTCACATACGTGAATAAGTGAATATTTGTCCGATGCCCTTATCTCTTTTATCTTTGTATATTATGTCATTAGAAACAACATCCTATCCAATGTATAAATATCTGTATTTTTTCCACACTGTCACATTTTCCTGAAGATGACAAATATACCTTTGTCGAAATATTGAGATTGTCAATATGCGTTTGTTGAATTTATTCGGAGTTACTTTGCTATTGCAGTACTCTAATGAACTAAGAGCTTGAGTATTGTAGAAGGCTCGTCATGTTGAAACCGTAAGTGCACGACACAATCATATGTCGGTCCCTTTTTCTTTCGAAAAAAACATTCACCGATACAAAAAATGCCTTAAAATGAATGACCAATCTGTCTTGATATCCATTCTCCTTTTGCCAGCGTTGTTTCGTTACATCCATATCTAGAGCTGGTTGGAACACTTTCCCGCTGACCATGTTTTGTATTCTCTACCATTTAGGAATCTTCCTATTTTACAAATGACTACCCTCGTTAACGTTTTTATCGAGGTCGAAAGGTTTACACGGCGGGGAAAAAGTTCTGCGCGGTTAATACATTTCTACCGCGGTGGAAACGTTGTCTGATGAGATTTGGCAGTTTTCTCACTTTTTTTAAAAAATTTTTTAATACATGTTTGATTTTTTGGGACGAGCACAATTTATCCTTTCAAAACCAGGTTTCACCCATGACACTAATAAGCTTCTGTACCATGCAGACTCGTCGCTCGCTCACATTTATTGCGTAAAATGTACCCAATACATTTCATTTTCAAATAAAACTACAAAATATAGTTAAAAAGTTACCGGGGTTTTCCATCTTAGAAAAGTACAGACAATAGTCTACCAGCGATCCGACCAATCAATCAATTAGGGAGCCAAGTGGTCGGCCAGCAGCGAGGCCAGTCAACAAACAAGTCTAACAGCGATCCGACCAATCAATCAATTAGGGAGCCAAGTGGTCGGCCAGCAGCGAGGCCAGTCAACAAACAAGTCTAACAGCGATCCGACCAATCAATCAATTAGGGAGCCAAGTGGTCGGCCAGCAGCGCGGCCAGTCAACAAACGAGTCTACTAGCGATCCGACCAATCAATCAATTAGGGAGTCACGTGGTCGACCAGCAGAGAGGCCAGTCACTAAACGAGTCTACCAGCGAACCGACCAATTAATCAATTAGAGAGCCAAGTGGTCGGCCAGCAGAGAGTCCAGTCTACACACGAGTCTACCAGCAAACCGACTAATCAATCAACCACGAACTGAAAACGAACGCATCAAATCGGAACAGTTAAGCTACTAAATATTTATTAAAACAGCACATGAATTAAGATGATACAGTTAATCAAACACATATTGCACAAAATGATATATATACATACTATATTTGACTGTTGCTAATTGTGGTTGATCCCACATTTGTAAGTGAATACATTATATTTCATCTTAAAGACAATATTTACCTGGTCCCAAAACATGGTGTATTTTTTATGACTTTCCTACAAGAAGCTATGGTTAATAATTCTGGATGTGACTGGATGTCACAAAAACATGTGCACACCTGGTATGCTAAACTGATATTTATTAGCTGAAATAAACCAATCATATTGCCAGTTGTGAGGTGTGCACATGTTTCAGTGACATCCAGTCACCAGACATCTGAGAATAATTAACCATAGCCTCTTGTAGGAAAGTCATAAAAAAGAAATCTACCATGTTTTGGGACAAGGTAGATATTGTCTGTAAGACGAAGTGTATTGTATTTTACCTTAAGTGTTTACTTTAAAATAAATAACCAACCGTTAAGATGTAGAATGACAAGAGATGACGAAATAGACCAATGGCTTATTGACGTCATTGAAGGATCAACATGACCCACAATATGCACAGATAGTGTCGCTATAAATTTGTAAAGAACGGTCACTGCAAACAAGATAATATCCATGATTTTTAGTGTGACGTCATTAAGCTTCTGGCCTATTGATACATTTTCAATAAATATTATAAGTTATCAGATAAAAATGACAATAGTTATTTTTTATTACTATTTGTTATCTGTAGGGGAACAGCATCCGCCAACGGCGACAAGGATGCCGGTTGTGAATGCCAGTAAAGCCGCAATAACGGACAAGCCGAGAGACCATGATGCTTGGGCACCAAGACTACTTGGTATAACTGAAGAACCGTAGATTATCACCGCAATGAGAATTAACACACCTGTTGAAAAAACAATAAAACAGATAAATGAATAAATACATGAGTGGTCAAATGAAAGGGTAAATTCATAATTGAATAACGTAAAAGTTTTAATCATCTAAATGCTTTCAAGGGGGTTTGCTCAACCAGGTCTTACAAGACCCGCGTAAGTTTGACGTAAACGTTAGCCATGGTCGCAACTGATCCATGCTGTAGGACCTTGTGAATCGTTGAGAAAAATCCAACAGTCTAACAAAACTCATGTAAAGATGCAAATAGGCCTCCAACATGAACCAGTTGCGACCAAGGGGCAAGTTCCGATAGTTTTAAAACAGATGTATGTCAAATGTAACTTAAAGTGGCATGAGCTGCTAAAATTCACACTTTTTTCATAATTTCGGATCGCCACGACAGTAAGAGGCTTTGAAGGCCATCGAAAAACTAAATGATTGGCGTTGGAATGAGGAAAATATATACAGTATAGTATGTGGCCTGTACGAACCGAAAAAGTGTTCGAAAAGTAAACAAAATTTAAATAACCGGGACGACCATTCATTCATTCTAAACCATAGTTAGTTCAAAACAATACTTTATCCTAAACTTTTGAGACTAGAAGCACTAAAACGCTTCTGAATTGAGAAAAATAGGCAATAATTTCAACAATCTGTTTTAACGTCAAAATATCAACATTTTGGCAGCTCATACCACTTTAAGCTACCTTCGTAAGACAGGCCTGAGGATCCGTTTTCTCATAAAACATAACTCTAAAGCGAGGCTTAACTACATTTTGTCGAAAAATAAACCGTTAACATTACGATTGAAAAAATTCTTAGTGGGTTTTTCATTTGATCGCCGTATGTGGAAGAGTTGCATGCCAGGTGCACGGTGAAGGTCGGGAGTTTCCCCAGGAAAAGAACACGGTCTTGGAATATTCCAAAACCATAGAGATTCGAAGCATTTCCCAAGCGAATTTCCGAGATAGTTTGTGTAAACTCACCTGCTGCGATAGCTGTGCCCATTTCCAGGAAGACAAACAACTTATTTCTGAAAAACTCGATACAGAGAGCGAGGAATAAAGCTACGGTCACGGATATCAGTAAGATAAGAGCAATGGATGAAAAAGCCCGGACAGTCCGAATTTCATCTGAAATTGAAAAGAAAATCACATATAACGTAACTGGATAGTCTAAACAATTAAACGCCTTATTACCTCATGAGTTTCGAGGTTTTGACAGAGTTGGCCTGCAAACGGACCGGTTTTTGACGTCATGTCCAGACTAGCTGCATTTAGATTAAGCAGTTAGAAATGTCTTTCGACTGTCCTTACGTGACATCATACGGAACTGACCAAATCCAAACGGCATTTCTCAATTTTTTCCAGAGCCACAACGTTATGTTAAAACAGATCATTAAAAACGATTTCCTCAAAGTTTGAACTTGTTCGATTCATAAAACGAGTAAAAAGGGATATTTTAGACAAACGTTCATTCAACGTTACGCTTGCACTTAAATCAGACATTGACGTCAAACGTAACTTACGTAAGTTTTGTGAGACGGACCTTCGTAAAGGTGTCTTGTAATCAAGTGACTTTGTGAGCTCAAAATCGCTTACTTATTTATCGTACATATAAAGTACATGTTGCTTTTGAGAAGATTGTCGAACTTTCGTGAAATTGATACACGGAAGCCTTGTTTCAAGATAATAACACAATTTCTTTTTTTAATTATACAGTTACAGCAATATGTTTTGGACTCATGCAGAATATAGCAAAATGCACCAAACACTGCCTCTGCTTAACAACTTATATTGCCTACAAGATTATGATTGATTGGTGTTTTACGGCTCACTCAAGATTATTTCACTTATATGGCGGCGTTGTAATGTTTAATTGGGGAGGAAACCGGGCTCTTTGCCTGGAGGAAACATCCGATATTCGGCGAGAACCAGACAACTCTTCCCCATACGACGATCTGGTGAAAAATCCACTCAGAGTAAAAGTTTATGAAATTCTTAGTCTTTGTTGTGTCCAGCTACTTAAAACAGTGTATAAGCAGATTCAAAGTTGTCAATCGAAGAGGATAGATTTTTTTCATTTGGATCTTTCCAAAAAGCGGATTTTTGGAAGATTTCAACGAAATAGCATATTATCAAAAAAAGCCTTAGATAGCAATTCTATCACGTGTTCTAGGTATTACAGACGATTCACAACTTGACAACTGCTAAATATTTCTAGCGGCACCAAAAAGAGCGAACTGTTCTTTCCTTGTAAATAAAAAGCGATTGTTTTACGTGCCACATTGAATCCAAAAGCGAAATATCAGTAACTGAAATTGACAAATTGTTTTAATATCAAGGTTGGTTTTATATAAGAATATTTAGTTTATATCCCTTTAAGATCAGAATAGTCTGGCAAAAACCAAGGAGAGGTTTGTGTAATAGCCTTGACACCCCCCCCCCCCTACACACCTCTCGCCCCCCCCCATACACACACCCGCACACAACTCTCGCATCGCCCCCCCCCCCCAACCACAAATCATGACACATATAGTCCCTCGTACTATAAGCAAATCTGAAATAAATTACATAATTTAAGGGTCCCGTTTCAGACAGCACGTTACAAGAGACCAAGATCCTAGAAAAAAAACCCCAAAGAAAACATGATTTAGGTCAATCCGGACGCTCTATTTTCAGTGGTGGAGCTTTCCATTGCAAAATTTCACATAGGCCCGCTCTGTATTTCTAAACAACACCGCATAGCTGAGAACATTTTCATGGCCGAGTAGGGTAAGGCGATGTCCCTTCTCGGCCATCATAAGAATAAATTTCTTATTCAAATGTGAAAGCTACAGCGCTACAAACACTGAGCCACTGGGACGGGGAAAATCAGCTAAATACCTACAAAAACAGGTTCCTAATTGTTCAGATAACGGGTATGTGAAACAGACGTCTGTATTCGATAACTAATCATCCTCATTTTAATCTATTAATTATTCATAAATCTACCCTATAGATATGGTTTTATCTATATGAACTGCGAATGTATTAAATTGAACATAAGACTCAATAAAATCAATATAAAACATTAAATGGCTATAAACAGTGAAGTCAAACTCAGTTCAAATGCTTGTATTTAATAATGGTAACCATTTATCCCACATGTGATACCTTTTAATAGCTGAAGTAAGAAATTCTTGTCGATATAAAATAGTTTCCCTAAACGAGTGCCGGAAAGAATCTCAAGACATGGAAATGTGATATATTTTTTATTGAGTGCACGTTGTCAAAAGGTCACACATACAGGTCATCAGTAGGTAAGAATTAATCACATACAGCACAAATCCCCCTAGTTCCTTGCCAGGAGCCTGTTTCACAAAGCGGCGAAGATGTATTTTTTGCGTAACTTTCCCACTAACCTATCTCTACAGCATGGGTTGCTATGGCAGTTTCACGAAAACTTACGCTACGCCGCTTTGTGAAACAGGCTCCAGCTTTCCTATACACTCCCTATAAGTACCGGGTTTAACAACCGCTGCTTTTAAAAGTGTAACATTCCAATCATATGGCGTCTGTTTGTGAATAATATATCTGTAGTAATCTATATCCGAAAATACACATCAGATTAATATGTTCATTGTAAGCAATATGACATATTAAAACCGTTTTCTTTTCAAGAATGGAGCCCGTGACCCATTGGTGGAAAGCTGGTAGCAACATGGCGAACTAAGTACGGGTATGAGCAATATGGAGGTCATTACTTTTAAAGTCAAAAGGTTAACAGACATTGATATAGAATGTTCAATCTAAAACTAGAAGTTACCCTTTTCCTGAAAGTGGCATGAGCTGCCAAAATTCACACTTTTTTCATAATTTCTGATCGCCACGACAGTAAGAGGCTTTGAAGGCCATTTGAAATCCATAAAGTCTACGGCCTATACCAACCAAAATAGTGTCCGAAAAGTAAACAAAATTTAAATAACCGGGACTACCATTTATTCATTCTAAACCAAAGCTGGTTCAAAACAATAATTTTCGTTGTTTCTCGAGACTAGAAGCACTAAAAAGCTTCTGAATTGTACGTCTTGAGAAAAATAGCCAATAATTTCAACATTCTGTTTGAACGTCAAAATATCAACATTTTAGCAGCTCGAGAGTCGAGATATTGACCTCTAGGGCTTCGGTCTGCAGAATACAACATGAGGCTTTTAATCATTCGACAAAGCAACATTATCAGGAGATTCAATCTGACGTTTGCCTGTATTTATCCGTTTTTATTCATCTCCTACACTTAGCTAGTGATATCATTAGTCATATCCAACATTGCAGACAATGGTAACCGCGTTCACACTGTGCGATTTGTCGTATCGACTTGTAGGATGCGATGAAAATAAATGCTTCTAATTGGTGAATAAGATTTAACAACCAATCAAAAGCATCCATTTTAATCGCATCCTACAAGTCGATACGACAAATCGCACAGTGTGAACGGGCCTTAACACACCCGTGAAACTTATAACAGTGACCAGTTCAGTGTGAATGGAATCGACAGGGAGCGTCGCCACCTTGCAGGATTTCGTCAAAATGGGACTATTTCGGGAAATCGACTCTCCGTTTACGTTACATGCCAGGCCTAAATGAGGTATCGCGAGAATGCGACTGATACAATGCTCTCTATTTTACAATCCTCTGGCCTCTGTTATTCCTAAAATCCATTCAGACAGGTTGTGTTGACAAAACTTGACACTTAAGAGCCAATCTAAAATTAGAATGTACCCTAGTCCTAAAGTCCATATTTAACCTCTACGGCCATTTTTATCGGAAAATCCATTGGAATGGGGTTGGAGAGTTCAGCAAGGAGGTCAACTGGTCATGTGAGTTTAAGTATTCGACAAAACAACAACATCATGAAATTTTGCCTGGCGTTTGCTCGCATCTACCCGCTTTTCTAATACTGTCTTACGTTCGGCTAGAGCTATCGTTAGTTACATCGAACATTTCAAACACTATCAACTATTGGAAACGCCCAGTAGAGCCTATCACAGTGGACAGTTCAAGGTGAATCGGGTCGACCGGGAACCTCACCATCTTGCCTGTTTTCGTCAAAATGGAACTATTTCCTGAAATTGACCTTACATTTTCGTTACTAGTTAAAGGTTTTCTTTAATTCAAAGTATATATTCCCATTCAGCGTGATGTCAGGATTTTTATGTTTAGTTGATAACTTTTAAAAATCTTACCCGAGCTGTTATATGAAAATATCTGTGCTATGTCCGGTAAAGGCGTACGAGGTCTATCTTAGCCACGTCTAAAGGAGATCTCGTAAGAATACGATTGTTGCCACGTCTAAAGGAGATATCGCGAGAATGCGAGTGATACAATGCTCTCTATTTTACACTCATCTGGCCTCTCTTATTCCTAAATACCATTCAGATAGGTTGTGTTGACAAAACTTACCGGCAACAGGGTTCCCTCCTAGGATTTCGTTACTTCTGCATACTCCAAGTATGCAAGTGTTCCATAGCCCCGATTCCGACACCACATTGTCGCCTACCCTCGTGATATCCCAAGAGTTTGTACTATATGCGACAACTTGGATTAAAAGAGCAACCGCCGAAACACCGAAAGCAACTTTCATGAGCAATGGAGCTCCCATTTTTGTTGAAGGATTCTGGGGAAGATGGAATTGAAAATATATTTATAGACACTAAAACACATGGGCAGAGGGAAAATCTTTTTTGACAAAAATAAACATGGAGACAAGTTTCTAGTTGTGTTAAAATAGGGTGCGTCATTTATACTTTTAAACCCAATCTTCAACACGAGACTCAACGAATGGCAGTAGGATCAATCTCTATTTTAGATTGCTTTAAACACAGTCATAGGTTGTTGTAATGAACTAAAACCCATGATATTTCATTAGGTTGAAGACAGACAGTCAGTCATTTTTTTCTGAAATACTTAGTTATATATTGACAGAATTGTACGAATCTTCAGCTATGACAAGAATTTATATATTGATGAACAACTTCTAAACAGGTTTTAATTTTGTAGGTTCTATCAACAATCCCTGAGAAGCATTTTGTATACGGTAAGCACATTGGATTCCTCACGCTTTAGCCTTCAGCTAAGGGCGCCAACGGGGGCCTTGACAAGTTGGAAAGGGGAGGAGGCAACTTAAGAAAAAATATGTCCAGGAGCATGTTTCCCAAATTTGTACGTAACGGATTTAGTAACTCATACTGCAGAGGTAGGTTGCTATGGCAGTTACACAAAAACTTACGCTACGCCGATTCGGGAAATAGGCTCCGGAAAAGTTTAGCATTTTCTGCCCTTATTTGGTCCTTGTTTTGTACTTAGTTATTTCTGGCTCATAAAGCTGGCCATTATTCTTAATATTGGGGCCTCGGTGGTCCAGTGGGTTAGAGGGATCGTCCCTCAGTCCCACACAGACCTTCCATCGATGCAAAGGTCTGGGGTTTCCTCTGAGCAATGAGCCCGGTTTCCTTTCCCACTAAACCTGGCAACGCCGCCATATAAGTGAAATAATCTTGAGTGTGGCGTAAAACATCAATCAATCAATAATTATTCTACATATTGGTCATATGAGAGGAGCATGTTATCGTTAATGGTTTACTACGGTCACCTGATAGGTCACAAATGATAGGATGTCCCCAAACCTGCTGACGCCCATTCCTACAGCATTTCAACGCAAAACTTTGCTCCGGGTAAAATTGTCTTTGCTTGATTGACAAACGAGATGCTCTGTAACGTCTATAGGTCTATACCACAGTGGCCCAAAACGTTTGGTGTAAATTCAGCCTTTACCCCCAACCCAAGAATTTCATTTTCTACTTGTTAAAACGTTTCATATGGGGGCCAGTTTGTGCTGTTTCCTTCCCAGCCTTGTAACTGGGTCAAAGTGTCTGAAGTTTCGTGTGCCGCTCAGATTTATAGCTATTTGGATACTTTTTGAATTTTTAAATCTAAAAAATAAAAAACAGTGTGTTTTACAGCTATATAATAGTGTAGCCTTCATAATTTTAACAAATTTCAAAACACTTACCTTGGGTTGAAATGTGAGGCAGATTGTAGTCGTTTAAAGTTGTCGCTGGTTTTGGGCTATCCAAAAAGGTAACTAATTTCCCGGTTTATTCATCGACAGTTTCGTCCAATGGCAATCCACAAACGTTCACACACATGCAGATTTATTTTAGAGAGTAAACACTAAAGCATTTGTTTCCAGTAGGCGTACACATGATATACTGCGAATCCTAATACATATATGTATTTTTGATAATTAATCTATCTCTCCCACTCTTATTAACGCTAATTAATATGAGCTCTCAAGCTACGCCCATTTGACAATGGCTATACTCATATAAACACAAATCATCCCACAGTTTGATTGGCAGCTAGCTTGTTAAAAATAAGCCTATATTTCGGTCACGTCTTGGTTGATTCATTAACAGGGGTTTTATGCCACACCGAAGATTATTTCATTGATAAGGCGACATTGCCAGGTTTAGTGGGGGTACAACACCAAGGCTCTTTAATTACCGCCGAGCCTGATGGCGTCACACAGATTTACGCAAAGGTTTCTGGGTAAAATATACCTCAGTTCGCCATTTTGTTAACCGGCACTTCCTTGGAAAACATTGATGACATAACGTATTTAAAAGTTGATACTGATAAACGACATGTTGTGTACCGAACTGCACCTCTTCAAGTCAGAAGCACGACAGATAAGCGGCGTCGACAGATCTGGCCCCTTTAACGTCCTCTTCTCCAGTAAGACCTATTATCCCTTCCGCCATTTTGTAAAATTATGTGAATATCCCTCATTCTCCCGAAAATTTCCAAGTAACGTCATCAAGCAATCGGTGAATTGCCCGGAGGAAACCTCGGACCTTCGGCAGGTTTAGGCTAGCTGTCAACTCTTTCACATACGGCGACCGAGTGAAAAATCCACTCAGAAATTTGTTCATTTTTTATTTGGTCTCAGTGGGATTCGAACCCGCGCCGCATCGATTGAAGGTCTGTGTGGAACTGAGGGACGATCACTCTATCAAACTGGACCACCGAGCCCCCCCCCCCCCCTCCTCCTCTAATCAGTAAGGGGGAATACACCCCCGATGATTTCACTCCCAGCCAGTGTGTTATTTTTGTCATAATCAACAAGTGAAATTATGGCCCTACTTACTGCTGACTGGTTAACAAACGTGATTTTCCAAGTTCAACTAATCAAAACATAAGCTTGCATTCTCAGCGTAGGGATAATACGTTCGTTTTCCTTTTATGTAATAAAATGCGAGTCGGTAGCCAATTATGTTATGGTTTACATACAACGGACTACATTTATGCAAAATAGTATGATTTTTCCCACGATCCCGTCTTAGCTACTTCCATATAAGGAAAGCCTTTGAATGTACATGCCATACTTCTTGACATAAACCACTTCGTCTGCTTACTTCCGTTTTTCTAACAAATTACGATTGAATACGAATATATCATAGCCGTATTAACTCCTAACTGCAAACGATGACACTTTCTGTATCAATAATTAAACGCGGGATAATCAAAGATTTCAATCAATCAATCTACCCAAACTGGCGTCTCGCAGATTTCTCAAAGCAGATGCATTGACCTAATTGTGTCGGTGTAGAGGTCACAGCAAAACCTGACTTCGTCATAGGATTGCAGACATTGAACTATTGATATGTTTATTTTTGTTTTATTCTAAGAAGCGCCATTCATTTGTAGGATAAATATATTGTCTATTTATTCTTTAGAATTCGTGAGCAGCAAAACTGTTTGATTTTAGAGACCTTTCTTGTGTAGCGTAATGAATACAGTTTCCATGTCAACGCGGTAAAGCGGTCTGACCTCATTAGAATCCATACAGGTTGGCTGGTTTGAACGATGTGATGTGGAGCTGCATTTCAGAATAAAATGCAGTATTTTGTGTATTGTGAGAAAAAGATTAATCAACTCGAGTCCGCGTTTTAAGAGACAGTGGCTCGTGACTTTGAAAATGAATAGACTCGAGTGATATTCATCGTAACAAACGGGCACTTGTTAGTTTTGATTTTGATTTTATTCAATCCATACAGGCCCATTGAGCCCACTTACAGGACAGATAACACAAGAAATAACAGAGTAAAACTAATAATGGATAAAGTATATGATAAATATATGTATATATATAAGAGAGTTTGCATTCAGCGAAATTTGCAAATGTAGAATGTATATGAATACAGTCGTATTTAAGAAACAGTGTATAAATAGTTAAATTAGTAAGACATAAGATATGGGTAAGATATCAAATATTTATCACAGTAACATGCTTTATACTTTCTAAGACAGGATGGATTTGAGACTTTTTCAAAATGTGTAATTGGATGAGTTAAAAATATCTATTTTGTGGTCTGCATTCAGAGGGTTGTAGGAGTTTAAACTCCTTGTAAAAAAAGAGTCCTTGCGAACATTTAGCCGTGCAGGAAATGGTTTAAAAACCACACGTTTGCGCAGAATCCTTATTGTTTTACAAGATACGAGTCAGTAGAGGAGTGCACACATTTGTGCAAAATCGGCAAATCTCAAATCGGCAGCTTTTCGACGGTCGCACAAAGGCGGTAAAATGAAATCTTTGCAATATGCGGAATAGTTGGAAGAACAATATATAACATTTGACTTAAGACATAAAAATTTCAAGAACTTTTCCTGCACCTTATCCAGCTGATCAATTAGATATTTCTGACTTGGGGGTTCGAATCCCACTCAGTCCAAAAATTGGAAAATTTTCTGACTGGGTTTTCACTCGAACGACCTATGTGGGATGGTTGCCAGTTACCAACGGAAGGTCGTGGGTTTCCTCCGGGCATAGAGCCCGGTTTCCTCCCACAATAAAACTGGCAACGCCGCCATATAAGTGAAATAATCTTGAGCGCGGCGTAAAACACCAAACAATCAATCAATCAATCAATCAACCTGACTTGGGGACCAGACTACCGAGCAGTATTCAAGTTTAGAGCGGATTATGGAAATGTTAACCTCTATATGATCAACGTGTGAAATTATGACCTAAATAAGGCTATGACATCACAAAAGAACTGCCAGAATATCACTCTCGTTAATTAATTTTCAAAGACTCGAGAGAGATATTCATCATTACGCACTGGCTCTCGTTAAAGGGGCATGAACTGCCAAAATGTTGATATTTTGACGTTAAAACAGAATGCTGAAATTATTGGCTATTTTTCCCAAAAGGTAGAATTCAGAAGCTTTTTAATGCTTTTAGTCTCGAAAATGTACGATAAAGTACTGTTTTGAACTAACTTTGGCTTAGAATGAATGAATGGTCGTCCCGGTTATTTAAATTTTGTTTACTTTTGAACACGTTTTTGGTTCATACAGGCCACATACTGTATGGATTTTTCTCATTCCAACGCCAATCATTTAGTGTGTCGATAGCCTTCAAAGCCTCTTACTGTCGTGACGATCAGAAGTTATGAAAAAACTGCGCATTTTGGCAGCTCATGCCACTTTAAATAACCTCTATATATTGCCCAGGTTGGCTAAGCGCAGAAGAAAATGGCACAATAGTCCGCGATCTTGCTAGTTGAAGGACATCACATTACGTTACGACGTAACGACGTTAACGCTTGAAAACAATGAAATATATGCATAGATTGGTCAGGTCACCTTGGTTAAATTGTATCTGGCGTGCTAAAATCGCCGTCATAACTATGGGATGTTGTCTCTTAAAACGTAAATAACGTTTTTCTACAAATTTATGACATCACGAATGAACGGTCCAAAACTGACGCCACAAGAGTGATTTGCCATCGATTCCTATTCCAATTTATTATGCAGAACATTCATACAGAACAGTGTATAGTATAACTATAAGAGACTAGATCATAATGATATACATGTACACAAGATATAAATAGATATGTGCCCGGCATAATATGAAACATATCCAAAAGAATATTATATTCACTCCAAGAGTGATTTGTCTTCGTGTTATGACGTTAGTGGCGTATTTCTCTTTCGCTCTCTCTGTAACGTAAGATCACTAGTGCCATCTCATAATGATGGCGGCGCTTGACCAATGAGCTTTATACGAGTGGGATGCGAAAAGTGATATTTTCACGAGTGGCAAAGCCACGAGTGAAAATGTACTTTTTCGCATCACACGAGATGAAATATTTATGGTATACATATCGAGACCAGTTAATTTTCTTTTTATTATATATCTAACAAGATTCATCTTTTAAATTTTGGTTTGAAAACAACTACGTAACGAAAACAAAACCATGCCAAGTGTTTATGTCTCAGCCACTGACCTATATATCGAGCTATATAGGTCAATGGTCCAAACTACCACGATGCGCATGACAAAATAGATCGACAAAGAAATTCATTCAGTTAACTTAAGAAAGAAAACTATTCTTAACACCCGAATCAAATTACTTCTACTGTTTATTAAGATCAACAAGAAAAAAGATATGCACCCTTTCGCTGCGTTTTCGTCATTTTTCGCAAAGTCATTATTCAAGACGCGCGCATTTACACATAGCCAATCACGTGCAGTGGTAATGTTAAATTTGATCGAAGCAAGGAAAAATATGAAAATGCAAAACCAATTTTAAGAATTACAAAAAATACAATTACAGTTCAACCTAAATAGTTCGCATCGGACTTTCGAATTTATAAAGAGCATTAGATAACTGAAAGTGCTTGAGTGCAAAAAGAAAGTATAGGGGAAAAAGGCTTAATATTGGAGCACGGTCGAGGAAGATTGCGCTGCCTGGGGCAGTGGAGCGTCCAGTGAGGCAGAGACATCAGCGGGAAGGACGACTTGGTAGGCCTCGCTTGCAGTGGTCGAAGTAGTCCCGGCTATCAAAAGTGATATCATCACTGTGACGATATCACAAAAATTGTTATCGTCACAGTGACGATATCAGTTGCTATTTTCCCTCTGATATGATTTATATCATGATGATAGTTCTCTATATTTCATTGCCAGATATATAATAAATATAATTATTAATTTATTAATTGCTAATATCATTTAGAAAGATATTTGTTTGTATATATTATATAGCCCGACAAGCACATGTTGATTCGGAACATCCTTCGGCTATCGTCGCTCGCTACCTGTCCGCTTTGACACGCCTCGGACAGTCTGCGCTTTTTATACGGTAAATCTCCGTATTTTTGGGCTAAATACAAATGGCGTCGACAGTACATGTTTAACTACCGACGAAAAAATAAAATAAAAATAATTATAAATTTATTAAATGCTAATATCATTTAGAAAGATATTTATTTATCTATTATATTTAGCCCGGTAAACCACATATTGTGTAACACAAAGAAGAGACGCAGTTTCGGTACGTTCCAGGAATCCTCCAATATTTCAATTATAAAACTGATCGCGCCTGAAATTTAACAAACAGAGTATTTCGGTCCCTTACATTATCACGGGGACTCTTTTGTGGGGCCCTTAAGAGGATATGGAAATTGTACGCTTCACGGCTACCTATTTGGTCCCCACATTCAAAATGTCCTGCAGTCTATCAGATGGTATTTCACGTACGTAAAATCCCCGAAGTCTCTGAGTGGATATACAGCCTATCTAATACTTCACATTAATAAGAAAACACGAAATCATAGTTGACGCATGCTAGGAAAAACAAACTCAGTCAGACAGCTTAAATCCCGTCAAAGCTTAAATCCGAAAGTCTGACTGAGTTTTTTTTTCAGCTTGTATCGACTTACTACCGGAAGTCGAAAGGTCGCGGTACAAACCGCGCCCTTTTCGGGGTCTCGCCCTTTCGACTTATCTGCCATTGATATTTGATGTATAAAAGTCGAAAGTTACAAACATGCGAGGCAAAAGGTAGAAATGTCGAGGTCAAAACGTCGCGGTTACTCTCGTCCTTTTACCGCGCCCTTTCGAATTGTCGACCGCTGGGTTTCGCGTTTTTACCGCGACGTTTCAACCTTTCGCCCTTTTAAATGGCGGATAACTCGAAAGGGAGAGACCTCGAAAGAGCGCGGTTTGCTCGAGTTGTCCGTCATTGTTGGAAAAGCTAGGCCTATTCAAAAGTAGAAAGTGTAAAAAGGACGCTATCTGCCACCATACTCAACACTACTATGGAATTTATCTAAAAATTAGGTTACAAACCTTATAGGTTTCATGTGACCATCCATATGCAGCAAACTGTATGGTTTTGATCAATGAACTATATGCGTGAAATGGAGATATCACGCGGTATTTGATTTCCATGGAAAGTCGACATTACTAGGAGATGGTGCAATTGCCGCCATTACTAGGAGATGGTGAAATTTCGATCAAGATAGGTTAGACACGCGCGCTTCAACTATCAATGACGGCACTTTTTACATAGTCAGATACAGACGAGCCAATGAGACAGGTCCATTCCATATATTTAGTTCATTGGTTTTGGTACACAATAAACTCTTTTGGTAACAGTGCGACATCATCCGGTGGGAAGCTATGTAAGTAGGCAGGTCGGTGACGTCATCAAATGTTGGTACAAGGTATTCGATCATAAAAGTTAAAAAGCAAATGTGAGTCTCAAAAGTTAAAAATAAAACAAAAAGTGTAGTCTGTATATTTTTTCAGGGCCCTTCCACTGGACCCTGTTTGCTCATTTTCGCTTGAACAGAAAAATAACTACCATTTATAAAAATGCATAAAGGGCCATATTTAGAGACAAAAGTTGTCTCCCCTGATTTATTAAATATCATTTTTCTAAGTAAATATGACTATACATGTCAGACGGAATTCTAATTACATCTTATAACTATGTGAAGAATAGTTTGGTATAGGTTTTAGAAACATACTATGGGTGATTAAAATTGACCGTAAGGGTCTAAAGATGCTACAATACGTCGAGCTTTATACAAAGTGCGACATCATCCGGTGGGAAGCTATGTAAGGGTCTAAAGATGTTACAATACGTCGAGCTTTATACACAGTGCGACATCATCCAGTGGGAAGCTATGTAAGGGTCTAAAGATGCTACAATACGTCGACGTTTTGAAGGCCATCAAAAAACTAAATGATTAGCGTTGGAATGAGGAAAATCTATACAGTGTGTGGTCCATCTTAATCGCAGCGTGCACCGACTCATCAATTAATCAATCAACAAATCAATCTTATCATGTGATTGATTAATTGAATGATTGAAGTTTAGCGCAGCAGTCGAGTTTATTTTTTATTTTAAGATGGCATATAGATCGGCGTTTTAGAGTCAGAATTCAGAAGCGCCGTATTTTTTTTTCCAATGGTATACCAAACACATATTTCTGCGATTGTCTCAACCAGTCAACAGTTACGTTAATTGAAGGTCACAACAAGCAATGAGGCACGCAGGCCAGCTTTTCGCAGAGTCGCATTTTTCCAAAGATTCCTTTGTAATTCAACATAAGCTTCAAGGAACTGGAAGCAATTTTCTTGAGATAGTATGATTTAAATTGGTGATTTAGAAAGCTGACCAATTTGTTTTGTGTGCAGTTGCATAACATGATATTTTATAAACTTGTCACGGGACAGGAATTAATCGGTGAAATATTTGTTTGGTACCGTTGAAGGGGTAAATTTAACCTGCTTCTATTGAAATCAAGAGTGTTTGTTTTCTAGTTAAATTTTCTTTTAATGACCTGGGCCCTGTCTTACAAAGCTGGCGTAAGTTACGTCGGACGTAAATCAGTGTTAAAGCTATAGGAATTTACGCCCTAGTCGCAACTGGTCCATGTTGAAGGCCTATGCGCAACTTTACGCCAGCTTCGTAAGACAGGGCCCAGAGCTGATCCCTGTAAGTTTTTCCGGAAGTACATGGCAGCAATTCCACACAGGGTGATAGAATGTAAAACCCAGTCAGTACGTTTTTGTTTCCGTATAAACTATGTTTCGAACCCTTAAAGTGGCATGAGCTGCCAAAATTCACATTCATTTCTGATTGTCACGACAGAAAGAGGCTTTGTTGGCCATCGACAAACTAAATGACTGGCGTACGAATGAGGGAAATCCATAAAGTCTATGGCCTATACGAACCGAAATAGTGTCCGAAATGTAAACAAAATATAAATAACCGGGACGACCATTCATTCATTCTAAGCCACAGTTGGTTCCGAACACTACTTAATCGCTTATTCTCGAGACTAGAAGCACTTAAAAGCTCATGAATTATACATCTTGACAAAAATAGCCAATAATTATAACATTTTGTTTACCGTCAAGATATCAACATTTTGGCAGCACCACTTTAAGTTAGGCCTACCAATAATGCATCGATGGAAAGCTTGTGTCGGGGTGAGGGGCCATCGCTCTCCCGACTGAGCCACCGAGCCCCCCAAACCCTCTCCCCCATCCCTACTGGCCTACTTTTTGCGGCAAGTCGCCGGTCAATGTTTTTATCGGAAATCCATGCACTCGTATCCTTTAAAACTAAAATCCCTCTCATACGTTTAATGATGCCCGCTAGGATTTACAGTGTTTATACGGCTAGCTTATCACCTAGCCGAACGCCCACTTGACCTGATGGCGACACTTATAATGAGATCTCCAACGTGAAAGAAAAACAATATAACGGCGTTACTTTTTTTTTGCTATGCACCGCCACTGAACAAAGACCCACGCTGCATATTTTCCTGTCAGGTGATTTTAAACTAGTCATGGGACGTGAAATTGTGAGTCATTCTAAATGCTGTGAATAATACGCAGTTTAGGTGGAATTCACAATGTAACCTACAAACGAGTAGGCCAACTACAGTTTATTTACACTGGTTGCAGATTTCCCTCATACCAGCGGATAAGCTCGTCCCAGTATAGCACTACATCACCCTCCCACGCCAAATATAACCCACAGTGGGTGACGGGGCTGCTGAAATGACAACATTGCATTCGCCTTATTCCGAATAGTAATAAAAATAACCCTGCCACTAGATGCAAACTTTGCAGCCTCCATGTCTCTTCGGGATTGATTTATAACTTATGATTTTGTGTGTTTATTTGAAGGGCTAGTCAAAATTGATAACATTTCTGGTTATTATTTCCACTGGAAATGATAATAATTAGCTGAGAAAAGATGCAATGGCGCTTAAGTTTGCACAGGTACTACTTCATCGACCGGAATTAATTGAGGTCGAGATGAATGATTTGTGAACGAGGTCAGCCATCCTATATGTGTTGACTCGCAATTAAAAACCTTAATAAAATACCACGTGATACCGTACAAAACCCCGCCCGTTTTGAGACATTCGTCAACACACCTATCTTGTCGGACAGTCACTAGAATACTCGTAAACTGTATAAACCAGAGCAGGGAATAAACCTACCGAGAAGGCAGGTGAGTACTAATATAGAGTAAAGGTATTGCATTACTGGCCCATTGATAAACCCAGGTGCTGATACGTCTACACTTTCGTGTACAACAGTATGAACGTTGTAAACTGACTTCAGTTACGTCAATTGGACGTAAATATATGTTAAAACTATAAGAATTTAGGCCCAAGCTGCAAGTGGTCCGAGTTGTTGGCCTAGGCGCATTTTCATGCCAGCTAGGGCCCTGTTAAAATTCAAATTGCAATGGAAATTGTAATTTAAGAAAAGACATCGACAAAACATTTCCATATGATCTTTCAAGTAACTGATGTATATTTCGTCTAACCTAGATCCATGGAGAATATTAATTACTGATGATAAAAATCGAAAATACATTTATTTCTATACGATCATCCAAGTAATCGATTACTCAGTTTCAATTAAAGTTTCACCTAGATTAAGTAATATAAAGGCGTTACATGTTGTTATTCTTATAATAACTATAGCGTAAGTTTCAAATCTGTGTGGAATGCGGCGTCTCGTTATTGTACAGCAATGTAACGGGACACAGCTGTTGAGCCGTAGCTATATCAAGCTTTCTATTGCATGTACATTATATCCAATATACTATGTGCATGCCATATCAAGTTTTCAATTGTGTGTGCCTTATATTCGATATAGTATGCTATACCTGCTAGAAAATGAGAAATCTGTTCTACAAGATATTTACTTTACAAATGGCAATGTTAATTTCAACTGTAAAAGTCATTACTGAACAACTATAGCCGTATGCTATTGGTAAGTTTGCGTGGTCCATCTCACATGGGCAATTTAGCGTTAAATGATATTATTATCTCGATTTAATCGTACAGTTAATATAAATTAACGCAAATTGTTTACAAGTGTTGGCAAAACACTCAACGTCTGAACTCCGGAAGCTCTGGACTACTAGGTCTCGTTACCTAAGTTTGAAGCCTCGGTGGCTCGTGCGGCAGAGCAATAGTCGCTCAGTCCGAAACTGTCAGCCTATCCCATCAGCGTGTCGCGGGTTTTAATCCTACTCAGTCCAAGAAAAATTATTAAAATATCTCAGTTTGGTTTTCACCGCCTTTCTTGGGATAGTTGTCAGATACTCCCCGAAGCTCTGGGGTTTCGTCCGGGCAAAGAGCTCGGTTTCATCCCCACTAAACCTGACACCGCCACCATTTTAAGCTAAATAATCTTGAGTACGGCGAAATATTTATATTCATCAACAAATCAACCATGTTTGAAACTCACATCTATGTATGCGACGACGGACACCCACGGTTAATGTCCAGCTAACGCTTGCTTTTAATGATGAATGTTCGTGAAAAGTATAGCCTTGCTGGTTTCCAATAAAGCTATATGTATGATAGTAGATGAAGATATTTAAATTCATTCTCTCTGACCAAATTCTCATATTGATGTGTTCTGATAATCCGAACACATGCTGTGAGCGTTGCATTCTCACTAGCCGTTTTATTAGCCGATAAATCTGTGTGTTTTTCTTTATTTCTATCTGTGATGCATATATACGTCAGGGATTGTGTTAGATTCTTAGCACCACAGAGGCTGATTTTTCGGGCTAGCCGTTTTATTGAGTAAGACACTTAAAGTTTAAGTGGATACAATGCAATGAGAAAACAATAGACCGTCTATTGTTGTTTATAAGTAAAACCATGATGATATTATGAGAACATGTCAATGTTTTCGTCTAACTAGGTCAGAGACCTCTGAATATAACCTACTCTCGGAGACAAACAATGCTGAACACAATCTCGTTGTTTTGACAAAATGTCAGCCACAAATAAAGGCAAGTCCAACTCGTCTACATTAAATATTTATAATAGACAACAAACCAGGACTATTTAACGTCGTCTTACATGAACGACTCGCCACAAACCAAGTAAACATTCAGTTATGACGCAAGGCTTATAGTATTCGACTCGTCGTTGAAGTTATACTTCTAGTATTTGCAACGAATAAAACACCTAAGACAGAGCCCTGACATGTGTTTGGTTGCTTATATTGTATCCATAAGCATGTTGCCTGAACCAAATTGAAAAATGTATTTGGAATGCACAATATAGTTTATTGTTGACTTAAATTTCTTCTCAAGACTAGGGCCTACCCTATAGCGTCCATTCTCGAATCTGATATTCCTAAAAGGCTTATTATTTGTATCTAGCCGATATTTCCGGAGTTTTGTGTTAACTGAAAAAGTAGGTCTATTGACATTTTTGACAGCTCCTGCAAATTTAGGCAAGATTTTAAATATGTTTTTTTTTAGATCGAGTTTTTAGTGCGTTTTTTTGATGACACGGAAATAAGAGAAGGTATTTTTGGATTTTCCTACTCTTTCACATAGCGGGAAATTCCATCGACTGTCGAATGAAGAATACGTTGGCAAATATTGTCGAGTAAATTTATCTGAATGGTTGGTATTTGAACAGTTGCACAAAGCTTGTCAGTACGCAGCTGCTTTTCTATGATTTTCTATGGAGCAGCTTTACTAAACCCAAAACACAAAAGGACAACTTGTACTGTACTTTCTACATTTGTGGTATATTTTATATGAGCTTTTGGGATAAGCTACCCTGATCGTCAGAAATTACAGCACGCGGGGTGTTGGTTAAAGTGGCATGAGCTGCCAAAATGTTGATATTTTGACGTTAAAACAGAAGGTTGAAATTATTGGCTATTTTTCTCAAGATGTGTAATTCGGAAACTTTTTAGTGCTTCTAGTCGCTGTTCTTGAAAAGATTTACTGGGGCCTGTGTGGCTTAATCGGTTAGAGTGATAGTCCCTGAATCCGACACAGGCGTTCAACCCATGTGGCACGGGATCGATTCACACTCAAACCAAGTCAAAATCTGAGTGGATTCGGCACTTGATCGCCGTATGTGGAAGAGTCGCCGAAGGTCCGGGGTTTCCTCTGGACAAAAAGCCTGGTTTCCTCCTCCCACAGCCTGACAACGCCCCCATATATGTGTAATAACCTTAAGTGCGACGTAAAACACCAATCAATCAATCAATCCAAATATTTACGCCCGACATGAGCCTTAAAAGTACTGGCTGTCGTGGAAACTTATAACTTCAAAATAACGTCACAACCTCTCTCTTTAAGTTACGTCGGGCGTAAGTGTTTTGAGAAATAAAAAACGCATGGCGAAAATGACAGGAAGAGTGTGTAGGGACGGATTAGACAGCTAATGTACATCCAATGAGCCATTTTCTGTGATCGACGTAGCATTGCAAGCATTACCATATACGCAGGCGTAGAGCGACTTACCTGATATATATGGTAATGCTTGCAATGCTATGATCGACGTTGAATGCCCATGCTACATAAACCGTACAGAGCGGGAGATATCCAAACTCTGTGGCCAAAGTATAGTGATGATATGTTGGCCACACATCATCAATATACTTTGGCCACACAGTTTGGATATCCCCAGCAACATAGATGAAAGATAGAATAGATGATTTGTCCGAAAGAAGATGAAGGTATCTAGAGATACATATATTTGCATTGGGTCGATCTGACATCGCACTGTCCCTATTTATCTAGGCAAGCTTTCAAGTATGTTTTACCTGCATATTAAGTAACACCTGGTATCGAGTTAGATTGTTATATACTTGTAATAATATCAATCAACAGTGTCTTTTCTACCACTCCTAATTTTATGCCAATCAAGCCTTGGAATGTTCCGATACGAACTGAAACCTTAAAGTGGCATGAGCTGCCAAAATTCATACTTTTTTCTTAATTTCTGATCGTCACCACAGTAAGAGGCTTTGGAGACCATCGAAAAACTAAATGATTGGCGTTGGAATGAGGAAAATCCATACAGTATGTGGCCTGTACAAACCGAAAACGTGTTCGAAAAGTGAACATAATTTAAATAACCGGGGCGACCATTCATTCATTCTAAGCCAAAGTTAGTTCAAAACAATACTTTATCGTACATTTTCGAGACTAGAAGCACCAAAAAGCTTCTGAATTATACGTCTAGAGAAAATAGCCAATAATTTCAACATTCTGTTTTAACTTCAAAATATCAACATTTTGGCAGCTCATGCCACTAGAGAACGAAGGATGTTCTTTATGCACATCTTTGTTTTCTCTCACAAAATATCTCGCAATTGCATCTAGTATACTTTAAACGTCTTCATGTAGTGTGAATTCATTTGTGAAGATCACAAATTCATTCAAATTTTCAAACTGAATTTTAGTTCGACCAATATTTGCCTGGATGACCTGACCTCGTCACGCTCACTGCGTTTACTGATAAGATATATACGACTATATCCTGTAAAGACATCATTCTTATTCTAAAATTGACAGTTTTGATTTTACAAAATTTCTAAAGAATGAACTTGTGGTTCGTTTTGTGCCAGACGTCAGTGCATACACACTGACAGGTTTCTCATTGCATTTACCGTTAAAGTGCCACGAGCTGCCAAAATACAGGGGAAATTTTCGTTGAAACTGAATTAGCTAATTGTTCGTCGTTTTTTTACCAAACTTGGCTCACATTATCTGCCTATATTCTAGTTGTGCATCGTACATTTTCATCTCATTTGCATATTCAATATGGCCGCCAGGGGGCTATGTTTTTTTTTCTTTGTTACCTTTATTCCAAGAAAACTATCAGTCCAATCTTAATCAAACTCAACATACATCATCACCCTATGGTCTAGTTGTGCACCGTACATTTTCATCTCATTTGCATATTCAATATGGCTGCCAGGGGCCGACATTTTGTTTTTTTTACTTTTTTCCAAGAAAACTACCAGTCCAATTTTCACCAAACTTGGCTCACATTATCTCCCTATAGCCTTGTTGTGTACTGTACATTTTCATCTCATTTACATATTCAGTATGGCCGCCAGGGGGCGATGTTGTTTTTCTTTGTTACCTTTATTTCAAGAAAACTACTGGTCTGATTTTGACCAAACTTGGCCCATATTATCTCGCTATAATCTAGTTGTGCACCCTACATTTTCATCTCATTTGCTTACTAAATATGGCCGCCAGGAAGCAATGTTGTTTTTGAACCAAATTTGAAAATGAAACTTCTTATCATTATTCCAAGAAAACTACTGACCTGATCTTAACCAAACATGACGCACATCATCCCTCTAAGTTCTAGCTGTGCACCGTACATTATCATCTCATTAGCTTATTGAAGATGGCTACCAGGTGGCAATGTTGTTTTCAACCAAAATTTCAAGGGGAGCTTACTTTGTAATTCACAATTTAACTTTCCTCAACAATAGCTGGAATCTCTAGAATAAATTTTTTTTATGTAGGCCCCAATTCCTATATCCAGTTATTGCTGTAACAATCTTTAATATGAATAGATGAACGCGGGCATTAAGATCCCTTTAAGGGATCTCTTGTTTTAAAATTGAAATTCAAATTTGATTATAGCTACGTACCCACAATATCAACCAACGACGAGCCAGGTCATGCACACAAGCACCCAAAATGAAAAAGAAGCTAACGGTAGATTTATTTTTAGGATCTAATCTGAGAAATTATAAATAACTGAAACTGTATTGAATACGGCGCTAGACACCAAACAGTAGAGTAATCATCTTGAAAAGAATACATTGCACTTTAAGCCGGTTGAAGTAAAATATTTGATAGCGTGGGATGAATACAGATACATTCATAAGGATGTGAGTAATTGTGTCATTGGGCGAACGACAGGAAGTGTCGAGGCGTTTTCCCTTTAGCGATTTGAGATTATTTATGAAATATGAATAAGGCGACTTAAATAAACGATAAAACACCCTGTTGAATAATTGCAAGTATCAGATCGGCAAAAATGAGTTTTTACTTTATGAGTGGTAGCCGAGAAATCTGGGCTCTGCCGAATTTTTTTTCTCTCCGTGTTCGTCATAAGGCGAAGTGGGTGCCTGCCGCACACTGGATTCTTCTGACCACGGATCCCGTGCAACCAAAATTAGGGAATTGTTAGTCATTTTCTCAAAGCGCATACTTGGGTTGATGGATTGATTGTTTGGTGTTTTACGCCGCGCTCAAGATTATTTCACTTATATGGCGGCGTTGCCAGTTTTATTGTGGGTGGAAACCGGGCTCTATGCCCGGAGGAAACCCACGACCTTCCGGTGGTAACTGGCAACCATCCCACACCTACTTTAGGGTTTCTTGTCTTACGTGATTATATATTCTCCATGGTTATTTTAGACAAGAAGATTGTTCCTCTGCCCGTGTGTTTTAGTGTTCATAAATATATATACTTCAATACAGAAGAAAGGAAGCATTGTCACCTGTAGGCCCATACTCTCTCGATACCTCTGTGGGGCATTCCCTCTATATCACTACTTACTTTATTTAGTCTTCTTAAAACAATTAAAATACAGAACAATATAAACACAAATACACATTCGATAGCCACCTTGACTGACGGTTACTTAACGATTTACACTAACTCCGATCAAGACAGTCTTTTATCATACGAGATTCACGCACCTTTGGAGTCGGGGTTTCCCGAGGGACGAGTAGAATGCATCACTCGGAACATCCTTCGGCTATCTTCGCTCCCTACCGGTCGGCTTTGCACGTAAATCCCCGAAGTTTCAGAGTGTAGAATGCATTCCCACGTTCATCAACTTAATTCCCTAGATCAGAGAATACGGGATCTGTCATACACACATAAACAAAAATTTGAATAGTTTATTGGGCACTTGTCAACTATAGATAATTTTGTGTTAAATACTTTTTATTCAGTAAAATGTTTCAATTTCAAGCATTCATAGGTAATACGTGTCTGCTACAATATACATATTTAGATTTTGATATCTTTGGAATTAATAGAGTTATTCAAGTTTTAATTCAGTAGCGGTTTTTTTTTATCGACCCGATATAATACCACATGTTCAGTTTACACACCCACCCCAATAAAGATGCCCCCCCCCCCACCTCCCATACAATAATCTGGAATCTAACGTAAAACACCAATCAATCAGTTAATCATATATACAACGCAATAAACACATATTTTTATATGACTATCAGAAGTTACAATGTAAACGTTAAGTACTCCATGCATTGCTCTTTTTCAAGCTCAAATACTAGTTAACCAGTGCGTGGGATTTTGTAATGAATCTTTAATTATTCATCTAAACCGGTTTTAAACTTGTTTTATGCAGTGAATCATTTAAACGCTGATCAGTGGGTTGTCCGTTGTTCATCCTATTTAGGTTGAGAAAACTACGGACTTTGAGACAACCAATTTATGCAATAATAATATTGTTAATATTTAACAGTTTAAGACTAGTCAGTTTAAAATGAGTACAAGATACATTATTCTTTTTTAAGGGGTTTTCACTCGAACGACCTATGTGGGATGGTTGCCAGTTACCAACGGAAGGTCGTGGATTTCCTTCGGGCATAGAGCCCGGTTTCCTCCCACAATAAAACTGGCAACGCCGCCATATAAGTGAAATAATGTTGAGCGCGGCGTAAAACACCAAACAATCTATCAATCTTTTTTTCGTGGAATCCACCATTTAGTTTTAAAATTTTCAGATTTTTTAAATATTTTGTTCGAATTAACCGATCGCTCGATGACATCACTTGATTTTTACACGCAAAGCATTTGGGTTGTTCAAGGATGTTCACATATTTTTTGTTCAAAATGACGGATAAAATAATACTGTATTAAGAAGAAGGGTTCAAAGAAACCCGAAAAATGTGTGGATAAAAAACATCTTATGTCACCAATGGTTCCAAAGAGTTCGCGTCTTGCTTGGTACAGGTAAACAAAACGACGAACTGAGGTACTTAGTTTACCCAGAAAGCTTTCCGTAAATCTGTGTGACGTCATCGGGCTCGGCGGTAATTTTAATTCAAATATATTAAAATTTGAAGTAAGGTGAAGAATTATTTATGGATGACAACTTCTTGGTTTAATGGGTGACGACGTTTCGATGTAGTTCTTACATCGATATCAAAGTCAATCTGGGCTCTGCCGAATTTTTTATTTTCGGGGTGATTCACATTACCAGCCAAATATAAAATAAGTCGCTCTAACAACCGAAAATTCGGGATAATTGTTATCTATAAGTAATTCTTCGCCTTATTGTCACCTTTCAACTTGTAAATGCCATTGAAAAATTGAAAATTTGAAGTATTTTGACACCTCTGATTTGTCCTGACAAGACGGGACACTCGATATTCTCTGGATTAACGGGGAGTCGCATTATACCCGTATACCTGATGCAAATCCCAGAGGCTCGATAATATCCCCACAATAAAATATATCACCATTCAAATTGATCATATGCTTAAGTGACATGAACTACAATTTTTGCTTCTTTTACATGACTGTCAATTAAAAAGAGGAATTCATGCAAAAAATAACATTGTCCTGAAAAGCTAAATGATTGACGCTCGATGAAAAGATATTATTTTAGTTTGTCTTGCCCTTTAACTAAACTACCGAATTAATATTTTGCATGTTTTAACGGATAAGCTGGACTGCTATTTCAATTTAAGTTTTTAACATCACTACTGAATACTAGATCTATTTCAAGGTCACCGTCCTTCCGAGGAAAATTAGCTGTTCTTTTTACAAAAATAAATAAAAAAATAGCTCACTACTAAATTTTCTTTAAAAAAATCCAAAATAGGGCCTACATTATTATGCCAAAACGTTAACATTTTTACAAAAATTGAAAGCGTCTTACTTTATCTGTCTGAGAAAATCACAGATTTTCATGAAAACCGTTTTTTTTTGCATTTTGGTCGCGAATGTGCCTTTGTTTTACATACCTGAGAGTGTTGGGACTAATCAATTGAAAGTTGGTGTTTTTCCAAAGGCGATGTGATTTTACATCGTTCGTCCATGCAAGGTGGGGGTATTATGCCCCAGGCAAGACTCTGTATAGTAATTGGAAACGAGGGCCCTATAGTATGGAGTTAAATGTTAGATATAATTGCCGACCAAAAATGTTTGTGTAATATGAAATGCAATATCTATGCGCCGTGTTGGGATATTTATTATGTTTTTTCAAGTAGGCCTACAGTTAGTCACATTAATGATTAACGCGCCGTTCTTATGTACCGCTAAGCCTATGGTTAACCTATATGGCTATACAAACTACAACTTTTCTTGACCCGTGCTAAAACTTGACAAATGTCGCCACGTTATTTGATCGCCCATTGAATACTATAGATGCGGGCCACCTTTAAAAATGAGTTTTTAAGTGGGAGGAACCAGGACCAGACTGCCGTAGCCCAGTCGGAACATACTTCGGCTATCTTCGCTCGCTGCCGGTCGGCTTTGGCACGCCTCGGACATTCAGCGCTTTTTGTACAATAAATTGCCATATTTTTGGACTGAATACAAATGGCGTTGAAAGTACATATCAAATAGCGTATTTCTACACCATGGAAAGGGACGCGGCGTATCTCTATACTTGACGTAGCCGAGAAATCTGGGCTCTGCAGAAATATTTTTTCTCTCCGTGTTCGTCACATTACCAGCCATATAATAGCAGTCGCCGTGAGACCGATAATCCTGGCTATACTTGACGGGAATGTGAGCGCATCTCTACTTGATGGAAGGAGGCCCGGTGGCTCAGCTGATTAGAGTGGTGTAGAAATACGCTGACTGTTCGAGGCGTGCCACAGTCCGACACCGACTTTTCTCCGATAAGATCGAATTCCACCCAGACCAAATAAAATGTGAGAAGATAAATTCTTAGTCGATTATTCACTCGATCGCCGTATGTGCTCGCCGACGGTCGGTGATTAATTCCGGCGAAAGTCTGAGTGGGATTCGAACCCGAAGCACTCTTAGCATAAGAGTTCTCTTAGCGTCTTTCTAAAACATGGGAATGCCACCGTCGCGTATCTCTACATGATGGTTGTGTAGGCACGTTCGTATGCTGTGTGTTGTAGAGATACACCAAGAGCTCTCTTTGTTAAGGGCACTTTCAGTGGACGTTCTTAGAAGAACTCAGTTGTTAGAAACACCCATTTGTTAGTAACACTTAGTTGTTAGAACACTCAGTTGTTAGAAGCACTCAGTTGTTAGAAGAACTCAGTTGTTAGACGCACTCAGTTGTTAGAAGAACTCAGTTGTTAGAAGCACTCAGTTGTTAGAAGAACTCAGTTGTTAGAAGCACTCAGTTGTTAGAAGCACTCAGTTGTTAGAGGCACTCGGTTGTTAGAGGCACTCAGTTGTTAGAAACCCTCAGTTGTTAGAAGCAATCAGTTGTTAGAAGCACTCAGTTGTTGGAAGCACTCAGTTGTTAGAAACACTCAGTTGTTAGAAGCGCAATTGGAAATCTTTTCCTGACAATTAGCTTATAGCCTACATACAGACCTAACTAGATTTGCCTTTCCGGGCATGCAAGTGTTTTATGTGTGAGATTTTATTCCGTCTGAAGTTAATTAACTTAGCCGTAATTGTCATAATTTGAAGTGGACACGCTCTGCTTACGTTAAAGGCTATATGTACATGTTTAAACTGTGAGAAAAATAACCTGCAAGTGTTAAGCGACAGTGATCTACGCTTATTATAAACATATAGAAAAGAAAACACCCATAGCTGGTGAAAACAGCCGTACATAAACACAAACGATAAATAACACTCGCTAAATAACATGCGTGGGTTGCACGTTGAAGGGGTTAGAAATAGTGCAGTGCCGTAATGCAATGGCAAAGTAATTCAGTTATTTGTTTGTTTGGTATTTCACGATGACGGCGAGGTAGAATGATTGATTGGTGTCGTCAGTCAATCGGAATGACATATTGGTATAATTTCCACCATACGCCACTGATTATTGATTGTTTGGTGTCTTACGCCGCGCTCAAGATTATTACACTTATATGGCGGCGTTGCCAGTTTTATTGTGGGAGGAAACCGGGCTCTCTGCCCGGAGGAAACCTACGACCTTCCGGTGGTAACTGGCAACCATCCCACATAGGTCGTTTGAGTGAAAACCCAGTCAGAAATTTTTTCCAATTTTTTTGGGACTTCGAACCCGCGACCCATTGGTGGAAAGTTACTGTTGGAGTGACTGAGGTAATGTGAGTATGAGAGACGGCGAAATGACAGTTGCGCCTGTCCGATCAACATTTATGCCAAGCAGTCCAAAAAAAAATTAGAAAATTTTCTGACTGGGTTTTTACTCAAACGACCTATGTGGGATGGTTCCCAGTTACCACCGGAAGGTCGTGTGTTTCCTTCCACAATAAAATTGACAACGCCGCCATATGAGTGAAATAATCTTGAGAGCGGCATACAACGCCACACACTTTTAGCTGTCAATATATTAGCTGTCTTTTTTCTTTTTTCAGAATCATGGGCTGTACAACGGCATCAAGATTACTTCAAGTGGGAGTTGTGTGTGCCCTTCTGGCCGCCCTGTTACACGCAATCGGGTTTGCCACCAATGCCTGGAAGGTTAATACTGTGACCAACGTTTTAACTGGCTTGTGGCAATTTTGCAATGGGTTTGGCTGTTACCGTTACAGCACAAATGACTGTAAGTACCAAAGAAAAATATGTTTATTTAAGAACTGAATGACGTCCTGGAGCCTGTTTCACAAAAAGGCACAGCTTAAGTTTTGACGTAAGAACCATAGCAACATATCTCTACAATATCGGTTGCTATGATAGGTGCCTACGTAGATCTAAAAACTTACGCTACGCCGCTTTGTGAAACAGGCTCCCTGCGAGCTATGTGTTGCTAAATAAAAGGTTTGCGTCCGAAGAAAACACTATTTGAGGGCTAGGAACGATGGTTAGTTTATATACTTGTAACTGACGGTGGAACCAGAGTTTGCCTGACACCACGTGTAAGATTCCCCCATATGGGTTTAAGCCGATGATCTATAGTAATCGGCTTCATACCATTACAGGTTTCTGTTTAATCCCCCCCCCCCACCGAAGCTGTACGTTAATGTGACTGGCATTTGTTTAACCTGGAATTGGAAACTATCAACATTTTGGCAACTCGCGTCACTATAATGTCATTTGAGCAGAATTTGAATATATGGACAGGGTATAAATTTTAGCCTGCAGACAAAATCATCCGACAGAAGTTTTAAAGTCATTTACGTTTTTAACGTTTTAAAGAATTTACGTCAATAGACCAAATCATGCGACCCTCCTCGACTGTTACACCTCCATCAGCCTAACTGGGCCTCGTTTCACTTCCATTATCATTTTCAGTCTTAAATTAAAAAACATAATATACCAAGAAAATAAATTTCAGGGTACCAGGACATAATATTAAAACAAAAAAAACAATAAAACAATGCACTTCCTTCTTTTTGGTGTAGGCCTACTGATTCCATATTGAAAGCCTCGCCATCTTGGTCCAACAATATAATAGTTTACATTTGTAGCGTCTTGCTATCTTCAGCCTGCCATAGTTCGATGAAACCTGGGACTTATATGAAACGCCTTTGTATTACAGCCAGTCTACTCGCTGCAGTTTGGCTCGCTATTGTTCTTCTCAGACACCCCATGGCTGCGCTCGATTGGGACAAGAAATTGACCCAAGTTGTAGCTCGACCTCAATCGAACGTACAGTGTTGCAACCCGCAGCAACCTAAATATGTCAAGTTCTCCCTCCCGGTCCAGTGGGGAGTGGGACCCGTGTTGCTATCACGTGACTATTTGCACATGCTTATTGAAACGAAAATCAGTTACAAATCTTTTGTAAAACCATTCCGTTTCCATCCCTTTCCTTTGTTTGTTTTGATTTTGCTATAAACGAGTTATTGCTCGGCGAGTTTCATTCATGAGTGTTTCTGCGCAAGCGTTACCAACTCTACTCGGGTTTCTTGTAAACCCAATCGATCCGCCCCGAGAATAGCCGAAACCCGTGTTGTGTATTCCGATAAAATTCGAACCTTACCGATGTCCTGGGTATATGGACTGCGCATGCCTATTTGAAATGTCAGAATAGTCAAAATGGTGATTGTTTTCCATTGCTAACTTACAAATTAATATTCATATTAGTTACGGGTGAAACCAATATCATTTTTTCTTTCTGTTTAAGCTGTCATGCTTGCTGTTCGTGCTATGGAGACGCTGGGTTTGATATTTGTCGGAGCTGCGTTCATTCTGGCCTTACCCTTCCTCTTTATTGATAGATTCCGAAGGCGAAGTTTCCGAAACTTTATTATTCTTGGTTCTCTTGCAGCAGGTTGGTATACATTGCTTATTCTCAAAACGCAATAATTATTCAATGCACTGATTGGTCATTTTTCCAAACGGCCGTATTTGTCACGCGTATATATGATAGATTGGTTGATTGGTGTTTTACTTATATGGCGGGGTTGCCAATTTTATTGTGGAAGGAAACCGGGCTCTATGCCCGGAAAAACCCACGACCTTCCGGTGGTAACTGCCAATCATCCTGCATAGGTCGTTCGAATGATATATGATAAAGGACAGACACCTTTATGTAGCAAAATTGTTATAACTATTGCCTGTTTCTGTTCAAGTAAACACCTTCCGTTACCAAACGCCTAATCTTGAGTCTTCTTTCCTGTAAATCCCAAAGCAACATCGGGTCGAACCCCGGAAGTAGCAGTCTAAAGCATAATTTAATATCCCAAATCTTTCAGTCAGAGTATAAAAATCTGTCTAAGTTTTCAGGTTATCGTCCTTTGTCAGTCGTCACGACAGGTCCACGGTCAATTCTCCGGTTTTCCTAAACGACAAGTGTAATAGAAGCTGTGAAGCCTAATTAATGTAATCTTCCACTGTGGGATTACACCCTTAGAACCCCACACGCCTCTGTGGAACCAGTGCTTATATAGAGTCTACAACCTTATATTGTTACCTCTCTACGGAATAGGCCAAAGTCTTTAGCACTGATAAAAACGGTGGAAGAGTGATAATTCTAGAATCCCATATTGTTACCACACTCGGGAGTGAGAATGAGGCCAAAATGTTATGTCGGCCAAATTATTTAGCACTGACAATAACAGTGGAATTAGTACTAGTTAAAGTGGCATGAGCTGCCAAAATTCACACTGTTTTCATAATCTCTGATCGTCACAAGCGTAAGAGGCTTTGAAGGCTATCGAAAAACTAAATGATTGGCGTTGGAATGAGAACGATCCATACAATATGTGACCTGTGCGAACGGAAAACGTAAAACGAAATGTAAACAAAATTTAAATAACCGGGACGACCATTCATTCATTCTAAGCCACAATTAGTTCAAACCAATACTTTATCGTACACTTTCGGGACTAGAAGCACTAAGAAGCTTCTGAATTATACGTCTTGAGAAAAATGGCCAATAATTTCAACATTCTGTTTAAAAGTCAAAATAACAACATTTTGGCAGCTCATGCCACTTTAAAGAACCTTGTTATGGCGTCTCTCTCGGCAATATTTGGCCAATACATAAAGTCGGTCAAAGTATTTAGATTGACAAAAACCCCGGGTAGCCTCTATTTATATGATATTTTCTTTGTTTTCAGTTGTATTTATTACCATCGGTGTGGTAGTCTTTGGATTAAAGAGTCTTTTCCCTTTTGAGAAAGTACACTATTCCTTTGGACTCTCCATTGCCGGAGGGGTGTTTAGCCTGTTTACCGCCGTTTTGGTTTTCCTGGACCGAGCGAGATAAAACGAGAGAGGGAATGAAAACTCAGGCGTCGTTTTTGTTCAAGTGGCATGAGTGGCCGAAATTCGCACTTTTTTCATAAATTCGGATTACTAAAACATGAAGTGAGTTTGAAGTTTATAGAGGGACTAAAGCTGAACTTGGAATAAGAAAATTCCGAGACTAGTTGGCTTAG
Organism: Lepidochitona cinerea; assembly: GCA_963971465.1. NCBI lineage: Eukaryota > Metazoa > Mollusca > Polyplacophora > Chitonida > Tonicellidae > Lepidochitona > Lepidochitona cinerea. The sequence continues at coordinate 30,495,346 of OZ020561.1, forward strand.
TGCTAAAAAGATTATAATTCCTTGTGCATACCCGAACAACTATGACCCGATAAATTCACAATTTTCTTTTCGCGAAAAATGTCAATATCCTGGCCGCTCATGCTTCTTTGAATAAGTCGCAGCTTGCCTTGAATTATCAAAAGCAAATAAATCTCAATTTAATAGAAATATTTTATATATGTAGGCTGTAGTTGGCATTTAAAGTAATGTTTGCTTTGTCTAAAAGATCTGAAAATTGTTCTCAAATATTTTACAATACTGTCATCTCGTCTCACGTCAAAGTCTGTTATATATATTGTCTAATAATTTTGGGAATTGTAATTTTACATGTCTATATTGGCTGGGGGTTCGAATCCGCCATAAATCTTATCACTCTTAAGGTTTTTTTTCTTTTCGACCTGTAATCGCTTTTCACATGTTATATAAAAAAATCTTTATATCTCTTTTTTTTTAGCAGTTTATTCAACATAAACCATGTGAATAAAGCTTTTACTGCGTATTTTTTGGTCTTAATTTTGTTCATTTTTTACAGATTTTTTTGTCGCTTTTCGCTTGGAACTTTTGTCGTCGATATACTACTGTCCATGCCCCTGGACAGGACGTTCGACTCCAGTCAACTCCAATTATGCTATCGATTTAGGGACCGGTTCTAACCTCAGATTAAATGTTATATGGTCACTCGCTGACGTAGCTTTTCTGAAAAACGAATTTGCACTAGACTACTATAAGTAAAACCAATAAACTTAAGCTTGTGGAACATTATGTATGTCTGGTTAAGCTTAGAATGTTTTAATGGGGATGTAAAAGCATACGTAGAAATGCCCCCACTGTTCGACCAGAAACCACGGACAGTGCAGGTTTACACTCATTTCCGGCCATTTTGGTTTTAGTTTTGCAATCTCAAATTTATTGGTAGGCCTTTTTAGTGTCCCTAAAATCAAATCCTTTGTTTGTAATTCTCAAATCAAGTCTTTAAAATACATCAACAGCTAGCTCGCTAAGACGACTCAAATCATACGACGGCGAGGGTTCGAATCCCACTCAGACCAAATAAAAATTCACAAATTTCTGTGTGCATTCTTCGCTCGATCTCTGTATGGGGTATAGAGTTGCCAGTTACTCACCGAAGTTCGGGGGTTTCCTCCGGCAATGAGCCCCTAGCCATATAAGTGAAATAATCTTGAGCGCGGCGTAAAACATCGATCAATCAAATCATATAAAACTCATGTGAAATTCGCACTATGTTTGGGAAATATTCACGAAGCACGTACCTAACAAAAGTGAAGTCTGGAGTCTCTATCAGGTCAACAAAATAAACATCGCACAAAGTTTGTGCACCAATTTTATCGACGGTAATTCTTCACTTAGGGGCAATTCTTTATGTAAGGGAAAACAATATTGAATTCCCACGTCTGGGTGTAACGAGAAAGCGAAGGTCCCTTCTGAAAAACCCCTCGCATGAGTCTCGAGGTAATAGGTTAGCTCCTGAGTAACTTACTGGAAAATGTGTTGTTTGCGCTAAAGACCTGTCCATTTTCATAATATTCAGCCAGAAAATCCAACGCCAACCCTACAGGTAACGAAAGGGGATTAATACTTCTTAGGTACAATCAGAAGTCTATGAATGTGGAAGTGTGTAATATGGTAGGTAGTGCATCTTGTTGGTCTGGCAGTAGTAGGAGCCTCCCCATAGCTTGTGGGTACATGTACCAATTGTGAGTGGTCCAGTTGGGTAGAAATGTATGATTCCTTCCTCCTGGTCCTCTATCACCTTCTGGTGTATTCTGTTGATTTAAGAAAAGAGAGGAAAGCCATAGAATGCGTCTATAAAAGAAGCTAAAGGGGCATGAGCTGCCAAATTTCACACTTTTTTCATAATTTCTGATCGTCACGACAGTAAGGGGCGTTGAAGGCCAACGAAAAACTAAATGATTGACGTTGGAATGAGGAAAATCCATACAGTATGTGGCCTGTACGAACCGAAAAACGTGTTTGAAAAGTAAACAAAATTTAAATAACCGGGACGACCATTCATTCATTCTAAGCCTAAGTTAGTTCAAAACAGTAATTCATCGTACATTCTCGAGACCAGAAGCATTAAAAAGCTTCTGAATTTTACGTCTTTATCGGCAAAATATCATCATTTTGGCAGCTCATGCCACTTAAGGGATCCGGCTTCTATCATACATATGACACAATTTGATAATTTAAAGCGAATAAATCAAGTTCTGGTATAAAGAAAATCTGTGTTATTTTGTTAAATATTTTTTGATTCATCCTCCAATCCGTATTATTGTGGAAAACTCTAGATTTTTTGTCTGCCGAGGTATTTTTGAACCTGTTATGTGAGCTGCTATAGTAGCCAAATATTTGAAATAATACAATGCGTTCAAATTTCATAAAGGGGCCTCCGTGGGTCAGCGGGTAGGGCGTTGGACGCTCAATCCGAACAGCCTTCCACCAATGGGTCGCGGATTCGAATCCCACTCAGTCCAAAAAAATTGGAAAATTGTCTGACTGGGTTTTCACTTGATCGACCTATGTGGGATGGTTGCCAGTTACCAGCGGAAGGTCGTGGGTTTCCTCCGGGCACAGAGCCTGGTTTCCTCCCACAATAAAACTGGCAACGCCGCCATGTAAGTGAAATAATCTTGATCGCGGTGTAAAACACCAAACAATCAATCAATCAATCAAATTTCACAAGCAATGTCGTTACACCGATGTGAGCCTGAGCCACCCATATTGTTAATAAACAAACCTTTTAAAGATGTATTTTTCAATATATCTTTAAATGAAATGACGCCTTACCATGCTGCTAGTAACTATTTTGTATTAATGTGTATATGCGTTTCAGTACTACCCCCCCCCCCCCCCCCCCCTCTCCCTCCTGTCTCTGCACTGTGTATCACCCACTGTTAGAAGCAATAGTGTCATGAAAACGGTTATCACAGGTCTTGGGGCATGACTGAATCTAGACGCACATTTGGAGTTCTCAATCCACTATTCCAATTCAACTATAGCCTTAGAAAACATCCATGTCAATGATTAAAAATGTCGGACGTTTTACACTTGTCTAATTCCCTGGGCTGAAGAGGTCCATATTGGACAGCGAAGAAGCTCGGTACCAGTACACAGTTTTTCCCGAGTGTCTGATGATAATTTGGAGAACATGTTTTGACAAAGCGGTGTAAAACGTTTGATCTTCTTGGTCGTTCTTAGATTTCGTTCGAGTCTAAAATAAAACCTAAGAAAACTTTTTGACGCAACGGCGTAATATCAGATTTTACCAGGTGAATTGTGAAACTTAGCGATTCTAATTGGTCGATTGTTTTGTAAACATTAGCGTCACATTCTTGAAATGTCATCAAAATAGTCTCCTGACAGCAAATCATCTCTACGGAATGGTGCAATTGCCGGTTTCATCGATTTAGTGAACAAAAACGTGTGGCACAAGCTAGACCATTTGGGAGGCATTGAAAGCAATAATAGACCCCTTGCCAGTAAAACTGCTAATATTTTTGATGGGTCTCGTTTATATAGGTACCTTGTGGTATACATGCGCTTTTTTAAACATCTAACTGTTGCTTTTGCATATCTCAAAACTGAGTTAAAATAGAATTGTTTAAAAACCGAGAAAAATTACTGACATTATCTTCAGTATGAGCAGAAGTAAATGAATGACGAAGTATGAAACGGTGACTAAGATAATGTAGACGGCATTGTTTCCTTTGCCCATTGTGTAAGGCCATATGTGACGTATCAGCCTATTCTGCGCAGTTTGGTTTAAAGGCCCACTTGCCGCCGTAGCCTGTTTAAATTTGCTAAGAAAACCAATTTACATGAGCTTACTACGACTAATACAACTAAACTTAAACATAGGACACATACAATATGTCTAGTTAGCTTTAGAATGTAAAAATAGGTGAAAAACAAACGAAGAATCGAAGCCTGATTACAACAACAACGATCAGTGTCGGTCAACTTTCGTGTTGGATTACCCTCATTTCAGGCCTTTTTATCTGTGGTTTACACTCAAACAATAATCAGCAGGCTTTTCCAGTCGCTGTTAACGGATCGTCAGTCTGTATTTCTCAGATAAATAGGCCTACGTAAAATTACACTGTGCCGTTAGTTCACTCACTCGACTGAAACATAAAATCGTCAATAGTGTGGTTTGTTTACGTTACGGACACCTAACAATTCAAATTTTCAAATTCAAATTAAAATTTTTTTTGGTAAAAATAGAAAGTTCCTAACTTATATTGTCTGGGAAAAATACAGAAAACAGACTTTCTTTTTTAATGTAAACAATATTCCTGATTGTCGCGGCAAGTGTGCCTTTAAAAAGGCTTGAATTTTGCGTTGATCGGAAAACTTCGGAGATCTTCGATTTGAATCGGCTTCTTAACGTACGCACTGGACTATGGGTAATCCATAAGCTTGAACGGTAGGCCTACGAAAAATTCGTCCACGCTGATTCAACGCTTTCCAAATAGCGAGCGTTTGCTTATCTTCAACAATATAAAGTTCTTTAATCAGTAAGGCCTTGATTTTTTTCGTACGCTCTTGCTTGCAAGCAATTCGTTCCACTTTGAAGAAATCTCCCATGATGCACTACATATTAAACTTTGAACGGCTGGTTGCGTCATATTTAATGACTGGAATAAATTACTCCCCTTTGACAAGTGATATTCTGTCACTGGGTGCGCTGCAAGTCTGTAACTGCCTCTCTTATGCAATCTAAAATAGAGATTGATCCTACTTGCCATTCGTTGAGATATCAACTCTAAAACGATTGAGTGACATGTTGCTTTAACACAAAGGGAGACCAATGCTGTCCACGTCCTTAAAATTGTAAACAACGACACGTGACACTGATAGTTGACTCGGTTGTGAAGCGAGACATTCGATATAATTCTGGTAGGTAACGTTTAAGCCGCCGACAACCTGTTTTGTTATATTGATTGCTACTCTCCTAATACATATAATATACCTTGAAATACCTTGAAGTCCATATCAAATTTTGCCTTGACATCCATGGGCGCTGCCATCTTGCTTTAGAATGTATTTAAGAGCTGATGTAGTGCCGATTATATTTTTGATTTTTAACAAGTATTTCTGCCCTAAGAACCTGCAATGCAGCATATTATGATAGGGTTACATGTTTGCGAACAGAATAGAACAGAGAAATAAATAGTATATAGATTAAAAATTCTCAGTAGATTTCTTGCAGTTAACTATGCGCAAAATGGAGTGCGACGGCTCTCGAGCCATGTCTCGATTTGAAGATCTCGTAGAATGGCACGAGATCTAGATTGTCTTTTATGGAGACAATGTTATCTAAGTCACCCTTTCATACTTCGTCATTCATTTACTTCTGGTATGAGTGATGTTCTGTAAGCGTTGACCGGTCCGAACACCTGCTACTTTGGTCAATTTGGTAGTCTTCTCGTCTAGCACAGATTCGAAGTGTTTCGATTACACCTTTTGGTAAAGTTCGAATTATCGAATTTAGTTAGGGGACTGTATTGCATGTCCTGGCTCTAGCCCAGCTGGTGTGAGCTCGAGTCTTATAATATAAGTTATATCAAACGTGTCTACCTTCTAGTGCCGTAGATGATGGCGAGGTAATTGTAGAAAACAATGGTCTAACCAGCTGGGAGCGGTGACTTCACAATAACGCTACATACCGGAGCTAATGGCGAGGTAGAGTGATTGATTGGTATTGTCAGTCAATCGGAACGCCATTTTGGCATGTTTGCTACGCTACGCCACTTATCAAATAATTCCGAATATAATTTGTATTTGCTAGGCCTGTTATTGATAGTGAGTAAGAGGGTATTTATTGTCGTCATTATTTCAGTCTAATTGAGACGAAGTATTTGAAAGGAACTATAATCCCCATATGTTTAATGAGCAGGGTTCTCATTTAATACACTTGTGAATAATGACCAGTTGAGGAATGACAACCAGTTAGCCAAGTCTTCTCGGAGTTCCTAACACAGAGTTATGCCCCTTGGTTTTATATGCCGTTGACTTGAGTACATGGAGTAAATAAAATTGGGATCCAGTTAGAAAACCAACATTGAAAAGGGTATATTCTTTATCATACTTAGACGTGCTATTTTTCGATATCCGAAGACACACATGAAAAGCGGATTTTTCTCCATCTTGTTCCATGTCGAAGTTAAGGGAGGTAATTAAGCACGGAATGTGGTCACTCCGCTTCAGTTTGTTGTCATTCTCCATCGAACTTGAGTGTATTAGAAAAATAAGAAGTGGTCAATCTCGGATGAAAGTCGACTTTCCACCAAAAATGTATATGTAAAGAGTTATTTTTGGGAATTCCCTGCTGCTATTGTTTTCTGTCAGACAGTCAGTAAACAAACAGCTTAAAGCTCCGTTTCCACTTGTGCGGATACGGGTGTGGATACGGACGCGGCAAAAATCACTTACGTACCCGCACCGCGTTCGTATCCGCATCTGCACAAGTGGAAACGTAGCTTAAATCCACCACACGCACAGCCACAACGCGTCCATATCGCGCACCTAACCACAACAAAGCGGACACCGGAATTCCTAAATAAAACTGCCTATCCAGCGTTCAGTGTGGGGTACACAAGTTACCAATGGCTATCAAGAAACCTCATCGTTATATAAATGACAGTCGAAAAGCACACATTTAAACGTTCTACATGTCGCAGATTCCGGCCATGTCCCTTTAAATGATTCCATTGCCAAGAACCCAGTTGATCTGCTGGCGATTAAACCATGAAAACTTTCACTCACGCTGAATGATTGTTTGGTGTTTTACGCCGCGCTCAAGATTATTTCACTTATATGGCGGCGTTGCCAGTTTTATTGTGGAAGGAAACCGGGCTCAGTGCCCAGAGGAAACCCACGACCTTCCGCTGGTAACTGGCATCCCACATAGGTCACGCTGAATGAAAAACGTTTTAAGATGAACGCCCATTCATTAATAACAGATTCATCAGAAGTTCTGCTATAGTATATTAGCTAACTTTACTACCGAGACTCGACAACAACGGACAGCTTGAAAAATTTGCTCGTCTCACATTTCCCCAGGGCTTGGTGGCTCGTCTAGTAAACCTTCCATCGATGGGTAGCGGGTTCAAATGTGACAAATTTCTGAGTCGGTTTTCACCAGTGAGCCATATACTGAAAAGTTACCAGGTACTTGCCAAATGGTGGGGGTTTTCTACCCCATTATGCCTAGCAACGTCATTATAATAAGTGAAATAATCTCGAGCAAATCCTAAAACAACCCAAATTATCCTCCACTTTACGCCAGTATGAATTAGGGTAGGGTAAAAAGAAAACAACTTGGGCGTATCAGTCTTTTAAGGTTCAGAAATTGTTTTCCCACGGAGGGATTCTCACATAAAATAGAAAAGCGTCCATCTTTGTCTTAAGAAACAGAATTGTGATTGGTCAAATAATCTTGTGACGCATAAAACATCATTCAATCAATGACCGCCCTGATGAAAACCCGTATTTCGCTGCTGCCAGGCAACCATCACACGTTGATCGGAGAAAAAAAACCGTGTCAGAAAGTTGAGGTGTGGTGGACCAACTTGACAGAAGCATAATTTCAACCCATGTTCTTTTGATTTAAATGATACACGTAAAACAGAAAACCTTTCTTTTCAGACCACAGACTTTATTGTGAATGTTACACAGGGATTCAAGATAATGGAAACAGAAGAGAACATCAGCTTAAATGATTCCGATCTGAAAAAAAACAAAACAAGGACAATTCATTAAGATTCCGGTTGCTATCAAAGGGACACAAAATACAAGTTTACAACAAAAACCGCGTGGTTAATCTTTCACACAAAGATTATTTAAAATATTTAAATGTTTCCGACTCTCTTTGTCTATCCAAGTAAGGTTATTATATTTTTTTTCTGGTTGTTTCAAAAGGACACAAAATAAATGTACACAACCAGAACTGAGTGGTTAATGCAACATTCATATATTTCTTTTATCCCACCAGACCCACCTCACAATGAATACTTCCTGTTGATTGGTTAAAACCTGTCACGTGGAGACCCTGTATATGTCCATATTACGTCGCCAGGCTGATCCATACAGGGCGACTACCATATATGGCTCTTACGTCATGTCTAGACACTTGTCAATCAAGTCTGTTCGTGCCATACATATGAGAAAATAGCTTTCGGAGTTCATTTTCTGCCTTTTATGAGTCAAGTTTGAGAAAGAAGGGTAGAATATCGTACCCGCCTCGCCCAATATTCGTTTACTGACCCCATATTTTTCCATATCCCCCCTCGAACAAACCCTGTAACTAATAATATCCGTTTCGCACTCTTGCTGAATGATTGATTGATTGATGCTTAACGCTGCACTCTTTCACTTATATGACGGAATTGACAAGTTTAATGGGGGAGGAAACCGGGCTCTTCACTCCGCTGACTGAGCCACAGAGGCCCCCTTGCATGTTTGAGGGTTTCACTTGAGTCAAGACTATCTCAACCAAATAACCATTTTGGACACCCACGTCTGAGGAGAATGTGGAAATAACCATTTTGGACACCCTATTTTCAGATTCAGGATCAACGTCTGATTACATGGTAGCATTCCTACAGTATATTATGGTAGGAAAATCAGGCCATGTTGCACATCTCACTCACACAGGATCGTTCAAATATTTACCTTGTTAGCTGTGTCCAGGGCATCATAATCTGGCGCTAAACGAACATATGCTTTTTTCTCACCGTCAGGCCTGTGGAAAATACATCCAAGTTAAATTGTTGTAAGCCACACTCAAGATTATTTCAATCCTATGACAGCATTGTGGAAGAAAACCAGGCAATTTACAAGGAAGTTTGGGGTTTTAACTTTTGCAAGAAAAATATGAACATTTTGGCCAACACTTCATGAAGAAAAAATTCAAAAGTTGGTTTAAATGTTGATGATTTGATCAAGCGGCATTTATAAAATGGCAATAATGAAAATGCAGAAATACCCATTTTTATGCATTAACAAAATTATCTGCACATTAAACGAAACGTTTCCATCCAGATACAATCTACTATATGTTAGATAACAATTCTTGTTTCTGATTGAATGTTGCATTTAATATACAGAGAAGTGTGTTAATCCATAAAAATCTTTATTTCTGCCATTAACTTTACTTATAAAGGCCACTTGAACAACATTTAAAACAACTTCTAAATTTCTTCTTTATTAAATGCCAAAATAAGCTGTCTTCAATGGTAATGGTCTGGGAAGGATTTCCCTATGTTAAGTTTTCAAGACATTGACATAAAACAAAATGGGCATCATTTTGTCCTTGATTTTCCAAGTGGCTCCAGTGTTTTACACTTACTTAGGACATTTTAAGATGGAGGTTGTTTTGAATTTTACCAGCATTTTTGAAAACCATTCAAGTTTTGACAGATCGTGAGCTTTTAAACATTTAAGGTAAATTCTCTGAGTTATGATCAAGTGAGTGAGTGAGTGAGTGATTGGGGTTTTACGTCCTGCTCAACAGTATTTCGGTTATATGAAGACGTTGTCTCCTTGTGACAGGGCGGATTTCCACCGCTCTTTTAGGTGCTGTCCCACCGAGACGACTTGCCGAAGACAACCAACAAGCCCCCTCACCCAGTCACAGTATACTGACACTGGGCCAACCAGTCGCTGCTCTAACTCCTATTGCTGAGCGCCAAGCGAAGCAGTAACAGCTACCACTGTTAAAGTCTTTGGTCTGACTCGACCCGGGCTTGAACCCGGATCTCCCAGGCCTGAAGCGGACGCTCTACCGACTGAGCTATCGGGGCTGGTCTGAGATATGATCAAGAAAAAAAAAAAAAATTTAAACATCAAGAAACATACCTGATAAGAGTGTTGACTTTGGCGACATCGATACTGTATAGTTTTTTAACAGCAAATTTAATCTGTGGCTTGTTTGCCCGCTTATCAACAATAAATACTAACGTATTGTTATCTTCAATTTTTTTCATGGCTGATTCAGTTGTCAAAGGGTATTTCACAATGGCGTACTGATCAAGGCTGCAAAAAAAAAAGAATTCATTTTTTTGGTAATCAAATCAAGGAGAAAAGTTTACAAAGACAAATTCTGCCCGGTCCAAATTATGAAAAAAGTGTGTGCCAAAATTCACACTTTTTTCATAATTTCTGATCGTCACGACAGTTAGAGGCTTTGAAGACCATCGAAAATCTAAATGATTGGCGTTGGAATGAGGAAAATCCATACAGTATGTGGCCTGTAGGAACAGAAAACTTGTTAAAAAAGTAAACAAAATGTGAATAACCGGGACAACCATCCATTCATTCTAAGCCAAAGTTAGTTCAAAACAATACTCATACATTTTCCAGACTAAAAGCACTAAAAAGCTTCTGAATTACGTCTTGAGAAAAATAGTCAATAATTTCAACATTCTGTTTTAACCTCAAAATATCAACATTTTGGCAGCTCATGCCATTTTAAGAAATTCAGACGAAAAAAAAAAAAAAAAATTCAACCCAAACCATGTGTTCCTTTTCAGGGCTCTTGCCACTTATTTTCTCACTGCAGTCAGGTTACAACACTGTAGACGTGTGATTACCTTTTGGGCTTGCCACTGGATCAAACTGCTTTCAACACAAATTGTGTGTTGTTTTTTTGCCACTAATTTTGTGCTCCACTAATAACTGACCTCAAGTGGTTATGTCACCTTAGTCCCACACAGCCCTTAAATCGATGGTTCAATGTGATCAAATCCAAGTAAGTCAAAAGAGAATAATCAGGATACTCACCGTGGCCTTTTGGGAATAGATTTTCTAGGGTACTTTGGGGCACGGGGCAATCGTAGGGTTCTTGGTCTCCTGAACTTGACAGTTGTTCGGACCTTCCTCTGCCGTTTTTGGTGGGCACCTCTCAAAACTGATTTCTTGGCAGACAAAGCCTTTTCCTTGGCTTTGCCTCCAGTCTTGGCTGGCTCTGCCGCTTTCTTTGTTGATTCTAGAACACAAAATTTTTCATTGAACTTACATCAATTGAAATTTTTTGAAACTGCTATTGTATAATGAACCAAAGGGGACTAATCTAGCAAGCCTATCATCTACAAGAGGCCTATAGTATCCAAGGCAGATTAGTCCCCTTTGGTTCACCATACAATGGCTACTAGCTCTTTTATTTTTGGGGGGTCCCTACTTTATACGCCTCTTGTGTGATCTTGTCGGAGAACATGTTTAGACCTCGTGACCAGTAAGAGGAAGCAGCACGCTTAAATTTGCTGGGTTTCCAAATGTAAATGTTTATTTTCTTTTCAAAATATCCAAATTTTCGAAATGATTTTTGACAGTTTGTGTCAGCAATTTGCGGCTTCAGCCAACAAAAATATTGATTGATTGTTGATTTACGCTACACTCAAGATTATTTCACTTATATGGCGGCCTTACCAGTTTTATTGTGGGAGGAAACCGGGCAGTCAGAAAATTTTCCAATAATTTTGTGGTTGATTGATTGCTTGGTGTTTTACGCCACGCTCAAGATTATTTCACTTATATGGCGGCATTGCGAGTTTTATTGTGGTAGGAAACCAGGCTCTATGCCCGGAGGAAACCCACAACCCACGTAGGTTGTTTGAGTGAAAACCCAGTCAGAAAATTTTCCACGGTTGCTCCGCCCACATTGGTTCACCTGGTATTCTTTACCATTCCCATATCTTTTATACCCCTTGCTCCGAGTGACTATGGTTTATCCAAGCTACCACGTTGAATTGATAGTTGCTGTTGTTGTTGTTGTTAAGATATAGTACACACAATAAACATCGTAACTGGAGTTTAAATTAAGGTATTTATACGTTAAGCATGGTGACTGTTGCGGCGTGACATGAACATTTAGCCTGACGATTAACTAAAAATTAAATCAAATTTATTTTCAAAGACGATTCAAAGTATTTTTCGGAGACAACATACTTTTCGCCTTCGCCACCATGCTGAAAAGTGTAAAAGGAAGAGCAATGACGTCACGGGGATGACGTCCGCTGAACACGGTGTCCAAGTTTTTCGGAAACAGTTGTCGTATATATTCGAAGCCAACAAAGCTGGTTTCCCATATCTAAAGCTCTTGTTACAGCTCGCACCTTATCGTATGAATTCACTCGTACATTTCATCAACATGTGTCAGATTCCAAACATTTGTAGCGCTAGCAGACAACGCCTTGTTCAAAAGTGACTGTTTCTGGTAATATAGTTTTAGCGATTTGCCAATCTATTTTCTTAAAATAGTATGAACATGATTGCTTAGGAAAAGAAAATGCTCTTTTGGTTTCGGACTTTGACAGTCAATAGTACGATACGATTATCATTGACCTACGACGATATATGGACACCGAGTCTATCCTGTTATTCTGTTCATTCATGGCATGGCAGTATATTCACTTGGGCTATGGCAGATAGTGTCTACCTTATCAGCAAAATATATATCACACTATTTTATGAAATTTGTTCAGTTGTGGCCTACTTGCCAGCATACGTTCATCCAGGATCTGAAAATAGTGTGTCCAAAATAGCTATTTTTGCGCATTCTCCACAGAATTGGGTGTCCAAAATGACCTACTTTTGTATCTTGACCATGTTAACTTGCTAAATAAGTCAGCGTCCAAATCAAAACCTAGTGAGGGCATTCAGATCCACCCTGAGACGAGCCGAAACCCCATTCAGACCAGCCTTCAGCTGTCTGCAATAAGTCTGGCCTATTATATCAAGAAGATTTTCCCTGTGCCTGTGTGTTTTAGTGTTTATAAATATATAAAGGATATTAAAACAGCCTATTATATAAAGAATATCAAACAGCGATAGGATTGTTATTTCAAGTGCATTGTTCACATGCATGGCTCGCTTACCCTGAGTGTCACTCGGCAAGCGGTAGAGAAAGAGCTGGTAGCTCACAATTGTTAAGAGATAATTTTACGTCAACAGGACAGATTTTGTAAATATTATGCTCTATACTTTTATGGGTTATGCCCAAATGGAAATAAAGAAGTTTTTATATCTGAATATCCTTCAAAATGCAATTCCAGGGAATTGGAAGTCATCGTCTTCCTTAAATTGCTCATACCTAAGTGGGTAAGTTACTTAGGCTCTCAGGCCCACACAGACCTTCCATCGATGCGGCCGTGTTCGAATCCCACTGTTGACTGAGGCCAAATAAAAAAACTTGAAAGATTTCTTAGTGAATTTTTCAATTGGTCGCCGTTAGTGGAAGAGTTGCCAGGTGGTACTTGCCGAAGATTGGTTGTTTCATCCGTACAATGATCCCGGTTTCCTCCCCTACTAAACCTGGCAACTCCGCCATGTAAGTGAAATAATCTTGAGTTCAATCAATCAACTTATCTTTTTTTTCTTTTTCAGCTTCCATCTTTTATAGAGTATGAATGATGAGATGTATTGACAAAAAAAACTGCATTTGTCTTCAATGAGAGAAAAAATGTCTGCGGGCAAGACCATTATTTCACCATCCATTCCAAAAGATAGGATTATTAATAAATTCCCACAGGTAATTAATAAATTTATTGATTTGTGATAAATCTAGATATGAATAGAATTTGGGATTTCATCTTCCTTGTATAACTGACATCTCTGTTCCTTATTTTATCACTTTGACATAAAAAATGCAATGAGATGGGTCTCATGGGATGCAAACATCACTGTGATACATATATTTACATGTATGAACAATAAAAAAATCTTCTTGTCTAAAATAACTATGGAGACAAGTTTCTAATTGTGTTAAAAATAGTATGTCATTTATACCTTTATACCCAATGATAAGTTGCTACAATGATATTTCATTAGGTTGATGACAGACAGGAGCTTGGCCTTAGTCAGTAGAATTTTTGGACCCCACCTAATACAAATATTTTGATAAATAAGTCACAATTTTGTGTCCTTTTGGCTTTTTGGTTGCTTTGCAAAGGCATTGTGAATATAATTTATATACCCTTTTTAGACACAACCCAGGCGTATGATATTTTTGATGCCTTTTTCTATTTCAAGGCTTTTCATGCTGATGCCTCGCCCTACCAGAAGTTAAATTTCCACCCTAAAGTGAAATCCGCCTGCTCTGAACATAGAACAGGGACTGTGGGGTGAGTTTGAAATAAATATTTTTCTTCTGGCATAGAGCTGTGTTTAATTAATTAATTAATTGACCGGTCGATGAAGACCTGAATACCTGCATGGAAGTGTTATTTGAGTCGGAAAAATATTACGGCGCCCATAATGACCTACTTTTTTAGCTTGACCATGTTAATTTGCTAGATTTCCAATTATGTCCAATTATTATGAATTGGCACACATCTGTGAGAAAATACTTTCAGTGCCAGCTCTATTAAAACTTCAAATTTCTTTACTATTTGGAAGAGTTGCCAGTTACTGGACAAAGGACTGGGGCAATCTCATTCTCGCGAGATCCCCTGCTACTACGTGAACGCGACGGACCTCTCAGGCCGTCCCAGGCCATTTGCCTTAGTCTGCTAAGGGGAATCCCCTTTTGCCAGTGCTGAGGAGGAATACTCTCACTACAATCCAATGACGTAGACATACAAAATAGCATGTTAGACGCTGGCCTGTTCACAATGGCGGAGGGTAGAAATATAGTCCCTGTATTTCATCAACGATAATTCAAAACTTAAGGGCGTGTACCAGAAATGAAATACAAGCCAACATATAGAATCAGGTAAAGATCACTTACAAATCAATTTTGGAAGTAAGTTTGATTACCCAAATTTTGGGTAAAATGACTTGGGACGGCCTGAGAGGTCCGTCGCGTTCACATAGTAGCAGGGGATCTCGCGAGAATGAGATTGAGGACTGGGGTTAGCTCTGTGTAAAGAGCCTGATTTCTCCCCCTGTTAATCTTGAGTTCGGTCAATTAATCAATCAAGGAAATTGATGTTTGTTGATGGATCTTTTCTCTGTTTTTTTTCCCAGCTTGAAAATTTGTAAAGCCGTCTTAGTTGGTGATGTGGCTGTTGGGAAGACTTCATTTGTAAATAGGTGAGTACAGATCTAAAAAGAGAAATATCACGTCTCTTAAAAATTGATACTAGAGTACTTACAACTGATTATTGCATTTCATCTAAGTGGAGAATTCAAATGTGACGTTATTTGATTGCGTCATAATGCTAAACAAAATAAATTTAGATTTCCAATTTATCATTTTTCTTTTATATGCACACTCCGCTGTAGCCTTTCTGATTGATTGATTGGCGTTTTACGCCACACTCAAAATTATTTCACTTATATGGCGGCGTTTTCAGATTTAGTGGGGGAGGAAACCAGGCTCATTACCCAGAAGAAACCCCTGACTTTCGGCGAGTACCTGGCAACTCTTCCACGTACGGCGACCGAGTAAAAATTCCACTCCGAAATTGTTCAATTTTTGTTTGTTCCTAGTGGGATTCGATTTGATCCTGAACGGCATTGGTGGTAGACTATCACTCTAACTGAATGAACCACGACTTTTGTTGAATAATTAGTATTATAGTAAAATGTTTCTCATTTAATAAAGAAGAAAATTGCAAAAAAATTAATAATTGATAAATTAGTAAGATCGGTCTGCATAATCTTGAGTTTTTACTCAATATTAAAAATGTATGGTTTGTTTTTCTCAGGTTTTGTCACGATGTGTTTGACCGAGATTACAAGGCTACTATTGGGGTTGACTTTGAGGTGGAGAAATTCAGCATATTAGGGGTACCCTTCACATTACAAATGTAAGATATTTCTTATACTTTCAGCTCTTTACAAATTAATTATTGTTTACGTTAAAGTGGCATGAGTTGCCAAAATTGGTACTTCTCTCATAAGCCAATAAGAGGGTTTGAAGCTGTAAATTTTGTTTGAATTCCACTCTGTCCATGGAAAATTTCAGCTCTTTAGAAACTAATTATTGTTTACGTTAAAAGTGATATGAGTTGCCAAAATTGGTACTTCTCTCATAAGCCAATAAGAGGGTTTGAAGTTGTAAATTTTGTTTGAATTCCACTCTGTCCATGGAAAATTTCAGCTCTTTAGAAACTAATTATTGTTTACGTTAAAAGTGATATGAGTTGCCAAAATTGGTACTTCTCTCATAAGCCAATAAGAGGGTTTGAAGTTGTAAATTTTGTTTGAATTCCACTCTGTTCATGGAAAATTTCAGCTCTTTAGAAACTAATTATTGTTTACGTTAAAGTGGCATGAGTTGCCAAAATTGGTACTTCTCTCATAAGCCAATAAGAGGGTTTGAAGTTGTAAATTTTGTTTGAATTCCACTCTGTTCATGGAAAATTTCAGCTCTTTAGAAACTAATTATTGTTTACGTTAAAGTGGCATGAGTTGCCAAAATTTGTACTTCTCTCATAAGCCAATAAGAGGGTTTGAAGTTGTAAATTTTGTTTGAATTCCACTCTGTCTATGGAAAATTTCAGCTGTTTAGAAACTAATTATTGTTTACGTTAAAGTGGCATGAGTTGCCAAAATTGGTACTTCTCTCATAAGCCAATAAGAGGGTTTGAAGTTGTATATTTTGTTTTAATTCCACTCTGTCCATTGAAAAGAATTTGGTACCTACCTGTAATCAACCTTTTGTGTAAAGGTAACCAGTTGCCCTACGAAGATCGGAGATATCCCTTGGGCAGAGAACATGATATCTTGGTAACGCAGCCGTATTAGTGAAATATGATTGCAAAATAAATCAATCAATGAATCAAGCGTATAGCTTACTTCATTTCCTGGTTTAGTCTTGTCTAATATTACAACGTCAACCTTTTTTTTTATAGTTGGGATACAGCAGGCCAGGAGAGGTTTAAATGTATTGCAGCTTCATATTACAGGGGAGCTAATGGTGAGTTATCTCCCTTTGACATATGTCTTCTTTTTTTTAACGTACATTTGAAGACCACCACATTCTCATGGAATAAATCTTAAAACTATAAACTTGTTTAAAGTTTAGATATGATTAGGTAGTTTGATTATGTGGTTTTGTCATCTAATCATCGATCAACCAAAAAGTCATTCACTATACATCTAAAGTGAATCTATTTTAGATGTCACTTCAAGACAACCACTCAGTCCCAAAATTGGAAAACCTATGTGGGATGGTTGCCAGTTACCAGCGGAAGGTCGTGGGTTTCTTCCAGGCATAGAGCTCGGTTTCCTCACACAATAAAACTGGCAACACCGTCATATAAGTGAAATAATCCTGAGCGCGGCATAAAACACCAAACAATTAATCAATCAAGACAACCAGCTAATTATCCCCCTAGATCCAAGCCAGCATCAATGACAACTAACGCTCGACTGTGTATCGAATGAAATATCACAGGTTTAGGTTTATTACTACAGCTTTTGATTGGATATGAAGGTGTTAATGACATACTCCCTTTTAAACACAATCAGAAACTTGTCTCCATGTTTATTTTAGTCAAGAAGATTATCCCTGTGTCCGTGTCGGTTAGTGTTCATAAATATATATATATTGTAAGAAATGTTTGAAACTCTCTTTAAATAAGGGTTCCATACTTATGATAGAAAATTGAGACATCACCACGTAGTAAGTTGTTTTGAACAACATGAGCTTTCGACACCTATACCAGTGTCTTCGTCAAGTCAAACTGAATTTAATGTTTCAAAATATTGACATAAATATACTAAAAAAAAGAACAAATGTGTGAAGTGGCCAATCATTGAAATTGTTTACATGTTCAAAACAACTTACTACGGGGTGATGTCTTAATTTTTTTATCATAAATATATATATTATTACAACAATTTATGATATACATGTACCTCTTTTTAACACAAATAGAAACTTGTCTCCGTGGTTATTTTAGACAAGAAGATTTTCCCTGTGCCTGTGTGTTTTAGTGATCATATATATATTATGAATAATTGTGTGGTTTACAGTTGTAATGGTGGTATTTGACCTGACCGATACGGTATCCCTGGCTAACGCCTCCAGATGGATGGAAAGTGCTACAGAAAATGCTGTCAACCCTGTCCGATTTCTTCTTGGAACTAAGA
Source organism: Lepidochitona cinerea (assembly GCA_963971465.1). NCBI lineage: Eukaryota > Metazoa > Mollusca > Polyplacophora > Chitonida > Tonicellidae > Lepidochitona > Lepidochitona cinerea. The sequence goes on from OZ020561.1 coordinate 30,513,409, forward strand.
GAGATTTATTGGTAAGCCATTAAATTAATTGTTTTACTTTATGGTTGATAAAATGTTTCTTTACTGCATCTAGAAAAATCAGCATTTTAAATATTATAAAAGGTATCAAATCTTTCACTGGCATTTAGAAGTTGAAAGGTTACACTAAGGTGAAGAATTACTTATGGATAACAACTTCTTGGTTTATTGAGTGACGACGTTTCAATGTAGTTCTTACATCGTTATAAAAATCATTGGCGATGTAAGAACTATATCGAACTGTTGTCACCCAATAAACCAACAAGTTGTTATCCATAAGTAATTCTTCACCTTACTATAAAAAGTTTTTTTTTTCCCCAATTAATCCGGCGGTCTCAGTTGGTTAGAGTGACTCGGGTCCCTCAGTTAGACACATGCCTTCCATCAATGTAGCGTGGCTTCAAATTCCACTCAGACCAAAGAAAAATTGGACAATTTCTGAGTGGATTTTTCACTTGATTGCCGCCCTCGGGCTGGAGCATTGTGGCTGTGCTTTAGTCATGTATGCTGTTGAGTGCGACGTTAAGCCCCAATCAATCAATCACTTGATTGCAATATGTGGAAGAGTTACCAGATACTTTCCGAAGGTTGGTGGTTTCCTCCCATCAATTAATCAGCCAACTACATATAGTTTTGTGTGCTTTAAGTCTACCTCTATCTGATGAACCCAGTTCATCTCCGTATGACTTAAATGTATTGACCTCAACATAGAACCACCAATGGGTCGCGGGTTCGAATCCCTCTCAGTCTAAAAATTTGAAACTTTCCTGACTGGGTTTTCACTCGAACAACCTATGTGGGATGGTTGCCAGTTACCAATGGAAGGTCGTGGGTTTCCTCCGGGCATAGAGCTTTGTGGTTTCCTCCCACAATAAAACTGGCAACGCCGCCATATAAGTGAAATAATCTTGAGCGCATCGTAAAACACCAAACAATCAATCAATCAATCAACATAGAAGACACACAGCTTGAAAGATATCCTGGCCTTGTTATCAGGGATTTTCAGGTTAATCATAATCATTCTCTTGATTTTGGTTTCTGCTGATCGATTTTTTGGGTCATCCGAAATCCAGTGGTAAAGGATCAATCATAAATTGACCATAGTTATCTCCCTTCGCCCACAGATCTCCGACAATAAACATGGTTATCTCCCTTCGCCTACAGATCTCCGACAATAAACATGGTTATCTCCCTTCGCCTACAGATCTCCGACAATAAACATGGTTATCTCCCTTCGCCTACAGATCTCCGACAATAAACATGGTTATCTCCCTTCGTCCACAGATCTCCGACAATAAACATGGTTATCTCCCTTCGTCCACAGATCTCCGACAATAAACTTGGTTATCTCCCTTCGCCTACAGATCTCCGACAATAAACATGGTTATCTCCCTTCGCCTACAGATCTCCGACAATAAACATGGTTATCTCCCTTCGCCTACAGATCTCCGACAATAAACATGGTTATCTCCCTTCGTCCACAGATCTCCGACAATAAACATGGTTATCTCCCTTCGCCTACAGATCTCCGACAATAAACATGGTTATCTCCCTTCGCCTACAGATCTCCGACAATAAACATGGTTATCTCCCTTCGCCTACAGATCTCCGACAATAAACATGGTTATCTCCCTTCGTCCACAGATCTCCGACAATAAACATGGTTATCTCCCTTCGCCTACAGATCTCCGACAATAAACATGGTTATCTCCCTTCGTCCACAGATCTCCGACAATAAACATGGTCTTTTAGGAATTTGCAATATTTTGATCCCAGGACAAAACACTAACATATCAGATTATGACATTTCTCTTTAAGGTGTCAATTTTATATTATTTAGTTGTGCCTTTTGCTTACAGATCTTGGTATAGTGAATATTTTTATCCTAAATTTGTTTTGATTTTAGTCTGAGGCTGCTTATAGCGAAGTGGAATCACATGCTGTACAAGTAGCCAATGAACTAGAGGCTGAATATTGGGGTGTCTCCTCTAAAACAGGTCAGTGGCACTCCACATTACATTTCTCTCAAGTAATGAACTTGCCTCGCTGGCTCAGCAGCAAGTAAGTAGAGGGGAAATCTCACACAGACAGAAGTCTTCTATCGATGGAGGGGGCCACGGTGGTCCAGTTAAGCCTCGCTCAGGTTGAGTTAAGATCTGATCCGATCGTCGCAAGCTCTAGTCTGTAGTGAATCTGCGATCAATCAGTCGTAGATCAGTCGACATGAGCGTCCTTAAAACTAGATCGGTTGTAAGGATAGAGCATGTTCTATTTTCTTCCGATCAGTCTGAATCAATCTATTGATAGCAGAGGCCTCGGTGGCTCAGTCGATTAAGTTATATTCTTAGTCTTACCAGCCTTTATTACATTTCTCCCAAAGTACTGAGCAGGGCCTCACTGGCTCAGTAGGTAGACGGATAGTCTCTCCTCACCACACAAGCCTCTGTCGCTGGATCACAGGGACGTCAGTGATAGTCGCTTGGTCCAACACAAACCTTTCATCGATGGGTCCCGGGTTCGAATCCCATTCAATCTAAAGAAAAAATGAAAAATTTCTGAGCTGGTTTTACTCGATTGTCCTTTATGGAAAGGTGGCCGGATTCTAGTTGAAGGTACCAGTATTACAACACCGCTTGATACTAAATGTGGATTTGTTATATGCTGGAAACAATTTCAGCGACTAAGATAAATGTGGTTTACTGTAAGACACTTTGAGCTGGCAGTTCAGCTTTTTTTGCTTTTGTGTGTTCTGGGAACGCTTTTTGAGAGATTTACGATGTAAGGGCCTACATAGAAGAGAAATCAAAAATAGTCAAGGATCTGTTTACCTAAAATAATTCCTTTGAATGATATTGAATAAAATGTTGGCGCTGATAATTTTTACGTAGGCAATTTTTTGTAAATAAATTGTTTAATTGTTGTTTCATCAAAATGCTTTCCAGGTGCTTCCATACTCAGATAGGTTATTTATTTTCTTAATATTTGTCTACTTGATATTAAAAATGAATGAAATATTTGATGGCTGTGACAGATATATAATATTTCATGCTTGCATAATAAAGTACATTGTATATTGGACCGTACAAAATATATTATTTTATTGCTCTTTATAGGGGATATGGTACAGGAATTTTTCTTCCGGGCTGCTGCATTGACCTTTGATGCCGCTGTTCTTAGAGAGGTCGACTCTGGCCCGAGACATCAGAGACAGATAGGGAATGATCTAGTCAGTAAGTATTCTGTAGATTACAAGATATAAATGACCTAGTCAGTAAGTATTCTGTAGTTTACAAGATATAAATGACCTAGTCAGTAAGTATTCTGTAGATTACAAGATTTCAATGATCTAGTCAGTAAGTATTCTGTAGATTACAAGATTTCAATGATCTAGTCAGTAAGTATTCTGTAGTTTACAAGATTTCAATGATCTAGTCAGTAAGTATTCTGTAGATTACAAGATATAAATGACCTAGTCAGTAAGTATTCTGTAGATTACAAGATTTCAATGATCTAGTCAGTAAGTATTCTGTAGATTACAAGATTTCAATGACCTAGTCAGTAAGTATTCTGTAGATTACAAGATTTCAATGATCTAGTCAGTAAGTATTCTGTAGATTACAAGATTTCAATGACCTAGTCAGTAAGTATTCTGTAGATTACAAGATTTCAATGATCTAGTCAGTAAGTATTCTGTAGATTACAAGATTTCAATGACCTAGTCAGTAAGTATTCTGTAGATTACAAGATTTCAATGATCTAGTCAGTAAGTATTCTGTAGTTTACAAGATTTCAATGATCTAGTCAGTAAGTATTCTGTAGATTACAAGATATAAATGACCTAGTCAGTAAGTATTCTGTAGATTACAAGATTTCAATGATCTAGTCAGTAAGTATTCTGTAGATTACAAGATTTCAATGATCTAGTCAGTAAGTATTCTGTAGATTACAAGATATAAATGACCTAGTCAGTAAGTATACTGCAGATTACAAGATTTCAATGATCTAGTCAGTAAGTATTCTGTAGATTACAAGATATAAATGACCTAGTCAGTAAGTATACTGCAGATTACAAGATTTCAATGATCTAGTCAGTAAGTATTCTGTAGATTACAAGATTTCAATGACCTAGTCAGTAAGTATTCTGTAGATTACAAGATTTCAATGATCTAGTCAGTAAGTATTCTGTAGATTACAAGATTTCAATGATCTAGCCAGTAAGTATACTGCAGATTCAAAGATTTCAATGACCTAGTCAGTAAGTATTCTGTAGATTACAAGATTTCAATGATCTAGCCAGTAAGTATACTGCAGATTCAAAGATTTCAATGACCTAGTCAGTAAGTATTCTGTAGATTACAAGATTTCAATGATCTAGCCAGTAAGTATACTGCAGATTCAAAGATTTCAATGACCTAGTCAGTAAGTATTCTGTAGATTACAAGATTTCAATGATCTAGCCAGTAAGTATACTGCAGATTCAAAGATTTCAATGACCTAGTCAGTGAGTATACCATAGATTCAAAGATTTCAATGACCTAGTCAGTAAGTATACCGTAGATTCAAAGATTTCAATGACCTAGTCAGTAAATATACCATAGATTCAAAAATTTCAATGACCTAGTCAGTAAATATACCATAGATTCAAACATTTCAATGACCTAGTCAGTAAGTATACCGTAGATTACAAGATTTCACAGGATTATAGAAGGTGAAGAGAGGATGTAGACGTTTTTGATGATGCAGTTGGCAGAAAGCTGGTGTCTCATGGGGGCACAAGCCTCGACGGACCTCTGTTCAAATAATCCCACCATGCTAAAAAAAATTGTAAATTTTGGAGTGGGTCTTCTCTTGATTGCCCTATGTGGAAGAGTTCCCAGGCACCCAGAGTATGCCCCTGCCAAAGTCAGATTCCGTCCTGAGTGACACAGTTTAGTATCACAGCTTAGTTGAACAGCAAGAAATTACATTGGCATAGGATAACTGCAAGGTGTCTCAAAGTTGATTAGTAAATGTGCCTTCCACCATCTCATTTTATTGCTGATTTCTTAGATGATTTAAACAGGCTTCTTGTACTGGATGAAAAGAGTTTCTGACTCCAAACACATGTCAAGAAATCGCCGTGTAAATTATTTTATCAAATTGTTTTTTGGTTTTTTTCAGAAGTGCAAAGACAGGGGAGTAAAGATATTTATGATTCTTCTGCCAAGAAAGGGTTGAAGTGCTGTAACTAGTAAAATACCTGTGTATGACATTTCCTTTACCATGTGCTTTCTTTTTAGAACTGACATATTTCATATATGATCATTCATACCGTCCTTAATTATTTTTATATATATATACAATGTATATTCTTTACATATCCATGTAGTCAGTCATATTATTTTATGCCACAGGTCTTTATGCTTCAATTATGACATGTCTTTCTGTGCTTGGGGCCTATGGGGCTCAGTCATGGTCAATTACATCAGCCTTGAGGCCTCAATTACTCAGCCATAGTCTATGGCTCTAGGCTTGGGGCCTATGTGGCTCAGTCATGGTCAATTACATCATGCTCGAGGCCTCATTAACTCATAGTCTATGGCTCTGCTTTGGATGTATGTGGCTCAGTTATGGTCAATTACATGTACAATAGCCTTGAGGTCTCGATGACTCAGTTATAGTCTATGGCTCCATGCTCGGGGTCTATGTGGCTCAGTCATGGTCAGGTGCATCAGCCTTAAGGCCTCAACTGAGTCATAGTCTATGGCTCTATGCTTGGGGTCTATATGGCTCAGTCCTTGACAATTGCATCATACTTGAGGCCTCAATGACTCTGCCATAATCTATGTCTCTATGCTTTGGGGTCTATGTGGCTCAGTTATGGTCAATTACATGTGCAATAGCCTTGAGGTCTCGATGACTCAGTTATAGTCTATGGCTCCATGCTCGGGGTCTATGTGGCTCAGTCCTTGACAATTGCATCATACTAATTACTTGAGGCCTCAATAACTCAGTCTTAGTCTATGGCTCTATGCTTGGGGTCTACGTGGCTCAGTCATGGTCAGTTACATCATGCTTGAGGCCTCAATGACTCAGCCATAATCTATGTCTCTATGCTTGGGGTCTACGTGGCTCAGTTATGGTCAGTTACATCTGCGTTGAGTTCTCAATTACTCATCATAGTCTTAGCACTATGCTTGGGGACTGCTTGGAATGGCCATGGTTTATTACCCTAAGCTTGGGGCCTCCATGCCCCAACCATAAATAGTACATGAATCCCTATGACTGCTTCCTGCATTCCTTGGTCTTTATATAATAACCTGTGCTCTGGCCGTTATGCCCTTGTTTTAATAGAGGTTTTCTTTTGGGTAGCTTTCCTCCCCCAATTGATCTATCATTTCCAAGATTAGTATCAGAGGAGAGCTCTTGTTTTGTACTTCTTGATAACAATAAAGAACAAGTAGCTTATTCAGCTTCAGCTAAATTTTCCCTATATTTGGCAGTACATGCCACTAAAATAGATATGCATTTGTTCATCTTGAAGTGCCACCATGAAAATTTTCCCTATATTTGGCAGCTCATGCCACTAAAAAAGATATGCATTGGTTCATCTTGAAGTGCCACCATGAGGACATTTGCTGAATTTTGTTTCGCCTTTCATGCAAATGGATGTTTTGCATCATATATTTTTTAAGATGGTCGTCAAATATTTTGTTGAACCTAATTGCAAGAATCTCATTTGTGATAAAAAAATACTTTTATCACAGTTTGAACAGACTACCACAGAATTTCATGTTCATATTTTCTTATTCATGTTTAAAATGGGGTGGGCAAAAATGTGGAAGCCAGTTTCATGTTAAAAATATCAATTTTATTATATGCCATCCAAAGTCCTTCTCTCAACTTACATGTACATGTATGTACTTTAATAAGATCTCATGCATAGCATGTATGCAAATGACTTTGTCAAATGAAATGAAATCTTACAATCAAAATCTAAATAACTTTTCGCTTGGCAAAGTAAACCTGTTCAAATGTTAAAAGCAATTAGGCGTATTCGACTGGTCGTTTTCCGAGGAGTAAATTTAAGCTCCACCCAACTGCGCAGCAGCTCTAACTAACTGCCAGGGGAAGGACCAGTCAAACGAATTTGAGTAAATTGAGGAACGTTTGGGTCATTTGCTTGGCCACATGCTTGGTGCACGCGTGAGGAGTTTGTGCAAATCAAACGACCAGTCAAATAGTAATTGTGTAGTTTGAGAAGAATGAGCTGCTCGAAAACGACCAGTCGAATACGGCCAATGTTCTTTGAAAACTTTTACCATAATCATTTTACACCATTCTATTGGCCTATTTATTAGGTTTTTGTTTGTTATGCTCCCTCCTTCCACCAATGGGTCGCAGGTTCGAATCCCACTCAGTCCAAAACAAATTGGAGAATTTTCTGACTGTGTTTTCAAGCTAACGACCTACATGGGATGGTTGCTAGTTACAACCGGAAGTTCGTGGGTTTCCTCCGGGCATAGAGCCCGGTTTCCTCCCACAATAAAACCGGCAAGCCGCAACGCCGCCATATAAGTGGAATAACCTTGAGCGCTCCGTAAAACACCATACAATCAATGAATTAGGCTCCCTCCACGTTGTTGAATTGGTCTAGATGTGTTTGAATTTGAATTCAAGATGCAAACTAGAATATCGCTGCCTTGACTCAGCTGGTACAGTGACAGACTCTGTCCCACACAAGCCTTCCGTCGATGGGTCAGTCCAATGATAACAATTTTAGAAATTTCTGAGAGTTTTTCGCTCAATGTGGAAGATTTCCCAAGTACTGCCAAAAGTCTTGGTTTCCTCCGTGCAAAAGGCATGGTTTCCAACTTACTAAGCCTGGCAACCCTGCCATATAAGTGAAATAATCTTGAGTGCCGTCTAAAACTTTTATCAGTTTACTCAGTAGTTAGAGTGTTGGACGCTCAATCCGAACAGCCTTCCACCAATGGGTCGCGGGTTCGATTCCCACTCAGTCAAAAAAATTGGAAAATTTTCTGACTGGGTTTTCACTTGAACGACCTATGTGGGATGGTTGCCAGTTACCAACGGAAGGTCGTGGGTTTCCTCCGGGCATAGAGCCCGGTTTCCTCCCACAATAAAACCGACAAGCTGCAATGCCACCATATAAGTGAAATAATCTTGAGCGCTCCGTAAAACACCAAACAATCAATGAATTATGCTCCCTTCACGTTGTTGAATTGGTCTAGATGTGTTTTAATTTGAATTCAAGATGCAAACAAGAATATTGCTGCATTGACTCAGCTGGTACAGTGACAGTCTCTGTCCCACACAAGCCTTCTGTTGATGGGTCCCCACTATCAGCCCAAAGATAAAAAATTGTGAAATTTCTGAGAGTTTTTCGCTCAATGTGGAAGAGTTGCCAAGTACTGCCAAAAGTCTTGGTTTCCTCCGTGCAAAAGACATGGTTTCCAACTTACTAAGCCTGGCAACCCTGCCATATAAGTGAAATAATCTTGAGTGCCGTCTAAAACTTTTATCAGTTAATCAATCAACCAACCTAATGTACATAACTGAGGTACTATAATTATTTATAATGCTAGAAGTTGTTTTTTTAATCTCATCTGCAAATATTGTTTGACAAGAACTAATCTGTGTCATGCAGACAAGAACAGTTGTAACATTGATTACGTTACCAGGGTATTTAGTAAATTACCGTTGTCATTCCATACAAGGCTATTTAAGCTTCCTGTATTCATTTAATACTTTAAAGTGGCTGAGTGCTTTTACTTATTTCTAGAATCTCATTAATGTTTTAAGAATGTTTTTAAGGAACCCAAATATGTTCTCAAAAATCATGTTAACTAAAGACATATGTATTGGTTGTAGTATATCTATCTTATATAGGTTGTAATTGGGCCCCATAAATCTCATGTTATATACCCTAACTTCGCAAACATGAAAGGGTCTTCAAAACAAATGCTGATACCTCGATTACTCAGTATTTAGAGTGATAGTCTTTCAATCTGACTCCAGCCTTCCGTTGATGAATTTGAATCCGGAGTTAATTTTTGTTTGATTGCCCTCGGTGGAAGAGTTGGCAGGTACTCGCCGGAGTTCTTGGCTTTCCTTCCCCACTAAACCTTACATTGTAGCCATGTAAGTAGTTTTAGCAGTAAGAAAGGAACACTTCAATTCGCGTGACAAGTCAAGGATTTCTTCCTAAAATCTCCCCACCATATGTTAAGAATAAACTTACATTATGTGATTTTCTGACTAAAGATTAATTAATGCATAATTCTGTAGACTCAAACTTTACAACGTTTAAAGATTTTAGTGTGATTATTTTTTTTATTAAACTTGTCTCCCACTTACAGTATATTATTCTCTAGTAAAATTTTAAAGGCATTTTTGTCCCTCATTTTTCTTCATATCCGTCTGTTTCCGTCCATACCTGAAAACCCAAATAAAATAATAATATGTTGCTTTTTACATGTGTGTTGTTTCAATTTTTGTTTCAACTTTTATGTATTAGGCTAAAGTTCTAAAACCCTGTACCAATAGGTTAGTGCTTTAATCTTCAATCTTTTAGAGGGGTCTCGGTGGTCCAGTGGGTTAGAGTTATCGTCCGTCAGTCCCAAACAGACCTTCCATCGATGCGGCGCGATTCAAATCACACTCGAACCAAATAAAATAAAAAATTCTGAGTGGATTTTTCACTCGGTCGCCGTACATGTATGTGGAAGAGTTGCCAGGTACTCGCCAAAAGTCTGGATTTCCTCCAGGCAATGAACCCGGTTTCCTCCCACACTAAACCACACATTAAAGCTAAGGTAATTTTGCTCATTGGTTGTTAACATTGTATCCCAACATTTTATTTTAAAATTGAATCCACTAAGCTAATACCGGGGTCCCGAGAATATCGTTGCACCTAATTCGTGAACAGATTCCGAGACACTGTCGCACATTCTACTGGTGTATTCAGGAAACCCGTAATTTCACCCTTCAGCCCTCTATGTTGTATTGAGGGTAACAACTTTTTACAGTTCCCCAAAATATGTTATCAAGCCTTGGTGATGAAACTTTACATAAAAGGCATGGGTTTTCGTTGATCCTTAAAATATAGTCTGCATTGAACTTTGTATATATACCAAATAACAAACCGAGGATAGATGTTGTAAGTCGCGTCTGAGTATGATCGCGAAACAATTTCATAGACGTATGTTATTGTTTGCCGTTTGGAAAGTCCAATGCACCAGTTACTTTACAAAGGTTGATGAAAATCCTCCGAAGGGAATGTCTTCCATCAGAATAACGGGGGCTCAGTTGGCAGAGTGATAGTCCCTCAGTCAGACACAGGCCTTCCCTTGATGAATCGATGGTTTGAATTCCACTCAGTCCAAAGAAAAAATGAATTGGGTGAGACCTCCGGACAAATGGTTCAAATCGCCGCCTTAAATAAGTGGAATAATTTTGAGTGCAGCAAAAATCATCAATTAATTTGGATGGTAATTTTAGCACATAATTGGCTTCATCCTGCAGGCCTGGTCGATTTGCTAACACCTTTTATGATTTTTTTCATCCCCACCATCATAACTGATTGATGTTTTGTGAACGCGTTTCTGGTTTTGTGGGGTCGGGGCTCGACTGGTGTCTGGCATCAATTTCATTTGTGGTGTAACATGGATGTGATTGTTTGGTGATTTTAATTCTGTAGCGCACGTTCACCTGAAATGTCACGTTTTCTGTCCGTGATAACATGCAGAAATTGCAATTTATCGTACAGTCAAACTTAGAGACGTAGCCATCGATCAAATTCCTTTTGTGTGAGCCCAAACATTTCCCCTATGGTCTTGTGCAAAAAAACTTGGTCTCGCGTAAGAGCATGGCCGCTGGCGACCATTTTGTTTTACGTTGAACTTTTTGACGGTTCTTCATTAAGTTTTACATTAAAGTTCTACCTAAGGCTAGATGTGTAACAGATATATTTTTTTATTTTACACGCAAAGACATGCATAGCTTTAGGCGACTATTTTGTATTTCTGAAGGACAGATCTTATTGTCAATTCATGCATCCCAGAGAATATGACTAGCATATGAATAAACAAACATTTACAGCGTTTCACCTCTTCTTCAAATTTCCTTGGATTCCTATATGCCATTTTCGTTTGTGGGGCTGGCTCGTATGCGACTGATACGTATCTGCTCTATGGGCAGCCTGATCGCACCGAATTCAAGATTTGCGCACATGAAAGCCTCACACTTTTGGGATTTGCCGATGACACCTGTAGAACACCTCAGTATCAATAGGGTCCAGTGGGTAAGAGTGATCATCCCTCAGTCCCACACAGACCTTCCGTCGATGCGGCGCGGGTTCGAATCACACTCAGACCAAATAAACATTGAACAATTCTGAGGGGATTTTTCACTTGGCAGCCGGATGTGGAAGAGTTACAAGGTACTGGCCGAAGGTCGGGGGTCTCCTCCGGGCAATGGGCCCGGTTTCCTCCCCCACTAAACCTTGCAATGCCGCCATAGAAGTGAAATAATCTTGAGTGCGGACTAAAACATCATTCAATCAATTTAACAGCTGACCGTTCTCCCTTTCCTTCAACAAACACACGTACTACTCCAGTTCATAGCAGTCAATGTCGCGAGCCAATTTAGAGAAAAACCAATCATAGCGGTAATTCTGCGTTTCTAATCACCAGTTTCATACCAAGTCCCTCAGGTTTTTTGTATATATTTATGAAAACTAACACACACGGGCTCAGGGAAAATCTTCATGTGTAAAATTACCATGGAGACAAGTTTCTAAATATGTTAAAAAGGGGTATGTCATTTAGACCTTTATATCCAGTCATAAGTTGTTGTAATAAACTATAAAACCCATGTTATTTCATTAGGTTGAAGACAGACAGGAGCTGGGCTTTAGTCAGTAGAATTGTCTGGAAGACGTGACAATGGTTACATATATACATGCATTCGGATGTTTTCTCTCTTTTATCGAGCATTTCCTATTCGCCCTTTGCATCAAGTACTCTCGAGGAAAGATGCACGGAAACCGAAAGTAAATTGGGCCCTGTCCCCCCTCCCCCTGCTTCCCCTCACATTATACATTTTTGTATAACGGAAACGAAAAGTTTTATTTATTGTAATTTACTATTTTGAGAAAATTGTATAGCTGTAACATAAATGGGTGTGGACTTCCTTTACTGAGAAATGTTTCAACACATCACAAGGTATGTGCAATAACTCCTTCAGATGGCTAATGAACTGCAGATGTAGGTGCAGTGCTTCGGGCATATTTACTATGAACGGAGTACTATCGTTTGGCTAGATAATTAAAAAGTCGATTTCCTCCTTGTTAAAGTGGTATGAGCTGCCAGAAATTCACACTTTTTTCATAATTTCTGATCGTCACGACTGTAAGAGGCTTTAAAGATTATCAAAAAACTAAATGATTGGCGTTGGAATGAGGAAAATCCATACAGTGTGTGCCCTGTACGAACAGAAAACGTGTTCGAAAAGTAAACAAAATTTAAATAACCGGGACGACCGTTAATTCATTTTAAGCCAAAGTTAGTTCAAAACAATACTTTATCGTACATTTTCGAGACTAGAAGCACTAAAAAGCTTCTGAATTATTTGTCTTGATAAAAATAGCCAATAATTTCAACATTCTGTTTTAACGTCAAAATATCAACATTTTGGCAGCTCATGCCACTGTAAGGCCCGTTATCACTGTGCGATTTGTCGTACCGACTTGTAGGATGCGATTGAAATGGATGCTTTTAATTGGTCGATAAGATTTGTCAATAAAAAAATGCATCCATTTGAATCGCATGCTACAAGTCGGTACGACAAATAGCACAGTGAGAACGGTCCTTTAACAAGGATGCAATCCAATACTAATACTGTATTATAGACAATTTTGTCATCGGATGTGAATTAGCTGCCTTCCATTACACTAAAAATAGAGTACAGTTCTGTATTAAATTTCTCTCTAATTTTATATGCTACATTATTGGAAAGGTGAATTTTCAGGAAAGGCTTTCTCAGATTTTAGGTGGTGGTGGGGTGGAAGGTGGAGACCCCAGCCGACCCATCCTTAGGTCCGCTATGGTACTCCCAAAAAACCGAGAGTTTCCTCCAGGCACCCCACCTCTTCTCCCCACTAACTAGTTAAAGTGGCATGAGCTGCCAAAATTCGGATTTTTTTCATAAATTCTGATTTAGACGGCCAAAGTATGAAGTACCTTGAAAAACCAAAGGATTGCAGTTGAAATAAAAAAAATATTGGCACAGTCAGTACCCTGTATGAACCAAAGACAAACGGACAAAATTCAAATAGCCGGGATGTATGAGTTCATTTTTGGGACTTAGGGTTAGGATTACTGCTAATAAAACCAACTTAACGTACACCCTCAAGATTGGTATCAACGGAAAGTTCTTATTTTGTAATTTCAGATAAAAAGAACCCGCAAATAGCTAATTCTGTTTCAACGAAATTTTCCTTAAATTTGACAGCTCATGCCACTTTAAATAATCTTCAGTGTGACGTAAAATATCAAACAATCAATAGTTCATCATATCCAGGTTGTCATTGGACGTGTATTGAGTTTAAATTAACCAATGAATAAATCTAAATAACTGGGTGGTGATCCATTGGCGTGGGGAATACCATGGTCCGACTGCATGCATGATATTGACGTTATAAATATTAGGCATATCGTAAAGGCTGCACTCTCAACTTGCATTTATAAGTATCTTTTTCCGCATCTTTAATTTCATTTTATGGCAACACAACTGACAGTTCTAGTACCTAATGTGACAAGTTAATTGCTTTTATCCCCCAGGCCTGAAGGTGATCTGCAATTCTTTAATTTTTTTTGCATGTAAACATTTATCATTGGCTGTATCTCAGAGATGACAGGAGCTGGGCCATGTATTTTTCATTTCTCTTTTCCTTTTTTTTTTCTTTCAATGCTGTCCATATGCTGCAGTAAATCCATTTTTGTTTGATGTTCTCTGCTAAAACATGTTTAAAATCAAACTTTTAGAATTCTACACACATTAAAGCTAAGGTAATTTTGCTCATTGGTGCTTAACATTGTATCCCAACATTTTATTTTAAAATTGAATCCACTAAGCTAATACCGGGGTCCCGAGAATATCGTTGCACCTAATTCGTTAACAGATCCCGAGACACTCGCACATTCTACTGGTGTATTCAGAAAACCCGTAATTTCACCCTCAACCCTCTATGTTGTATTGAGAGTAACAACTTTGGTACAGTTCCCCAAAATATGTTATCTTAAGCCTTGTTGATGAAACTTTACATAAAAGGCATGGGTTTTCGTTGATCCTTAAAATATAGTCTACATTGACTTTGTATATATACCAAATAACAAATCGAGGATAGATGTTGTATGTAACGTTTGACTGTGATCGCGAAACAATTTCATGGACGTATGCTATTGTTTGCCGTTTGGAACGTCCAATGCACCAGTTACTTTACATAGGTTGATGGAAATCCTCTGAAGGGAATGTCTTCCCTCTGAATAACTGGGGCTCACTTGACAGAGTGATAGTCCCTCAGTCAGACACAGGCCTTCCCCTGATGAATCGATGGTAAGAATTCCACTAGTCCAAAGAAAACATGAATTGGGTGAGACCTCCGGACAAATGGTTCGTTTTCCTCCCTCACTAAACCACGCCGCCTTAAATCAGTGGAATAATTTTGAGTGCAGCGAAAATCATCAATTAATTTGGATGGTAATTTTAGCACAATGTGGCAACATAATTGGCTTCATCCTGCAGGCCTTTGGTCGATTTGTTAACACCTCTTATGATTTTTTTCATCCCCGTCATCATAATTGATTGATGTTTTGTGAGCGCGTTTCTGGTTTTGTGGGGTCGGGGCTCGACTGGTGTCTGGCATCAATTTCATTTGTGGTGTAATATGGATGTGATTATTTGGTGCTTTTAATTCTGTAGCGCACGTTCACCTGAAATGTCACGTTTTCTGTCGGTGATAACTTGCAGAAATTGCAATTTATCGTACAGTCGAACTTAGAGACGTAGCCATCGATCAAATTCCTTTTGTGTGAGCCCAAACATTTCCCCTATGGTCTTGTGCAAAAAAACTTGGTCTCGCGTAAGAGCATGGCCGCTGGCGACCATTTTGTTTTACGTTGAACTTTTTGACGGTTCTTCATTAAGTTTTACATTAAAGTTCTACCTAAGGCTAGATGTGTAACAGATATATTTTTTTATTTTACACGCAAAGACATGCATAGCTTTAGGCGACAATTCTGTATTTCTGAAGGACAAATCTTATTGTCAATTCATGCATCCCAGAGAATATGACTAGCATATGAATAAACAAACATTTGCATCGTTTCACCTCTTCTTCAAATTTCCTTGGATTCCTATGCCATTTTCGTTTGTGGGGCTGACTCGTATGCGACTGATACGGATCTGCTCTATGGGCAGCCTGATCGCATTGAATTAAAGATTTGCGCACACGAATGCCTCACACTTTTGGGATTTGCCGATGGCACCTGTAGAACACCTCAGTATCAGTAGGGTCCAGTGGGTAAGAGTGATCATCCCTCAGTCCCACACAGACCTTCCGTCGATGCGGCGCGGGTTCGAATCACACTCATACCAAATAAAAACTAAAAAAAGTGGATTTTTCTCTCGGCCGCCAGATGTGGAAGAGTTACAAGGAACTGGCCGACGGTCGGGTCTCATTGCCCGGTTTCCTCCCCCACTAAATCTGGCAATGCCGCCATATAAGGAAAATAATTTTGAGTGCGGCGTAAAACATCAATCAGCTGACCTTTCTCCCTTTCCTTCAACAAACACACGTACTACTCCAGTCCGTAGCAGTCAATGTCGAGAGCCAATTTAGAGAAAAAAACAATCAAAGTGGTATAATTCCGCAATTCTAATCACCAAATTTCATACAAAGACCCTCAGGTTTTGTTGTATATATGTTATATGAAAACTAACACACACGGACACAGGGAAAATCTTCTTGTGTAAAATTACCATGGAGACAAGTTTCTAAATATGTTAAAAAGGGGTATGTCATTTAGACCTTTATATCCAGTCATAAGTTGCTGTAATAAACTATAAAACCACTGTATTTCATTAGGTTGAAGACAAACAGGAGCTTGGCTGTCTGGAAGACTTGACAATGGTTACACATATACATGCATTTGGATGTTCTCTCTCTTTCATCGAGCATTTCCCATTCGCCCTTTGCATCAAGTACTCTCGAGGAATGATGCACGGAAACCGAAAGTAAATTGGGCCCTCCCCCCCCCCCTGCTTCCCCTCACATTATACATTTTTTAAAAAGTTCATTTTGTATAACGGAAACGAAAAGTTTTATTTATCGTAATTTACTGTTTTGAGAAAATTCAGTGCGGTTAGACCATGCGTTAGACACGCTTTGTTTTAATTGTATAGCTGTAACATAAATGGGTGTGGACTTCCTTTTCTGAGAAATGTTTCAACATATCACAAGGTATGTACAATTACTCCTGCAGATGGCTAATAAACTTCAGACGTAGGTGTAGTGCTTCGGGCATATTTTCTATGAACGGAGTACTATCGTCTGGCTACATAATTAGAAAGTCAACTTCCTCCTTGTTAAAGTGGCATGAGCTGCCAAAATTCACACTTTTTTCATAATTTCTGATCGTCACGGCAGTAAGAAGCTTTGAAAGTCATCGAAAAACTAAATGATTGGCGTCGGAATGTGGAAAATCCATACAGTGTGTGCCCTGTACGAACAGAAAACGTGTTCGAAAAGTAAACACAATTTAAATAACCGGGACGACCGTTAATTCATTCTAAGCCAAAGTTAGTTCAAAACAATACTTTATCGTACATTTTCAAGACTAGAAGCACTAAAAAGCTTCTGAATTATATGTCTTGAGAAAAATAGCCAATAATTTCAACATTCTGTTTTAACGTCAAAATATCAACATTTTGGCAACTCATGCCACTTTAAGGCCCGTTATCACTGTACGATTTGTCGTACCGACTTGTAGGATGCGATTGAAATGGATGCTTTAATTGGTCGACAAGATTTGTCAATAAAAAAATGCATCCATTTGAATCACAAGCTACAAGTCGGTACGACAAATCGCACAGTGAGAACGGTCCTTTAACAAGGATGCAATCCAATACTTATACTGTATTATAGACAATTTTGTCATCGGATGTGAATTAGCTGCCTTCCATTACACGAAAAATAGAGCACAGTTCTGTATTAAATTTTCCTCTAATTTTATATGCTACATTATTGGAAAGGTGAATTTTCAGGAAAGGCTTTCTCAGATTTTAGGTGGTGGTGGGGTGGAAGGTGGAGACCCCTGCCGACCCATCCTTAGATTCGCTATGGTACTCCCAAAAGACCGAGAGTTTTCTCCCGACACCCCACCCCTTCTCCCCACTAACTAGTTAAAGATTCGGGTTTTTTTTCTTCAAATAATTCTGATTTAGAAGGTCAACGTATGAAGTGCCTTGAAAAACCAAAGGAATGACGTTGAAATAAAAAATATTGGTACAATCAGTACCCTGTATGAACCAAAGATATGTGCTAATATCGGACAAAATTCAAATAGCCGGGATGTATGAGTTGATTTTTGGGACTTTTGCTGCTAATAAAACCACCTCAACGTACATCCTCAAGTTTGGTATCAACTGAAAGTTCTTATTTTGTAATTTCAGATAAAAAGAAACCACAAATAGCTAATTCTGTTTCAACGAAATTTTCCTTAAATTTGACAGCTCATGCCACTTTTAATAATCTTCAGTGTGGCGTAAAATATCAAACAATCAATAGTTCATCATATCCACGTTGTCATTGGACGTGTATTGAGTTTAAATCAACCAATGAGTAAATCTAAATAACTGGGTGGCGATCCATCGGTACTAGCCGAGAATCGGTACGAGAATCTTTGAATAGTATGGTCTGACTACATATATATTTCTGAACACTAAAACACACGGGCACAGGGGAAATCTTCTTGTCTAAAATAACCACGGAGACAAGTTTCTAATTGTGTTAAAAAGAGGTATATCATTTAGATTATACATATATGATATTGACGTTATAAATATTAGGCATATCGTAAAGTCTGCATTCTCAACTTGCATTTATAAGTATCTTTTTCCGCATCTTTAATTTCATTTTATAGCAACACAACTGACAGTTCTAGTACCTAATGTGACAAGTTAATTGCTTTTATCCCCCAGGCCTGAAGGTGATCTGCAATTCTTCATTTTTGTTTGCATGTAAACATTTATCATTGGCTGTTCCTCAGATATGACAGGAACAGGGCCATGCATTTTTCATTTCTCTTTTACTTTTTTTTTCTTTCAATGCTGTCCATATGCTGCAGTAAATCCATTTTTGTTTGATGTTCTCTGTTAAAACATGTTTAAAATAAGGCAGATGCCGATTCATAGCCAGCGGGTTGAAGTGTTCAAATAAAAAAGCTTGTGACACGAAAAATCTCCCTTTTTATCAATACAATTTGTAAAGAATAAGTAAACAACTGCATCAACATTTCTTTAACGCCGATTGACTATATGGCCTCTATGATGTCAATACTGAAAAAATATTGGGGCCTCAGTGGCTCAGTAAACACGGTGATATAGTCTTAGGCTGACGCATGGGTGCCTCGATCGGTCGCGGGTTCGAATTCCACTCAGAACAAAATAAATTAAAACATTTCTATCAGTTTGCACTCTGTCGCCCTATGCGGAAGAGTTGTCGGGTACTTATCAACCAATCAATGTTATTTATTCCTGCAGCGCATAGTAATTTCCTGAAACTTGTCAGTGAGATTGTGCTCAGGACCGCCTCTCTAAACAAACTTATCCGTTGACTACGTATTGTATAAATAATGTTTGTGTCGCTGTGAACTGACAAACTAAATAAAAATATGAGCGCTTTAAATAGACCTCTAGAAATCCTAGAACAATCTTACCATTACGTCTAAAATAAATATGCATTACTACAGAAAGTTAACAAAGAAAGTTAACATCCACAAAAATCCACGACCTTATAAAAACACAAACATGGCAACGATTCAGTCGCTGAAGTAAACATGCGAAGCCACATTAATTCACATTTTTTTTTATACAATTTCCACCCCAAAAAACAAACAAATTCAATGACCGATTCCAGAACTATCTTCTTGAAGTACAACTCCACCAGTTGTGCACTGTGTATGTTAAATATATCTTAAGAAAACTATTTAAAGGCTCAGAAAGTCGAGTGAGATTTTGACAAAACTTTCTTTAATATCCAGCCATATCCGAGAAGCGTTTCAGTGGTCTTTTTCAATCAGGCACCGGTAAATTTAAAATGGCGTTAACCTTAGCTTACACGGGTGTGACTTAACCCGGACCGCCGACAAATTCAAGATAAATGAGTGGGCACCAATGAACTATATGCGTGGAATGGCCTCGTTGGCTAGGATTTGACGTAACTTACGCCAGCTTGATTGACTCATTGTGAAACGAGCCCCTGGTTTATGTTGCAGGCCTATGCGCAACTTTACGCCAGCTTCGTAAGACAGGGCCTAGGTGTAACCTGAAGGCGTTTTTGGAAGGTGGCTGGCGAATTCCGCATGCCTGTACTGGGTTTTGTGGCTTGGTAAGGGAACACATTTACAAAGCATTCCCATTAGTGGTATTTGCCAATAGCATTTAAGAAGGCCAAACTTTGGCACAAATTTGGCATTACCGAGGGCGTCAATACAGCCGTCTACCCTCGGTAATGGAAAGTTCTTTGATTTTGTAACTCTATTAACTTCTCGGTAATCCGTGCACATTTGGAGTGTATCGCCTGACTTTGGTAATAGAATGCACGAAAAGCTCCAACTGCTGTTGCTGTGTTTGATCAAATTATTGTCCAAGAGGTATCGAATTTCTTTTTCAAGATATTTGGTTTTGGTTGGATTCAACCTGTAAGGGGTTTCAACTCAAACATCGGGAAAAATAACGTGAGTTCTAGATGGAACGCCAGGAAACAAATGTGAAATGTCAGAGATCAAACTTTGAAGTTGGTTATTGTTGACAAGGCTCCTAATGGCGCTGTTTTAAAGAAATGTTTTTTTTTTAAATTTCTCCAAGAATTTCTCCAATTGTGTTTGTGGCTAGGGATCCAACGCTGGTGTTCTAAATCCAGGGATGTAGACTTTACGGTAGAAACGACTACATTGACTGGCAAAATAGGTTCATTGTCAACTCCATTTCTATCTTTATATTGTCTCCTGTGTCCGTGCGTATTAGTGTTATTATATATATATATGGGTTAACATATTGATATGACAAGTTTCAACAATAAAGGACCACTAATTCTAGCTTTCATTGTTATTTTAATAAAGAAGATTGTCCCTGTGCCCGTGTGGTCTAGTGTTTATAAATATATCTAGCTTCAGTACAGCTAATAAATCTAGAAAAAGTCCTGTTTACTAACTGACTTACAGACATACCCTTATTTCATGAGTGGACTTTGAATTATCCCTGGCTAGTTCGCAGGATATGGAAGTTTGTTACGAAATTCTGATGCATAAGTTAATTGATTTACTTGATTAGTTTCAGGCAAAAATTGTTCTTTGTACAATTGTAACAGTGTGTTCAAAACTTGGCCAAACGGACTAAATCCTAATGAATCCTGTATACATTCCCTTGTAGCGAACATAAGAAATGCAAAACCTTCATCCCAATCCTTCCCAGTATCAAGACAATATGTGCTGATCATAATCATAAATTATGTTCAGTGTTTGGTGAAATATATCTATGGCACCTTGGCTTTCTGGATGATACAAAGCTTCATACATAGCTTGCTAAATAAGCCAGGCATACAATTCGAACCTTGATCTGACTGTGTGGATTTAGGTAAACCAAACAAGGGGAAAGTTTTGGTTTAAGGGTTTAATACCGCCGTAGCGGTGTTTGTTGCGTAACCCGATACCGCTGAACGTTGGTTCGTACCGAGTCAAACCACGAGAATGCGCAGCATTCGAGGGGTTTAACGAGGTGCGAACCAACGTTCAGCGGTATCGGGTTATGCAATAAACACCAAGACGAAGGTATTAAAGTCGATTCTACCCCGATAATTGAGAAAAATGAGGAAAAAGTGACCTGTTGTTGATTGCCGTTCCTTTTCCCTCCCTCGGGACAGACTGGGAACTTTTAACCAATCAACGATAAGCTTTGGTCACGTGCAACGGTTGACCCAGATATTTTGAAGCAGAATGACATAATGTCACTATGGCTACCGCTTTGACAGGCTGGGTTGCTGACGACGCTATCGGGGGAAATGTTGTGAAATCAACCCTTTGATGACTATATACGTTCATGACAGCCCAGTTTTCAATAGAAAAGGACAGAATATAACCACACTCACAACATTATCAGGTTAAATCCTTCATTTTGTATGATAACAAGCAAAATATCACTTCTTCCGGGGGAGGTAAACCTACCAGCCGGCAGCCGATGATGCACTACAGACTCGATGTCGTTTGAAAAGTCATCTCTACTTAACATGTATATTTGCACACGGCACGCACATGCAGGAGGGATAGAATAGAGCATTAACAATAACTTTAGCTTTGATGTTTCGTAAAGGTACAGCTTCAGTAAAACCAGTGACCATACACATAATGGTTAACATATATGGATTACAGGATTTAGTTTTAACTAAAGAACAACACATTTAATTAAAATCCGACGTATCTTTTGAAAGGTCTTATTTACGCCAAGGCGATCAACTAATGACGTTTTAAGCTGATTTACAAAAGATTGATTGATTGGTGTTTTACGCCGCGCTCAAGAGTATTTCACTTATATGGCGGCGTTGCCAGTTTTAGTGTGGGAGGAAACCGGGCTCTATGCGCGGAGGAAACCCACGCCCTTCCGTTGGTAACTGGCCCATTGGTGGAAGGCTGTTCGGATTGAGCGTCCAACGCTCTACCTACTGAGCCACGGAGGCCCCCATTTACAAAAGAGGTTCAGTGCTTAAAGTGTCATGAGCTGCCAAAATGTTGATATTTTGACGTTAAAACAGAATGTTGAAATTATTGGCTATTTTTCTCAAGACTTATAATTCAGAAGTTTTTTAGTGCTTCTAGTCTTGTAATTGTACCATAAAGTAATGAATGAATGGTCGTCCCGGTTATTTAAATTTTGTTCACTTTTCGGACACTATTTGAGTTCGTAGAGGCCACATACTGTATGGATTTTCCTCATTCCAACGCCAATCATTTAGTTTTGCGATGGCCTTCAAAGCTTCTTACTACCGTGACGATCAGAAATAACATAAACGAACCATAAAAAGGCATGATTTATGTTCTTTGACTTTAAATTATTTAAACTTATACCATCGGACAAGGTTTATGTTGACACCGTTTAGAATGGCTATACAGAGTGCCCTCGTAAATGTCGCGTTATCCGGGTTATGGAATGTGTGGTCACTTGGTTCAATGTATTGGATTCTAAAGGAGTCCATAAGGGCATTGACAATCACTTATGCATGGTGACACTGAAATTCCAGATCAGATTATCTATATAGAGCCATTTACAGACCGTAACTTAATACGCCCATTACGGAGAACGAAACTCGGAGTTCTCAGAACAGCTGTCTCTTGCTCTTTCGATCTTAAATAAAGACATTTCGATACAGCCATGTGACCTCTCACTCACATGCTTTTTTCAATCTTTCGTCGCGTGTTCCGGCTTCAAAATTAACCCAAATTATATATGTTCATCGTTCCCCATCACCTGAACAGGAGGGAGGGATGGGTAGGGGTATATATATGACCGTATAAAGAAAAACTTGTCTCCGTGATTATTTTAGTGAATAAGATTTTCCCTGTTCGTAAATCAGACGTAACTTACGCCAGCTTTGATGGTCCTGTTGCGATCGTATGAGGAGGTGTGTGGGGAAGGGGATGTGGGGGTGGGGGGGGGGGGTGGAGGGGGTGCTGTGTTCGAGACCCTATCTCACAGTGCCAAGGCCTGCAACAGGGTGCATTTAGTTCCTATTTTTTTAGCACAGATTTACGTCAGACGTAACTTACGTCAGTTTTGTAACTTAGATCCTAAGACAGGACCCTGTACAAGGAGGCCGGTTTCCTCTGACCATGGACTAACCTGATAACGCCACCTTGTCATGAGATGTGTGTCACAAAGCCCCCATCCACTAAGAAACACTAAACCTCAAGGTCGTCTAGGAACTGATCCCTCCGCACATACAGACCATAAACAGATGTCAACAATATATGTCATTCCTTTCGTTAGCCAAATATAGGGAACATTTTGTTGAAACACAATTGGTCAATGATAAAAAATTAAGACATCACCACGTAGTAAGTTGTTTTGAACAACACGAGCTTTCGACACCTGCACCGGTGTCTTTGTCAAGTGTAACTGGTACAGGTGTCGAAAGCTCGTGTTGTTCAAAACAACTTACTACGTGGTGATGTCTTAAGTTTTTATCATTAGTATGGAACCCACGTTTAAAGAGAGTTTAAAACATTTTCTAACACAATTGGTTGCTAAATATTATCAGTTCTCCGCTGATAGAAATCATGGGGATGTACGTTAAGGACGTTTTATAAAGCAACAAACCCCCAAATAAATACTCATACATCCCGGCTATTTGAATTTTGCCCGTTATTAGCATATATGCCAATCTTACGTTCTAACGGGTCACTGGATTTACAAAATACGTTTTGTTTCAACGTCAATGCTCAACTTTCTATTGACGCTAAGAATTTATTAAAAAAAAAAAGCCCGAATTTTGGCATATTAAAATACATATATTCCCCTGTCCCAAAGTAGCTTGCGTTGTCCAAAAGGTATTTTACTTCACTCAATAATGGCACTATTACAATATTAGAATGGCAGGTTTAGCATTAAATTATTTATCATAACACAACAACAAACTAAACGTGAAATTTGCAGTTCGCAAAATTACTGTTATATATCTATATAATATATGTGTGTTTTGTCGGGGCAAAAGTTTAACTCGGTTGGTCGCTCAAGCGTGTTGACATTGAAATTCCGTATAAATTTATTGACCTTGAAAAGACGGTTAGAAATTCGGACAGGTTGTCTGCGACAAAAACTAGATCGAGGTACCGTTTATTGTCCAGTGTTTGAGATCATTCTGCATGGTTGACTCTAGCATTGCAAGCATTACCATATACCGCAGGCGTAGAGCGACTTAGTATATAGGCAATGTAACCGCGACCGCCATCTTGTTTTTTCGAGTGACTTCCGGTAGGATCTGTCAGTGCGATCGCCGATGTCAGGGTCCGGTCAGTTTCAGGTAATTTTCTTTATATTCGGCTTTTAGCTGGGGCGATTGCATGTAATTTTTATTTTCCTCAGTGATTACTGAGTCTTTCTAAATCCTCATTTAAGCCTGACATTCTCTGAATTTCTTTCACGCTAGGGAATTCCCTTTTACAACTAATTACGCTGAAAGGTATTTCCCAACTTTGACATTAAAAAAACATAAGATCCAAATTCCGCGTTTTGTTGAAATTTGGTAGGAATCTAGCCAATCATATGTAAAAATAGTGTGCAAAGTTTGACATTAATGCGCTAAGTAGAACTCTTAAAATATATGCTTAGTTGACAGCTCCTCCAAATACATACTGAATCCCATTGACAACTATTCATAAATCATAGTTTACTGGGGGTTTAATTTTCTTTTTTTACCAGCTATCGCCAGAACTTTCTCTGATTAACCCTTTGCATGTTCGAAATGGAAATTTACAAAAATATTAATGGGAATGGGATTTTTAATATTGGATTCATGTTAATAGCTGTCATAAGTGGGATGGTTGAAGGGAACTAACAGAAGGTTGAGCGTTTCTATCTCTCGAGCAATTTGTGCCACTGGGCAAATTAAGTAATCCTTTTATGTGGTGTAAAAGACAAAACAATCAATCAGTCATGGGTTAATATTTTCCCCCAAACTTATGATATGGCAAGGGCATTTGGAATTCTACCAGAAGATTGGCCTGTAACGGTAGCATGTGTTTTATATATAAAAAATATATCTATATAAAATAAACTACATAATTGGAAAAATTACTCAGGTCTATTTTCTTCTATAATTGTCTGCATATGACTATCCTGTGACAAATTTAAACAGGTCCAGTTATAAAGCTTGGTTTATATATATATTTTTTTTATATTTTTTTTCAGGTCGCCAACACTAATGATGGATAACAGAGGGCCAAAACTGTTACTGGGCTTAAATTTTGAAATATAATAGACTGGTTAAACATGAGCAAATCAGAAGTAGTCTTGGTTGGAGGACAACGCAAAGTTAAATAGCTAAAACACAAGTTTAAAAGGTCAAAATATTTGTATTTCTGTACACAGATGAATGTACAAAAAAGGAGAAAATGTTTTATTTAAAACAATAAACGAAATGTAAATATAGTACTGGCTACTTATGTAACATATACAGTGCACTACAAAATTAAAAAAATAAACTGTTTTTTTTTTCTATTTTCTTTGTGTCTGAAAGATGACTGTAATTATGAGATTTTAAATATTTCAATTTTTTTAGTTTAAACCGATGTTAAATCTTCTCTCACTCACTCATCCATATCCTTCCATTGGAATGCATAATGATCAAAATTCACTCACACATCTTTATTAGAATTTGATTGTTTATGATGTATCATTGGCAGGTGTGTGTGGGTCAGGCCTGTTATTTGCAAGTGCGGGGGGGGGGGGGGGGGGTTCAAAAAGTATCATTTAAGAGATTTAAATGTTCCTGTGTTCTCGTTTACTAATTCAGTAATTTCCCTGATGATGATTGCAGCTTATGTTTTTTAAGTTTTCAGCATAATTCAAATGTCAATATTTTCTCTCCAAATATTTATCATAAAACACTTAAAATGACAAACAATCTCATTGATTATGGGCACACAATCATATTCTTGTAGATCTTTGGTAACACCATGCCATTCTTGTAGAGATATTTCATAATTCAGTAATTTCCCTGATGATGATTGCAGCTTGATGTCTTTTTTAATTTTTCAGAACATTTCAAATGTCCATATTTTGTCTCCAAATATTTATCATAAAACACTTAAAATGATAAACAATCTCATTGATTTGGTCACACCACTCTATTCTTGTAGATATCTGGTAATACCATGCCATTCTTGTAGAAATATTTAACAAACACTTCGATGTGGTGAATATCATCCCCAGTCCCCAAATTTTGTAAATTGAAACTCTAGTAGAGGTTGTCCTATTTCTGAAAAATAATTGCACATTTATCCTTTAATGCTTAAGAAT
Organism: Lepidochitona cinerea; assembly: GCA_963971465.1. Taxonomy (NCBI): domain Eukaryota; kingdom Metazoa; phylum Mollusca; class Polyplacophora; order Chitonida; family Tonicellidae; genus Lepidochitona; species Lepidochitona cinerea. The sequence goes on from OZ020561.1 coordinate 30,539,779, forward strand.
ACCACAGATTTCCATTTCCATCAATAAAGTTTAAATATCAGAAGACATTGTTTGTAAGAAAAGTGTAATTTAAGTTAAAAGTATAAGCAGGAGTTAAACTGTTAACTAAATAATACTAGAAACTTTGTATTTATGACCTTTTATTCAATTTTATCAACGGCCTCATTGCAATACATTAGATAATTGGTTTAGACCAGCTTTAAAACAAATTTATATGTTAACGTTAAGAAAATCAGTATATATCGCAGATTTTCTTTCAAAGAAAATCAATAAATTTTAAATATAAGAAATTGTTTGGAGGAAAAGTGTAATTCCATTTAAAAGTATAAACAGGAGTTAAATTTTTATCTAAATAATGATAGAAAATTTGTATTTATGACTTTTTATTCAATTTTATCAACACCGTCAATGCAATCCATTGGATAATTGGTTTAGACCAGCTTTAATAATCGATAAGCTAACCTTTCTGTACAAACACTTTTACTTGTGAATTAAATGTCCTGATTTAACCTAACCTTCTGTTGGTTACTGGCAACCATCCCACTTATGACAGCGATTAACATGAATCCAATATGAAAAGCCCCATTCGGACAAAAAAATCCACTACGTACATGCTAAGGGGTAATCGGTGAAAGTTGTGGTGATAGCTTGTGGTGGGAAACCTCAGTAAACTATGATTTATGAATAGTTGTCAATGGGATTCAGTATGTATTTGGAGGAACTGTCAACTAAGCATATATTTTAAGAGTTCTACTTGGCGCATTAATGTCAAACTTTGCACACTGTTTTTACATATGATTGGCTAGATTCCTACCAAATTTCAACAAAACGCGGAATTTGGATCATATGTTTTTTTAATGTCAAAGTGGGGAAATACCTTTCAGCGTAATTAGTTGTAAAAGGGAATTCCCTAGCGTGAAAGAAATTCAGAGAATGTCAGGCTTAAATGAGGATGTAGAAATACTCAGTAATCACTGAGGAAAATAAAAATTACATGCAATCGCCCCAGCTAAAAGCCGAATATAAAGAAAATTACCTGAAACTGACCGGACCCTGACATCGGCGATCGCACTGACAGATCCTACCGGAAGTCACTCGAAAAAACAAGATGGCGGTCGCGGTTACATTGCCTATATACTAAGTCGCTCTACGCCTGCGGTATATGGTAATGCTTGCAATGCTAGGTTGACTCCTTCTATCGGCTGAATGGTTGTGAAGCCTTTCTATGTGGTCTGCTGACGAACTTCCACACGTATTCAGTCGTCATAACCGTTTCTGTTCAACCATCTGTGTACGCCGTTGACCAAAAAGCATTAAAAAGAAACTAAAAAGAAACGCTGTGGTCATATATTCTCTCAGGGACCAGCAAGTTGAAATATACGTAAAAGCACACACCCTTAAAAGGCAAAAAAATGTGTTTACCTTATATAAAAAAATAAGTGTTTCCCCAGATAAAAAAAGTTAAAAACATTCTACTTTTGGCGCATGTCGTTTGCAACGTCAACAAACCACGAGCATGTATACACTCCATCGTCGGAACCCGGAACCACGATTAAAACTTACGTTCACGCTCACTTTAAAAGGTGAGCTTATAGAGAATTTAACCCTGGGTATCCGAGGATGGTATACACTCGTGGTCTAAATGATTTGAATCAGAATTATGTCGTATAAGTTTGCAAACAGAAGCCCTTTCCATAGAGACCGGTTCAGACTGACAGAGACTCTGGCTTAAGGAAATTAAAAATCATACCGATAAATTTGAGGTTTGGTTTAATTTCACTATTAAGCCTGAAGCATTGCGCATAATAAATATAACAATATCGTTACTTCAAGTATTGTTAGATCGAGTAAATTCGCTTTTTCGCAAACGCAAGAACAACTATTGTGCAAACTATATCGCTATATAGTGTCATGGGATTTTATAAACTTTCTAATTTATATAGTTTTGCGTTTTCGTCGGGGGCTCCGGTGGCCAAGTCGGCTAGAGGGATAGTCCCTCAGTCCGACACAGACCTTCAATCGATGCGGCGCGGGATCAAACCTCACCTCAGACCAAACAAAAATTGAAAAATTTCTGAGTGGATTTTCACTAGATCGCCGTATGTGGTGGAGTTGTCATGTAACTCGAGAAACAAAAATGACGATGTGAGTGACAAAAGGCTCTCATTCGCTTAAAACTAGTTCAGTCACGTGATAACCATTTCACGTGGTTAAATTGCCCCCAGTGATAATAAGGAATAAATAATAAAAAAAAACAGACACCGTAAGGTTCTGTCCTTGACCTCGTCGTATTCTAGGTCTGACATACCCACAAAGCCTTGTATTTATATGTGAGCGGTTTCGGTTCAAAGCTTTTTACGAAAATTGGGATATCATCGAAAAAATCGTAGCTATAAGCAGTTAAATGTTTTTGTTTGAAAGACCTACTATAGAACTCACAACTCCCTTGTCTATCTTATACCTAGCAACCAAATTATATATTTTCACTTACTTTTCCCATTATCATGTTTTTGTTTGCGATAGCTGATGATCCATACAACTTATATCATGGCAATATATTACCAAGTATCAAATCTTTTAATGGCCTTTAGAAGTTGGAAGTACAAATCAAGACGACGATTACTTATGGATAACAACTTCTTAGTTTATTGGGTGACGGCGTTTCGATGTAGTTCTTACATCGTTATCAAAGTCAATAAGAACTACACCGAAACGTGGTCACCCAATAATCTAAGAAGTTGTTATCCATAATGAATCGTTGTCTTGATTTATTACAAAGTATTCCAGAAATTTCTACTGGCTACGTTCAAACTTCTGTCTTTCTTCAACCCCCCAAAATGTCATGCGTTTTGGTTTAACAACAACTATGATTGGGTATAAAAGTCTAAATTACATTCCCTCATTTTTAAGGGAATTAGAAATTTGTCTCCATGGTTGTTTAAGCCAAGAAGATTTTTCTAATTGTGCTCGTGTGTTTTAGCGTTCATAAATATATATGTGTTTGTTTGATTGAAGTTTTTATTATCATTGATCACTATATTTTCTCTTAAAACCAAGAAGTCCTTACTCTACTGGCAGAACTCAATAACTAGAACATAATTTCATATTTGCAGCAATTACTAACAAACTAATCATGTTCTTATTTTAGTATGGCGATTAACTTTTTTCAAAGAACTTCAAATCTTCGTTTTTTTCCACAACCAGAATTCATGAGAAAAAAATCAGCGTTTTGCCAAGTGATGCTAAATAATTTAGCAAAATAAAGTTGTCTATCGGGATTTCTTGAAATTCCATACAATTGCATAAAATCAGATCCCCATCCTTTATAAATACCCATATAGGTAAACCCAACTCAAGAAAATTTCATCTTTATTACGGTGTTGCCGGGTTTAGAGGGCTCTTTGCCCGAGGAAACCACCGACCGTTTGTGGTTAGTTGTCAACCCTTCCACATAGGGCGACCTTGCAAATTGCCCGCAATTCCGGTCGCAGCAAAAATCATGAATATGTGTCGCAATGTTTTCGTTGAATTGGCTGGGAAACTATGGTTGCATGCTCTTCAGAATAACGTATTATTTTGTTGATAACGTTGTTCCCGAAATCACATTGCGTATAAAACTTTTACTCATGATAAAAAATTAAGGCATCACCACTAGTATGGAACCCACGTTTAGTGGCATGAGATGCAAAAATTCACACTTTTTTCATAACTTCTGATCGTCATAACAGTAAGAGGCTTTGAAGACCATCGAAAAACTAAATGGCTGGCGTTGAAATGAAGAAAATCCGTACTGTATGTGGCATGTCCGAACCGAAAATGTGTTTGAAAAGTAAACACAATTTAAATAACCGGGGCGACCATTCATTCATTCTAAGCCAAAGTTAGTTCAAAACAATACTATAGCGTACATTTTCGAGACCAGATGCACTAAAAAGCTTCTTGTAAAAAATAGCCAATAATTTCAACAGTCTGTTTTAACGTATCAAATATATCAACGTTTTGGCAGCTCATGTCACTTTAAAGAGAGTTTCAAACATTTCGAACTTTGACTTGTGTATGTAAATTGTAAAGACACGCCTGCCCTGAGCAAATAGTAATGGGTTTTGAGTTAAGTATGATCAAAGGGGCAAAGGCCAAACTACTGTATGTGGCTGACTGCATGGTTGGATATTTTCGATGGCTATCTGAGTTTAGCCAGCTAATCGACTCAATGATACAACTTCCTGACAATACTTAGTCTCTAAGTGATCATAACAACGAACACCGACCTTGCCGAAGCCTCGAGCGATAGTTACATAAATCGTTTCGTGGTTTCAAGAATAAACGAGCAGTTGAGAGGGGGGGGGGGATTTGTTTGTATTGGCGCTTTGCAAAAACGAGCAGTTGACAAAACAGCTAAATTATTTGCCTAAACTATGAGCTGGTCTTAATAAGCCGCTTTTGTGCCATCTTGCTTCCGATTTCCCCACTAAAAGACCAAGCATAGATATGTAGAAATAAATGGACAGCCAACTCTGGTATGACGTATGGCTCAACATAAGAGGTCTTTTTTGTCTGCGTTTTGCAAATAGTAGGCCTACTTAAAGGGACATGCCTGGAACGAATATCATTAAAATATGTCCGTTGTTTATATAAAGATGAGGTTTCTAGATGGCCATTGGTAACTTTCCCAGCTCCCACGGACCACTGAATGGGGAGTTTTATTTGAGAATTCCAATGTCTGCTTTGTCGTGGTAAAAAGAAGCGAATGCGCAGTAGGGCCATTTCTGGCTGCGCATGGTCTACTTTGCACTGTTTGTTTACTGATTGTCAGACACAAAACAATAGCAACGCGAGATTCCCTAAATAGCTTGTTAAATGTACATTTTTGGCGGAAAGTCGACTTGAAGCCTTTTATCCTACATTGACCACTATTTATTATTCTTTAATAATTTGAAGGTCGAAGAAAAACAACTACCTTAAAGGGGCATGAGCTGCCAAAATGTTGATATTTTGACGTTAAAACCGAATACTGAAATTATTGGCTATTTTTCTCAAGACGTATAATTCAGAAGCTTTTTAATGCTTCTAGTCTCGAAAATGTACGATAAAGTACTGTTTTGAACTAACTTTGGCTTAGAATGAATGAATGGTTGTCCCGGTTATTTAAATTTTGTTTACTTTTGAACACGTTTTCGGTTCATACAGGCCACATACTGTATGGATTTTTCTCATTTCAACGCCAATCATTTAGTTTTTCGATAGCCTTCAAAGCCACTTATTGTCGTGACGATCAGAAGTTATGAAAAAAGTGTGAATTTTGGCAGCTCATGCCCCTTTAAGCGGAACCAAGATCGTTAAAATATGTGCTATTCGACCGTTATTTATATAAAATGAGGTTTCTAGATGACGATTGGTAACTTTTCTATCTCTCACGAAACGCTGGATATCGAGTAATTGGCGAAACATTTGTCTGCTTTGTTTACTGACTGAGAATCCACCTTGGCTAGGTGCGCAGTCCAAACCCGTTGTGGATGTGTGTCTGGTCAGCCAGGAAACAAAGCAACAATTTTCCTATATTACTCTTTAAATGTTAAAGGCACACTTGCCGCCGTAGCCTGTTTAAATTTGCTAAGAAAACCAATTTACATGAGCTTACTACGACTAATACCACTAAACTTAAACATAGGACACATAAAACATGTCTAGTTAGCTTTAGACTGTAAAAATGGGGTGAAAAACAAACGAAGAATCGAAGCCTGATTACAACAACAACGATCAGTGTCGGTCAACTTTCGTGTTGGGTTACCCTCCTTTCAGGCCTTTGTATCTGTGGTTTACACTCAAACAATTATCAGCAGGCTTTTCCAGTCGCTGTTAACCGATCGTCAGTCTGTATTTCTCAGATAAATAGGCCTACGTAAAATTACACTGTGCCGTTATTTCACTCACTCGACTGAAACATAAAATCGCCAATAGGGGGCAGATCGGTTTGTTTACGTTCCGGGTACGTAACAATTCAAATTTTCAAATTCAAATTAAAAATACAAAGTGACGTCCAAACTTTTAAATTTTGGTAAAAATAGAAAGTTCCTAACTTATATTGTCTGGGAAAAATACAGAATACGGTCTTTCTTTTTTAATGTAAACAATATTCCTGATTTTCGCGGCAAGTGTGCCTTTAATATGTTTAAAACCATTTTTGGCGGAAAAGGGACTTAGGCCTACAGCCTTTCATCCGAGATTGATAACTTGTTAATTTTCTACTAAATTGAAAGTAAACGGACAATCATAACACACTCGGGCGGTGTCTTCTTTTAAGGTGACATGGTCACTGACCTGTAAATAGTTTAATAAACAGAAAGGTCTCTTGCATTGACCCATTTTCATATGCAGCCTCTTCCGCGCTGTTATATAGACACGAATATGACATATTTACTGGATTTCATCTACACATCACTATTATATTAAAACATTAATCTCACATACTTCTGTTGGTGAACAATTTTAAAATCTGAACCGACCAGAACCATGTCAAAGGGGCATGAGCTGCCAAAATTCACACTTTTTCATAATTTCTAATCTTCATGACAGTAAGAGACTTTGAAGGCCATCAAAAAACCAAATGATTAGCGTTGGAATGAGGAAAATCCATACAGTATGTGGCCTATACGAACCGGAATAGTGTTCGAAAAGTAAACAGAATTTAAATAACCGGGACGACCATTCATTCATTCTAAGACAAAGTTAGTTCAAAAGAATACTTTATCGTACATTCTCGAGACTGGCAATAAAAAGCTTCTGATTTATACGTCTTGAGAAAAATAGCCAACAATTTCAACATTCTGTTTTTACGTCAAAATATCAACATTTTGGCAGCTCATGCCACTTTAACGACGAAAACTGGACTCCGGAAATCAAGTATCCCTCCTCTCGCAGAATATCATGGACAGAGCACCGATATCAGCATTATGCAAAAGCGAGATCGAGATGTCAGTTTTTGTAGTCCATGTATGTTATGTCTATGGATCAAGCAGTCAATCCGCCAATGGGTCGCGGGTTCGAATCCCACTCAGTCCAAAAATTGGAAAATTTTCTGACTGGGTTTTCATTCGAACGACCTATGTGGGATGGTTGTCAGTTACCAGCGGAAGGTCGTGGGTTTCCTCTGAGCACTGAGGCATTTACGGCCTTTAGTGTAGTTTAGCGTACATTTCGAGACTTTAAGCATTAAAAAGACTTTAACCGATAAGTTCATAGTTTTAAGTGAAAAAACATTGATCTACATTGTGGCAGCTAATGCCACTTTTAACGAAGAATATAAACATTTTTGACAACTCATGCCACTTTAAAATCCTTCAGCGCTCTATGATTGTGATGGTGTGGAACCCTGATTGCAACCAAAATGATAAACTTCCATGATGCGTACTTTTTTCACCGTGACAAATAACATTTGTTATACAATTAATTGTGTATTTTACTAGGGGGAACACTGAACACGTTATCAATTTACTTCATTTGTGGGCTTGAAATCTGAATTTTTTCTTCAACTCCGTACATTAAAATCAAGTAATGCACGAATGAATTCACTTGAAATATACGTATACCTTTCATAGTTTCTTCTGACACGCGATTGATGTATAAAAATAGAAAGCCAGTCTTTCAGACCCCAAAAACCCAGAAAAAAGGCGAAAACAGCAACTAAGTGAAGCTTTCCAACGAGCGAGAAATCACTGTCAACCCAACGAGCGAGAGTGCGGAGCAAACATCAATCAATCAGTCAACCCAACGGGCGAGAGTGCGACGCAAACATCAATCAAATAGTTAACCCAACGGGCGAGAGTGCGACGCAAGTATCCATCAATCAGTCAACCCAACGGGCGAGAGTGCGGCGCAAACATCAATCAGCCAGTCATCCTCAACGGGCGACGGTGGTCTGGCGGTGACATAGCCAATATAGCCTCTCAGTCTGATGAAGGTCTTCCATCGAATCCCACTATAAATGCGAGAGGACAGTTTCCGCCGAAGTTTCCACCAAAAGTAGATGTAGTTTATCTCTGGCAAAGAGAGTTGATTTAGATTAAGAGACTATACATGACCGCCAAATTAACCCATGTCAATGTGAGGGGCCTCCGTGGCTCAGTAGGTAGAGCCCAAACAATCAATCAATCGACCATGTCAATGTGCAGAATATGCAGAAACTGTGTAACATGTGACGTATTTCAGGACTTTTTTCACTTTACAATTTTAAAGTGGCATGAGCTGCCGAAATTCCCACTTTTTTCATGATTTCTGATCGTCACGACAGTAAGAGGCTTTGAAGGCCATCGGAAAACTAAATGATTGGCGTTGGAATGAGGAAAATCCATACAGTATGTGCCCTGTACGAACCGAAAACGTGTTCGAAAAGTAGCAAAATTTAAATAACCGGGACGACCATTCATTCATTCTAAGCCAAAGTTAGTTCAAAACAATACTTTATCGTACATTTTCGAGACTAGAAGCACTAAAAAGCTTCTGAATTATACGTCTTGAGAAAAATAGCCGATAATTTCAACATTCAGTGTTTACGTCAAAATATCAACATTTTGGCAGCTCATGCCCCTTTAAAGTTATCTATGCTATTTTATTATAGTTATCGAATTTTCAGTCATTCGACTGAATTTCTCAGATTAAGTCTCTTAACGGTTAAGACGACATAACTGTGGCTCAAATAATTTAAGGTGTGTGCACGCATGCTCATGACCTTTGTTTGTTGATATTGCGGGTACCCAACCAGCCAAACTTTCCAATTGTACATAAGAAAACAAAATGGTGCCAACATTTTTGAATTTTGGCAAATATGAAAGCTTTCTATTTGAGAAAATCGTTTTGTTTTCTCATTGTAAACTATTTTCAGAAATTGAGCAACCAGTGACCTTTAAAGTGACATGAGCTGTCAAAATGTTGATATATATATATTTGACCTAAAACAGAATGTTGAAATTATCGACTATTTTTCTCAAGAAGTACAATTCAGAAGCTTTTTAGTGCTTCCAGCCTCGAGAATGTACGATAAAGTATTGTTTTGAACTAGCTTTGTCTTAGAATGAATAAATGGTCGTCCCGGTTATTTAAATTTTGTTTACTTTTCGAACACTTCTTAGGTTCGTATAGGCCACATACTGTATGTATTTTGCTCATTCCAACGCCAATCATTTATTTATTCGATGGCCTTCAAAGTCTTTTACTGTCGTGAGGATCAGAGATTATGAAAAAAGTGTAAATTTTGGCAGCTCATGTCACTTTCAGGTAATTGGGTACTAATTATTTGCTAGTTTATTAACCTTTGACCTGGTGGGATACTTCGTCTACCTCCATGTACGGCTACCTCAAACTGTCACCGCGACCCTTGTCCTTCGAGTCATTGCAAACTGGACACTCGTTATTGACATATTGTAACGACCTTATTACGCCATACCACTACGATGTTGGATTGGAAATAATAGTAACAACGCTCCATTTAGGAGAGTTTTGCACTTTCGTAGAAAGCCAAGCGTTATTACGTACAAAAAACGCTTTCGGGTAATATAGACGAAGTGGGATTTGTTATATTAAAATTCCGCACGTCATTCAGAGGAAAGCATTTTTACGGTTGGGTGGGTTTATACCACGTGATACCAGTCTCTGTTTAATAAACCCGTGTAAACCTCGGACAGCCACCTTAGTTTGAACGGCCTTGGAATCGCACACTCAAAATGCTTTCTTTCCTCGTTTTGCAGATTTGTGTTGCCGCTATTCTTGCAGCAGGTAATCTATTTTTAATTGTTCATCCAACTGAACCCAGGTTGATATACTACCTTAAGCACTTTGGTTAGTGCTTACTTGAATAGTCAATTTCCAATATTTATTATTCTCCTTCTGTTTGTAAATGTTCTTGTATGTAAATTGCTCTTATGTAGCTTTGTACTTTCCTTCGGCGTGATTATTAAAACAGTTACATAGTTACTACCTCCCCGCAGTTTTAACAAACATAATTTGTTTTAAACTTGGAATCTTGGCAGCTCCTGCAATTTTAAATAATGATATTCTAGTGAAATTTGACATCTGAAGTTCATTGAAAAGAAAAGATACACCCAATAACTAGGACTGGGGTCTAAAACCCCAATTAAAGGTCGGATTGATGGCGTGCAGTATACGAATCGGAAAAAATAAACAGTAACTTTCGTCGGCTTAACGATCTATTTTTTTTCAAAAAGCCCTGTTAACTGCGTTTTAGTAACTGTGTACGACATGAGCACCTATGATTTCGTTCTTGTCTTGGGAACTTTTCGCATTTTACCACCGCGCCCCACACATATGCACGGACATTTTCAACCCAAGACATAGTACTTGATCTTCAGTTACTCGATCTTGCAAGTGCTCGGTTTCTCGATCTTGCTAGTGCTCGGTTTCTCGATCTTGCTAGTGCTCGGTTTCTCGATGCTGCTAGTGCTCGGTTTCTCGATCTTGCTAGTGCTCGGTTTCTCGATCTTGCTAGTGCTCGGTTTCTCGATCCTGCTAGTGCTCGGTTTCTCGATCCTGCTAGTGCTCGTTTACTCGATCTTGCTAGTGCTCGTTTACTCGATCTTGCTAGTGCTCGGTTTCTCGATGTTGCTAGTGCTCGGTTTCTCGATGTTGCTAGTGCTCGGTTTCTCTATGTTGCTAGTGCTCGTTTACTCGATCTTGCTAGTGCTCGTTTACTCGATCTTGCTAGTGCTCGTTTACTCGATCTTGCTAGTGCTCGGTTTCTCGATGTTACTAGTGCTCGGTTTCTCTATGTTGCTAGTGCTCGGTTTCTCAATCCTGCTAGTGCTCGGTTTCTCGATGCTGCTAGTGCTCGGTTTCTCGATCTTGCTAGGACAGTTTCAATGGAGTTTTCGTGATGTATCCAATTTTCTTATACCTGCTGCATTTAAACATAAGAAGATAAGTACAACTTTTTATTAACTTGTCACTCGGAATAAATTACTTCCTTTCATATAGAATTTAGATACTTTGCCACGGGCAGATGCACGCACAAAGCTTAAAAAGCGATAGCAGCAAAATAAGTCATCTTAGCCTGCGTCATACGAGGGGACAACAGTTCACACCTGTCATAGACTTAACAGTGCAAGGCGCAACTGTCAGGACCGCATATACCTCCAAAATGACGTTAAGACTATTCGCGAAGTTACGTCGTGCTTACCTGTTTTGAGAAAGTCTCCCAGTTTTTTAACAGAATGAACATTTAGCATATTTGATATATATATATATATATATATATATATATATTTATTATTTTAGTCTATGTATGTATTCTCTTTTTTTTTTAATTTTGTCTCCTTTTTTTGTCAACTTTTGCTGCTTTCGGTCTTTAATTTTAATATTGTTAAGTCTTATCATTATTATTATTACTGTTGTCCGACTTTCGTCACATATTTTCTGTGCTACCTGTTTTTCTTATGTCTTGTACATATTATTTATTGAGGTATCTCTAGGGTCTTGAGCGTTTTGGTCTGTCACTTAATAAGTAAATAAATAAATAAATCCGACGTAAGCTTATATCTTTACGCTAGCTTTGTTAGACCCGTTCTTGGTGTCGGATGGGAGATCCAGGTTCAAGTCTGGGTCTAATCCGGCCAAATACTTTAACAGTGGGAGCTGCTGCTTCACTTGGCGCTCAGCAATAGGAGTTAGAGGGACCGGGCCGGTCACTCTGGCCTCATGTCATTCACCACTTATTCCATTCCGGATTTTGGCTTTGCCAACATGTTAGTTGGATTCACGACTTTCGTCCTTTTTGTTCCTCTCCTGTAGTTTAACGACTTTGACTGACTGCTTGGGGCGATAGTTCCGCGGTCCATTGCCTTTACAAATGTCACATTGACCATTCTTCAGTGTATACAGCCAATGGTTATATATAACGTGAACATTTGTTTACTAAATGGGTAGCGGATCGATAGATACTGTTTATTTCCACAACATTCCTATAGGTGTGTGACCGACCTCCAAAGAGGCATTCCTTGGCGAAATTTTGATATTTAACAGTTAAAACAGAATGTTTAAATTATCGGCTGTTTATTGGACTAACTTTGGCTAAGAATGAATACACCTTTATCACGGTTGTTTAAAATTTGTTCACTTTTTGGATACTAAATTTCGGTTGGCTTGTATTGTCCTTACTTCAACATCAGTCCTTTTAATTATTTGGTGACTTCCAAGGGCTCTTAACGTCGTGACAATCGGAATGTATGAAAAAAGTCCTGTTTTTTTCGTCTCACTCAAGATTATTTCACATATGGCGGCGTTGCCAGTTTTAGTGGGGGGAAGAAACGGGCTCATTGCCTAGAGGAAACCCCCCGACCTTTGGCGAGTGCCTGGTAACTCTCCCACATACGGTGATCGAGTGAAAAATCCACTCGGAAATTTTCAACTTTGGTTTGGCCAGTGGGATCAAAACGCACCGCATCGATGGGAGGCCTGTGTCTACTGAGGGATTATCACACTTACAGACTGAGCCACTGAGGCCCCCTTAAATATTTGTAAAACACCAATTAGCTTCAGGGTTCGGATTTGGTTATTAGTTCATCAGGGTTATAAATAATTAGCGGTTCGCAAAAAGCCATTCATCTTATTGATTTTTCTGTTTACGATGATTTTACGAACAAAAAAAATGATTTCGTTTGGCCTCCATACCATGGTCAATGCTTGATCCCCATCCTCTACTCTACTCGTTTATGAGTTCCATTTACTTAGGATACTTATGGATACTTAAACACACGGGCACATGGAAAATCTTAAAATGACCATGGTGACAAATTTCTATTTAACAATAAGGTGAATAATTACTTATGGATAACAACTTCTTGGTTAATTGGGTGACGACGTTTCGATGTAGCTCTTACATCGTTATCAAAGTCAATAATTAACCAAGAAGTTGTTATCCATAAGTAATTCACCTTATTGTTAACCTTTCAACTTTTAAATGCCATTGAAAGATTAAATTTCTATTTGTATTAAAAAGCTGAGGGCGGGACGGGTTATTCCATTTTGCGTTGCCAAATGTTTGAATCAAACGTGTGGCCAAGATTCCTCTTGGTTTTTATATTTTCACCGTCGGATTTTCACGTTTTTTATCTAGAATGTTTATGCGAACGAAATCCCTTAACTCAATGGCCGATAATTTTAGTACACATGTTATTCTGTCTAAAGATCTGCTTTTGTCACTATTGACAAAACCTGAAAGTAAGAGGCTTTTCTCGCGGTCTTTTTTTCTTCCCTTCTCACTGATAATAAAGTGTCACAGATCCTTTGTAGCGCTTTAACCCTGCGCTATTCAAAAGCTTAAATAATAACTGTCATTTTGACCCTTTCACTCTTTCCAATTTCTTTAAACATGTTTTTGTTGACGTTGTTGGGGTGAATCTAATATGGACCTAAAAGCAATTTTCCCACGAAAAGTAAATGTTCACAAAGCTCGTTTAAGGATGCCATTCGGTTTCGTTTTTTCTCCAAACCACTGATATTTTTCGGATGGTTGCCAACAAACTGGATGATTTGAAGTTTGATTCCCCTTTCAAATTAAAGCATAATTGCCAAGTTCTTTCTGAATACCTAGCGGAGATTTGTTATTGTAAATTGAATAAAGATGTATTCAAAAACATAAGGTTGAAACAAAACGAACTTCCAGTAAGGTCCCAGGGTGTTTAAGAAAGAGCGATTGAAAATATATTCTCTGACCAATCGGAAATATGTTCGTATTTGACATCATAGTTGAAATTTGAACGCTTTCGGTGTGATTTCAACCAACCATGTAGACTCCCTGGCTTAACGTCGTGTGTGTATGACGTCACACCAATAATACTGTACATATCAGATGTAAATTATGACGTCACGGCGCTGAAGCTGATTAAGAGAGAAAAAGAATGCTTTGAATTTTTTTAGGTTTTGTGCCTGAAATCTCCTTTTTGCTTTTGGCAGAGTTCGTATAGGTCTTGCCATGTACCTTGACTTAAACTTGTCGTTTATACTTAAACTGTCAAGTGCGACGTAAAACCCCAATCAATCAACCAAGTTAAATGTTTGAGGCAAAAAATAACCGGTTCGTCAACCCAGAAACCAACGCAACCCAGAAACGTACAGTTGATCTCTGCAATACAAAGTATCTAAAGCCAAGCTCCTGACTGTCGTCACCTTAATGAAGTATCATGGGTTTATTTCATTACAACTTTTGGCTATAAAGGTTTAAATGATATACCTCTCTTGAACATAGAAACTTTGTATGCATGGTTATTTTAGACAAGATTTTCCCTGTGCCAGTGTGTTTTAGTATTCATAAATATACATCCTGGTTTTAAAGAAAAAAAACTTAAATTGGGCATCGAGGTTGAAGGTCGTCTTTACTTCGGGTTTACAAAGATTTTTTACAGTGTTTTAACATTCGCTTGGGTCTAGGCGCAAAGTTACGTCGGGCGTAAATATTTTAAGAAACTGCCCTCGACTACTTGAAATTCCGGTTGCTGACGACTGAAAATTATTTTTGTTTTCGTGCTTCAGAAAAACTTATTTCCACAAACGCATAACTCCTGGATGAAGTCCTACAATCATCAGTCAGTTTCCTTGTGATCCGTGTCATTTTGTACCTAATGTCTCAAACCGCGAGCAAATTGTATTCATTATATGCGCACACTTGCTTTCCGATTCTCTTATTGAATGAACTAACACTGACGTAGTTCGGTCAAAGCCGCCGGGGTTTTCTTTTTAATTAAAAAAAATATTCCTTTCCCACTAATTTCTACTGGCTTATATTTTTCTTCCGTGTAAGCTTAGCTTGTGGCCTTGTTAATTGGGGCCATCTTTATACTAAACTGACCTAGTGCCCACGGCATATTCGTGTGCATTATGCATTTGTAGGTCACGGGAATTTATTAAGTATGAGAGATGATAATTCGCATTGACAATCTTTTTTATTATTGAAAAACGCAGTTTTCTGCCCTTACATAAAGTCTGTATAGGACAGCTTACTGCACGTGTTGGCAAAGCCAGACGCCTTCCCAGCGCTGGCATGTGCTGGCGTCAGAAGTTTTCTCAGCGCTGGCATGTGCTGGCGTCAGAAGTCTTCGCATTGCAATATTTCGGAATCTGATTTTTCTAAATAACTTCAAACGAAGAATTGATCAGTGGGACTAAATAGTTTGCACTTAAATGATTGGCTAAGTAGTTTTTACTTGTGTCTATGCAATTTATCTGAGGAAAAAAACCCCACAAAATCAAGGTGTGCTTTTATTCAAAAAGTTTACACGTTTAAGAGTTTTGGAATTTGCCTACGTGAGTGGTAGATCTGCCCAGGACCTAAGTCCATTCAGGCATATTAAAGTCACTGAACTAGCTACATATCAAGAATACTAGATTTCTGTTTTTGGCCACTTCAGCTGAATACATTATTACGGCTTAACCTGTTTAAATATATTATACCTCCCTATACAACACGTTTTATATAAGTAAATATATAATGGTTTCAATGAGACCGTTAACCAGCACGTCTGACAAATCGGAACTGAAAGGCCTGCACTCCATTTGAACCGCATATCTCATCTACAAATGCTATAAGCAGCTTACGATAGCATAACGAGGTCAAGCAGAAAAGCGAAGATTTATTAAAGGGGACATGAGCTGCCAAAATGTTGATATTTTGACGTTAAAACAGAATGTTGAAATTATCGACTATTTTTCTCAAGACGTATAACTCAGAAACTTTTTAGTGCTTCTAGTCTCGTCTTGTTTTCAACTAACTTGGCCTTAGAATGAATGAATGTATGGATTTTCCTCATTCCAACGCCAATCATTTAGTTTTGCGATGGCCTTCAAAGCCATTAACTGTCGTGACGATCAGAAATTATGAAAGAAATGTGAATTTCGGCAGCTCATGCCACTTTAAACGTCGTTGCTTTGTTTGCTCTCACGGGTTTTATGAAATATTCCACATAAGTGTAATCTATACAATCCACGTTTTCACTTCTCTCGATTCTGTAAGTATTCGCCGGGTTTCCGATCAATATATTTCAGCCTTATGATATAACCTTTTTGAGTTCATTGCAATCTTGAGTACGGCGTAAAACTCAAATCCACTAATCCACCCATCTGGCTCCATTGGTTGTAAACGCAAATAATTGATATCTAAATCTAAATATATGGTATTCAATTTCTGGTTTTATTGGATCGTTTTTATTAACCTAAGGTCTGATTTACATTTTTTCTATTTCGTGCGTTTTAGTTTTGCTTTATATTGAAAAGAGAATGGTATTATTTTTCAATTCGCTTGAACTTAAGCCGTGTTGAATGTCAACAATTTGTTACGACTACTAAAAGTTTCAATTACGTTGAAAGCTGTTCATACATTGTGTAGTAATCCAATGCTAGCCTCCACATAATACGGTCTTTTATTTGGCAAAATATATCTACTTTTCACGCTCTTTTGCAATTAATTCACGTCCGATGCTGACTTTTTTCAGTTTAAGCTATCAGAAATTTAAAACCCTTGAACAATTTTGATGTCTGTTTTTTTTATTTTCTACCTATGCTTGGTTTGTTGCTCCTTCTACAAACCGTTTTGGTTTGTACACAAGACTTCTATCTATTGGCAATTCGGGGCCTCTGTGCCTCTGTCGGTTACAGTGACAGTCCCTCAGACCCACACACGCCTCCCATCGATGAGGCGCGGGGTAGATTCCAACTCAAACCAAAAAATGAAATCGAGTTTTATTTTTTACTCAATCTGTGTGGGAGAGTTACCAGGTACTCGCCGAAAGTCAGCGGTTTCCTACCCCCATTAAACCTCACTAATCTGATTGCGATGTAAAACATCAATCTATTAGTCACAGGGTCGGGTTCGATTCCGTTAAAACTAGAGGGGAAAAAAAACCCTGATTGCCAAAGGGATATTCTGTCGGCTTCCCATAGGCCTACATGTCTATGATTAAAATAAGAGCCGGGTTTCGGGAATTAATTGGCGCGGCGTAGAACACCGATCAATCTATAAGAAACTCTCATAACCAGACTAAAATTTGCCAAATATGGTTCAATGGTGTTTTCCATTTGATGAATAATCCCCACCACATCATCGGTATCGTTTGAGTATGGCAGCTTCAAAGCATAACCACGCCGCCATATAAGTGAGATATTCTTGAGTGCGGCGTAAAACATCAATCTAAGCACAACCTTTTTGTCGAATATAGGCCTACCTTATTTTCAGACAACCAATTTGGTGAATTTTATTATTTTCCTAATGAAAGATTTTGATTTTTTTCAGATTGGAACTACATTTCTAATGATAAAGGTGAGTTCTAAGGTTTAATTTTTCATCTAACTGCGCAATCATTGTTCCGATCATTACCACTACTCTATACCCAATCGTGATGACGCGCCTATATTTGCGTACCCATGTACTAAAACGTATGTACATAGACTGGCACGTCATCACAATTGCTCTGTCTTAATATTTGTTTTTGATAATAGTCACACTGGCCCAGACATGAACAGAGGTGATCTTTTTTTGCAATTTGGAAAGCTTTTTAAAAAGTTGTTGAACATAACTGAGTGTTTCGGTGGAAGCGACCTTTATATTAGTCTCCATGGTGAATTAGCCTGTAATATTGCGTCTAGGTAAATCTACCTATCCAACCTTTCAAAACTGTGATTTTTATTTTATACATTTTAATATCCACAGCTGGTCCTGAAAATTGGGGCGATGTAGCGGAAACTTGCCGAGGTCCCTACCAATCTCCAGTGAATATCAATACGACGGATCTGATCTATGACGAGAGCCTTGCCAATGACCCGTTCATATTCGAGAGATACGGAACTATGGAGAGGGAGATCACTCTTGGTAACAGTGGCTACTCGGGTAAGATATAGTAGTTTGTAATTAAATAATTCACTGTTAGCTAGGACTACCCCCCCCCCCTTACCCTGGATGCCCCATTTTTTTCTAAGAGGACACAATGTTGAAGTCAATTTATCTGGGGACCAAAGCAGTCTAGGGTGCACCAACAACTGCAGGAACCCACGGTCCAATGTCTTTAACTTCACGCGGCGCGCACATAATAATTATTTAATTTTGATTCCATAAACATTTGCTTTGTTGGTACCAACTTAAGGTGGAATGCTCATAGGTGTATTTGGGACACATAGCTCAAATTGCTCCCTTTGAACTGACGGCCTATGCAAGCAAAATAATATGGACTGCTATGTGATTAATCCAGGGAATTCTAAATACACGCCTTGAATGCGGCGTTAAACCTCCATCAATCCATCTATTTACACACATATTGTCATAACCTGGTTGAATATAGTATACTGTAGCATACTGTAGCATACTGAAGATAGCTACCTACTAAAGAATGTTTTTGTTTCAACCCACAGTTCAATTGTTATTTGAGGGAGAGTCCAGTTACGTAACCGGTGGCCATTTGCCAGGCACTTATACACTCTTCCAGATTCACTTCCATTGGGGAGCTACAGATTTCGAGGGTTCGGAGCACCCTATGGACAAAATGTTTTACCCATTAGAGGTAAGGAAGGGTGCTCAATCGGGTATCAATCAACATGACTCTGTATCTGCAATATGGTATCATATACCAGAGACTGGTTTTGTGAAACCAGCCGCTCCATTACATAGAACTAATTGACTTGTGGCGTAGAGCCAATATAAGCCCCTTTGTAAACATTCCCCTGTATTCCATCGGTTTTGACCAATTGTGCCAGATTTTTTTTACTGCTCTCTTTATACATTGTCGAGTTCTAACAATTTTGGAAAGCTCTATAAATGTGCATTTTCTCCCCTTTTTACAGATGCATATGGTTCATTTCAATAACCAACTCAATATTTCCACCGCCCTTGTGTCTCCGAATGGTCTTGCAGTATTGGGATTTTTCTTCGTGGTAAGTAGGTGTAGCTTGAAACGCGGTAGGTCGTTTTCGAAATTGATTGGATGTGAAAAAAAAATTCGGAATAACCTATTCAGCTAAATGGAGCTGGCTTATTTGCCGTTGGATTTACCTGCTGCGACAAAAATACCAAGGGCGTTCTTTCATAGCGTTTAAGCCACTAAATTAGACCAGCTGACTAAAGTAACGCGTTTTGACATTGCCACTTTTTCATTCTTTTACTAGAATCTATAAACAGTTCACTTTGAGAAATAAAACCCAAAATAACAGTGTTCTTCAGTGGGATAAACTGCCTGTCCAGTATTCTGTTGACGGATTCCATACATTTTGGCACCCCCCTCCAACAATTCTTGTAACTCATATTTTATTTTAAAACTCTACTTGAGTGTCGTTATAACCTTGACTAAAATTTATTTCAACTCTCTTTACAGATCAGTGAAGAGGACAATATGAATCTAGCTCCAATCATTGACAACTTGGAAAAAGTAAAATATCTAGGTAGGGTTTGATTTGCAATTCTTGTAAAATTTAGATCTGAAATAATCTGTAAGTTTACTTTTTGTTCAACCAAATGGGGTTATATTTCATCTGCTGGTATTGTTTTTGGTAATCAGGCAGTGTATTTGAATATTTTTTACGGCTATTCTGGGTAATTTGTCCGACATTTTGAAGGTCCACCTAATGATTATGCTATCAGTATGTGCATACCATTTTCTCTAAATCGTCTGTTAAGCGTAGCTGTGGTATGATGACCATCAATATGGCTGACTAGGACCGGAAGTGACTGCAAGTAATCTATAGTAATGACCATGTACTCTTGAAAAGTGTTTCGCTTTATTCTAACCAGTCTACGGTCCCCACCAACCATGGTAAAGTCTGCCACACACATGCAATCTTTAATGTGACCGAACAGCAATGAACCAAACGATGCTGGTAAACAAATAAGGGGTGCCGCAAAATAAGTTTGGGAATTTGATACGATTTTTTCTTGTTTCTTTTATAGGTGATGAAACGAAAATCGAGACCTTCCCAATTACTTCGTTAATGGAAATTAACCCACAGCACTTTTACAGATATGCTGGGAGTTTAACTACTCCAGGATGTTATCAGTCGGTCATTTGGACCGTGTTTAATGATAAAATCCCAATTTCACATCGACAGGTCAGGATTTTTAAGTGCTTTATTTTATTTCTTCACTGTCTTTCTGGTCGTGAAATATGTATAAAATATTTATGTTACAGGGATGTAAATGAGCGATTTTATAAAAGCAAGGGGGGGGGGGGGTATTTTGTGGATAGCCAGGATGTACCATAAGTTACCGATCAGAGATATTTAGGGACGTCTCTAACAGTGTGTTTTACATTTTCTTCACCTCCTAAAGGATTGAGAATCTCTTCTCGTTTTGTTAAGGGGTCAAATATCTTCAATAAAAATAATGGTTCCTTATCAAATAATAAAATAACATTTCCCTCCTACTTCAGATGGAAAAACTGCGCATGTTGAAGAGTGGTGAAATTGGCGACCCGGGAGATGACATTTCTGGTAACTTCCGGCCTCTCCAGCCTCGTAATGGCCGACCTATGTACACGACGGCGCCATGGCAAGACCGCATGCTCACTGTAGTGTCCTCCGCAAGCAGAACTACCGGTGTTTTAAGTTCGCTCCTCCCCCTTTATATATATTTCTTAATGTCCTGAAAATGCATACGTATAACGAACATTATAGCATCTTAAGAATTCCACTACTTGCGTTTAAAAGTTGAAGGACATTTTGAAAGGTGCTGGTGAGTCCAGTGTATCCTGTGTTGCAGGGATAATCGTAACGTGGTCTGGAGACTAACGTTTGTGTTTGGAAATTTTTCCCCAAAATGTACAGTTGATAAAATTTGTATTTATATTTAAAATTTAGATGTTTGATTCAAATTTGGTGTGTTTTTGTAAAATACACCTGGGAATATTTTCTGAATTCTTAAAACTTATTCCAGCGGTTTCAGGTCCGTTTATGCCCAGGGTTAAAGGTTACAAGTTCTAAAATTTTAAACCAGAAAAAAAATGTATCTAATTCTTAAAACTTTATCTCTTTGATATTCAAAATCTATTCTTGAACTTTCATATTTTAAAGTTTGTATTATATTTCTGTAAAAATATACCTTAACGAAATGTATAACCATCATTTGTAAATTGACTTGCCTTTTTGTAAAGGTGTTGTACAAAAATCATTTTCATAAACAGATTTTCGTTCATACAGCTTTGCCAGTTTTGTCATTTTCTTTCTTGATATATAACGTTTACCAGTTATGGCGGATACAATATGTGACCTTTTTTGTGAGCTGGGATGAGCTGTCAAAATTCGGTATTTTTTCACAAATTCTGATTCTCGGCGTTTAAAGGCACACTTGCCGCCGTAGCCTGTTTAAATTTGCTAAGAAAACCAATTTACACGAGCTTACTACGACTAATGCCACTAAACTTAAACATAGGACACATAAAACATGTCTAGTTAGCTTTAGAATGTAAAAATGGGGTGAAAAACAAACGAAGAATCGAAGCTTGATTACAACAACAACGATCAGTGTCGGTCAACTTTCGTGTTGGATTACCCTCCTTTTAGGCCTTTGTATCTGTGTTTTACACTCAAACAATAATCAGCAGGCTTTTCCAGTCGCTGTTAACCGATCGTCAGGCTGTATTTTTTCAGATAAATAGGCCTACGTAAAATTACACTGTGCCGTTAGTTCACTCACTCGACTGAAACATAAAATCGCCAATAGGGGGCAGCTTGGTTTGTTTACGTTCCGGGTACGTAACAATTCAAATTAAAAATACAAAGTGACGTCCAAACTTTTAAATTTTGGTAAAAAAAGAAAGTTCCTAACTTATATTGTCTGGGAAAAATACAAAAAACGGTCTTTCTTTTTTTATGTAAACAATATTCCTGATTTTCGCGGCAAGTGTGCCTTTAAGTAATTTGAAGTAACTGAACTATCGGCAAAGTAGATCTAATTAACCTTTAACCGGTACGAACCGATATGTGCTATGAATGGACAAAATTTAAATATATGGGATGTAAGTTCATTTCTGTAAAGCTGTTTTATACTTTTGATAAAAATGACCAATAAGATAATTCTGTTTCAACGAAACATTTCAATATATTGGACAGCTCATGCCACTGTAAGGTCTAGTTTAAAGATGGCTACATTTGATTCCTTTTCTGACTGGGTTTTCACTCAAACGACCTATGTGGGATGGTTGCCAGTTACCAGCGGAAGTTCGTGGGTTTCCTCCGGGCATAGAGCCCGCTTTCCTCCCACAAGAAAACTGCCAACGCCGCCACATAAGCGAAATAATCTTGAGTGCGGCGTAAAACACCAATCGATTAACATTTGATTCCAACGGAATATCGGGAGTTTACTAGTGACGTAAAACCCGATCTCCATCCGCAAAACTTGAATAAATTCTGCCATAAAGTGAAAGTAGGCTCTTACAATGAATTTAATATATCGTTTGCGTAGTTATTAAGCAGGGTTGATGTTTGAGAAATGTATAATTGGCTTGTACGTTTTTTCCCCTTTTTGGTCGACCCAAACCTTTGTGGGTCGTGCGCTCTTATCCCGCTCAAACCCCACCCACCCAAATTAAAACAGAGAAAATTCAGAATGCGAGATTATTTGGTCCACCAATTGTTTGTCGGGTCTGTGGTTTTCTGTAAGCACCGAGCTTCCGCCAACTAACTCGAACGACCTATGTGGGATGGTTGCCAGTTACCAACGGAAGGTCGTGGGTTTCCTCCGGGCACAGGAACAACTAACTAACGCTGCCAAAAATGTACATCTTGGGAATGGCTGAAATCTCAAACTCCCGTTTAGTGTGTAAGAGTGATCGTCCCTCTCAGTCGCAAAGACCTTCAATCGATGCGACGCGGGTTTGAGTCCCACTCAGACCAAATAAAGATTGACAAATTTTCTAGTGGATTTTTCACTCGGTCGCTGTATGTGGAAGAGTTACCAGGTACTCTCCGAAAATCGGGGTTTCCTCCCGCAGTAAACATGGCAACGCCGCCATACAAGTGAAATAATCTCGAGTACGGCGTAAAACCTCCAAATCAATCCGATTCAATTTGCGCTGAATAATTGTCCAGACCTCTTCGGTGTCCGTTTGATAAAGCTTCCATGGTGATGAATTGTATGGGGAAATGTTCACAATTACGTTAACGACCGGCTTATTAAACCTTTTTTTTCAGCGTTTGCGTGTAATTTTAGAAAACGCTTCAAATATGTCCAGAATGGGATGTAAAACTACTCGATCTAAAATGACAACACGTTAACCTCGTAAGACTGTTGTTCTAGTGTAGCCCTTAAAGAAGCTAAAAAAAAAGTAGGTTGGATTGGGCGTTTATGTTATATATAAACCTAACTATCTGACTCTGGGAAAGTACGTCAGCAGCTTACAGGTTTGACGGATATACCGACATGTAACTATGTCAAGTAGTCGGACACGCACTCTAGTTTCCTCTTTAATTAAAATATTTAATTGAACTATTTGAATACTAATTTAATAAATATATAATAAACTAGTAATAGTACAAAAATCTGATAGCTTTAAGCCTTTTAAACGTTTATATAGTAATTGAGTTAGATTTAATACAGCATGCGTTCACATAAGCATAATGTGGAAAATAACAAAAGCAAAATCTGTAGATATATATATAATACAGTCTATGGATTTAATAATGTTTATGGAAGTCTATTTCGGGGGCTCAGTAGCCGTATGTGGAAGAGCAATGTGCTTACCGAAAGTCGGGTTTCCTTCTCCCACTAAACCTGGCAAAGTTGCCATATAAGTGAAATAATCTTGAGTGCGGCGTAAAAACCTCCATCTTTCGGGCAATTTCTTTAAGGTTACCATCGCCAAAGATTAATTTACATACATCACAGGCAGTGGTGTCAGAAGAATTGGTGTGTTGAGACACAGGTTTACCCTGGCATGGAGAAGGACTGAAGAAGATATAAGGCCTTTTGGTTCCTGTTAAATAAGTCACCTGCATGTCGGGACATCACTAGATTTTGTTTTGCTTGAGATTTCTAGGTATCAGTAAGATTCAAACATGGACGTATGATGCTGAGAAAATTGGAGTCACGGTTTCTTTGAGCCAACATTTGGTTTTAGCTTAATGGCTCGTCCATTCGCATGAATGATGTGCTGAGCCAACGTATTTGTTATATTGGTGAATGGAATTGATATATTTGATTATAAGTGTTTTAGACTACACGACGAGCACAAACGGGTTGCTACTTTTAAGTAAAATAACTACGGAAATAACATTTTTCTACTTTAAAAAGAGAACAGAGATTAATGTGTTGTAGACTATATGACTAAGCAAACCTGAAACGATTGTAATCTTTCAGTAAAATAGCTACAGGGTTTGTGTTTCTCGTTTAAGAAGAAAACATGAGCGTTTTTAATTAAAAAAAGCTAAGTTAGAGTTATTGAATGGCTTCCCGAGGGTATGGAAGATATTCTGGGAGGCCGAGTGCGAAGCACGAGAACGCCTCACAGAATTTCTTCCAAACTCGAGGGAGCCATTCAATAACGTTCTTGTATCATGGTACGAATGATTGACGTTGTCAATCAACTACCGAGTGTTTAAACGCTGGCCAATCAGAAAAGTTTACAACATTGGCCAAGATGAAATTTGGTGCAAGATGTTAGTTCAGAATAGAAAATCAAGATGTCCTCGATAGACGCATATATCGAAATGTTTGACCAAACAAAGGATGGTTATGACATACAACTATCTCAGATTTGTGCCGAGATAGAAGATAGGCATGCTATTTTCGAAGGGTTTGAATGTATGAGCTTAACACAGACAATCCAAAAGTATAATTTAATTGATGGAGATACGGGGAATGAGATGTATGGGGATTTTACTCTACAACCAGACGAGAAAGAGCAGTTGAGTGAAAATTTGGGAAAAGATTTTCCGAAAGAATCTATTTCTTTAGAAGAGGCCGAAAAACGTTTCGCTAACCCGTTGTCTGATGCTGAAATTCAAGCGCTTATTTCAAATCAAGAAAATGTGAACACTAAAAAAAATACGGCATGGTCTTATGGTGTGTTTCAGTCGTGGTGTCAGCATCGAACTGTTTCGGGAATTCAACCTTCACCCCCAGACCTGAAAGACATGAGTAGCGATGAATTAAATTTCTTCCTTGGAAAGTTCGTCCTGGAGGCCCGTCGAAAAGACGGCCAACCCTACCCTCCGCGTTCTCTTTATCTTATAGTGTGTGGGCTACTACGTTATCTTCGGGACTCTAAAGTGTACGACGCGGGTAAAAATTTCTTGGATCCTAAGAATCTTTTGTTCTCTGAATTCCGAAAAATCCTTGATGCAAGAATGAAACAGTTGTTGTCGGACGGAGTAGGTACCCGTTTGAAACAGGCTGACCCTATACTCCCAGCAGACGAAGAAATTTTATGGAACAAAGAAGTATTTGGAAGGAGTAGCGCGTTGTCTCTGCAACACACCATGTTTTTCTACGCATGCAAGTTGTTCGCCTTAAGAGGTCTGGATGAACATCGAGCTCTACAGTGTGAACAGTTTAACGTTGGAGAAGATCACAACGGCAAGTTCATTACTTTTACTGGAAGAGATAATAAAACATATAAAGGTGGTTTGCGGCAAATGGAAATACCAAACAAGCAAATTAAACAGTACTGTGAAAATGGTGAGTTCTATTTTATCTACAGTCACACACACTTATAAGGGCTATATATTTTCATTTTAAAGTGGCATGAGCTGCCAAAATTCACACTTTTTCATAATTTCTGATCGTCACGATAAAATATCAACATTTTGGCAGCTCATGCAACTTTAAATGAATGCTGCTTTGAGTTTGAACTGAGTATGGTCTGTGTTAGGTCTAAGTCGCGAAAACTAAAACTAAATAAAATTTAGTAACTTTTGGCAAAACTTTTATTTCATTTTTGTTTAATTTTAAAGGGGCATGAGTAGTCCGGGTTTCTCATTCCAAAATTACTCTTTTTCTATACTGACGGTCGTATTTGAGCTGCCAAAATGTTGATATTTTGAGGTTGAAACAGAACGTTGAAATTATTGGCTATTTTTCTCAAGACATATGATTCAGAAGCTTTTTAGTGTTTAGTCTCGAAAATGTACGATAAAGTATTGTTTTGAACTAACTTTGGCTTAGAATGAATGAATGGTCGTCCCGATTATTTAAATTTTGTTTACTTTTCGAACACGTTTTCTGTTCGTACAGGCCACATACTGTATGTATTTTCCTCATTCCAACGCTAATCATTCAGTTTTTCGATGACCTTCTAAGCCTCTTACTGTCGTGACGATCAGAAATTATGAAAAAAGTGTGAATTTTGGCAGCTCATGCGACTTTAAAATAGTCTAAAAGTTAAAAGTAAAACAAAAAGTTCACAACTTTATGGGGAAAATAAAGAAACACGTATTTTCGGTAAACAGTTGGGCTATCGATTTTTTTTCAGGCGAGCGGAGTCAGTGTTCCCTTTAATTTAATAGTCTGTTTATATTCTTGTTACAGGAGAGCGCTGTATTGCAGATCTGATGCGAGAGTACTTGGATGCACTTGGATGTACTGGACCGTTTTATCGTAAAGCCCTCTCAGGTCAACCTATTCGATACGGGCGTCAGCCTGTTGGTGTGAACACATTGGGGAAAATGACCAAAGCTATTTGCAACAAGGGCGGGCTTCAGGGGAATTACTCAAATCATAGTGGCAAAAGAACATGCGCAACCCAGTTGTACTTGGCCGGAATCGATGAGCAAGAAATAATGGCCAGGACTGGTCATCGCTCAGAAAAGGGGGTCAGGAAGTACAAAAGGTCGGGTCCCGATATACAAAAACAGGTATGTGCCGTACTGAATCCTCCTGCCTGCAAAGCAATGAAATTCGATGAGGAAACCAAAGAGTGTGTTGCAGATATAAGCAAAATGGAGTTCATGCAAACAGAGCCGGAGTGCGCTATTGCTAATACTAGTAATACTAATGGGCCAAGTACCAGTACCAGCAGTAGTACTGCCAGGCTTACAAATGAAATTTCGAACATGAAACATGGTCCTATCTTCAACAACTGCACCTTTAACTTTAAATAAATCAATGTTTGACTGATCTATTCGTTTTCTTTCCGTCCAGATAAGAAATGTTTGTTGCCCTTTTTGTTTGGTTGCCTTTAAGTTGGTGGGTTCTTTTTATTGGCTTTAAAGTGGCATGAGCTGCCAAAATTCACACTTTTTTCATAATTTATATAGCCATACCAAATAAATCTCTGCCTTCAAGTAAGCCTAAATTGGTGCTTTTTCTTGGCTTTCAGCCAAAATCATATAGCAAATAAAATGTTTGTTTCTACATTTGTTCAGTGATCTTTTCTCTTCGTATTTTTCCTTCTTTCATTGGTTTCAATACCGGTATTTTAAATTCACGCTGCCATAATACCAAAAACTGTTTACATTACAAAAAGCCACGTGTTTCTGTATTTGTCTCTGAAAAAAGACATATTTTCCCAAGCAGTTAATATAGGCCTATTTTTTTTATTTAAAAATTTCTTGCAAATGAGGGGGGGGGGGAGGAAAATTAAGTGTTTCATTTCTAATTTGAATATGATGTCAAACGTTCTGCTTTTTGGGAGAAATGCAATGTACCGCAATTCCCACACTGACACAACTTTGAAACAAAGTCGCTGGCGTCAGAATGTCTCCAGCTGTCAGTTATGTCTCATTGGCCGTTCAACAACTCTTTTTTTTTTTGCCGTGGGAAAAATTTGAATTTCGAGGGTCGTGATACCCAGTTAAGAGAGCCATACAATAACTTCCAGATCGGGAAGTTATTCAACGCTTTTAAGCCACGCCCACTCTCTGTCCATTGGGTATCGGATTTGTAGAGGACTGCTCATCAAAAGAAAAACGCCGCAACCATGATACAAGAATCCAATATTCTACAATTGACCTAAAAATATCGATTGAACCTAACCGAAGTCGAAACCAATATAACTAAAACTTACTAAAACCCGTCCTTCCAAAAAAAAAAGTGCGGCAATCAATCCAAAGAAAACATAATCTTACTTCTAGTTAATTAATGTAAATTACATGTGAACAATATGCGTCTCGATTACATTGAAAACAAAAAACATATCAGCCGCTTCGAAATTGAATGAAGGACTCTGTGGCTCAGTCGGCATATAGTGATACAGTTCCTCTGACCAACAAAGGCCTTTTATCAATGCGGATCCTACCCAGACCAAATAAATTGAAAATTGAGAGGGTTTTCACTTGATCCCCGTACATGTGGAAGGGTTGCCAGGTATTCGCCGAAGATCATGAGTTTCCTCCGAACAAAGAGCCCTGTCTCCGCTTCCAAAAAAACCCGGTAATGTTGCTACACAAGTCAAATAATCTTGAGTGCGGCGTTACACCTCAATCAATCGGTTAGAAGAGTGACATAACTGAAGACGTGACGGATATTATTTTTAAAAAAATGGCGGAGGGCTTCCTCCGGGCAAATTCATCGAGGCTGTGCGAAGACCTTCAAAGAAACTATTTTCATCTCTAGTAAATTCAGACAGAATTTTAATTACACTGTAAAATAAACGTCGACAGTATTCTCATCAGTGTTCAAAATATAGCGAGAATTATTCCACAGAATAGCACCGCAAAATATGCCTCTAGTTGTCCACTTCCCGAGAGTCCCTGTTCTGTATTCGTTTCCACAAGGCGAACGCCGAGGTTTTGTACAGGCCGGAAGTCGTTAACCAGCTGAACTTCCGGTTGATTTTTAGCATTCGCTTTAAGTTGATCCCGAAATTTATTCAGCTGAAAAAAAAAAGAATAATATTAGCAGCATATATACGATACCAAAACACTGGATTAAAGGTTTAATGTGAGTGCCCATATAATCCCCCCGAAAAAAAAAAAAAAGCTTTGCTATATTAGTATTTGTCAAACGTTCGAATCTAATTCGGAATTTGATATTACAACTTTTTCTTGAAAGGGATTTGGCTACGAAATTTGGCTATTATTGGGTCAATGGGATGGTAATAGGTTGGTCCAACATAATTTTGTTCACAAGCCCAAGATTGGGCCACGAGCACCCGGCATTTCTCAGCATTAAGACGTTATAGGCCAATGCACTAGTGGAATCTAGGAAATTATTGGTTTTCCAGTTTAAGTTCACATGTGTCTTCAAGCGCCAGTAGCGACCTACATGGCTAAAGAAATTTTGTAAAGAGGGAAGCTGAAACTTCAAGTTTTGGCATGCAACTTTTCGACCCAATGTTTTCGCTGAATAAAAGATATTTCACATAAGCCTAGGAAATTGCAATACTTTATAGTGCTCATTTCTTACAAAACGACAAAGTTATTATAGCTCCAATTAAAAGGACACTCGCCGCGAAAATCCAGACTACCGTTTACATAACAAACGGTTTTCAATATTCTTCCCAGACAGAAGTTAGGAACTTTCTATTTTCACTAAAAAAAGTTTTGGCATCATTCAGTATTTTTAATATGAAATTGAAGATTTATCAAGTACCCACAATGTAAACAAACTCCGAACCCGCGCATGCGCACAAGCGCCCTTATGTTTTGAGTCGTGTGAGCGATCTAACGGCACAGTATAATTTCACTTATTTTAACTGCGAAAAACAGACTGACGATTGGGTATTAGGGACTAGCAGCGGATAAACTTAATACTGTAAACCACTGAAAAAAGCCTGAAATGGGGGTAATTCAACACTTAAGTTAACCAACGCTGATCGTTGTTTTTGCAATCTGGCTTTGAAAACAAACTACTTCAGTGTAAAATGGCTCAACCTCTGAACCAAAGACCAGTCATTACCTATAAAAATAATCTTCTTCTAGGAATCAAATGACATATTATCACTTTCTTTTCACATTATTAAATGTTGTTTAATTTCAGTTTACACGGTTCCAAGCCATAGCTGAAAATCAGTACAACTTTGTCAATATATAGCAAATTATTCCAGAAAACTCGACTGACTAAACTCAAACTCCTGTCTGTCTTCAACCTAATAAAATATCACGGGTTTTACTTTATAACAACAACTTATGAATGGGTTCAATGGTATAAATGACCCCCCCCCCCCCCATGTGCCTTTTTAAGACAATTAGAAACTTGTCTTTATGATTATTTTAGTCAAGAAGAGTTTTCCTGTGCCCGTGTGTTTAAGTTTTCATAAATGTATTATATTCACGCTACAGTAATCTTCCACCACATGGACCAGCCCCGATAGCTCAGTCGGTAGAGCGTCCGCTTCAGGCCTGGGAGATCCGGGTTCAAGCCCGGGTCGAGTCAGACCAAAGACTTTAACAGTGGTAGCTGTTACTGCTTCGCTTGGCGCTCAGCAATAGGAGTTAGAGCAGCGACTGGTTGGCCCGGTGTCAGTATACTGTGACTGGGTGAGGGGGCTTGCTGGTTGTCTTCGGCAAGTCGTCTCGGTGAGACAGCACCTAAAAGAGCGGTGGAAATCCGCCCTGTCACAAGGAGACAACGTCTTCATATAACCGAAATACTGTTGAGCAGGACGTAAAACCCCAATCACTCACTCACTCACTCCACCACATGGCTGCATCAACCGAGAAAAAGGTAAAGTGCAAAGAATAAAAATTATGTAAATACTGTCCACAGATACAATAACAGTTTTTAATATAAGATATATATATATGTATGTGTGTGTTTTTAGCTAAGACACATGACCATAAGAACATGCAATTTGCTAGCGACAAAACTTGCATACATTTTAACAAAATGAATGTAATCAGTTGGTAATGTAAGACTAAAGTGAATGAAGCGACAAAAGAAATCCACTAATTAGGTCGCTTTCTCTTTGGAGAACCAGCCCGGATAGCTCAGTTGGTAGAGCGTCCGCTTCAGGGCTGGAAGATCCAGGTTCAAGCCTGGGTCGAGTCAGACCAAAGACTTTAACAGTGGGAGCTGCTGCTGCTTCGCTTGGCGCTCAGCAATAGGAGTTAGTATAAGTGTCGGTGTATTGTGACTGGGTGAGGGGGCTTGCTGGGTGTCTTCGTCAAGTCGTCTCGGTAAGGCAGCACCAAATAAGAGCAGTGGAAATCTGCCCTGCCAAAAGGAGACAACGTCTTCATATGACTGAAATACTGTTAAGCAGGACGTAAAACCCAAAACACTCTTTAGAGGACGGGACCTCGGTGGTCTAATGGGTTAGAGTGATCGCCTTGTATACCTTTCTTTAGCTCATAGTGATGTAGGTTCCACCAATCATTGAACGATATACGTGTAACGGTGGTCATGTGACGCTTGAGTTCCAGCGAGCGCAGTCGTTACGACGAGATAAGGCGATTTCAATCCATGATGGCGGACGGGTAACCACCGTTACGCGCCCGCCCATCTCGTAGTAATGGTGACGCTTTTTGGAACGTCATATCCAAACCAACCAATGAGACGTGGCCATATCACGTATATAATTCAATGCCAAAGGAACCGTAGCCATCTTACTCTATAAGAAAACCCCAACGTATTTAGGAAACTGACGATTAATCAATTCACTTAAATTTCCAATTTCTTCGTGGTATAGCCAATGGCAGCTCAACAAGACAAAAAGTGTTTAGAACACAATTAGTTAAATTGCCTTTACAGAAATGTGTTATTTCGTTGCTTTAATTTTTGCTTTAATTTTACTTTGTATATAATCCAGTGCCATGGCCTGAAAATGATTGTTGTCATTAAAACTACTACTCAATAAAAGTATACCTTAAAGTGGCATAAGCTGCCAAAATTCACACTTGTTTCATAATTTCTGATCGCCACGACAGTAAAAGGCTTTAAAGACCATCGAAAAACTAAATGATTGGCGTTGGAATGAGGAAAATCCATACAGTATGTAGCCTGGACGAATCGAAAACTTGTTAATAACCGGGACGACCATTCATTCATTCTAAGCCAAAGTTAGTTCAAAACAATACTGTATCGTACATTTTCGAGACTAGAAGCATTAAAAAGCTTCTGAATTATACATCTTGAGAAAAATAGCCAATAATTTCAACATTCTGTTTTAACGTCAAAATATCAACATTTTGGCAGCTCATGCCACTTTAAAGTGATTTAAGTTGTGAAAAAATTTTTTTCTTCACAAAAGCCATTTTTCCGAGGGATAAAAGACGCCTGGAGTAAACTGATAAACTAATGTACAGCATTGAAACAAAAAAAATCGGTTGAGTATGTGACCCATATGTACGTATTGAAAATTTGCCCCGATTACGGATAAAATTTGAATAACCGGGACGCAGATTAATTTGTCCGGTTGTTGTCATTTTTAAAAGACCACTCTAACGCCCTTACTTGAGAGCAGTAACAGTGGAAAACTTTGCAAGACTTACCAACAGCAGATCATTTCCTACATTCATACAAAAAAAAATGAGAAATTTGGCTACTCGTGCCACTTTAAAGGGAAAAAACATCACCAACCTGAGCTTGCGATATTTTCATTCTGTCGAGAAAAATGGTCCATACAACACTCTCGTAACATGGCGGTGTGGTCAAACTGCCGCTGTAGCGAAAAAAAGTATCTCTGTTTGCAGGCAACAGACTGTCAAGTGTTAAATCTTGTATGTTCAGAGTCTCACCTGCATAGTAGAAAGAAATCAAAATAAGCATCGTTTAAATTTTTGGGACATTGCTTAGAACAGTATTTGTTTTGTTTTCTTTGTTTCAGTTATTGTTTACAAAAAGAACAAGTGTTTGAGAGATGTACTGGCCAGGGCTAAAAATAACTCCCTTGTTTGTCTTCATGAGTTGCCAGGTCCGATTTCCTCCCCCACTAAACCTGGCAACGCCGCCATATAAGTGAAATAATCTTGAGTGCGGTGTAAAATCAATAATTTATCAATAATAAACCTGTGGGAGTATACCTAACACATGTCATGTAGGAAGGGCTGAACCAATCGAGATCTCGTGCCATTCTACGAGATCTTCAACTCGAGACATGGCTCGAGAGCCGTCGCACTCCATTTTGCGCATAGTTAACTGCAAGAAATCTACTGAGAATGTTTAATCTATATACTATTTATTTCACTGTTCTATTCTGTTCGCAAACATGTAACACTATCATAATATGCTGCAGTGCAGGTTCTTAGGGCAGAAATACTTGTTAAAAATCAAAAATATAATCGGCACTACATCAGCTCTTAAATACATTCTAAAACAAGATGGCAGCGCCCATGGATGTCAAAGCAAAATATGATATGGACTTCAAGGTATTTCAAGGTATATTATACTGGGGTATGTATTAGGAGAGTAGCAATCAATATAACAAAACAGGTCGTCGGCGGCTTAAACGTTACCTACCAGAATTATATCGAATATCTCTCTACACAACCGAGCCAACTATTAGTGTCACGTGTCGTTGTTTACAATTTTAAGGACGTGGACAGCAGTGGTCTTCCTTTGTGTTAAAGCAACATGTCACTCAATCGTTTTAGAGTTGATATCTCAACGAATGGCAGTAGGATCAATCTCTATTTTAGATTGGGGCTGAACCAGTCTTCAAAATTGAACCCGTGCGAAACATTTTGTCACCGCATCATTTTCAGAACACGTCGATCTATGTCATACTCATAATGGTGCAAATGTTTCAAATCTCTTGCTTGTATTGGACATCGCACTGAACAACTAAGGTCATATGACGATGGGGTTTGTACAGCGAACATTGAAGTGTCTTTGTATTTGTTTTTGAAGGTTTATACTCACCCTTGTATACTGGACTTTTCAGATTGCTGACGATATGCTCAAAGTTTGCATTTGGTTGGTCTACAATCTGTATTGAAAATACAAAGCTAGATAGAGGCAAACAAATATGAAACAGGGGAAAAAAAAGAAGAAAAAAAAAACGGTTTTATTTTAAAGAGAGTCTATTTAAAGGTTTTAAAAATACCGAAAATATGCATTTTTCTTCCAGATTCCATTTTTGAGTTCAAAAATGGACCACGCCTATCATGTTGAGTTTTGGTAGCTGTACCAGAGTCCCAGTTTGTATGTAGTTGCCCTATATAATTGCCAAAAGCAAACTGCGGGCGTTTCCCCCTGCTTGTCTTATACAATCAAATTTGATGCGCATTTGTTGTCATTTTTTAGAATTAAGAAAATAAAAAACATGCAAAGAACGCTTATCAGGCGGTCCATGGAATATAGTCACCCATTCCCTCTACACTTCCAAAATTTTACGAGCCTCCATCTATATTTCTTTGGACCGTAACCATGTGGCTGTCGGAGGACCTGGGACGCCCCCCCCCCCAACCCCACCCACGCACACACTCATCTCCTTTTCTCAATCCGTCCGTGTTTGTCTGGAAATGCGTAGAATATAAATACAGAAGATTGATTGATTGATGCAAACCTCCGACCTTCGGCGAGTACTTAGCAACTCTTCCACATATTCCGATCAACTGAAAAATCTACTCAGATTTAATAAAAATTATTTGGTCTGTGTGGGATTCGAACCCACGCAGCATAGGTGGAGGGCCTGTGTCGAACTGAGGGACTATATCTGTAACCCTCTGAGCCCCTGATGCCCCAAATAAACAAGAGTTCACTATATCGCCAATGAACGCTCAACATGCCAAAAAGTGTTTGGAACACAATTAGTTAAATTGCCTTGACAGAAATGTGTTATTTCGTTGACAGTTGCTTTAATTTTACTTAGTATATAATCCAGCGACATGAAAATGATCTCCTCGCAGGAATTAAAAGACGACAAAACGATACCTCATACAGGACTCCAAGAACAGCCAATCCGTCTGGTGTATTCACGGCTTCGCTTAAATTAGCATATTCCATCGAATAATGAACTATATGCATCTGAAAAACGAAAACAAAATCACAAGCGGTTTGATGAAGGTTATTATTGTGAGGCGTGGAGAAGGCGTGATCTAGGCGTGATCCTAGATGGATCAACGGACCGTTTCACGAAGCCATCGTAAAGTGCCATCTATCGCAGTTGCCATGACGTCATATCTCTTCACTGTGATACGACTGCTTTGTGAAACGTCTCGCTGGTTCTTGCCATAAATGGTGATTTCCTATCGCCAGAATGTTGCCCTTTATGATCACAATCGTTTCTGCAGCATCGGTTTGCCAACAATCTCCCTACACCAATGATTGTATTGGTCGGTGCAGACTTTCAAGGGGGTGCTTAACTTTTTTCTTGTTGTATATATGAAAATGGTAAGGAAAAGCCTTAACGAGATTTAGGTAATTAGCCACAAATCAAAACGTTATAACATTACCACAAATGGAAAATGAAACTGTATCCTGTAACATAAAAGTTAAAAACATCCCATAAACGAATAAAGTCTATACCAAGAAACTAGAAGTAAATGAAACTAAATACCCTTTATGCGTCAGCGAAAAAGCTTGTTTAATATATCTGCTTTTCGCGTGATCACTTTTTATTGCGATATCCCTCGGTTCTATCAGCTAGGTAACATGTGTGTATCACGGTGAGATTGGATTCACCTTTCGATATATCTGAAATGGTATGTGTCTAGCAATGTATAGCGTATCAGAACACAATCCAGTCTTTATGGCAGATTTATAGCATATTTTCGAGACAATTTAGCTGCAAAAGTATTATACGTCCGAGAATAGACGTATCTTTTTCGTTTCTTGTATTGAACCGAGTTTTGTCAGGCTTTTTACACAAAAGTTTTTTTTATTGCTTACGTAAGCTTGTCCTAGACTCCATAGTTGTCCTTTGTGTTTTGGCTTTAGACTCCGTATTTGGATATATCTTGTCAATAGATTTCAAAAAAGAAAAACTATGTTTTTTATTGTTTAACGCTTGACAAAATCCAAAAGAAAATTTCCGTGTATATGAGAAATGTAGTATAATTAATAAAAAAGTATCGTCTCCGTCACAGCCCAGTTAGCTTCATTGCGGACGTCATTGTAATCAAACGTTATTAAACATATTCAGGTTAAATAGTCAAGCTGCCGTAAACACTATTCATGGAATTTAAATGATATAAACATAAAACGACACAGGTTGCAGGATGTCAGAAACATCAAACAATTCTCAATCGCCCTCAGTAGAAGTGTCATCATGTGCCCGCCGAAGGTTGAGCATTTCCCATAGGCAAAGAGAGCCCTCAGTAGAAGTGTCATCATGTGCCCGCCGAAGGTTAGGCATTTCCTAGGCTAAAGCCTAGCGCACACGAGAGGCGCCGGCTGAGCTACCGGCTACGCGTGGCTGAGAGCTAAGCTGTTTCCCCCGTGTGCGCGTAAATTTTGGTGAGATTTTCGCCTCTCGAGGCGGTGAGGAAAGTATTTAGCATGTTTGATATTTTCTGCCTCTCGTGGCAAGAATCTCACCGTGTGCGCATAACGTAAGCTGCCGGCTGAGCTGAGAGGAGGGATAGTCCAATCGCGTGTGCCTATTAAATCATGTGACCACTTAGAATATTACGTAACACGGGTAGTGACACTTGTGTAGATCAGTGAACTTGGGTGACAAGGAACTGGCCTCAGCCGAGAGCTCATCGTCTGCGCTGAAATCTGTAGCTGCTCCCTTGGCCACGCGTGCCTTGTAGCTCAGCCGGCGCCTCTCGTCTGCGCTAGGCTTTAGAGAACGGTTTCCTTCCCCACTTCATTTGACAGCGACGCGATAGACGCGAATAATTTTGAGTGCGACGTAAAACATCTATCAATTAGTAAAATGCATATACAGCTTTCAATAGAAAGCTACAAGAAAGAAAATATCATTTTTAATTAAAATTTTACAAAAATTTGAAAGCCTATTTTCCAAAGTCAAATTTCAATTTGAAAAGAAGCAGGTCAACGAAACAGGCTATTTGACATTGTTTTTAGATATGAGAGACCTAGTTTGTTTGCTTTAACTCTTATTTTAAGTGTTTTTGGTATTTGTTGACGTTCAAACATTGTAGCTTTTTTATTTGTAAATACCCAACGGCCATTAAAATATAATTAGATTATGACAAAAACATTGCTTACATGTAAAAGTACAAAATAATAAGGTCGCGTCAGCTGCCGAAAATCTTTTTCATAAATTTTAGTGGCGAGAGATGTTGAGGATTTGATTTCGTTTGCGATGCGACTGCTTTGTGAAACGAGCCCCAGACTGTCATCTACAGTTGATCAGTGTCTCTTGCTTACCTCCATGGGTTGCGGTGATCCATTAATGGTGTGTTCCGAGCCACGTCTATCATCCAGTCCCCAGTGGAAATGAAACTGAGCAGCTTTATACTGAGCCGGTAGGCCCCCTTCTTCCACATACATATCAGCAGCAAGATCTATCTGAGCTGAGAATAAATCAATGTATACAAATAATGCCAGAATCGGCGTTAAGATCTATCTGGCGCCGGTTGTTCAAAACAAAATTAACTGCCGTTAAGCTGATTTTCTATTGAACAACCGGTCCCTGAACTAAAAATAAAGTCATACAAATAACGTCGGTATCGGCGTTAAGATCTATCTGAACTAGAAATGAATTCAGACAAATAACGTCGGTATCGGAGTTAAAATATATCTGAACTAGAAATGAATTCACACAGATAACGTCAGTATCGGCGTTAAACTCTATCTGAACTAGAAAGGAATCCATACAGGTTATATCTGAGTTGAAAATAAAATCGTACAAATAATAACAGCGTGGTCGTTAATATATATCTGAGTTGGAAATAAAGCCGTACAAATAATGCCGGTATTAGCGTTAATATCTGAGTTGGAAATAAAGCCGTACAAATAATGCCGGTATTAGCGTTAATATCTGAGTTGGAAATAAAGCCGTACAAATAATGCCGGTATTAGCGTTAATATCTGAGTTGGAAATAAAGCCGTACAAATAATGCCGGTATTAGCGTTAATATCTGAGTTGGAAATAAAGCCATACAAGCAATGCCGGTATTAGCGTTAATATCTGAGTTGGAAATAAAGCCGTACAAATAATGCCGGTATTAGCGTTAATATCTGAGTTGGAAATAAAGCCGTACAAATAATGCCGGTATTAGCGTTAATATCTGAGTTGGAAATAAAGCCGCACAAATAATGCCGGTATTAGCGTTAATATCTGAGTTGGAAATAAAGCCGTACAAATAATGCCGGTATTAGCGTTAATATCTGAGTTGGAAATAAAGCCGTACAAATAATGCCGGTATTAGCGTTAATATCTGAGTTGGAAATAAAGCCGTACAAATAATGCCGGTATTAGCGTTAATATCTGAGTTGGAAATAAAGCCGTACAAATAATGCCGGTATTAGCGTTAATATCTGAGTTGGAAAAAAGCCGTACAAACAATGCCGGTATTAGCGTTAATATCTGAGTTGGAAATAAAGCCGTACCAATAATGATAGCATGGGCATTAAACTATATCTAAGCTGTTAATACAATTGTATAGAAATGTATGTATCGGCGTTTAGAACTATCTGAGTTTGAAGTAAAGGCATTTTTTTTTACTTTGCGCCTTTTACGCCTTCTTCTCAATACGCTAAATTATTCCACCCGCCATTTTGTAAAATTATATAAACATCAATCCCTCAATCCCCCGAAATGCTTTGCGCGTTAATTCCAAGTGACGTCATCAAACAATCGGTCAATAGGCCAAAAGCCTAATGACGAAAAATGATGGGGTGAAAGTGGGATCTTCTTTCGAGTGACGGCTTTGTTAAGTCCGTGTATAGCTACACATATAACTTCCCACCTATTCTTTTTTGTGCAGGTTAATTTTTATGCGCCATTGTAAATCCGTCATATGACGTCATTAAGCAATCCGTCTATTGCATTGAACGCCCATGCGGCATATTAAGACCAGTGCGATTTATCGTACCGACTTGTAGCATGCGAATGAAGTAGATTGTTTTTATCCCGTGTGACGCGAACGCTATTTGCGCTCTTCCACATACGGCGACCGAGTGAACCCGCGCCTCATCGATGGATAGTCTGTGTGGGACTGTTGGACGATCGCTCTAACCCAATGGACTATCGAGGCCCCTCGTAAATGTGACTTGTCAAGACAGCATAAGCTTTAGAAATTGATTAAAGATCGAATTATTTACACTCAAATCAAACATGTTGGTTTAGTCTATCAGCTGTATAAACCAAAATAAGTCAGGCACGGCTGGAAGTCAATTAATTCATTTATTAATTCATTTCAGACGGATATATCTTCTGAACACTATAACTTTTTAACTATGAGCCAGTTACAGGAAATGAAGATCAACAGAATAACACCTTATATAAAGCCCTAATATTGGATCTAGACCTTGACATATTTATATAGTAAGTATAGTATAGAGATTCTTTCAGCATCAAGATCTATCTGAGCTGAGAATAAATCAATGTATACAAATAATGCCAGTATCGGCGTTAAGATCTATCTGGCGCCGGTTGTTCAAAAAAAAAAATTAGCTGCCGTTAAGCTGATTTTCTTTTGAACAACCGGCCCCTGAACTAGAAATAAAGTCATACAAATAACGTCAGTATCGGCGTTAATATCTATCTTAACTAAAAATTAATTCATAGAAATAATGCCGGTATCAACGTTAAAATCTATCTGAACTAGAAATGAATGCATACAAATAACGTCGGTATCGGAGTTAAAATCTATCAGAACCAGAAATGAATTCATACAGATAATGCTGGTATCGGCGTTAATATCTATCTGAACTAGAAATGAATTCATACAAATAACGTCGGTATCAACGTTAAAATCTATCTGAACTAGAAAGGAATCCATACAAATAACGTCGGTATCGCCGTTAAAATCTATCTGAACTAGAAAGGAATCCATACAGATAATGCCGGTATCGGCGTTAATATCTGAGTTGAAAATAAAACCGTACAAATAATGACAGCATGGGCATTAAACTATATCTAAGCTGTTAATACAATTGTATAGAAATGTATGTATCAGCGTTTAGAACTATCTGAGTTTGAAGTAAAGGCATTTTTTTTTACTTTGCGCCTTTTACGCCTTCTTCTCAATACGCTAAATTATTCCACCCGCCATTTTGTAAAATTATATAAACATCAATCCCTCAATCCCCCGAAATGCTTTGCGCGTAAATTCCATGTGACGTCATCAAGCAATCGGTCAATAGGTCAAAAGCCTAAAGACGAAAAATGATGGGATAAAAGTGGGATCTTCTTTCGAGTGACGGCTTTGTTAAGCCCTTATATAGCGACACATATAACTTCCCACCTTTTCGTTTTTGTGGAGGCTGATTTCTATGCGCCATTGTTAATCCGTCATATGACGTCATGAAGCAATCCGTCTATTGCATTGAACGGCCATGGAGCATATCAAGACCCGTGCGATTTGTCGTACCGACTTGTAGCCTTCGATCGAAGTAGATTGTTTTTATCCTGTGTGACGCGAACGCTATTTGTGCTCCGCGTTCCGCGCTCTATCGTTTTGCGTGTCTGACTAATAACGCAAATCTGTAAATCTGGATCTCGAATAAAATTTCCTTTTTCTTTATGGTTGATCGCCATTAGATGAGAACACATAGACTAAAAAGAGATATAAGCTGCCAAAATTAGGACTTTCTTCGTTTTTGCGATTGATTGATGTTAGGCCTATACGCCGCACTCCAGATTATTTCACTTATATGGCGTTACCAGTTATAGTAGGGGAGGAAACCCCCGACCCTCGGCGAGTACTACGTCGCAACTCTTCCACATACGGCGACCGAGTGAACCCGCGCCTCATCGATGGAGAGTCTGTGGGGGACTGATGGACGATCGCTCTAACCCACTGGACCATCGAGGCGCCTCGTAAATGCGACTTGTCAAGACAGCATAAGCTTAAGAAATCTATTAAAGATCGAATTATTTTCACTCAAATCAAACATATTGGTTTTGTCTATGTAAAAACCAAGATAAGTCGGGAACGGCTGGAAGTCAATTCATTCATTCATTAATTCATTTGAGACAGATGTATTTTCTGAACACTATAACTTTTTAACTTAGAGCTAGTTACAGACTTACAGTAAATGAAAATGGACAGAAACAGAAGAACACCTTAATATAACGCCCCAATATCGGATCTAGACCTTGACATAGTTATATAGTAAATGTAGAGATTCTTTCTGAGAGATATTTCTTCTTTAACTTATTCAATGCAACTCCATTTATTCTCCGGCGATTGTGTGTCCCTGGTCACGGTAAATACTGTATTTTTTCCCTTTTACCTTTGAGTTGGGTCTGGAGTTTATAGTTAACTTCCCGATGCTCTTTATCTTTGGGGGCGTTTGCATCTAGCACCCCCCCCCCCCCCCCTACACACACACAATGGTGCCCTTGGTTTGCTGATATTTTGTTAACGTTTGACAGCTTGCGCTATTTTTTTCAAATGGTAAGTACATGAAATCGTCCTGATACTTAAGTAGGTATGTAGGTGATTCTGCCGGAAAATCCAAGAATGTGACGAAACCCTAGCCTTGAATGAAGCAGTCGTAATTGAAACCAAAAACATTGCTTTTTGTCAAGCCACTCCATAGAAGACTCTATTTAGACCTACTTGATATGTGTCTTGATATATTGTTTGGAAAATTCTTCGTCAAGACCCAATAGCTATGGACTTCCGAGTTTGAGCCAACTGACCTAATTACCGTCTTATTTTGTGCATGATTTTCCGCCATTTTCCATCACTCCATATATAATTTGCTTGTTTGGTCCCATGATTTAAAACGGATCCAAAGTCTGAGGTCAATCACACAATGGCCGCGTCCCGCTCCGCTTATTGAGGGTCGATGACACGAGGTGGTGTTGGGTTTACTTTGGACGTAAATAAGTCACCAACAAAGGACGATAGAATGTAATGACGTATTTGTTGTAAGAATGCGCCATAAAATATATAATCCTTCAAAAGATACTGGAACATTTGTCTTTCCCTGGTGTCAAATTTCTGGGTCTCCCATCAAGACATACTGGAGCAGTACGAACATGAAACTCAATGGAGACATTCTCCAAAACGTAATATTAGTTAGGGCAAGTCCCTAGTAGACTTCTTGACCCGCAAAAATCTGAACCTATAAAGGATAAGTTACTCGGATTATTTGAACCTAATACAAATACGAGACGGACTTCGAGTGAGGTTCAAGTTCTTTGAAGAACATAATGATTGACGTGGGAAAAATGCATTTAGTGTGTGGTCTGTAAGAGATGGAACAGCGTTCGAAAATTAATCAAAATCAAAATAACCTAGACGAGCGTTGATCCATTTTTGGCCAAAGTTAATTCAAAACAGTACATTCTCGAGATATGGGGCACTAAAAAGCGGAAGAGAAAATCGAGCTCATTGCCCGGAGGATTGATTGATTGATTGATTTACGCCGCACTCAAGATTATTTCACTTATATGGCGGTGTTACCAGATTTAGTAGGGCAGGAAATCCCCGCATTTCGGCATGTACCTGGCAACTCTTCCACATACGGCGGTCGAGTGAAAAATTCAGAGTGCGAGTCCCTGTGTCGGACTGATGGTCAGTGATTCTACCCGACTGGGTGAATAATTTGTCTATGAGTATCGACCGTCCGAACGAAGATGATGGGCAGTGAATTAATCCCTTTGGCTCTCTATAGAGTTGATTAGCTTGTGATTTTGCATACATCTTCTCGATCATGGAAGATTTTAACTTAGCTTGAGAGCATGTATTGCATAGGTCTTATAAAACGATCCATGCGGGGTAAAACAGAAATTTAACCCTGTTCACGCATTCAATGAAGTCCCTAATATCTTGCGCGAAATAATCTTCAGTGCGGCGAATCCAAAACACCAAAGCCACAGGTATAAATATATATAAAATAAGTGCAGAATAATTCTCAACAATTCGAGGAAATTTATAAATATAACATTTAGCTGTAGTTACCAGAATGTCCATTATTTGTGAGCATGGGGTTCCTTAACAGTGTATCATATCCAGCCATCTTGAGCTTCCCCAACTTCCCGTTCAGGATGACCTCGTTCGTCTCAATGTCTATGGGAGATTGTTTCTTCCCACCACAGTGATAATATTCCTTGTACCAGGTAGCAGGACCTTTGGAAAAAGACAATGGTATTGGGTAATTTGCATGGTACATTGACCATCTGGCTTAAAAAGACATATCGCCTACGTTTGCTGCGATCCATGGAAGTTAGGGGCCATCTGGAAACATCTTGATATAAACATCAGTCCAATATCACACAGTTGAACAATATCATTATTTTAGTTGCTCGGCGCATGCCCCTTTAAAATGACGTTTTAATGATACAATGGGACGTTCTTTTTGTAGACCAAGTTGTGAAACACACAGACCTGGAGCCTGTTTCACATCACAAAGCGGCGTAGCGTAAGTTTTTACGTAAATGCGTTAGCAACTCATACTGTAGAGATACGTTAGTATGAAAGTTACGCAAAAAATACATCTACGCCGTTATGTGAAACAGGCTCCTGTAACCTGTAATGGTGTCTTCCAGAGCGAAGCTATATGCCTACGATAGGTGCTACAATTGACTTATCATTTGGCAAGACATATTCTGTACCCTTTAAGCCCCCCCCCCCCCCCCCCCCCCCACACACACACACCTCCCTCTCCAATCTTCCCTGAGTGCCTAGATGTGATGCAAACGTAAGCCGGAGT
This sequence comes from Lepidochitona cinerea, assembly GCA_963971465.1. NCBI lineage: Eukaryota > Metazoa > Mollusca > Polyplacophora > Chitonida > Tonicellidae > Lepidochitona > Lepidochitona cinerea. The sequence continues at coordinate 30,583,373 of OZ020561.1, forward strand.
TTTAGGCACACTGGAAATCCCATTTAGAATGATGCCTTGGCTTATCCATAAATTCAGTCAGAGCTTTTGAATCCAACCGGAAAACAAAATTATTCAAATTGAAATAAAAACAATAATCCAGCGACTATAATATATGAACAAGTTTTTAGTTTTTCGCCAAAGTTTATTTGAATCTACAGAGATATGTGTTGATTAATGTTGTCTTAGGCTTTTGCTCTATTTTTACTTTAAAGTGCATGAGCTGCCAAAATGTTGATATTTTGACGTTTAAACAGAATGATGAAATTATTGGCCATTTTTCTCAAGACGTATAATTCAGAGGCTTTTTAGTGCTTCTAGTCTCGAGAATGTAGCATAAAGTATTGCTTTGAGCTAACTTTGGCTTAGAATGAATGAATGGTCGTCCCGGTTATTTAAATTTTGTTTACTCGTATAGGCCTTAGATTTTATCAATTTCCCTCATTCCAAGGTCAATCATTTAGTTTTTCGATGGCCTTCAAAGCCTCTTACTGTAGTGACGATCAGAAAGTATGAAAACAGTGTGAATTATGGCAGCTCGTGCCACTTTAAATAAAAATCAATCGAGCAAAAAACACATTCGTGCTATCTGGCATAAAGTCTTTTTAAATTATAGAAACCTTATACAATTGAAAGTTCATTTTATAGGCCACGTTGTCAAATACATAAACATGTAACCTTGTGTACGTCGGCCTTTCAAAAAAATCACTCTTCCATAAACTCAATCCGGTGTGATGTCAACGGAACAATGGCAAGAACCGTTTATCTGGTGAGACGCACCACTCACGAACGATCTATTCTATGGGAAAGGTCTTTGTGTGAATAGATTGCCTTGTAGACCAGTAAATAAGGAATTAAGTCAGGTCAACTTTGTAAACGTCAAAATCATGTTAGGCGAAAAGTACAACTCTAAAACTAACTATAGTCTATTTCACATAGTAATTGTAACATGTTATGTGACATAAATCTACTGAAAATGTTGACAGTTTAATAGACGCAGTACCATGCAGCCTCCCGAGATACAGCCTCCGTCATCTTCTGGAAACAATGGACGACTATACTAGGATTGATTGATCGTTTGACTGATGCCGCTCCCAATATTATTTCACTTGTGTCGAAGCGTTACCAGGTCACCTTCATTCTTCATTCTGGGCAAATAGGGAACGACCGCGTGAAAAATCCACTCAGAATTTTTTCAATTCTTAACTGACCGTGATTCGTTGATGGAAAGCCTGTTTTGTACTGAGAGACTACAGCCTCATCCCAACGTGCTATACCTCTCCGCCAGCGCCAGGTGTTTTCGCCAAATGTTCAAAACCAAAAGGTTAAGCCTAGCGCAGACGAGAGGCGCCAGCTGAGCTACAAGGCACGCGTGGCCAAGGGAGCAGCTACAGATTTCAGCGCAGACGATGAGCTCTCGGCTGAGGCCAGTTCATTGTCACCCAAGTTCACTGACGTACACAAGTGTCACTACCCGTGTTACGTAATATTCTAAGTGGTCACATGATTTAATAGGCACACGTGATTGGACTATCCCTCCTCTCAGCTCAGCCGGCAGCTTACGTTGTCCGCACACGGTGAGATTCTTGCCACGAGAGGCAGAAAATATCAAACATGCTAAATACTTTCCTCACCGCCTCGAGAGGCGAAAATCTCACCAAAATTTACGCGCACACGGGGGAAACAGCTTAGCTCTCAGCCACGCGTAGCCGGCAGCTCAGCCGGCGCCTCTCGTGTGCGCTAGGCTTAGACTCAGAGTCTTGGCATTGTGACGTTACAAATATCATGACGTTACACAGCTTTTTTACTGAGCTTGTTTAACCTTTTCGAACGTTTGGACCATAGAACGTGTTTTAGTTCTATGGTTTGGACTACACACGTGCAGCTAGCGGAGAGGTCAAACTGACACTCTAGGCATGAGATTGATTGATTGATTGATTGATGTTTTACGCCGTACTCAAGATTATTCCACTTATATGGTGGCGTTGCCAGGTTTAGTGAGGGAGGAAACCGGGATCATTGCCTGGAAGAAACCCCGACCTTCGGCGAGTACCTGACAACTCTTCCATATATACGGCGACCAAGTGAAAAATCCATTCTGAAATTTCTCAATTCTTATTTAGTTTAATTGTGATTCGAACCCGCGCCGTATAGATGGAAGGTCTGTGTGGGACTGAGTGACTATCACTCTAACCCACTGGACCACCGAGGCCCCCAAGGCATGATAATGACACAATTTCATCCCAATTTAGATGAGTATAGTATATCAAGCTTAGGCTATAGTTTTAATTAGTTTGACGACCCTCTTATATAATATAAATATTTCAACAAGAATGTAAGTAGGATAATAGGATAATCATCCAATAACTTAAAGAATTATTAATTACTCGATTAACTTATTTAGTAATAACTTCAATTAATTAATTAATAACATGCTGAACTTCATAATAACTGAAATTACATTTATTAATGATATCACTTAAATTAATCAATATATTAATTCATCAATTCCTAAATTACTATTTAAACTAATACAATTTAATAAAATAGTTCTATTCATTTAATTAATGAAAGCAATTAATTAATTAGATAACAAATAAATTAATTCATTTCATTATTTATTGATTTATTGGTGTAGTTTTATCGGTCACTTCAATCACTTGCCGTATGTGGGAGAGTTGCCAGGTACTCGCCGAAGGTCGGGGGTTTCATCCGGGCACTGAGCCCGGTTTCCTCCCCCCCCCCCTCCCCCCCACTAAACCTGGCAACGCCTCCATATATGTGAAATAATCTTGAGTGCGGCCTAAAAACATCGATCAATGTATACTTACTAGCTGGTATAGTATGTAGAGTAATTGAAGAAGAAAAAATGTTTGACTTACTGTGTTCCCCTTCATAGCTCCATTCAGTCACTGTAAAAGTGTGACAAAATAAATAACTGATAACGTTACGAAATTTAATCATGTAGACACTATCCATATAACAATACGAAAATGATATAATTGGGACATTAATGGATACACTTTTTGTGATTAAATTGACACAAGCATTTCAAGGAGATTGAAATTTTGAGGTGTTTTTACTTGATAGCCTTATGCTAGAGGAGAAATAACTTCTTTTTTCATCGTTGAGAATTTTTTTTTTTTTTGGTTTTGGGAAAGAACGTGAATAAGTGGACATCTACATAGCTTTTTCATACAAAATGCATTTATTATACAAACGTAAGTCAGTAGAAATGAGCAAAGAAACTCCCTCGGTGAGATAGAGATCGCAATGTAAACCCTTGCTAATTAAGCTGCTAATTACAAAATCTACCATCATAAAGAAACCAATTTATGATATATTTACAGTACAATCGAATGATAAAGAAAAGGACCAACAAAACAGTCAACAGTCCGAACAAACTAGAAAATAGCATTTTGTCATTAATACTGAACACATAGCACATACAAACACATATCTAATCCAACGAGGCGCAAAACGTCAGAAATGAAACTGTTTCTATGAGGTGCGTGTAGCACAAGGCGTTACAGAGGACTGCGGGTAAATTAAGGTCAAGCATATTGTCAGGATAAATCCAAGAATCAGTGATCTGAAAAAAACCAAAACCCACAAACCACCAGCTCGCCACTCATCTGATGGCTGAATGTAAGCGTTCAAGCAATTGTTTTTTGTTCCATTCTGCTTATTTGAGCAAAAACTCACCAACAAGTTATAAAAAATACACCAGGGGAGATGACTCTAAAGAAAATTGCAATTAAAGAGAGTTATGCCCCCTCAGTGAAGGACGATTAGCCTCTATGATGTTGAGAATCTAACATACGTATTTGTGGTAATATAGCACAAAAAAAAAAACGAAAAAAAAAACCCACATAGACACAAGATTTCTCGGCTAGACTCGGGAGTAATTTATATAAAGTGTATGAATATTTTATATAGAATCTACGGAGGCGTGTTCGTACGGAAGCGCATTAGGGCCAGGTGAATAAAATGTGTATCTCTTATTTTGGAGATACTAACTCCGAATTAGAGCGCTTAATTCGGAGAAAGTAACGCCGAATTAGCAGCTAATTGGGACTTAGTAACTCCAAATTAACGGCTATTTCGGAGTTAGTAACTTCAAATTAGGAAAAAGGAACTCCGAATTATAAACAATTTTTTTTCATCAGCTTATCTGAGCAAAGTTGGCGCACATCATTCAACAGAACGTATGTATGTATTATCTGAGCAAAGCTCTCTAGCGAGGTATGAAAAATACCATAGAGAAAAATACACGAGGAAGGGAGGCGACTCTTAATATAATTGCTTTTAAAGAGAGTTATACCCCCTCTATGCAGAGACCAATGTAGGATTCTGTAGTAATGTATATATATATTTATGAACACTAAAACACACAGGCCCAGGGGAAACCCTTTTGCCTAAAAAAAACCATGCATATAAGTTTCTAATTGTGTTAAAAAGGGGTATATCACTTAGACCATAACGGTCTAAGTGATATACCACTGTGGTTATGCCTAATCATAAGATGCTGCAATAAACTATAACCACTGATATTTCATTTGATTGATAAACGACAAGAGTTTGGCTTTAGTCAGTAGAATTCTCTCGAACACTTTGTAATATATTGAAGATGTACCTGAATATGTATGGGAAGAATATCAGTCATGGGATCAGAAAGCGAAAATTTTGATTCCCCCAAAAATATCTGGGTAGTATAATATTTAGCAGACATGAAGCTGCGCTAACCAAAACCCGTCGGGCCTAGAGCTTTTTTCCTTAAAAAGCACGTTGTGAGTCACAAGAATTTAGACCCAGCAACATTCAATTTGAATATGCTTCCTATTCATATAATTCAGACTATATGGTAATAAGATAATTCAGCATTGGATGTACATGTAAGAAGGATCGTACTTACTTACGGACGGACGGACGGACGGACAGACAGACATTAATGACAATGACTGCATGCTTCATTAGTTGAAATACATGAGCATGTATATCTAGTGCGTGTAGTTGAAATAAAACCAAAACAAATTACAAATATATATAGGAAATAAGTCATACAATAGTTGCAAAGGGGCATTCGTTTTCAGTAGTCTTCCTACTCATACTGAGTACCTTTCAAGCACGTTTCATTCCGGTAGCTCAATTAGTTTTCGAGACAATTCGCTAACGGACGTACGTACATGGCGACGACAATATCCTTCGGCCAACTTTTGGCCGAGGGGTACAAATGGCATCGCACACGGTTAGCTTTAAATATATGGGGTCTGTATATTTTAAAAAGATTTTTTCTTGTCGCGCCATTTCAATCCCATCTGGGCTATGCCTACATGAAAGTTAGGGTCGCCCCTCTTTTTAACTTTGTTGATTTCAAGTCTAATATTATAACACTTTTCTGGTGTAGAGGTGCTTTTTATGTTATGACTGTGTCCCCTACCCCGCCCCCAAATATGAAGGTTTTTGGGGAACTGAAGGTTCCCAGCGCGGAAAAAACTTATCTCCGAGATGTAAACATTCCACTGTGGTGAAAAGGCTCCCATTGTGGAGAAAACATTTCCATCTTGGGAAAACTTTTGGTTTAAATATATTTATTGTTTAATAGGAGCGCAGTAAGCCAAAGCTTGTTAGTGCGTCTCCTTACACAGGTGTTTATACAGAATGAAAGAATGAAAGCATTGTAATAAATAAGTTATAAACATTGTAATAAATAATTGCAATAAAAAAAGAAATAAAATGAATAAAGTGATGTTGCTCTCTTTGTCTCTGGATCTCTATAGCTGAAGTCGTTTGGTCTCTCCGGGAATGAGAGAAGAAAAAAAAATAAAAACAAATAGATATAAAAAATAAAAAAATATTTTGGCATGGAAATTATTGGTTTAAATATTTAATGTAGGAAGGAAAGAAAAAAAAGAAAAGAAAAGAAAACATCAAAAACGATATGTGGTGGCTACATATTTACCTAGTACTTTTTGAATATCAATATTTTCCTGAGTAGATTTATTATGATCTCCAGATACGTGTCGGGAGCTAAAGGGGGTGGGGGAGGTTGATTGATTTGTATTAATGTTTCAGATTTGATCCTTCGGAGTAACTTAACATAATACCCCCGGTGAGAAGAGCCGTAAAAAGACAGAACATGCCTGATTAAAAATTCTACAGAACTACAGTTTCTACAGAACATAAAAACTCGAGACTTTGAAAGTGTCGGAGGATGATATGACCCAGCATGTAACAGCTGATGCGTGTCAATAGGTTTGAAGAATACTTTGTAATCTAGCTACCCAGTCGTGTGATATTTATGAACAGGAGACCACTTAAAGTGAGATGAATTCTCAAATATTTGGACAATTTTGTTGAAACAGAATCACATGTAGTTAATTATTTGTCATTTTTATTTAGAAGTAGTCCTACATAATAAGAGCTTTCTGCTGATACAAATCTAGCAGATGTACTGACTCAATGTAGTTTTACAAGCCATAAAACTCTAAAATGTCTGCATCCGGGTTACTTGATTTGTCTTCGTTATTTCCACACATTGACTTAGCCCATTTGTTTTTATTTCAACATCTATCCTTTCATTTTCCAAGGCACTTCAAGTGTTCAGTTTCTCAATTCTCTCGAAATTCTTCTAAAAAATCGAATTTTGACAGCTAGTGCCTTTTGAATTATATGTACCATTCCTTACGGCATTATATAAAATACTTGTGGCCCCCATATATTGTATCTGTGCCCGAATTTACTGGGTGATAATCTTACACAATTAAACTCTGTATGTATGAGACACGTGAGCAGATTAATTTTCTGGTTCGTTGTGCGTGGACCTTTTTGGCTTGCTTTTTAATCCGACCCTTTCATGATCTTCCAACCGTTTCAGACCTGAAGTGTTTAAGCAGAGCGTGAGCCAATTTTAAAAAAAAGTCGGATATACTTATAAAAAAGTCATCCATAACATTGAACAGCTCAACCGTTTCTAATGCATTATTTTTGTTAAAAAAACCCTCAAAATTCTAAATGAAAGAATTTACTTAGGCCTAGTCAAAAATATATCGCCTCAGCTCAGGTGTGCTTGTGATTTTTTTCCTCTATTTTCCATGTATGCTTGTCCCGAAGGTATGTTGTTATTAAAATAAACATTAACCAGATTGAAAACATACTGAAAAACCTTGAAATGAGCTAGTACCTTTGAGCAATAAACTTGCTTAAAGACAGTCAAAAACACTAACAACCCCACTCCCATCCATACCTCGCAAATTATATACATGTAAATACTTTTTTTTAAATCGTAGAACTCGGATTCGAAATCTGGAAAAATTGATCCACGGAATCAATGCTATCAATATTAACGGTAAAATAAAAACCGGCCATGATGTGAAGACTTCCTCATCAGAATACAAGAGATCAGTGAACCAATCTTGGCGACCACCATAGATCACTATCAGAAAGTGAGGCTGCTTGTAAAAAGAAGAAAAACAAAATGGCCAGCGGTCGCCATTTTGAATATCCATATGAGCAAAAAAGTTCATAGTGCTCAACGAGACCATAGGGTGAACATGCGTACAGTTTTACTTAGATCCTCTCATTACTTCAGGAGAAAAGTGATACAAAGAAGAAAAACAAAATGGTCGCCTAGAGGACATTTTAATATGCAAATGAGCCCCAAAAAATATTTGTTGCACAAATATACCATAGAGAAAGTCTGCGTGTGAAATTTAAAGAAGATCCGACCAGCAGCTCTCTTGGAATCGCGATCGCAAGAGAAAAAAGTGATAAAAAGAAGAAAAACAAAATGGTGCCTAACGGCCATTTTAAATGAAAAGACGACCAAAAAATTGAGATTGCACAACTGTACCATATGGGGAACCAACACAAAAATATTTCATCAAGATCGGTGGTTTTCTAGACTCCGCGATCACAACCTATGTATGTCAAAATCACAAATTCGCGGCCAACGTCAATTTTAATACGCAAATGAGTGAAAGAAATATATGTTGCACACGACCAATAGTTCTCTTGGAATCGCGATGATAACAAAAGTTTACAGACACCGGACGACGGACGACGGACCACAGTCTGCCATCTGCCATGGTTATAGTTAGTAGAATATATGTAAAGTTTATCATTAATTCGTGTTATAGCTAGCCTATTAGTCGTCAGTTCGTGTCATAACTAACATATCTATCATCAATTCGTGCCATAGCAAACCTACATGTATTTATCTTCAGTTGGTGTCATAACTAACATATTTATCATCAATTCGTGCCATAGCAAACCTATTTATCTTCAGTTCGTGTCAAAACTAGCCGTTGTATCTTCAGTTCGTGTCATAACTAACATATATATGTCTTCTGTTCGGAGCATAAATAGCCTATTTATCTTCAGTTCGTATCATAACTAATCTATATATGTCTTCTGTTCGGAGCATAAATAGCCTATGTATCTTCAGTTCGTGTCATAACTAGCCTATATATTCTCAGTCCATGTCACAGCAAACCTATTTATCTTCAGTTCGTGTCATAACTAACCTATTTATCTTCAGTGCGTGTCATAACTAACTTTTGTATCCTCAGCCCATGCCATAGCAAACCTATTTATCTTCAGTTCGTGTCATAACTAACATATTTGTCTTCTGTTCGTATCATAAATAGCCTACTTATCTTCAGTTCGTGTCATAACTAACCTATATATTCTCAGTTCATGTCACAGCAAACCTATTTATCTTCAGTTCGTGTCATAACTAACCTTTGTATCCTCAGTCCATGTCATAGCAACCTATTTATCTTAGTTCGTGTCATAACTAACCTATTTATCTTCAGTTCGTGTCATAACTAACCTATTTATCTTCAGTCCATGTCATAGCAAACCTTTTTATCTTCCGTTCGTGTCAGAACTAACCCATTTATCCTCAATTCGTGTCATAAATAACACTTCAGTCCCCAGTTCGTGTCATAGCTAATATATTTATCCTCAGTTCATGTCATAGCAACCTATTTATCTTCAGTTCGTGTCACAGCAAACCTATTTATCTTCAGTTCGTGTCATAACTAACCTATTTATCTTCAGTTCGTGCCATAACTAACCTGTGTATCCTCAGTCCATGTCATAGCAAACCTATTTATCTTCAGTTCGTGTCATAACTAACCTATTTATCTTCAGTTCGTGTCATAACTAACATATTTATCTTCAGTGCGTGCCATAACTAACCTTTGTATCCTCAGCCCATGCCATAGCAAACCTATTTTTCTTCAGTTCGTGTCATAACAAACATATTTGTCTTCTGTTCGTATCATAAATAGCCTATTTATCTTCAGTTCGTGTCATAACTAACCTATATATTCTCAGTTCATGTCACAGCAAACCTATTTATCTTCAGTTCGTGTCATAACTAACCTTTGTATCCTCAGTCCATGTCATAGCAACCTATTTATCTTAGTTCGTGTCATAACTAACCTATTTATCTTCAGTTCGTGTCATAACTAACCTATTTATCTTCAGTTCGTGTCATAACTAACCTATTTATCTTCAGGTCGTGCCATAACTAAGCTTTGTATCCTCAGTCCATGTCATAGCAAACCTTTTTATCTTCCGTTCGTGTCAGAACTAACCCATTTATCCTCAATTCGTGTCATAAATAACACTTCAGTCCCCAGTTCGTGTCATAGCTAATATATTTATCCTCAGTTCATGTCATAGCAACCTATTTATCTTCAGTTCGTGTCACAGCAAACCTATTTATCTTCAGTTCGTGTCATAACTAACCTATTTATCTTCAGTTCGTGCCATAACTAACCTGTGTATCCTCAGTCCATGTCATAGCAAACCTATTTATCTTCAGTTCGTGTCATAACTAACCTATTTATCTTCAGTTCGTGTCATAACTAACATATTTATCTTCAGTGCGTGCCATAACTAACCTTTGTATCCTCAGCCCATGCCATAGCAAACCTATTTTTCTTCAGTTCGTGTCATAACTAACATATTTGTCTTCTGTTCGTATCATAAATAGCCTATTTATCTTCAGTTCGTGTCATAACTAACCTATATATTCTCAGTTCATGTCACAGCAAACCTATTTATCTTCAGTTCGTGTCATAACTAACCTATTTATCTTCAGTCCATGTCATAGCAACCTATTTATCTTAGTTCGTGTCAGAACTAACCCATTTATCCTCAATTCGTGTCATAAATAACACTTCAATCCCCAGTTCGTGTCATAGCTAATATATTTATCCTCAGTTCATGTCATAGCAACCTATTTATCTTCAGTTTGTGTCATAACTAACCTTTGTATCACAAGTTCATGTCACAGCAAACCTATTTATCTTCAGTTCGTGTCATAACTAACCTATTTATCTTCAATTCGTGCCATAACTAACCTTTGTATCCTCAGTCCATGTCATAGCAAACCTATTTATCTTCTGTTCGTGTCAGAACTAACCCATTTATCCTCAGTTCGTGTCATAAATAACACTTTAATCCCCAGTTCGTGTCATAGCTAATATATTTATCCTCAGTTCATGTCATAGCAACCTATTTATCTTAGTTCGTGTCATAACTAACCTATTTATCTTCAGTTCGTGTCATAACTAACCTATTTATCTTCAGTTTGTGCCATAACTAACCTTTGTATCCTCAGTCCATGTCATAGCAAACCTATTTATCTTCCGTTCGTGTCAGAACTAACCCATTTATCCTCAGTTCGTGTCATAAATAACACTTCAATCCCCAGTTCGTGTCATAGCTAATATATTTATCCTCAGTTCATGTCATAGCAAACCTATTTATCTTCAGTTTGTGTCATAACTAACCTTTGTATCACAAGTTCATGTCATAGCAAACTATTTTATCCGCAGTTCATGTAATAGCAAACCTATTTATCTTCAGTTCGTGTCATAACTAACCTTTCTATCTTCATTTCGTGTCATAACTAACATATTTATCCTCGGTTCACATGTCATAGCAAACGTATTTAAGTTCGTGTCATAACTAACCTATTTATCTTCAGTTCATGTCATAGCAAACTAATTTATCTTTAGTTCTTGTCATAACTAACTTATTTATTCTCAGTTCGTGTCATAACTAACCTTTTAATCTTCAGTTTAAATCAAAAATCTTTCTGTTAATTTCAAAATAGTTATTTAAGTGCATAGTTATACAGCTGAATTGCTCAAATAAAAACTCTATTTGTAACTCAAAATCAGTCAATTGTATTCTTCAAGTGTCCCACTTAACGTTAACATGTAGACCTACTTATGGTCTATAATAGACAGGTTTTAATATATCCCATTTTAGTAGCTTAACACTTGATCTTGTCAAAATTTGAAATTAAAGTTTCAATATATCTGTCTTTAAATGTCAGTCTGAGACAGATTTGGGTTGGCAAGACTTCCAAATATTGATTTGTCCTAATCAATCTTGCGGGTGGAGGGCATCAGGGCTATATATGCTATTTACATATATGAACCATATTGGGTGCATATATAACACAAACTGCTAAACAATAATCTTTAAGTGGCATGAACTGCCAAAATTTGATATTTTGACGTTAAAAGAGAATGTTGAAATTATTGGCTATTTTTCTCAAGACGTATAATTCAGAAGCTTTTTAGTGCTTCTAGTCTCGAAAATGTACGTTAAAGTATTGTTTTGAACTAACTTTGGCTTAGAATGAATGAATGGTCCTCCCGGTTATTTAAATTTTGTTTACCTTTCGAACACGTTTAGGTTCGTACGGGCCACATACTGTATGGATTTTCATCATTCCAACGCCAATCATTTAGTTTTTCGATGGCCTTCAAAGCCTGTTACTGTCGTGACGATCAGAAATTATGAAAAAGGTGTGAATTTTGGCAGCTCATGCCACTTAAATAGAATTTTAATTCCATAAATGGATTGCATTTTTTATTATTTCTATTACGGTGTAGAGCCACACTCAGGATTATTTCTCTTAAAAGAGGACGTTTCCAGTGAGTGAGATATAGTGAGATGTTAAACCGCACTCCGCCCCCAAACGGCAATCCAGTGAATGTTTTTCTTTCTATTCCTAATTTTGAGTTTCGAGCCCGTGACCAACCAATGGAAGGCTTGTGCTATATACAGCGTCTATCGTTAAAACAAAAAGTTGACCCACGGAGGGCCCTTGAATTAATGCAGTTTGAATTATATGTACCTCGAATTAAAAAAACTTGAATTAAATACACCTTGAATTAATACACCCTATATTAAATACACTTTGAATTAAATACATCTTGAATTAAATACATTTCGAATTAAATACATCTTGAAGTATTTTTAAAATAAGAGCATTCCATCTTGGAGATGTATGCTTAGGTTTTGTATAAGCAATAAAACCCCCAAAATAAACTCATACATCCCGGCTATTTCAATTTTGACGCTATATGTACATAAATTCAGTTCGTACGGGATATTGACTGTACCAATATTTTTTTTTCAGCGTCAACCACTTATACACAAAGAAAAAAGTTAAGCACCCCCCCCCCCCCCCCCTGGAAAGTCTGCACCGACCGATAAAATCATTGGTGTAGGGAGATTGTTGGCAAACTGATGTCGGGTCTGTTGAAGGGGTAACTGCCCATCCTATCCCAAATGTGTTCTAAAGGATCTAAATCCGTGCAATCTGACAGATCCGACGTCTCACTGGAGGGATGAAACGCAGGTTGGAAGCTAATGGAGGCTATACGCGCTATTGACCCTCTGCTCTAGGGATGTGTTCTACACACTCAAAGTGAGGCCAGAGGGACTCGGAAGTTTCACACTTATAAGCATCTTTTTATTTTGGTAAAATACACTTTTGATTTGGCTAACGATATCCTGAATATATTGTATAGATTATTACCATCAATGGTGATTTCTTATCGCCAGAATGTTGGTCTTTATGTTCACAATCGTTTCTGCAACATCAGTTTGCCATCGATCTCCCATCACCAATGATTTTATCGGTCGGTGCAGACTTTCCAGGGAGGTGCTTAGCTTTTTTTTCTGTGTATAGTTTTACAAGGTACTTCAAATGCTGAACTTTTATTGACAACAAAAATTTAGCTCGTGGCCACTATAAGTGTTTTTTTTTAATCCGCCATATTGAGCCTGTATCCAGCCTGCAAAGCGAATGTCAACAAAATCTATTGACCAGGATGCCTGCTGTTCATTCTCTCTGGACTGAAGTTATTTCTAAATACTATGCCCACTTTCTATCACCAACTGTCCTTTTCAAGATACGGATGCATTTTATTTTTTTTTACTTTTTACCACCTCTTTGTTCCCGATTAAACCGAAATGTTGAAACTATTTTTCGGTATTATGATGTTTCTGTCCTATATTTAACTATACAGAAAGAATGCTAACATCAAACCTAGTGAAAAGTACTGTATCACGTCTGGGGGCAATAAAAACTTCTAATTTGCACCTTTAGGGGTGATTGATTGATTTTTTTTGGTGCTCGAGATTATTTCACTTATATGGCAGCGTTGCCAGTTTTATTGTGGAAGGAAACCCGGCTCTATGCCCGGAGGAAACCCACGACCTTCCGTTGGTAGCTGGCAACCATCCCACATAGGTCGTTCGAGTGAAAACCCAGTCAGAAAGTTTTTCAATTTTTTTGGACTGAGTGGGATTCGAACCCGCGACCCATTGGCGGAAGGCTGATCGGATTGAGCGTACAACGCTCTTTCTACTGAGCCACGGAGGCCCCCTCCAGTTTTTGTGGTGAAAAATAGCGGATAATAAGTAGATAGGCTTTAAATGAAAACATGTTAAAGTGACATGCATGGGCTACCAAAATTCTGACTTTTTTTGTAGATTTCGATTGTCAAAAGAAATTCAGCGTTTGAACTACCTCAGAAAGGTAAACGATTGACATTAAAATAAAAGATATTACTAAAGTCAGTAAACCATGCGAAGCGGTGAAGCGTGCAAATAACGAAAATTATTCAAATAGCCGGATGGATGAGTACATTGTTGTGGTTTAGCTGTAATAAATTTACCTAAACATACATGTGAAAGATTGCTATCAACAGAAAGCTCTTAATTTGTACTCTGTACAAAAACGACGAACAATTACTTTAATCTGATTCCACGATATTTTCTATATTTGGTAGCTCATGCCACTTAAATTCTAACAAAGATAAACTTTACCCCCATGTTATGCATTGGATACAAAGGAATTTGAAATCGAGCTAACTTTTGAACAGAAGCTTTCAGTGAGGTGACCCAGAGGCAAAAGAAAGCTATGATAAACTCTAATTTGGCTTTTATGCCAAAGTGTGTTAGTCAAAAATGTATTATTGCTTTAGGTACAGGTGCACGTTTGGGGGTGTTTTTTAGGAGGGGGGGGGGGAGTCAATTTTTTTTTTTTTGCGTATTTATAACACAAAACACATTTGCATCCTTGCCAAGACGCTATCAATCTTCCTGGATTTATTGTAAGCCTACAAAAAGACTAGGTTAAAATGAAAACCGCTGACAAAGCCTATCTTGGAAAATTTATTCTTAAACGCTAAATCTTCTATGTGGAGGGAAAGGGAGAGGTAGTCCTCACCTTCCCCGACCCATATCATCCCCTGCCCCAGGTTCTTGATTTGAGAAATGCCCTGCCCGCACCTCTCAGCGAGTATATTTAAAAAATCAGGTAAAAATAAAGCCTACATACATAGAGCGTTAAATCTCGTTAAAACCTGAGATTTATTATTAAAGGGAAATATATATATCCCAGATGGAGCGGAGTATCATGGGGAGCCATTTGTATTTAAATAAAACCACAGTGCTGTCCGCTACCCGATGGGACCAGAATCTTCCTGTCCCAATTAAGGAGCTACCGCGACAATACAGTAACCCCTGACATCCATCCCTCCGGTTTCTGCACAGACATTGACCATAAATAATGATGCCCTTTTCCTTAATTCCTGAGGACAAACTATTGAATGGCCCAAGCATAATAGTCTACCGAATGGTTATATAATCGCATCAGGAGAGTTCATAAAAAATAATTGCCACATAATATATATACTTAGGTATACATGTATTTGATATATTACAACAGAAGGATGTTTAATTGCCCTAGTTTAAGTGGAGAGCGATTCAACTGTATATAGGTGCATTTAATACCCCGCCCGTCAACATTGGGAAGTTATCCATTACAACATATAATATAACATGGAGATTGAATTCATTATTGACAAACCCTTTAATAATTGATCTAACGATGTGATTGATACAATATATTTTAATCATTTGATCGGAAAAATCAAGTGAATCTTCAAGCATAAGCATGTAGTGTAACATGGATGACCATCTGTTTTCAACGTGGACGTACATTAATGGCTAGCATCATATGAAATAAATGATATTGGCATATTTTAATGTAATATTCAATTATAGATTTCATTTAAATCCCAGGCGTGTGTGTCCCATTTCTTCCCGCAGAAATCAAACACCATTTCGTTGGACTTTGCTTACATCCGACATATACATGAAATACTAGATATAGGGCGTGACAGTTGTCCCGCCAATAGTATTACCAGCTTTAAATCGTTTTATAAAATTGTTATCGATAGCTTCTGTATAGAGCCGAAAAAACATTTTAACAACGAAAGTTTAAAAATTGCTGAACGTACCTGCACCAGCACTTGCTTCAGCGACGAAAAGGCAACACAGAAATAAAAGAGAAATTGACGATGCCATCTTGCCAGTTAAGCGGGAAATAGATAACTGACAGGACACTGCTCGGTTAATACCTGGTACTCTGCGTAAATCTGACGTCGATTTCTTCTTCAGCTAAGTTGTTGACAGTCGCACAATGGTCTTATCCAATCACGCAGGAATAGCTGACAAGTATTTTAGTGAACCGTAGTCAAAATACAGATTGTATATGATCAATTTTGTCAGTGGATTTTGTCAGTGGATTTTTCAGTCAATCTCTGCATGTGCTAGGTACTCCCCGAAGATCGGTGGTTTCCTCCAGGGAACGAGCTCGGTTCTCCCCCCCCCCCCCCCTAAAAACTGGGAACGCCACTGTATACGGTAAATAATCTTGAACGCGGCATCAATCAATCAATCAGATTGTGTCAAATAAAGCTTTTGAAGGCCTATAACTCACATATTCTGTAGATAGAAGTGAAATAGACTTTGATTTTTCTATTCCGTAGATAGAAGTGAAATAAAGACTTTTTACCTTTCTATTCTGTATATAGAAGTGAAATAAAGACTTTTAACCTTTCTATTCTGTAGATAAAAGTGAAATAAAGACTTTTAACCTTTCTATTCTTTATATAGAAGTGAAATAAGGACTTTTGACCTTTCTATTCTGTAGATAAAAGTGAAATAAAGACTTTTAACCTTTCTATTCTTTATATAGAAGTGAAATAAAGACTTTTAACCTTTCTATTCTTTATATAGAAGTGAAATAAAGACTTTTAACCTTTCTATTCTTTATATAGAAGTGAAATAAGGACTTTTGACCTTTCTATTCTGTAGATAAAAGTGAAATAAAGACTTTTAACCTTTCTATTCTTTATATAGAAGTGAAATAAAGACTTTTAACCTTTCTATTCTGTAGATAGAAGTGAAATAAAGACTTTTGGCCTTTCTATTCTTTAGATAAACGTGAGATAAAGACTTTTGCTCTTTCTGTATTGCAGATAGAAGACTTTTGACCTTTCTAATCTCTAGATAGAAGTGAAATAAAGACTTTTGACCTTTACGTTATGCAGATAGATTTGATGGATTGATATTGTACGCCGCACTCAAGATTGTTGCACTTATATAGCGGCGTTGCCAGTTTTATTGTGGGAGGAAACCGGGCTCTATGCCCGGAGGAAACCCACGGCCTTCCGGTGGTAGCTGGCAACTATCCCACATAGGTCGTTCGAGTGAAAGCCCACTCTGAAAATTTTCCGATTTTTTTGGACTGAGTGGGATTCGAACCCGCGACCCATTGGTGGAAAGCTCTTCCGATTGAGCGTTCAACGCTCTACTCTGTAGATAGAAGTGAAATAAAGACGTTTGACTTTTCAATTGTGTAGATAGAAGTGAAATAAAGACGTTTGACTTTTCCGTTGTGTAGATAGAAGTAAAACAAAGAATTTTGACCTTTATATTCTCTAGATAGAAGTGAAATAAAGACTTTTGACTTTTCAATTGTGTAGATACATGTAGAAGTAAAATAAAGACTTTCTATTCTGTAGATAGTAGGGAACTTAAGACTTTTGACTTTTCAATTGTGTAGATAGATGCGAAAAAGAGGACTTAGAACCATGCATCCTTTTCTGATAAATGCATTTGGATATTCACAACTTTCTGCTGTTGGTTTGTTTACTGACTGTCAGACACAAAACAATAGCCACATGGGATTCCCTAAAGAACTCGTTAAATGTACATTTTTGGCGGAAAGTCGACTTGCAGACTTTTATCACTTTGTATTTTTCTAATAATCTGAAGGTCAACGGGGAACACAACAAACTTAAGCGAGGTCTCCTTTTAAAGGGAAGATAGGAGCTAAATAAAAATTTAGAACGTTCATCCTATTCTGTAGATAGAAGCAAAATAATTGATTGATTGATTGATTGTTTGGTGTTTTACGCCGCACTCAAGATTATGTCACTTATATGGCGGCGTTGCCAGTTTTATTGTGGGAGGAAACCGGGCTCTATGCCCGGAGGAAACCCACGACCTTCCGTTGGTAACTGGCAACCATCCCACATAGGTCGTTCGAGTGAAAACCCAGTCAGAAAATTTGCCAATTTTTTTTTGGACTGAGTGGGATTCGAACCCGCGACCCATTGGTGGAAGGCTGTTCGGATTGAGCGTCCAACGCTCTACCTACTGAGCCACGGAGGCCCCTAGAAGCAAAATAAAAACTTTTGGATATAGAAGTGAAATAAAGACTTTTGGCCTTTTACCTTACTCTGTAGATATTCTAAGTGAAATAAAGACTTTTGATGTTTCACCCTATTCTGTAGATAGTCACAGTGAATAAAGACGTTTAATCTAACTGAAATAAAGACTTTTGACTTTTCACCCTATTCCGTAGATAGTGTAAGTGAAATAAAAACTTTTGGTGTTTCACCTTATTCTGTAGAGAGTGTAAGTGAAATAAACACTTTTGGTGTTTCGCCTTATTCTGTAGATAGTGTAAGTGAAATAAAAACTTTTGGTGTTTCACCTTATTCTGTAGATAGTCTAAGTGAAATAAAAGTTATCCTGTACTGATTGTAAAATTGTATGAGTACGTGCAGTATATATACTAGTATATCATATTCAATATAGCTCAGAATAATCTTTATTGCATCGCGTTAACAATGCAGGTATGGCTTAAGGCTAAATATGACATTTGTGATTCAATGTGGAAAATCCTAACATAATAACAAATCGATTCAGGCCACATATGGAAGGATTTTACAGTTGAACGAGAACTTAACAAGTTTGAAGCTTCGTGTTAATTCTACCGAGTTGTTGAGCTCACGTAGGCATCACATGAGGTTGTCCGAGAGTCCTATTGGCATTGATTTTACCAGACACGGATTCTGCTATCCTTAATAAATCGTTCGAAGAGTCAGAAATAAGTGCTTGTATTAAGTTATTAAAAACCAACAAAATGCCTGGTATAGATGGAATAAGAAACGAATTTATTAAGAAAACTGAATGTATTTTTCTTCCCACTTACAAACTATTGTTCAATGCTGTTTTAGAAACTGGTCATACACCTGCCGACTGGCTTATAGGAGTTATCTCCCCTATTTATAAATGTAAAGGAGACAAAGCAGATCCAAACAACTATAGGCCTATAACATTGCTAAGTTGTCTGGGTAAGCTTTTTACCTCATGTTTGAATGTACGATTAAATGATTATGTTGAAAGTACAGGTATTTTAAAGGAAAATCAGTGTGGATTCCGGAAAGGTTACAGTACATGTGACAACATCTTTACTCTGCATGCCTTGGTAGAAATTTTAAAATCTAAGAAAAGGAAACTATTCTGTGCTTTTATAGATTTTAGCAAAGCATTTGATACAGTTTGGAGACAGGGCCTGTGGAGCAAGTTGTTATGCAATGTAACTGGAAAAATAATGAATGTCATATACAATATGTATCAAGGTATAAAATCATGTGTGTCATGCAATAATGATGTAAGTGGATTTTTTAGATGTGAAACAGGTATTAGACAAGGGGAAAATCTTTCACCCATTTTGTTTTCATTGTTTATGAATGATTTAGAAAAGTATTTACTTGAAAAACAAATAGATCAACCAAACGTGTCTGACGGGGTTTTTGGAGACGAACTTCTTTCTGTATGGAAAGTTTTACTTATGATGTACGCAGATAGTGCGGCTATACTAAGTGATAACGAAACAGACTTTCAGAATAATCTAACAAATTTTAAGGATTACTGTCAGAAATGGAAATTAAATATCAATGTGTCTAAAACGAAAGTAATTGTTTTCGGTTCAAGAAAGACCGGAACTTTTAGATTTACGTTAGGTAATGAATGTCTAGAGACTGTTAAAGATTATAAGTACCTTGGTATGCAGTTTTGTCAAACACGAAGCTTTCTTCACGCAAGACAAAACCAGCCTAACTCTGCAAGAAGAGTTTTATCTTTATCAAGGAGACACCAGCTCTGAGCTGAGGACCCATACAAATAAGAGTAAATTAGCCGGGAGACACCAGCTCTGAGCTGAGGACCCAAACAAATAGGTGTAAATTAGCCCGGAGACACAAGCTCTGAGCTGAGGACCCACGCAAATACATGTAAATTAGCCCGGAGACAGAAGCTCTGAGCTGAGGGCCGACGCCAATGCATGTAAATTAGCCCGGAGACACCAGCTCTGAGCTGAGGGCCGACGCAAATACATGTAAATTAGCTCGGAGACACCAGCTCTGAGCCGAGGGCCGACGCC
The DNA here is from genome assembly GCA_963971465.1 of Lepidochitona cinerea. Taxonomy (NCBI): domain Eukaryota; kingdom Metazoa; phylum Mollusca; class Polyplacophora; order Chitonida; family Tonicellidae; genus Lepidochitona; species Lepidochitona cinerea. Next base: position 30,603,300 of record OZ020561.1, read on the forward strand.
AATGCATGTAAATTAGCCCGGAGACACCAGCTCTGGGCTGAGGAGCCACACAAATAGGTGTAAATTAGCCCGGAGACAACAGCTCTGAGCTGAGGACCCACACAAATACATATAAATTAGCCCGGAGACAGCAGCTCTGAGCTGAGGGTCGACGCAAATAGGTGTAAATTAGCCCGGAGACACCAGCTCTAAGCTGAGGGCCGACGCAAATGCATGTAAATTAGCCCGGAGACACCAGCTCTGAGCTGAGGACCCACACAAATACATGTAAATTAGCCCGGAGACAAAAGCTCTGAGCTGATCGCCGACGCAATTACATGTAAATTAGCCCGGAGACACCAGCTCTGAGCTGAGGACCCACACAAATACATGTAAATTAGCCCGGAGACACAAGCTCTGAGGACCCACACAAATACATGTAAATTAGCCCGGAGACAGCAGCTCTGAGCTGAGGGCCGACGCCAATGCATGTAAATTAGCCCGGAGACACCAGCTCTGAACTGAGGACCCACACAAATACATGTTAATTAGCCCGGAGACAGCAGCTCTGAGCTGAGGGCCGACGCCCATGCATGTAAATTAGCCCGGAGACACCAGCTCTGAGCTGAGGGCCGACGCAAATACATGTAAATTAGCCCGGAGAAAACAGCTCTGGGCTGAGGACCCACACAAATAGGTGTAAATTAGCCCGGAGACAACAGCTCTGAGCTGAGGACCCACACAAATACATATAAATTAGCCCGGAGACAGCAGCTCTGAGCTGAGGGTCGACGCAAATAGGTGTAAATTAGCCCGGAGACACCAGCTCTAAGCTGAGGGCCGACGCAAATGCATGTAAATTAGCCCGGAGACACCAGCTCTGAGCTGAGGACCCACACAAATACATGTAAATTAGCCCGGAGACAAAAGCTCTGAGCTGATCGCCGACGCAATTACATGTAAATTAGCCCGGAGACACCAGCTCTGAGCTGAGGACCCACACAAATACATGTAAATTAGCCCGGAGACACAAGCTCTGAGGACCCACACAAATACATGTAAATTAGCCCGGAGACAGCAGCTCTGAGCTGAGGGCCGACGCCAATGCATGTAAATTAGCCCGGAGACACCAGCTCTGAGCTGAGGGCCGACGCAAATACATGTAAATTAGCCCGGAGACACCAGCTCTGAGCTGAGGACCCAAACAAATAGGTGTAAATTAGCCCGGAGACACCAGCTCTGAGCTGAGGACCCACACAAAAACATGTAAATTAGCCCGGAGACAGCAGCTCTGAGCTGAGGGCCGACGCCAATGCATGTAAATTAGCCCGGAGACACCAGCTCTGAGCTGAGGACCCACACAAATAGGTGTAAAATAGCCCGGAGACACCAGCTCTGAACTGAGGACCCACACAAATACATGTAAATTAGCCCGGAGACACCAGCTCTGAACTGAGGACCCACACAAATAGGTGTAAAATAGCCCGTAGACACCAGCTCTGAGCTGAGGGCCCACACAAATAGGTGTAAATCAGCCCGAAGAAACCAGCTCCATTCAGAAATTTTTCGATTTTTATTTGGTCTGAGTGCGATTCGAACCCGCGCCGGTATGTGTGGCACTGACGGACGATCACTCTAACCCACTGGACCACCGATCGGGCCCCGATTATTTCTTAAAAGAAACATTAGGAAATTAGTATCTCCAAAAACAAATAAACCAGTAGTTTAAGTTTCAGTGAAAAAAGTTTAACGATATGGTGCGAGAAAGCAAAAACTCTATTATTATTAAACGTTATATCATGCTCGGTTTCGTTTTTATTCACGTTTGATAGCGTTTCAAGTTACGAATTTAGATGTACCCGGCCCTCAGCGCAGAGCTAGTGTCTCCGTCTCAGCGCAGAGCTCACGGCCCTCAGCGCAGAGCACTCCAGCCGAATATTGTTGCTTCAATCGGGAAGTGTGATCACATGATGTAGAAATGGCGGATGTCCTGTCAGTTTCTCGTGATTCTCGATTTCGGCATAACTGGAAAACGAAAATAATCTGTTTGAAGGAAGTAATGTTGTGATACTTGTATTGAAACCTGAGGAGCAGCATGAAGGGTGAAAGACGGAAACTTTTGTCACAGGGAAACAGAAATGTCCAATTCCCTAGCGGCCACGAAGGCCGAGTACGATGGCAAATTCGCATGGCCTGTGTTTGTATTCTGTTGGCGGAGACTTGTGAACGAATAACATTTTACTCTATCGTAGGAAACCTTGTACTGTTCTTAAACAAAAATCCTTATATGTGGGAGTCATATAATGCTGCGAATGCATCCTTTTTCCTATTCGGAATATCCTATGTGATGTCCCTTTTTGCAGGATGGGTAGCTGATTCATGTTTGGGACGATCAAAAACTATTTTACTTTCTTTCGCAATATATCTGGCTGGTTGTTCTCTTTTGCCTATTTTATCCCTAAACCAATATGATGATGATGGTTACACAAACAACTCCATGCCTGGGGTGTGCGGGATTTCGCGGTCTAGTAATGCAAGTCACATTAATGCTACAAGTCAGCCATGGTATGTTCTTCAAAAGACGAAGCCCTTTGACAGTCCCTTTACCGAAAACTGCGCCTGGCTGATATACTTAGCTCTCTTCATTATTGGGATAGGTGCAGGATCTGTGAAAGCTACAATAGCCCCCTTTGGGGCTGATCAGGTAGGCTATAGCTTCCGAGCACAGGCAGGCACGGCATTAAGCTTACTTTAGTCCAGCATTTAAAAACATTCTATGAGCTGGTCGCAACAACAATAACAACGAAATCACTGCAAAATTGAATTTTAGATCTTGAGACATTAGCTCTACTAAAATAGAAAATGGAAAAAAATGTTGTAAAAATAGTAGAGGTAAATGTTACTGGTTGAACACTTGTTGGAGATCTCCAAACTCTGTGGCCAAAGTATATTGATGATGGGTGACCAATCATCAATGTATTTTGGCCACAGAGTTTGGAGATCTCCAACTCGTTGAACACTTGCAACTTTAATTCATTTCATATTGTATATATTTATGAACACTAAAACCCACGGGCACAGGGAAAATCTTCTTGTCTAAAATAACCACGGAGACAAGTTTCTAATTGTGTTAATATATATATATTGATAAGCACTTAGATACAATTAATTAAAAACAAAAAACCTTTCACTAGAAAACTGTGTGATTTTTGACACAACTATTTTTGCTTTGCATGTATACTATGCTAATGAGATCGTTTTATTCCTTTCAGTTGAAGAATGCTGGACCGAAGGCGATGCGCATGTTTTTCAACTGGTTTTATTGGTGTGTCAACATTGGAGCGTTTATTGCTCTTGGAGGAATAGCTTATATTCAACAACAAGTTCAGTTTTATTTGGGTTATTTGATAGCGTGTTGTTGTCTTGGATCAGCTGCTCTCGTATTCCTAGTTGGTAAGTGGCAGGTCTTTACTCTTAGTTTGGAGTTAATGTTGAAATTTAAATATAATATTGCTGAGTTATAGTAAGTTAGTGTTGATACATGTAGATAAAGAAGCATAACCTGCCAAAGCTCAGACTTAGTCCAGTTGTCAAGGTATTTTCAGCATTTGAAGAAACTTAAAAATCTAAAGGATTGATTTAAACAAAAAATAAGAGAATTGTGTTCAGTGTTTGAAGTAGCTGGAATTTTATTGACTTAAATAAAAATATTGAAGTATTTTTTAGGGGTTTTGTTGCTTATAAAGCTACGCGAATGCACATCTCCTAAATTAGCATCAGCAGAAATCGCTTATTTTGTTCTCGTTGATAAATGACAAACGCTTAACTAATTCTGTTTCAACAAAATGTTCCTTCTGTTTGACTCTTTTGGCAGCTCATGCCACTTTAGGTGGCTGGTTTTTTATTTTTATTTATTTTACCATGCACAAGTTGAGAACACACTGTAAACCGGCCTTGTGCTGTGTGCCTGAAAATCTTGCTTAAGGTCTCATCTTTCATTAAATTTCCTGTAATTGGCGTCGCTTAAATTATCGTGTGCAGTCATTTTCGAAAGTGTCTCGTTTAAATTAAAACTTATACCATTCCTGGATTAGGAGAGTGGTTCAGGCTAGAGGGTTTCACATTGCCAGCCAAATATATAATAAGTCGCCCTCTAGAGTCTAGACCGAAAATCCGGGCTAACATCAGCAGTAGCTTCAATTCGTAAAATGTCTGACAAAACTTGTTTAAGTACATATAAAAGATCTTGCTCAATCCACTCAACTGAGGTAAAAGACAATTTACTCGTAAGAAATTTGTGTACGGTACACAATACACCTGAATGAGCTGCCAGAGTATTGAATTTATCAGTGATTTACATTAAAATAGTGTTTAAAACTAACTATAGCCAAAAATAGAAGAATGATTCTCTTGGTTATTTGAATTGGTTTGTTTGTAGAGGCCACAGATTTTTCTTATAAGTTATAATACCAAAGTCAAAATTTATCAAGTATTTCAATGAACTTTATACCCTCTTACTGTCTAGCAAAAGTGTGAATTTTGGCAGCTACGTCTGTTTATATGGGCGTTGTAACTTATTAAACGCAGGCCATACAATTTCGGTGTCAGTCGGTGTTCTGTATATTGAATTGAATTGAACCAGTGCTAGTTTCATTTTACATCATGCCATATACTGGCTTTCATGATGGGTAACAGATTTTCGTTTCCGTAGTTTTACAACAGCAGTAACAACAGGCTATGAAAATGACCTGAAACGGGAATGTGTAATGCTGTCAGAAAACTGTACTATGTAAAATTCTGAAATGTTTCTCTACATTAATATATATATATAATATATCTCGTTTCAAATTTCAGGTTGTACAACCTATATAACTAGACCTGCATCTGGCAGTATATTAACAAATGTATGCAAAGTGTTATTGGACTCCTGCAGAAGTTCACGAGGAAGATTGGAATCCACTGCTGACATGGAATGGTTCCTCGCAAAGTAAGTCAATCTGCTTTAATAATTCTTCTAAAGGGGATGATTATAGGTTTTATCCGCCGCCGCGTTTTGTTTTTGCAATAGGTCAGTTACCTGAAGGAACCTGATTACCATATTTTACCTGATTATCATACATAGGTTAAAAGGCTTGTTTACCAAGTTTTTCAGAAAACCGTTTTTTCAAATTATGTGAAACTTGGGATATATCATCGCTATAGTAAGGTAACTAGCTAATTGACTTATGACGACCATTTAAAGATCAAGGTCACAGAGAGGTTGCACAGGAGCTAAAAGCTTGTCATCACTTTTCACAAGAGACGGTTGTTACCCCTCGGGCAAATTTTGCCCGAAGGGTATTGTCGTTGCCTCCGTCGTCCGTCTATCCGTCTGTTCATTGGTCCTTGTAAACACATTATCTAGAAAAAGTCTTTAGCTTACAACTTTGAAACTTCACACATTTGTTTAATACAGCAAGTACAAGAAGCCTATTGAAAATCAACGCGCTCAGATGTTTTTTTCAAGAGTTATGCCCCTTACATTACCGCTGCTGTAAAAAGCCTTGTAAACACATTATCTACAAAAGTCTTTAACTTACAACTTTGAAACTTCACACATTTGTTAAATACAGCAAGTACAAGAAGTCTATTTAAAATCAACGCGCTCGGATGTTTTTTTCAAGAGTTATGCCCCTTACATTACCGCTGCTATAAAAAGCCTTGTAAACACATTATCTAAAAAAGTCTTTAATTTACAACTTTGAAACTTCACACATTTGTTTAATACAGCAAGTACAAGAAGCCTATTTAAAATCAACGCGCTCGGATGTTTTTTTAAGAGTTATGCCCCTTACATGACTGTCAGCCAAAAACCTCCTTGTAAATGTGATGCATGTATGTGGAGTAATTTTTAACTCGCAACAAATTGTCTGGAAAATAAATATATCATCGGTTTCTTTGGCCCAGACCCGAGGGGTCCTGATGGCGACAGCCACTTATTTTAAATTTCGCAGAGCGTGGGATATATCATTGCCATACTAACTAGGTTGCTAGTTGAATGACTTTCGGTCCAAAGGTCAAGGTCACACAAGGGTTAAAATTTTGAACCAAAAAGAGATGAAGCAGAGGTGGCTGCTTTCGTGTTTGTCAAAACAAACTTCTAGTTTCCAGTTTTGAACCAAGGAAAGGTGTTCGTCTTGCACAGGGTCTGGTTTCCTCCCTGTGTAAACCTGAAAAGAGTGTCATATATGATAATAACTGAAAAGATTTTTGAGTTTGACCCAAAATTTTGAACAAGCAATGTTATTTTGTCTCTGAAAAACTAGCTTACTTGGATTATAAAATTTAAACATTATATTGTCTTGTAGAATCATTTGATGTACAATACCATACTGAACTTTGCATTATTGTTTGAGGTTGTTGTCATTAGACTGAAAAAAATAATTCTCATATAAAACAGGTCAAACAAGAAAACCAACCAAATTAACCAAAGTTCAAATGGTCTGCACAACAATTTATTTTATGTATAAGATGTTACTACAATAATCAATGCGGCATTACCCCTTTGCAGTGGTGAATTGCCAAGGCTGTCATTTAGACTGGTACCAGTGGAAGTCAGGATTTTCCTATAATGGATTATCTCCCTTAATATTTAGTTTTTGATATGGCTGTAAGCCTGTAATTAAGGTATTTTGCATATGATTTTTTTAACAGTCCACAAGATTCTAGAAAAGTGGCTTGTCTTGACCGGGCAAAGATGCAGTATGGGGGGCGGTTTACAGATGGCACTGTTGAAGATGTGAAATCCTTACTGAAAATACTCTGTGTTTTTATCTTCCTTATTCCATACTGGATGGTTTATTTTCAGGTGGGTATTCGATCAATCAATTCAGTTTTATTTGATTGGTTCAATAGTAGGCTTGGGATTAATAGGCTAGGGTTTATGCAATGAATATGAAGAGTTAGTAAGATGCAATAAGTTCAATATTCGCGGTTTCAGTGTGACGTCACGATCGAGACAACAAGGCATATATGTGAAAACAAGTCCATGATGACGCCATTTTGACTTAATACAATCAAAATTTTGAATTTGTAATTGTTATCTGTACAATGAGAGGCAACTCCACTTTTAGGCATAGTCAATGTTTTAAAATTAAATTTTTTTATGACTGCTCAAAACCACTTCTCCAATTGGTGTCCAGCGAGTTGTTTTCAACTAGTTTCCAGGCAGAGCTAAGACCACGTTTCCTCTGGGCAAAGAGGCCGGTTTCCTTCCCTCTAATCTTGACACCAATGCCATATAAGCGAAAAAATCTTGAGTACGGTGCAAAAAAAATCCATCAATTGATCAATCCAGGTAACTTTTAATGTTCAAAATTATAAGTGTTATTCAATTCACAATCACTCATCAATCAATTTAGTCTGTTTTGATTCATTCAGGGAGTGGGAGGGGGGGGAGGGGGTGTGTGTGTGGCCAGGGGCACTGCGTGGTGGCTCAGTCTCTTAAGTTTTTGTCTCCCTTGTTCCATAATATCAGATGGTTATTTCTAGGTGCTTGTTTTCTTTGACCATCCACTCATTCTGAGTGACTTTTTCACTTAATTGCAAGTGTGGAAGAGTTGCCAGGTACTTGTTGAAGGTCGGTGGTTTCCTCCAGGCAAAGAGACCGTTTTTTTTCCCCCCACTAAACCTCACAACAAAGCCATAATAGAATCTCACTTTTTGTTTTTATTTTCAGATGGAAACAACATTTTATATTCAGGGTCTTCACATGAGGCTTTCTTTTTCTGACATTACAAATAATACTCTCATTGAAAAACCCCAAGTAAGTTCTATTTTGAATACCGTATTTCTTCTAAAGATTCAGCCACTTTTTTCCTCATAAGGATTCGATCATTAGAAAAGAAATATGCTAAATGAGGCCAGACAAATTTGCTCATTAGAGGGAATTTAAGGCATTATGACCCGCCGAGCAGTGTGTGAAAACGGTTATCCTTAAACACAACTCCATGTCCCCTTTTTTGTCTGACTCCATGGAAAATTTAGGCCATTAGAATGGCTGAATATTTAGAAGAAATACGGTACATGTGTTCTTGTTTTAATTTAATTTGTCATGAATAATCTTTCCTCTTGACCTGTATGTATAAGGGTTACCAGGTACTCGCCGAAGGTTGGGGGTTTCCTCAGACAATGAATCCCTACTAAACCTGGCAACCCCGCCATTAAAGTAAAATAATCTTAAGAAATGTTTGAAACTCTCTTTAAACGTGGGTTCCATACTAATGATAAAAAATTAAGACATCACCACGTCATCACTGTTTTTTTTATCATTAAAATAATCTTGCGATGTAAATCATTAATTAATCAATCTTTCCTATTAAACTGCGAATAGGGGTTCTGTTTACTTACCTGGGTAAAATCATCTGAACATTGTGAATTATCTTTCGAGAAATAAACAAATTTTAAAACTTAGCGCAATTTATTGCAGCTAAAACTGTATGCCTCTTACACAATGCATTTGAGAAAGGAGCACTAGAAGTAAAATCAGGCTTAGACAGAAATTAGTATCCGGGTCACAAACTATGTGAAGTATTTCAATTTGCCTTTTATAGGAGGATGACTACTAAAAAAAGCCATCCAACAGTGGTCAAATTTTTTAACTACCTGTCCAACTATTCACAATGGCCAGGTACGCCAGGTTTCCTGTCCCATAAACCTGGCAACACCGCCATATAAGTGAAATAATCCTGAGTGCGGCGTAAAACATCAATCAAAGTGGCTAACCAATGCTGGCAATTCAGTTTTGTCTAGTTTATGACGTTAATTCACAATTCAACATAAAAACCGGTTAAGGTTTTCTTTTTCCACTCAAAAACTGAATTTTCTCCTTTCTCTCTACGTGCCCAGGTAGCCGTGGCGTGGTTGTCGTTGTTTGACGTCATCTTTTTAATCCTACTTATACCTCTGATGGATCGTCTGGTCTACCCACGCCTGGATAAAGCGGGTTACCACTTCAGTATGGGCTTACGAATGTCCCTCGGTATGGTTTTTGCTACAATGGCTGTAGCAGTGGCTGGCGGCGTGGAAACAAGGCGACTAGAGATATTTTGGCCAAACTCTTCAAATCCATTCCAGAATGCTTCAATATCTCAAGAAATAGGTAAAGAAAAAATTGTTTGGATTTTTTTTTTAGCAGTTTCATAGTTGGAAGACTAAAAATTTAGACATATAGCATGTGTTTGATGTGGGAGAGCCGATTAGATTGATTGATTGATTGTTTGGTGTTTAACGCCGCACTCAAGATTATTTCACTTATATGGCGACGTTGCCAGTTTTATTGTGGGAGGAAACCGGGCTCTATGCTCAAAGGAAACCCACGACCTTCTGTTGGTAACTGGCAACGAGCCGATTAGAACTTGTTCAGGAAGATTTGTTTTAAATCTTTCAATGGCATTTAGAAGTTGAAAGGTTACAATAAGGTGAAAAATTACTTATGGAAAACAACGTCTTGGCTTATTGGGTGACAGCATTTCGATGTAGTTCTTACATGGTTATCTATTAAGTAATTCTTCACCTTATTGTAAGATTTGTTTTGTCATTCAGACCTGTTTGATTTCCATATTGCAAAACTATCCACAGCATGCACTATTCTATTAAAGATTGTTCTATGTTATAAGGCCTAGAGATTATTTTCAGCACTACTTAAAGAAAGCAACCCAATAGCTTTTGATAGAATCTGAGATTACTATTGAATTCAATTGTAATCACATATAGAACTATGCAGTTTATTCCAACAATTTTGCTGATTTTGAGGAGATATTTACATTCAGCATTACGAGTATAAGGGATAATTAAAGTAGATCTAGGCAGGTAACCTGCTGTCTGATCCAGCCAATAAAATTATGTCTCTCTTCAGCCCAGGTTGGCTTTGAATCCGCCACTTGGAAAGGTCTGCACTGATTTCTATTCTCCATTTGAAATATGTTAACACTAAATCCAAGTTCGCCATTTTCGATTGTTGACATGTTTTTAAATCAACTCTACGATTATGACCTATTTTACGCCATATCGTATATTGTCGAGTTTAGTTTTATATGCTAAGTAGTGAAATATTAAATATTTTGGGCATATAGAAAATCAGAATATAAAGATGTCCATAGTAAAGCACATGGATGCTAGCTCATATATTTAAGGCATTCGTTATGTAGGTGTGCAAATGGCATCATCTCTCTGATCTATACACTTTATAGCCCTCGGATGCTGTTTAACTCTTTTATGGGCACAAATGACTCTTTTTAACTGATAGGGCACTACAGTGATAAACTCTGATCACTTTGTTGGTTTTCTTTCCTACATGTATGTCATCAATAAACCACCTTCATTGACTATTTGTTCTTTTTACGATAGCAAACAGTACATATCAAGCAGCCAGGATGAACGTGTTATGGCAGATCCCACAGTATGCTCTTATTGGTATCAGCGAAGTTTTCACAAGTATTGCAGGTCTGTCTTTAATATCTTATTATCAGTACCAAGTGGCTGGCACTTTTTTTACGAAAAAATCATTATAGTATCTGCTTTAAAGAATAATATTCCCTATTTGTCCCTCCAATCCTTCAGTATGCCGGTTCCATTAGTTTTAGAACCCTTGTGGGGCAGAAAGTAGACCGATGGTCTTTCCAAAAAATAAGTTTCCTACAGGCATAGAGCCCGGTTTCCTCCCAAAATAAAACTGTCAACTCTGCCATATAAGTGAAATAATCTTGAGCGCGGCGTAAAACACCAAACAATCAATCAATCAAAAAAATAAAAATATGAACAAAATTCTGAGAGGGTTTGTACTTGGTTGCCCTATGTGAAGGGTTGCCAGGTACTCGCCAAAGTTCAGGGGCTTTCCTCTCGGCAAAGAACCCAGTTTGCTCCCCTGCTCAACCTGGTAATGCCGCCATATAAGTGAAATGATTTTGAAGCTGTCGTAAAACATCTATCAGCCAATGAATCCATGTGTCAGTTCTGTTAATTCACTGAAAACTAATGCATTTTTCTGCATGTGTATACATAAAGTCAACACAATCAGGATGTACAGGGCCTCCCCTAAATTGTATTTCTTAATTTTCAAAACTTTTTATTTTTTAACTAAAGTTGAACCATTTAATTATGACAAGCTGTGTTTAACCAATGTAAGCGAACATACGTAATTACCTTTTTTCTTGTATTTTCAGCGTTAGAATTTGCTTATTCCAAAGCGCCCAAATCAATGAAGGGGATAATCATGGGGATGTTTTTCTTCTTCTCCGGAGTTGGAAGTTTTCTTGGAACCGCTCTGCTTTACGCTTTTAACGGAGTCTGGTTCTTTGGATCTGATCACGGGGATATCAATTGCCGGCTTCCGTCTCCTGAAAACCCACATAAACTTGGAAAAGCCTGTCATCTAGACTATTATTTCTACTTTTTAACCGGTCTACAAGCAGTTGGATTAGTGCTATTTGTTATCGTGATTCGCTGTTTAAAATTTGACCGTGATGATGCTAGAGGACAATCAACCAACCCGGAACCAGGAGCTACGAGACAAGTTTCTGAGGACTTTTTTGTCGGACAGGCTCGGCCTTCTCGACGCAGTGGACTATTATATGGAGATACATAACTAGTATGATCTATTTTAATTTTCCTACTTACGCTGAGTATTCCTCTATTTGGTATTGTGGTGGGTGGGTCAGGGTGGGGGAGGGGGTGCTTTAGTAGAAGCGTCTACGGAATAACTTGATATCTGAGATTATTTACGATTCTCATGGCTTGGTGAGATTTTTACTGACCGAAAAATGTGAACAGCTTCTTTGAAGAAAAACCGATGACCGTCGACTCATTCCTGGCGACCAGGCCACTTACGATGATAACAGTCTGAAATTAATGATCCCAAAGGCCTATCAAAAAGAATGAATGCTTTTCTGAAATGATGAATATCTATGTGTTGAAATCGTGTGAAATGATACATTTAAAATATACATGTTGTGTGATTCATATCAGAGATACATTTATATGATTTGTTTTTATATCTGATAATTTTGACATGTATATTTTTGCTTAAGTTTTAACCTAGAATCTATATACATGTATTTTTTATATTTATCAACTTCCATGAAATAATTTATTTTTGTAAATGGGATAAGTGTGATATTTAAATATGTTTTAATTTCGTTCACATACGTTACACTTTAAAGTGGCATGAGCTGCCAAAATTGAAATATTTGGCCATTATAACAGAATGTTATAATTATTGGCTATTTTTCTCAAGACGTACAATTCCGAAACTTTTTAGTACTTGAATATACGATAAAGTATTGTGTTCAACTAATTTAGGCTTAGAATGAATGAATGGTCGTCCCGGTTATTTAATTTCTGTTTACTTTTGGAACATTATTTCGGTTTGTAAAGGCCACATACTGTTTGGATTTTCCTCATTCCAACGCCAATCATTAAGATTTTTGATGCCCTTCAAAACCTCTTACTGTCGTGACAATCAGAATCTATGAAAAAAGTGTGAATTTTGGCAGCTCATGCCACTTTAACAGCTTATTAAATTGTTAGTGCCAAAGTGAAGAAAAAAAAATAGGTTCATGACACCAAAATTTACATTTTTCTGAGATTTTGTAAACAATGTGATTTATTTTTAAGTGATTAGATTGAAAAGAAACTGATGTTTTTACACCTTTATTTTGTTAATAATGCAAATCTCGTTCACAGCTATTACCTGTACTTTTTAAACAATCTTTTGAACACCCTGTGATTTACAATGAAACGTTTCCAGTTTACTGTTCTTGGTGTTGTCTTTGTTTTGTTTACTATTACCGTTAACTGGGGTAATGGCGGGGTAACTTTGAACGGCGGGGTATCTTTGAACAGTCAAAAAAGAAAATCTAAATGTTCGCTATTTTGTAAAAAAAATACTAAGAAAAGTGGTAATAACTATTTTTTTTAGCTTTTTCACCATCGATAATTATTACCATCTTTGACTGTTCAAAGATACCCCGCCGTTCAAAGTTACCCCAGTTTACGGTACAGCAGAAATTACATATCAAAAGTACCCAAAGGATCATCCTCGGATGCCCAGGGTCAAATTCCCAACAAGCTCATCTTTTAGTGAGCGTGATCGTAAGTTTTAATCTGGCCCCATTCCGATGGAGTCCATGAAGATTTTAACTTGACTTGAGAAGATATGGTATACCCAGCACCGCCCATCCGTCTCTGGTTCCCTTCCACTCCATAACTTGAATAGCTCTGATCGAATCTTTCACAGCATATACCTATTTATGGCCTTACCGGTTGCCTAATACCTATTTTGGATTATGTAATATTCTCTTTTAGTCCAGGGGGCGTCAGTGGCTCAGTCGGTTAGAGCGATAGTCCCTCCGTCCCATACAGGCCTCCCACCAAATAAAAAGCGAAAAAAATCTTGTTTGATTGATTGTTTGGTGTTTTACGTCGTGCTCAAGTTTTATTGTGGGAGGAAAACGGGCTGTATGCCCGGAAGAAACCCACGACCTTCCGGTGGTACACATACAATTCGACTGAGTGGGATGCAAACCCGCAACCCATTGGGGGGAGGCGGTTTGGATTGAGTGTCCAATGCTCTACCTACTGAGCCACGGAGGCCCCGAAATAATCCTGAGTGCGGCGTAAAATATCAATCTTTCAGTCCATATATTCTTTAGGTTTTACCTGATCTTGGCAGGGGTAGATGATGTGCCTGGAACAATTTAGAACATCCCTGGTAGCGCACCCATATATGTTCATCGAATGGAGAAAAGAATTTTTATATGAACAAAGAATTTCAATTGCTGAAATGTAATCAGAGATTTTTGGTCGTAGCGGATGGACAAATGTTGGGTTTACTAAAACTCTTGTTAGTGGGATTCAAACGAGGGACTACCCCAATCTGACTAAAGTCGAGATGCTCATTGAAAAGAGAAAGATGCTAATTGAAAAGTCTTTTCAATGAGCATCTCGACTTCAGTCAGATCGGCACTACCCAAGCGCAGTATAGTGTGCTCCAGAGACCTGTTTATAAAGGAGTTCTGACAGCCAACTTCACCTAGTTGACCTTTACCGTATAGTCAATTATCCGATTTAAAGTGGCATGAGCTGCCAAAAATAACATTTTTTTTCATAATTTCTGATCGTCATAACAGTAAGAGGCTTTGAAGGCCATCGAAAAAAACTAAATGATTGGCGTTGGAATGAGGAAAATCCATACAGTATTTGGCCTACACGAACCGAAATAATGTTCTAAAAGTTAACAAAATGTAAACAACCGGGACGACCATTCATTCATTCTAAGCCAAAATTAGAATTTAGTCTAAAACAATACTTTATCGTACATTCTCGAGACTAGAAGCACTAAAAAGCTTCTGAATAATACATCTTGAGAAAAATAGCCAATGACTTTAACATTCTGTTTTAACGTCAACATATCAACATTTTGGCAGCTCATGCCACTTTATACTTTACCGAAGGAGTTTTTTTTATGAAATACCTCCCAGGGGTCATTGGACGCCTTGAGGGTCTAGACGGCCATGTTTCCTTGTAATAAAACCAATCATTGATTTTTCTCTGAGAGATAACATTTTCTTGGTTATTTTTTCGAGGGATATCAGGGATAATCTTTCATTCCAACCGGCAAAGACCTTCCATTGATGGATTGCTGTTACAAATCTCATGTGATCAAATAAAATTTGAACAAACTCTGAGTGGACCTATGTGGAAGAGTTGCCAGGCACTCTTTGAAGGTCCGAGATTTCCAATTGGGCAAAGGACCCGGTTTTCTCTCCTATTAAGCCTGACAACGCCGCCATTTTCGTGAAATAGCAATCGATCACACACGCGTAAACAATCTCGTCTGCTCCATCGGGTCAAACTATAGTTACATGCATCTTTTGGAAAATAAAAGTAAAAGAACCTAGTTTTGTAGGGTATATACACTTAATTTGAAAATGGTTGAAAATGTGATGACACGAACAGGAATCGAACCCGCGTCCCGTGGGGGGGGCGGTGGTCTGGTGGGTTAGAGTGACAGTCCCTCAGTCCCATCGATGCGGCGCGGGTTTTAAAATTGAACAATTTCTGAGTGGATTTTTCACTTGGTCGCCGGATTTGGAAGAGTTGCTAGGTACTCGCCAATGGTCGGGGGGTTCCTGCGGGTAATGAGCCCGGTTTTCTCTCCCACTAAACCTGGCAACCCCGCCATATAAGCGAAATAATCTTGAGTGCGGCGTAAAACATCAACCATCAGTCAACCAAGATAAGTAGCCTAACAACAGTAGGCCTAAGCTCCTATTTTTTACTTATTTTTGGTAAAACTGACACGGTTGTCACGTATCGTGCATGGGTGTTAACGGTGTCAAATTCTAATTAGTCTTTAACGAATTAACATCATATGATAGTGTCGTGACCATAGCGTCCTATGGGATTGCTCACTAAGTACAAGATTCTATCGACCATGATATTAATATTATGGACCGTATTTTAGAATAATATGACGCTTAAAGTGGCATGAGCTGACAAAGTTTGCAATTTTTTCATAATTTCTGGTCGTCACGACAGTAAGAGGCTTTGAAGGCCGTCGAAAATCTAAATGATTTGCGTTGGAATGAGGAAAATTCATACAGTATGTAGCCTGTACGAACCGAAAACGTGTTCGAAAAGTAAACAAAATTTAAATAACCGGGACGACCGTTCATTCATTTTAAGCCAGAGTTAGTTCAAAACAATACTTTATCGTACATTTTCGAGACTAGAAGCGGTGGTGGTGGTGGTTAAGATTATTGGCATTAATTTCGAGATAAGAAGCACTAAAAAACTTGTGAATTATACGTCTTGAGAAAAATAGCCCATAATTTCAGCATTTTGTTTTAACGTCAAAATATCCACATTTTGGCAGCTCATGCCACTTTAAGTTACAAAAGGTGGCATATCACAAAATTCTTAAATTTATACGAGTGTTTCAATTTAGATTAATTAGGAAGAAATCTGAAGATTCTAAACAACGTGGTGAATTTCTTGTTGAAAAATGGCGAGCGAATCAAAATTTCAGCGAAGAATGATGTTTGTACTCTACTTTTGAATGACACGAGGGTTAAACAACGTTGCCCCTTTTGGACTTCCGTATTAAAAACAACATACCTAAACCGAGAAGAATGAGTGGTTTGTTTTGAAGTGTCAAGACCCAATGAATTGGCGTTTGTTTCCAAAGTCCAGTCTGACTGACCATTTAGTTAACACTGGACCCGCATCTGTCTCTCTTATCCAAAATGTTTACTGTAAATTTTATATATCGCTTCACATGTTGTAGCTATCAAAAGATGTGTCTAATTTAGTCCAGATGTAGAGTAGTCGTATAGGGCCTAATCCAAGGCAAGATGTCAATGCTACTTTCTATTCATCTGGTAGCTTTATTTCATTTAATAGAAAACTCAATTCACAATTTCGGCACTTTAGTTTATGTAACCCGACGCGAGATTCGATGGCGAGATTTATAATATTTAAATCGATCACACGGTATGCCTATAGAGAGTCAATAAAATCTCGTTTATAACGTGAATCTCTGGTAACGTGAAATAAGAACCCTAATTTCTCTTTATATAAACAAATGCGTTTAGCTAATTGACGTATATTTACACGGCAACGTTTATCTACGTATACCGTTTTAAAGCTGACTTTTATGACGGATAGGCCTATGACTCATTATTCCTACTGGTAGCGGAAAATGATTGATCAAACTGAATAATGCAACCTTTAAAAATTTAAGACATTTTGATTGAATATTTACTCCTGATAATAGCGAGAAAAAACCCCAATATATTGCTTAAAATTGAGTCTTGCCTTCGTGGCAGTTTACTTCGCCATCAGGAGTAAATATTGAATCGGAATGAGTCTTAGAAGTCTAGGCAATACTGTTATTCAATATCTGTTTATTATAGGAACACCATATCGTGTCAATAATGTAAGTTTTAGAGAATAATGTCCAACTAAAACCAATTAAATCATGTTCAAACAAGCATTAAATTTATTCAAGAAAAAACACCACAAAAACATGTCAGTTATGTCCGCCTTATTATGATCATTTTTTCTATCGGACAATTCTTCTATACTATCTGCTGTAGATTTGTGTTTTACGTCGCAGAATGATATTAATTGTCCTTTAGCGAGCATTAAAGTTACATTCCGCTACATCTCGGTACATTTCGCTACATCTCGGTACATTCCGGTCCATCTTGGTACATTCCGGTAATTCGTCGGACCATTAAAGATTATTTATAAATAACACATGGATGGCTGATCTTCGGTGAAAGTTGCATACTATTCATCAGCAATAAATCTGGCAACACCGCAATATGTAAGGGAAGCAATTTTGAGTGCGGCGTAAAACATCAATCAATCGACCAGCCTATTCATCAGGTAGTTTTATTTCTCTGAACAGCTGTAAACTAACGGGTTGCAGCTTCGAATATGGTCTAACACTCAACCATGAAAAAGGGTTCGGATAAATTAAGCTCCCATAAAATGCAATAACAGTCGACTGCGTGCAGGCAATTAAATCAAGGACTAAAATACAAGATGGCAATTACGATCGAAAAATGGACGACTTTATGTGGTAAAAATATCATTTCTGTAGGATAATCAATTATAGGCCTATTCTATAAAAACACAATCCTAAAATGTCCAGGTACTCCATCTTTCCTTTGACCCCCATCCTCCCTACCCCTGCCCTCCATCGCATAGCCGTGTGTTAACATGCCTTGCACCTATGTGCACTAAGATGAACTTACAGGCCTATTGGAATTGTGTATAGTAAATCGAACTTATCTTAACAGCTTGCGTTTGTCACGCTGCTTTCTTGGCAGAACTCCCCTCCTGAGAATACACCACACCCCGTTATCTTTACCCCAGCAGAACAGTTTTAATAAGTGTACTTGGTAACACAACGGGTTACCTATAGTAGCTTTGTGGGGGAACATTTGTTTTTCGTCTAATATACCATTTATCTTGGCATACAGCCTGTTTCTTATCTAACAAGAAAACTATTGTAAATTAGTGTCAGTCAACCTCGTTCTGCTGTTTTGCTTTCGTAATTTGTACAAACACTACACAAAGAGCCTTGTTTACAACACCGTCAATAAACCAAATCTTTGTAGGCATATTCCTAGTCCGGGTTTCTGACTCCAAAATCACTATTTTTTATTTTTTGGCCAAAATACGGCCGTCAGTAGGCCTACGAAAAAACGTAATTTTGGAGCTAGAAACCCGGACTAGCCTATTCCATGCACGTTATTTACAGTATATAAAGTATACAGACCAAATTCCGTGCCCTTATATTAAATTAGCTCACCGCTTGTGCGGATTTATTTTTTTTATATTGGCAGGTTTATTTTGGAATTTCTAAAATACGTTTTCAATACAAACAAATCGCCCTGGACACTGCCAAATGAATGTCCAGGTGCTACGACTTCGTCTGTAAGACACCCGAGGGATGCAGGCTGTATATCTTGAAGACACACTACACTGGCTGTCGTATAGCCTTTCTGACGCGTAGGCCTATGCAACAAGTTAACCCATTACATTAAAGTGGCATGAGCTGCCAAAATTCACACTTTTTTCATAATTTCTGATCGTCACGACAGTAAGAGGATTTGAAGGCCATCGAAAAACTAAATGATTGGCTTTGGAAAGAGGAAAATCCATACAGTTTGTGGCCTGTACGAACCGAAAACGTGTTCGAAAAGTATACAAAATTTAAATAACCGGGACGACTATTCATTCATTCTAAGCCAAAGTTAGTTCAAAACAATACTTTATCGTAAGTTTTCGAGACTAGAAGCACTAAAAAACTTCTGAATTATACGTCTTGAGAAAAATAGTCAATAACTTCAACTTTCTGTTTTAATGTCAAAATATCAACATTTTGGCAGCTCATGCCACTTTAAACATTGAACACATTATGTATACCCAGTTATGTTTCAAAATACTAAATGCGCGTGTGAATACATACGTTGTTTTGAAGCCCGAATATACAACAACAACTATCAGGAATTGGTTAATTCAGTGTTAGATTACCAGGTGATTATTCAGGTGATTTTTTCTGTAGTGTAATGTTAGATCGCTGACACTGTTCAAATCATCAAGATTTGGAGTTTGTTTATATTGCGAATATAAAATTTTAATTTCACATTAGAAATACAAAAAGAAGCCAACACTTTCAAATTTCGGCTAAATAGAAAGTTTCTAACTTCTTCTGTCACTTCTGCTGTTTTACTATTCTGGATATTTGTGACGAGTGTGCCTTTAAAGTGTTCCGAATATTCAAATCTTTTTTCATAAGAACATTTCGACCTTCATAGAAGCTCATGAAAAAATAAGCAATTCAGTTTAAAATATGCAGTAAATGTACACGATGTCACGTGAGATGCGAATGTATTTACAAAATCACTAAAAAGCTTCCTATTTAAAGTGGCATGAGCTGCCAAAATGTTGATATTTTGACGTTAAAATAGAATGTTGTAATTATTGGCTATTTTTCTCAAGACTTATGATTCAGAAGCTTTTTAGTGCTTCTAGTCTCAAAAATGTACGATAAAGTATTGTTTTGAATTAACTTTGGCTTAGAATGACTTAGTTTACTTTTCGAACACGTTTTCGGTTCGTACAGGCCACATACTGTATGGATTTTCCTCATTCCAACGCCAATCATTTAGTTTTTCGATGGCCTTCAAAGCCTCTTACTGTCGAGTCAAGAATGTACTTTAACGAAAAAAAAAACTATCGAAATTTCGACAAACATAAACGGTAACATACACGCTTAGAAATTGACTCTGCTACAAGAGTCACCAAACTTTTTTTTAAAGCGAGCCAGATATTTGTAGACAGAAGATTGTTTTAAATATATATGACTACGGAGTGAAAGGCCCAGCTATAGCTGTTTTGTAAACCCGAATTAGCTTATGTTTCTCTGAAAAGTGAATAAGAATGAAAATATGTTTTGGTGCAAATCCTTAAAGGGGTAGAAAAAAATAACACTTTCAAGTCTTAAAAAGCGCACACATTTTTCCTCTCCAACGATACCAAACGCATATTTTTTCGATTTTCTTCACACCCAACAGGGAAGTCACTAAAAGATCACACGCACAAACTTCCCTATTTGCCTAGGTTAATTTCATCTTGTCTACTTCAACTCACAAATATGACTGGCAGAATATGGTAATATATAAACTTCACCATTGGCCATGAACAAATGGCAGAAATATTTGCTTGGTAACAAAACCGTTGGAAAGGAAAATGTAACCAGCTTCTAATGAGCTTTAAAATGTTTTTTTTTTTTTCTTCGACTGTATAAACCTTTTTTCGCCAACTTCTTTTAACGATATCGGAACTCTGCAATCGATTCGATAAAATTCCTATCGATGTTGAACCTGGGTTGATTATGAAAACTAATTGGCAGAGGGAACGTCCCAATTTGTCCAAAGTTTTATTTTGGAAGCTCATAGCAAATAATGATACACACTGATTCATAATCGATGTATTGATATTCCTCCCCGACAGGTGCTTAATAATCATTATTATTGGGATCGACTCCCAAAACAAATATTTTAGGCTCCTTAACCATGTCATATTTGTTTCCTTTAGGGCCCCAGAGACCCGGGGCCTAGGCGGTCGTACTCCCTCACCTGGTGAGCTGTGATAGTTTACTCAAACTCCTTCCTTAAACCCAGTTTTAGTTCTTGATGACGTTGGTAATGGTGTTATATGTATTAGGAGGGAACCAGCATGGCGGACGGAAAGTATTTTGCACAGAAAAGAAATGCATATAGTCATGCATTCATGCTTCTCACTACAAGATGTTGTAACAAGGCGGTCACTTCAAAGAAAGACCGCTTTCAAACCCAATTGCCGTTTTCTATTGACGTCATTAGACTCTAGGTCTCAGAAAAACTACACTTTAACAGGAAAATTCTTTTGACAAACACCTATGGAAAAGTAGACCTGGGTGTCGTTTCACGAAACCTTCGCAAAGTGTGATCAATTGCAGTTATCATGACGTCGTATCTCTTCACTGTGGTATCCATTGGCAACTATGTTTCGTTTGCGATGCGACTGCTTTGTGAAACGAGCCCATGGACTCTATACATGATTATCTCGTTTATTTACGGAGGCCAGCATGATTTTTTTATTATTCTTCTTTTTTTTTGGTAGCCTACTCAACTTTTTGTCCATTTCCCACAGGGCTAAGTCAGCTAGACTAACACGGCATTCTAACATATGGAGTAGTAATGAACTTAGCTATTTTTATAAAATGGTATATCTTTTTTCATAGAGCAGTAAAACTGTCACCAGTACTGGTCGTTAATTCAACCCTGCTTTGATTCGTAGAAATTGGGTAATGTTTTGAAGCTGTTTAGGTTAGTAATTGGCATGCTCCTTTCACAACCTTGTCATGAAGGGATATTTCTTCCGGGTGAAAAAGGTATGACGGTAACTTGATCGAGTCGCAGGAGGTCTCCTTCACTGTCTGTAAGAGCCTCTCTCTCCATAGCGCCTTGATAGACATATGGAAAAACACAAGTTAATAAAAGCTCGAGAAGATATGAATAGGGAGCAGTGAGCCTCAAAGATTTGTATCTGCTGTCACGAGCTGCTTGTTTCACTGTGTTTCTCGTAACGCTCTCCAGATGGACGGAAGTAGACGGGAAAGCAGCAGGGAGACTGAGAAGTAAATACACAATTTCATAAATCAAATTTCTGCAGACTTTTTTTTAATCTGTTGACTGGATCATATGTCAGAGGGGCCATAACACCATAGAGGATTGCCGACGACGCTCAGACGCGTAAAATTATTCGAGGTGTTTACAAAACAAACCACCATGGCATCGATGTGCTGTTCCAGTCAAGTGTTTCTCGCACTTGTCGTGTTCTCTAACTTCCTGGCTTACAACTACGCTCAACAAATCAAGAATGGAGATTGTATGTATGATTTTACTCTACCAGAAAACCGTTTATTGGTCAAATGTGGAGACAAAACGGCGATTACTCGCTTCACGGCCAACGCTTCCTCGGCGTTTCCATCGGGGAATGCCGCAAGGACAACTTTCCAGAAGCCGCCTCCCAAGTTGAACTTCAATTACACCAGCGTGTCCGCATCTACGGATCGAGATCTGACTCTTATACAGCGGGTCATGGATGATTTGAGACAAGTGAACATGTCCCTTGTTGGTGTTAAAACGCAAATAAATCGAGAAATGGATATGATTGGAAACGCCGCTGCAATTCTTTTCGCCGATGAGGCCAAAGCAAACCTAGCGGGAGTACGTCAACCTATGCGACGCCCGACGGCTCCAGGAGGAAGAAGGCGACCAGGCGGTATGCCGCCAATGTTTCGTGCAGCTTTAGCGAAAATTCAAACGAAAAACGACAACATGTTAAAAGGCGTAAAGGAGCAGAACGTTGCAGTAGAAGAGGCAATAGAATCATTAAACACTCTGATTAAGCTTGAAGGAGAAATGGTGGCGGCGTCCATGACGCTTGCCGAGGTCCTCAGTCGACGTGTTAAGGAATTAACTGCTCCTTTGGCATTTTTGCAATCATCGGGAAAATTGCAACAAGATTTTAACGGTCACTTTCCGAAACCCAAACAACAGTTTAGAGAAATGTTCAATCGCCCAAACAACCCGGGGCCTCAAACCAGACCCTATAATCAACCCAGGCCTCAATATCCTTTGCAGAATAGGCCCCAATATCCGCGCCCTTCCAGAGGACCCAGCCGTCTACCCGGCAGAATACTCCCCAATTCTCCGATACGGCCCCGGCAAGTTCCTATTTCTGTACCTAAACCTTCTGCTGCTGGAAAACCATTGATTCTGACGAACCCAGGTATGTGAAAACAAGATCTTTAACATTCTATTTATGAACACGAAAACACACGGGCACAGGGAAAATCTTCTGGTCTAAAATAACCATGGAGACAAGTTTTTTTTATTGTGTTAGAAAGGGGCATATCATTTAGACGTTTATATCCAATCATAAGTTGTTATAATAAACCACAACCCATGATATTTCATTAGGTTGACGACAGGCGTGAGTTTGGCCTTAGTCAGTAGAATTTTCTGGAAAAGATAATTTTAACAAATCATCAGTTTTTGGTAACATTCTATTGATAGTCATGCCTTTTCAACCTTCTCAACCTAAATCCGGGAAGGGAACCATTATCCCCACTAAAGGTTATATTCTTTGGGCTGTAAGAAACAGTCAGGCATATAATAAGAAACAATATAATCTCTAACAAAATAAGTGCAACCGGATTGGAGCAGGATGGTACATGCCATGGTTTCTATTCTTTTTGTGGCGTCGAATAAAAAGATACATCGCCGTATGCGAAAGAGTTTCCAGGTACTCGTCGAAGGTCGGAGGTTTCCTCGTGGCAAAGAGCATCCACTATAAATCCTGGCAACGCCATCATATAAGTGAAATAATCTTGAGTGCGGCGTAAGACATCAATCAATCAATCAATAGAGACATTTTCCACCAGCTTCTGTCGGCCTGGTGGTGTCATCATTTTACAAATAAATTGACGATAACTGGATGAGGCATCTTTCGCCACTTTTCTGTTTAAATATATTTAACTATACCTCTTTTTAACACAATTAGAAACTTGTCTCCATGGTTATTTTAGACAAGAAGATTTTCCCTGTGCCCGTGTGTTTTAGTGATCATTAATATATATTTAACTTGTACTCATCATGATCCATTGGTTGTCTTACTTTCTCAATTTTGGTCTTACATTCATGAAAATAACTGCATGGTAATTTCGGTCAACTCATATTCCGTTTGAACGTTTGGGTCAGATGTGCTTCTTTTTCTCTATTTTCGTTAATAGGCCTCGAAAGGTTTGAGATACTTAACATTGTATTGTTGTCTTTCATCCAGAAATTTAGGCTTTGAGGTTCTATGACTCGCTGGGTATATAGCCTTAGTAACCACTGACGATGTAAGCCTTGCATCGATAAGTCATGGGTTCGGATGCCATTCAGTCCTGTTCTAACTATTTTTCTCGATTAGCTTAAGGGAAATGGTTTTTGGGTATCAGTGTCAGGGAGGTGGGATTTCTTCTACCACATACTCCGATTTCCTCCCCACTACACCTGGCAGTGCCGACATTAAAATGAAAAAATATTTATTGCCGCGTAGAAAACTAAACAACTGTTAAATATGATTCAAGCTTTTGATTCGTTTTCTTGTAGTGACGTGTTCTGCACTGACGTCTATTGGATCCGCATATATGTGGGTCCATCAGGGCGCCACACAAGGAACCATCATGGCGGACTACAAGGATAGGTATGGCCGAATATGGGCCATGTTGGGATATGGCGGAACCAATCAGATCATTGAATACGAAAACGACCTGGCTTTTGAGAGTTCTGAGGTTGGAAATACATACGTGTTACCATTTTATTGTGAGGGGACGGGTCATGTGATGTATGGCGGTTCCTTGTATTGTTTGCAGTCCAAGACAAACCATCTCGTGAAGTATGACATCGCCAGTGGGACAATTCTAAAGGAAGTGCGACTCGTCAGCGCCGGAGTATACAATACATATCCGTACCAGTTTGGCGCTCTAAGTGATATTGATTTTGCCGTTGACGAAATAGGACTGTGGGTGATATACTCTGGCAGTAAATATTATGGCCGACTGGTGATTAGCAAACTTAATCCCGATACCTTGGACATTGAACAAACGTGGGTTACGGACATCTTGAAAAAGAGAATTGGCAATTCATTTATGGTGTGTGGGGTTCTTTATGCTATTGATTCTTTCACTGACGCACCGACATTTATTCGATATCAATATGATACTAAAACAGGCAAGGGCCAAATTCTGTCCCCTGCCACATACCCTTTCATAAATACAGCCGACAACAGTCAGTCAAACTCCTTCACTGTTATGGCGGACTATGATGCCAAAGAAAGGCGATTGTTTACCTGGAATACTGGACGAATCGAAGTTTATCAGATTATGTAAATTTCTATGTTTTCGTATTTTTAAAACATGTGATAGATTTGTTGAAATATGTCATTTTAACACTTTTACTAGGCACAAAACAGATAGAGGATATAACTCACTGTCATATACTTTCAGTTAACTTATAATTTTCTTCCGCAAGTATTTATCTGACAAAGTTTGTCTCGTCTGTGCGTTCGCTAACATATATGAACAGACAAGTTGTACCTCGAGTGCTGTCTTGAGTTGGTGGTTGGAGTTTATCAAGAGGGGCTTGTCCACTGTTTACAGAACTAATGAAGTGTTTTTCTCAGTGAAAACAACGATTGCAAGTCCAAACAGTGCGTTACACTGAAGGTTTGATACAGGCTCTTTTAACGACGAAAGCCTGGAAATAAATAAGCTAATTAGTGTACATTTGGTTTGTGTTTTACCCTCTGGGCAGGTGGTGAAAACATACCGGATATAAGTGAGGAATGTCGCCCGGATGTAAACTGTAGAATAAACCTTACGGCAGATCTCAAGGACTTCAACATGTTGTGTTTTCCACGAGTGAAGGTACAGATGAGTTCGTAAAAACCACGTGGCGGTTTGCCAGGGGCGTCCTGGGACTCTGTCTTTTAGTGGTATACCACCCAGCAAGAATTCATATAGACTTGCTTTTACCTATTGCACAACTCTTGGATTTACATGGGTACTTATGTACAGATTGTCGGCTTAATGATATAGACTTTGTTCATTCTGTTTTCCTCACAATTTTTTCGTCTTTAAATGATCCTGACACTTTTGGTGCTGATCCAAAAACGGAACCCCAGTTGTCTTTAGATGTGCACATAGACGAATTGTGTTTGTTTTGATGTGTTTTCTACTTAAATAATAGACAGATACATGTTAAATATGAAATCTAAATTAATTCTTGTTTTGTCGTTTCAAGGCTTTTATGTACACCATTTCTTTCACGAGAGTTAAATATTAAGGCAAACTTGCCACCGTGGCCTTTCTGGCATGTGGGAAGAAAGTGAATTTACAAAGGCTTTCTAGTAAAACCTCTAAAATTAAACATGGTGGACATTAAATATGTACAGTTTCTAAATGATGGTGTTATAGCATACATTAAAACGTCCGGAGTTCACAAATTAAATTTCAACATTTTACAAAAATATGAAGTTTCTATTTTTTTCTGTCTCGGAAAATACAGAAAATCGTTTTTAATGTAAATAGTATACTGTTGGGTTCGTTTTGTTTTTATTTTGTGTGTCTGTGTGCCTGAATTTAACAGAATCGTTAATTACCAGGTCCAAGGTACAGTTTTTTATGGTTTTCCTGACTGAGGCTTATTTCATAAAGGAATAAGACAAATTACCTAAAATTAGGAATGAGTTGAAATATATGGACAATTTGGTTGTAACAGAAATAACTAATTGTTTACCATTTTTATCGAGAAGTACAAGAGCTGTCCAATGATACCAAACTTGAAGATGTACGTTAAGGTAGTTTTTACAGGCAACGAAAAATCTAAAATGTTCTTGTACATCCCGGCTATTTGGATTTTGTCTGTTATCAGCACACATCTTCGGTTCGTACGGGTTACTGGCTTTATCGATATTTTCTATTTCAACGTCAATCGTTTAGTTTTTTAAGGTATTTCAACTGTTCAGCTTATCTTGACTAATCGGAATTTATGGAACAAAAGTCAAAATTTTTACAACTCATGCCACTTTGAGCTTTAGCATTATAGCCCAGTCGGCTATATGCTCTTAGCTAGCTAAGTGGGTTTTATGAAACAGCCATCTGATGATAACAGTAATGACGTCAACAGAATATGTTATAATCTACATTCTAATGTTGAATATAGATAAAGGGCCGTCTCAAAAATACGAATTTGTGCGAATAAATTACTGTGTTTATTTATTTCATATGCTCAAAATCAATTTAATCTCCGTTCGGTATGCAATGTATATCACACTTAAATGCATCGGTAACACAAATTGCAATTATTGTAAATAAATTGAGATGTTTGGGTTACTTCAGCTTCCAATTTCTATTTATTCTATATTCAAATATTAAAGGAAATCTATAGAGCTAGTTTCTTAAGGTATTTTTCGTTGGCTTTGTTCACAGTAATGCGAAATGTTATCGCGAGCTGCGAAAAAAGGAACATGTCTGTACAGCACAATTACTCAATTGTTGGTCACTTTTTAAAAAAGTACAAAACAAGATATTTCCGTAGACACAAATCTAGCAGATGTTCGTTTCGGTAGTCTTCTAAACAGCAAAAATGAACTGTTTCGTAGTTTGTCTTTTCATACATTTTTTCAAGTTTTATAGGCATGCATCCGTGGTATTTGAATTTCGTTCCTTATCATACAGCAAACCTCTTCCCGGTTAGTATGAGTTATTGGCTTTACAGAAATTTATGTTATTATCATCACAAACTAGCAGTATTGATGATGAAAACAATAAATCTTTGTTTTACTGTCAATCCTTTATTTTTTCAAGGTAAATCAAACACTCAACTTCTCATGGCGATCGGAATAGGGGGCGCAAGTGTCATACGAATGCCTACGAGATTTAGTACTATCCGGTGACAGTTGACGCTATAAAGAACGTTTTTGGTGACGTTGCAATTCCAATTTACGTATTTTGCTCCATAACGTCAGATGTAAACGTCATGTTGGAACGAAAAACGCTCAACCACATGCGCGATGCATCGCCGGTGACAGGTAATGCATGGAACCCCTACTAGACTTGCGCTCCCTATTTATGAAACAAAGTCCAAATTTTGGGCTGCTCACGTCACATTAAGCAGCTATAGAATGGAACACGGCTTCAGCTTTCGCGCTTTTAATATCTACTGTGATGTTTATTTCAAAACTAGATTTGTTAACGCGTAAAAAAAGAAAATTGGTTTGATGTGACAACAACAGTGAGTCAGTCTGAGTCGACACAGTCAGTAATTACTTTTTAAATGAAAAAATATGCTCGGTAAGTAAACCATATTTTCTCGGCCTTAATCGAAATACCAGATGGCATAATTTCCAGCATTAACAGCAGTCATTAACATTAAACATATACAAGTATATAAAGTCTTGCACATGTGTTTCAAAAAGCAAAGCCTTATTACCAATGGAATACATAGAAATAATATTTCTCAAATGTTTATTCTTTTTATCCAAGACGTTAACTGGAAAGGAAAATATTTTGTAATATATAAAGGGCAATATAAAACGAATAGAAAAATGTTTACCACTTACGCTTAAAAGTCTTTCAGAATATAGCAATGTTGTTTTTGCTTTGTTGTTTAACTTTGACAGGATTATGGCAAAAACATTGTTTCTGATGATGTTCAATCATGGACAGGAGAGAAGGACGATCTACTACTAGTTTCTGACGATGTTCAATCATGGACAGGAGAGAAGGACGATCTACTGCTACTTTCTGATGATGTTCAATCATAGACAGGAGAGAAGGACGATCTACTGCTAGTTTCTGATATGTCCAACCATAGACAGGAGAGAAGGACGATCTACTGCTAGTTTCTGATGATGTCCAATCATGGACAGGAGAGAAGGACGATCTACTGCTAGTTTCTGATGATGTTCAATCATGGACAGGAGAGAAGGACGATCTACTGCTAGTTTCTGATGATGCCCAATCATGGACAGGAGAGAAGGACGATCTACTGCTAGTTTCTGATGATGTCCAATCATGGACAGGAGAGAAGGACGATCTACTGCTAGTTTCTGATGATGTCCAATCATAGACAGGAGAGAAGGACGATCTACTGCTAGTGTCTGATGATGTCCAATCATAGACAGGAGAGAAGGACGATCTACTGCTAGTTTCTGGTGATGTCCAATCATAGACAGGAGAGAAGGACGATCTACTGCTACTTTCTGATGATGTCCAATCATAGGCAGGAGAGAAGGACGATCTACTGCTAGTTTCTGATGATGTTCAATTATAGACAGGAGAGAAGGACGATCTACTGCTAGTTTCTGATGATGTCCAACCATAGACAGGAGAGAAGGACGATCTACTGCTAGTTTCTGATGATGTCCAATCATGGACAGGAGAGAAGGACGATCTACTGCTAGTTTCTGATGATGTCCAATCATGGACAGGAGAGAAGGACGATCTACTGCTAGTGTCTGATGATGTCCAATCATAGACAGGAGAGAAGGACGATCTACTGCTAGTTTCTGATGATGTCCAATCATAGACAGGAGAGAAGGACGATCTACTGCTAGTTTCTGATGATGTCCAATCATAGACAGGAGAGAAGGACGATCTACTGCTAGTTTCTGATGATGTTCAATCATAGACAGGAGAGAAGGACGATCTACTGCTAGTTTCTGATGATGTCCAACCATAGACAGGAGAGAAGGACGATCTACTGCTAGTTTCTGATGATGTCCAATCATGGACAGGAGAGAAGGACGATCTACTGCTAGTTTCTGATGATGTCCAATCATGGACAGGAGAGAAGGACGATCTACTGCTAGTTTCTGATGATGTTCAATCATGGACAGGAGAGAAGGACGATCTACTGCTAGTTTCTGATGATGCCCAATCATGGACAGGAGAGAAGGACGATCTACTGCTAGTTTCTGATGATGTCCAATCATGGACAGGAGAGAAGGACGATCTACTGCTAGTTTCTGATGATGTCCAATCATAGACAGGAGAGAAGGACGATCTACTGCTAGTTTCTGATGATGTCCTATCATAGACAGGAGAGAAGGATGATCTACTACTAGTTTCTGATGATGCCCAATCATAGACAGGAGAGAAGGACGATCTACTGCTAGTTTCTGATGATGTCCTATCATAGACAGGAGAGAAGGACGATCTACTGCTAGTTTCTGACGATGCCCAATCATAGACAGGAGAGAAGGACGATCTACGGCTAGTTTCTGATGATGTCCAATCATAGACAGGAGAGAAGGACGATCTACTGCTAGTTTCTGATGATGTCCAATCATGGACAGGAGAGAAGGACGATCTACTGCTAGTTTCTGATGATGTCCAATCATGGACAGGAGAGAAGGACGATCTACTGCTAGTTTCTGATGATGTCCAATCATGGACAGGAGAGAAGGACGATCTACTGCTAGTTTCTGATGATGTCCAATCATGGACTGGAGAGAAGGACGATCTACTGCTAGTTTCTGATGATGTCCAATCATGGACAGGAGAGAAGGACGATCTACTGCTAGTTTCTGATGATGTCCAATCATATACAGGAGAGAAGGACGATCTACTGCTAGTTTCTGATGATGTCCAATCATGGACAGGAGAGAAGGACGATCTACTGCTAGTTTCTGATGATGTCCAATCATAGACAGGAGAGAAGGACGATCTACTGCTAGTTTCTGATGATGTCCAATCATGGACAGGAGAGAAGGACGATCTACTGCTAGTTTCTGATGATGTCCAATCATGGACAGGAGAGAAGGACGATCTTCTGCTATAGTTACTGATGATGTCCAATCATAGACAGGAGAGAAGGACGATCTACTGCTAGTTTCTGATGATGTCCAATCATGGACAGGAGAGAAGGACGATCCACTGCTAGTTTCTGATGATGTCCAATCATGGACAGGAGAGAAGGACGATCTACTGCTAGTTTCTGACGATGTCCAATCATGGACAGGAGAGAAGGACGATCTACTGCTAGTTTCTGACGATGTCCAATTATGGACAGGAGAGAAGGACGATCTACTGCTAGTTTCTTATAATGGCCAATCATAGACAGGAGAGAAGGATGATCTACTGCTAGTTTCTGATGATGTCCAATCATTGACAGGAGAGAAGGATGATCTACTGCTAGTTTCTGATGATGCCCAATCATGGACAGGAGAGAAGGACGATCTACTGCTAGTTTCTGATGATGTCCAATCATGGACAGGAGAGAAGGATGATCTACTGCTACTTTCTGATGATGTCCAATCTACTGCTAAGAGAGAAGGGCGATCCACGGCTAGTATCTGATGCTTGTTGACCATGGGCAATGAAGGAATGGCATATAGCTGCATTCTGTTTTTGAAACAGCAAATCTCATTTTAAGCGCTTGAGTGAGATTCGAACCCCCAATCCATTGACGGAAGGCTTGGTCGGGCAATCGTAGCCTAGAGCATTATCTATTATACAGTCTATATACATAATTCAACTTTTCCCTAGTTTAGAAGCAATATAACTTCTACAGAAACGGGTACATGTAACTCAATGTATTTGTGTAATGAAAAGCATATATCAATCATATTTTATAACAATGTCCTGAGCAAGTGCAATGGGTGTACCTTTTAGCGTAAAACTATTTTTAAAGAATGAGAAATTGTCTACTTGAAAATGTCATGATAGTTTACGAAGATGGATTTCAGTCCCTACGACCTTGGTTTTTTTCACTGCAGAACATATTTTTGTCTTAAGTGTTGATCGTCTTCAATCCCCAGATGCTTAAGACTGAGAAATGGTCCACTTGAAAAAATCCTGATCGTTTAGAATGATGGATTGATATCTCAGTGACCTTTAAGTTGCTTTAACCTTTCCGCGACGGAATTGGGCGGTTGGCCACAATCCTGTCTCTAACAAGAGCAGCGCATCTTTCATCCTAAACTGTTCCTTAGTTGTTTCGTTTTCTTTTTGTAATATGTAATATTTGTATATGGGTGGAATGGACACGTCTCATTGGCTGGTTTGGATCTGACTTAGTAAAATGTGCCGCCATTGATAGTTGAAGCGCGCGTGCATAACAGACCTGGATCGAAGTCGCATCATCTCCTAGTAATGGCGGCATTCGATGCATATCACATACCATGTGACCTCCATTCCACGCATACAGTTCATTGTGTAATACCGTCACCAAGAGACAAAACTGAGAAATAAATGCCTAATAGTCTACTTGGAAATATCGCAATCGTTCGCAGTGATGAATTATTCCACTAGCCTTGAGTGGGCCCTATGTCTATTTCCCTCACAAAGTGAAGACAGTTCGACCTGACGCTAAAACTTACATAATGTTCTTACTAACATTTCGACCTTGGCCTATGCAGTTGTATTTGTTTATTTAACTTGATGGTTCTGTTCACGTTACAAACTGTCTTACCAGCTGGTTAAATAAAAGGGATAGTTGATAACTTCACACACGGAAGTAATCCCCAAGTTCAATAAAAATATCATAATTCCTAAAAAGTGGAAAGCGATTTATGAAATTAGTTAATTAGCGGCTAAAATATACACGTTTTTCATTTGTACACGTATTCTTAAAGGGGAAGAAAACAAAAAAATACATTATAGTTCAGAAGAAGCGCGCTTATATTTCCTTTCCAACTGTACCATACACATATTTTTACGATTTATTCATGGGGCATGATGCAGTTTATAAAATACCGTATTATGTTACATACACAAAATTGGTCAACTTTCAAAATCTCCTATTTAAACCCAGGTTATATTCACTCTCTTCAAAGTATTCCTATGTCCAGAAAACTGCTTTCAGTTTCTCGAAACTTGCATTAAATTACAAAGGAAGCTTCGAGCAAAATGTGATTAGCAAATAACTGGTCTGCGTGTCCTATTCGTGAGTTACGAAGGCCTTGAATAGGGTGAATTTAGCTAAGCTTAAAAGGGAGATTTTGAAAGTTGACCAATTTGTTTTTTTTTTATCGTGGTCTTTTATTAACTCCACTGTCAGGTGTCAAAAAATCGCCAAAATATTTGTTTGGTACCGTTGGAAAGGAAACATTACCGCGCTTCTTCTGAACCATGAAGTGATTTTTTGTTTTCTCCTCCTTTAATTTGAAGGATATTATCTTGAAAGGTTGGTTCTGACAAGCAAATAGACTTCCAAGGCTTCAAGAACGCGGATATTTTCCATCCTAACTTTAGGTTTTAATTCATTCGCACATTGAGAGCAACAATGACATACACTTTACAAATAAATAACACCTAAACCTTTCTATATTCTACTGTCCGATTCAGCCCGATCCCAGGAGGCCGTTGGACACTAGTTTGTATGAAAATAACAACTAGATGTGAACTCTTACCATTCCGAAATTAACAACGGATACAGCGGAACCAACATGATTTGATTACTTGAATGTTTTACGCCGCATCGGTAAAGTCAATTTAGTTGTCCATGGGAAAACCACAGCATTCCATTATACTACAACGGCTTCCCACAAAAGTAATACGATCGAATAGACACCGTCAACGTTTGGGGCAATCTGACTAAAGTCGACATGCATATTTTCAATAAGCATCTCGACTTTAGTCAGATTGCGTCTGGGGGTACCACTCACTCAGTCTAAACAAAAATTCGGAGTGGATTATAGCTTGACCTGGTAACGCCGCAATTTAAACGAATCCGTATGATTTGGTGGTCGGATTGATGTTTTTGTTGCACTCCAGGATATTTCACTTGAATGGCGGCGTTTAATGGGAGGGAGAAATCACGCTGCTTCACAGGAGCTGCCGGCAACCTGTGATAAGCGAAAAATTGACATGCTATTACCTCGAGTAAGTAAGGCGGCCACAAAAACTGTCAGAAGTGACCTTCTCACTTCCTGAGTTATTTTCCGAAGTGAGACACTTCGACTGAAGACTTATGTCGAAGTGTGAGACCGACTGACCGAAGCCCTTTATTTGGAACGCCTACTTATATGTTACCTAAAGAATCAACCAATCTTTGCCCTAAAGTAGAATAGGCTAAAATTCAAACGTTTTTTTTTATAAATCAGAATTGTCAGGAGAAGCTATGCGTATCTTGGAAAACCAAACGATTGCCCCAATCGAGATCTCGTGTCATTCTACGAGATCTTCAACACGATACATGGCTCGACAGCCGCCGCCCTTCATTTTCGCGCGTAGTGAACTGTAAGAAACCTACTGTGAATTTATAATGTGTATGATATATACTGTTCCCAAACATGTAATCCTGCACTAATAACCTGTATCGCAAGACCTTTGGGCAGAAATATACTGAACCGCAAAAAAGTCACTCCTTTTATGATATTGATAATCAGTGCATTTCAAATAGATGTAAACAACACACTTATCAACGGAATGATTCCAAATTTGACACAATTGATCATCATCAATGGCAGACAAATGTTAGAGAATTTCAAGTGAAAGTGAGGACAGGTGGCGCCACATTGCGATCTGGAAGTCAATAATGTGTATGGCCACCATGGGCGTTGATTACAGCGTTGCATCGTCTGAACATTGAGTGGATGAGACGGTTGATAAAGATGATAGGAACTTGGGCTCAAACTCTGTGATACGCCTGAGTGAGTTCAGCTGCAGTTGTCGGCCAATGCCGCACGAGATTGAGCCTCCTCTGAATCTCGTCCCACTAGTGTACTTTCTATCGGATTTAAGTCTGGACTGAGAGCAGGCCATTGAAGAGTCTGTATGTTGCTTTGACGGAGGAAGTCTCTCGTTGCTCTGGCAGTATGGGCTCGTGCGTTCTCCTGCTGAGACATGATTTTCATGACGAGCAAAATGGGGTACGATGAAGGGTCTCAGCGCCTGATCGATGTAGTGGGCAGCTGTTACACCATTTCCTCTACCAGACCAACATTCTGGAACACCATAGGGCCTAGTTTTTGATTCAGTGCTATAGCGCCCCATACCATGATGCTGGGATCTCCCGAAGCGTCTCTTTCCAGAACAAACTCATCTGCAAAACGCTCCCCTCGTATACGCAACACTCTCATTCGCCCATCAACCGTCGAGATGCAGTACAGACTTTCATCGGAGAAGACTACAGTTCTCCACTCCCGGTGACGCCAATTCCGATGCTGTGTGGCCCATTACAGACGAGTGCGGCGATGTTGAGCAGTGAGGGTCGGACCCCTGTAAGGCCCGTGACATCTGATTTAATTTGCCTGCCTCAAACGCCTGCGCACCGTGTCACTGATTAGTCTCTGGTGATTGCCAATGGTTGTCCTTGCAGTTTCTGCAGCTGTAGCGAAGCGGTTTTGCAGGTGTTGACGGATAATCTGTCGATCTTGCCTCATCGTTGTTATAGGCGGTCTTCTACTACGAGGGCGATATGCTGGGCTTCTAGTGGCTTGAACCCGTTGCTGCAGGCGGTATATTGTTCGGACATAAACATTGAAGTGGTTTACCACAGGTCTTGCAGTCTGGCCAGCATGAAGTCTTCTCAAGGCTTGGTCTATCTGCTCCCGTGACAGTCGTGGCGTGTCACTACTGTCAAACTGAATGATTCGTTGCATGCTCGGTGGCTTTTTTTATAAGGATGACACCTCGCAACACACGTGCATTGTGACCTTCAGGCAAAACGAACCGAAAAAGCACCCCATCATTACTTTAATAACTGTGCTTTGACGACGTGTTTTGCATATTAGTAACATGATCAGAAACCAAACTTTCTTGATCACTGGCTTCAAACTAGGTCTAGCAAGGATATCAAAAGCGATTGTGATAATATATGCATTTAGCAACATTTGAATAGGGTGACGTTTCTTTTGCGGTTCAGTATCCTTGTTAAAATATAATCGGCACTACATCAGCTCATAAATACATTCTAAAATAAGATGGCAGCGCCCATGGATGTCAAGGCAAAATATGATATGAATGAGGGAATAAGTTTCAAGGTATTTTATATGTATTAGGAGAGTAGCAATCAATATAACAAAACAGATTGTCCGCGGCTTAAACGTTACCAACCAGAATTATATCTGATATCTCTCTACACTGAGTGTCACACGTTGTTTACAATTTTAAGGACGTCGACAGCAGTGGCCTCCCTTTATGTTCAAGCCGCATGTCACTCATTGGCTTTAGAGTTGATATCCCAACGAATGGCAGTAGGATCAATCTCTATTTTAGATTGAGATTGACCTTCAATAAAAAAAATATTGGTAAGGGCAATAACCCATACGAACTGAAAAATTGTGCTATTAACAGAAAAAATTCAAATACGCGGGATGCTGGGGTACATTTTAGTTTTTTTACGGTTTTATGTGAAATGTGTAATTATGTGCCTTTTGATGGAAATGACGTACAATTAGTTAATTCTGTTTCAACGAAATTTGCCATCGCTTTCACAACTCACTACAGTAGGGTTCCCCCATGTAGGTTTGCCCTCTGTTTACATTAACCTAATAGTGTCTGTCAGACAGTAAACAAAGTACCACAAAATTCGCACTAATTGCTCGTTAATTGTACGTTTTTCGCTGACAATCGACCTACCATCCAAAGTCAATCAAATCATATTTATTTATTTAGCAGGAGTTTTAGCCCAAATGTAAACAATTCCAAACAAACAGTCCCTTTAAGTTCTAACTCTACAGTTAACCAGTCACACTAAAAAGCCTGGGGAAAAATGACATAATTCACTAAAAACAAGTCATTGTACAATCCAAAGATTGTTTTTTTCCCCATCCTTTTAAAGTCAAGATGGTTAGGTGGTTGTTTGGTGTTTTACTCCCCGCTCAAGATTATTTCACTTATATGGCGGTGTTATCAGTTTTATTGTGGGAGGAAACAGGGCTATATGCCTGGAGGAAACCCACAACCTTTCAGTGGTAACTGGCAACCATCCCACATTGGGTGTTTGAGTGAAAACCCAGTCAGACAGTTTTCCAATTTTTTTTAGGACTGAGTGGGATTTGAACCCGAGACCCATTGGTGGAAAGCTGCTCGGATTGAACGTCCAACGCTCTACCTACTGAGCTATGGAGGCCCCTATAATGTCATTCAGTGGCCTAAACATTCAGTTGCCTAAACAATGAGTATTGATAGTCCAAGAAGGCATGAGGCTACAACTGTGAAATTATATTATATAGACAAAGGTGGCCGACAGTTTGATTGATGTTTTACACCGCTCCATTATCAGGCTTAGTTTCCAGGCATAGTTGGAGAGTTAAGAGGGCTGACGCATGTTCAGGCTTTTGGCTTTGTAACACAAGGATCTGATAACATTTAAACTAGTGGTTTTAAACTAGAGCTTCAATCAATGGTATAAAGTGGAAGAGTTGTCAGGCATTCATTGATTGTTTGTTTGCTTGGTGTTTTACGCCGCAATCAAGATTATTTCACTTATAGGGGGCGTTGCCAGTTTTATTGTGGGAGGAAACTGGGCTCTATATGCCCGGAGGAAACCCACGACCTTCCGGTGGTAACTGGCATTGAGTGTCGGGAGATTTCCTCTGCACAAACAGCTAGTCTGCAGTATGTTTACAGTTTCCTTGACGCTTCGCAATATTTGAAAGCAACCAATTTTAGAAGAGATTATCCTCAATAATTTATTACAAATGTTCACAAAAATACATACGGAGATAAAAAACAGATGCAACAACACTAACAAAAAGACGCATCACCACAATCTTAAGTAAGAAAAAATGATCAAATAAATATTGCAATAGATGGAGAGTCTTATGGGATGGAAGAGGGATTGCGTTTGAAGTGAGTGTTTGTGAAGCCCTTCGTACCGACACATGACTGCACCAATACTTACTGTGCAAGACCCTGTTTCACAAAGCGGTGTAGCATAAGTTTTCACGTAACTGCTACAGCAACCCATACTGTAGAGATACGTTAGTATGCAAGTTACGCAAAAAATACATCTACGCCGCTTTGTGAAACAGGACCCAGATTAGTTGTCATGTGCCATTTTTATCTCTCTTAGGACGTCAGTAAGCAATTGGTCTATTTTACGATAAAGTGGAGTGGCCGTTTGATGCTATGATTTGTGATTAAATGCAATATGGTTCTTTAAGAATAGGTACAATTCTTTAAGATGACTGAAGAAATTTGTGACAAAAATAAGACATTTATAACAAAGCTCACAAAAGACAATTACGTAAATCCTGGCAAATATTACGAAACATTTTATTATGGTAAAAGTTTTTCAATTGTTCCCATTCCCGAGGCACACAAAATTTACACTTAAAATATTTCCTTGAATGGAACAGCCATTATGTTGTTCCAACAGATCCTGATCGATGACGTTTTCGAGGCGGTTCATCCGTCTCAGGTTCCAATATGGGCGGCTCGGAATCTGAAAGATAAAAATACACTTTTTATAACTTTGTGAAACTCAAAAGGGTAGGGTTCATCATTATGAGAGGGTATGGGGGATGGAGAGTGGAGGGGGGATTGTTTGTTTGTGCCACAGAGGGAGGGGTTGGTTCACAGATCTTAGATCATAACATTTCTGTCTCGTTTTCTAAGGATCAAGAAAAGCAGTGAGCCAACAGAGGAATATTAACAGACCAAAGTGGAATATTCAAAATTTATTGTGCAGAATAGGGAGCGGTAGAAACGTGACAATTCCACAAATTTCCTGTCACCGGTGTTGTGTTACGCATGTGGGGAGCCTTTATCGTTCAATTGTGACGCTCAATTCTGACGTGGTAGAACAAAAAACATCAATCGAACTGACGTCATCAAAAAACATCATCTGTCACCGGATATCGGGAAATCTCTCTGTAGACTCCCAGGCCCTATACCACAAACAATATGTAGGGTACAAAGCAACAACAACAAAACAGTAAAAACAATACAAAAGAGCAACACATCAATACTCAACGATCTAAATGATAAACCTCTTTCTAAACTTGTCTCCATGGTTATTTTAGGCAAAAAGATTTTCCCTGTGCCCGTGTGTTTTAGTGTTCATAAATACTCAACATGTGCACTGGACAAGTCAGCATCAGAAGATCAATGATTTTAAAAAGATATCGATCACACATATAAAGTCACACATATAAAACTAGTGGAAAACACAAAAACATTATGTAAGCCAAGATAACGGAGACTGACTAGTCAATGTTTTATGCCGCACTCAAGAGTAATAATTCACTTAAATGCCAGCGTGCCAGGGTTTGGAGATGAGGTATCTTTGATCTGTGTCTGAAGGAAACCCTCTACCTTTGACAAGTATGTGATAATGATGTGTTATAATGTACAATGTAGCACCCCCCTCGCCACCTCTCCCCTCCCTGCTCCCCTCCCATCGCCCCATGGGGACATGCCGTCACATGCCGTACTTAGGACCCAGGGGAGCAAGCTAAGTGATAAATAGGCTCCCAGGTGGTTACCTGTGATAAGATGTACTATTTTCTCTCTACTCACCATTAGTGTCCTCTGTAAGATCTTGTTTCAATCTTTGTTGCTCCTCTCGTACCATGCTCATGGCTGTAGACAAAAAAAAAGGCATATATATATTTTTTTCTAAAATATCAAATTCTAAAACTCCTCCAGTAAGATTTTTTAAATATGATAAACTCAATTGAATATTATGATGACTATTCTGTTGCTCTCAGGTATATTAGACCTATGGATGCTGAGATAACCTGACAATGGCAACGTATACCTTTAGCATTGGTTGCCATGGTAGTTAAGATCACACTGAGCTAAGATCGCTTTGTAAAACTAGGCCCTGGATCAATTGATACCGGACACTCATACCATATATTTTGATATTGTTAAAGCAAAAGCAATATCAAATATGCCAACAACCAGAGAAAATATAGCCCTACACAGAAAATATTACAGGGCAAAGAGAAAAATATTACAGGGGCTCGTTCTACTAAGCTGGCGCAAAGTTACACATAGAGTTGCGCCACCAGACTTGCGACCATGCTCAAGTTTCTACAATTTAACACACATTTGAGACTCACGCCCAGGACATTTTGAAAAAATATCTGATGAAAGAGAAATATTACGCTACAGAGAAAATATATCTGATGAAAGAGAAATATTACACTACAGAGAAAATATATCTGATGAAAGAGAAATATTACACTACAAAGAAAATATATCAGATGAAAGAGAAATATTACACTACAAAGAAAATATATCTGATGAATGAGAAATATTACACTACAAAGAAAATATATCTGATGAATGAGAAATATTACACTACAGAGAAAATATTATACCACGCAGAAAAAAATATTTCACAACACATAGAAAATATAACCCAGAGAAACAATCACACGAAAAAGGGAAAATATAACACCAAATAGAGAAAATATATCAGACCAAAGAGAAAATATTACAAGATACAGAGAAAATATATCGGACGAAAGAGAAAATATTACAAGATACAGAGAAAATATATCAGACGAAAGAGAAAATATTACAAGATACAGAGAAAATATATCGGACGAAAGAGAAAATATTACAAGATACAGAGAAAATATATCAGACCAAAGAGAAAATATTACAAGATACAGAGAAAATATATCGGACGAAGGGAAAATATTACAAGATACAGAGAAAATATATCGGACGAAAGAGAAAATATTACAAGATACAGAGAAAATATATCGGACCAAAGAGAAAATATTACAAGATACAGAGAAAATATATCGGACCAAAGAGAAAATATTACAAGATACAGAGAAAATATATCGGACGAAAGAGAAAATATTACAAGATACAGAGAAAATATATCGGACGAAAGAGAAAATATTACACAAGCACATAGATTAACACAGAAAAGTAAACCAAACCAAAGCCAGCACAGTGAACAAAGAGAACCAAATTGCCTGCCAATTACATCATGATAAAGTTGAGATATTGTCATTGAGCCATGCAATATGAGCAGAAAAAATAAATAGACCCTTTC
The DNA here is from genome assembly GCA_963971465.1 of Lepidochitona cinerea. Classification (NCBI taxonomy): domain Eukaryota; kingdom Metazoa; phylum Mollusca; class Polyplacophora; order Chitonida; family Tonicellidae; genus Lepidochitona; species Lepidochitona cinerea. The sequence continues at coordinate 30,643,904 of OZ020561.1, forward strand.
GGCTTAAGGATGGACGCTTGCGCAGTAGCCTCGTTGTATGGCAAAATGACGCTAAATTGAGTTTTTTGATAAAATCTGACGTCAGAATCGCGTTCATTTTGTCTATGACGTAATGCAAAAGAGGCGTGTCGTAGCAACCGCAACAGAAAAATGACGTCAATGCCATACAATTTGAACGACGTCATAAAAATGTCATTCTAAGCCGAAACGGTCTATACACATGTATGTCAGATTTTTTTACCCAGCTGTCTGACCATTTCAAATGTATTGGGGGCCTCAGGGGCTCAGTTGGTTAGAGTGGTTGTCCCTCAGTCAGACATAGGCCTTCCATCCATGCGGTACGGGTTCGAATCCCAATCAGACCAAAATAGCCAATCTTAGACAACCTAATTCAAATTTCCGGCCAACCTCCTGGGTCATGTAATGTTTGGTTTGATTTGATGGATTGATGCTTTACGTTGCACTCAAGATTATTTCACTTAACCGTTGACTGTAAGGGTCCACCTGGAAACAACTCTTCAAAATCGGCTAACCAAGTGAAAAAAACACTATTCGGTGTGAGTGGAAACCTGTGATTCATCGATGGACGGCCTGTGACGGACTACGAGATTATCGCTCTGCTGATAGAGACATCATGGCCGCCATAAAGATTGAGTGAGAGGTGCCTAGTTTAATGATTGCCACATACAAGTCTTCTCCTAGCTCATCTGTTTATCTACCATTGGTAACATTGAACATAGAATTGAATGATCTTCTCTTGTAAGCAGGGGGGCCTCGGTGGTCCAGTGGGTTTGAATGATCGTCCCTAAAGGAGTCACATGACCGAGCTAACCCAATGGCTGCTTGTATTCAAATTTGAAGTGATTTTGATTGGATAACCTGACCTTCTGTTTAATCATGTTACATGTATAACACAGGAGACCCGTATTTCAAGTATGTTTCAGACTTCAGAGTATGAAACAGTTGAGATTCAAACTCTGACGCAAGGGAGTAGCTGTGCCACAGTAGCTGTGTAGTACCCGAGTACCAGAAATGTAAAATAGAAAAATAGCAAAAAAGAAGAGAAGAGACAACACCCATGCCTAGTAAGATACCTACTATACCTAGCCTCATTTCCGGGTTAGCATCGTTACTGTCTTGGGAGAAATCCGGCACTGATGGGTACGTAAAGGACATGTTGGAATCTTCATTATCATTGGTCGATCCAGAATCCTGAGACTGCATCGTAGTCTCCTCTGTATATAATGATGAGGCTGAAAGAGATAAAGTCGTAAAATGTTGACATTTAAAGATTTCAGAAAACATAGGACATATATGACTTGCAGTTTAGGTCACTTTTTCACCCATTATCTCGAGTCGCCTGCCACTTTGGTGGCCAAACGTTCAAAATGAACGTTGAACAAATCCAACGTAGCAGTTTTGTAATGTTATAAATAACATGAGGTCACAAACGCATTTATCTGAATTCACTTCACCTTTTGGAATGTTAGAATAGGTCATATGGTTGATTGATTAGTGTTTTATGCCGCAGATTTCCCTTATATGGAGGCATTGCCAGGTTTAGTGGGGGAGGAAACCCCAGACCGTCGGCGAATACCTGGCAACTCTCCCACAAATAGCAATAAAGTGAAAAAATACACTCAGAAATTTGTTAATTTCTTTTTTCATTTGGTTTGCATGAGATCTGAACCTGCATCGTTGGGACGCCTGTGTCCGACTAATGGACTATAAATCTAACTGCCTAAGCAATCGACCCCCCCCCCCCCCCGCCCCTGATCAAATGAAGGTGGCAAAGTGTGATAATTTATGACCTATCAGGGACTGATCCAGGGAAAATTTGGGCATACCGTTTCGGTTCAAAATGTTCCAACAATAAGACAAAAACAATAACTCTGGCCCAAAATTCAACATTAGCTGCTATTTTGACATTAAAATCTGTTGGTTTTAAGAATTTGGGCGAATTTTTTGCTTGTGAGTTTGGGCGCCCATACCTGTATACACATATCAAAATGTCTCTGGATCAGTCTATGCCTATTGTGAAAGTCATTTATCAATTTTTAGCTCTTAAAGAGCCAATTCTACAACTGTTATATTTACCTTGACTATTTGTATCTTGTGTAAAACTCCTGTCTCCAGTTTCACCGTCTCCTTTCTCCCGACGGACACGCCCACTTTTGCTTTTATACATCCCCTTTCTGGATGATGACTGTGAGGGAAATAAATATATTATTAATCAAAAGTAGTTCAGTATAAGTCTTACGATAATTCATGCAAATTGTTTGTAAATTAGCATGAGTGATTGTCTCTTGTGTTGACTTAGACCTTCTATGATTGGTTGCGGGTTGAAAATGAATTAAAGGGGCATGAGCTGAGAAAATGTTGATATTTTGACTTATTATGGGTATTTTTCTCAAGACATATAATTCAGAAGCTTTTTATTGCTTCTAGTCTAAAAAATGTGCTATTAAAGTATTGTTCTGAACTAACTTTGCCTTAGAGTGAACGAATGGTCGTCCCGGGTATTTAAATTTTGTTTACTTTTCGAACATGTTTTCCATTTGTACAGGCCACATACTGTATGGCAATAATTTAGTTTTTTGATGGCATTCAAAGCCTCTTATACTGTCGTGAAGATCAGAAATTATGAAAGAATTTCGACAGCTCATGCCACTTTAAGTTGGTTTTCACTTTATCAAACTACATGTACATGATGATGTATATAGAAAGACTCTGCTGGAAGATGGGGTTTCCTCTGGACTGGCCAATGGGCCCCGGTTTTCTTCACCACTAAACCTGGCAGTGTTGCCATATGGGTGAAGTAATCTGAAGTGTAGCGTAAAACAGCAATCAAGGAAAATTCTTCCAGAGAAAGCAAGGACAATTTAATTTGATAACTTTTCAAATTAAGGAAAGGCTTTTCAAATTTTACAGCAGTAACCTGAATACTTACCCCTTCCAAATCGGGAATGGCCACTGTAAGACAAAAACACAACAGCAATGATTATAAGAAGAGAAAAAATTGGTAAAGTTTGCATATATTTTATTAAAGTGGTTAAAGTGGCATGAGATGACAACATTTTAATATTTTTCTGTTAAAACAGAATTTCAAAATTAATGGATATTTTTCACAAACAGTACAAATAAAGAGCTTTTTGTCAACATCAGCTTCAGAATTGCATGTTAAGTAATTGTTTAGAAATATCAAAGACACAAAAATAAACTCATGTATCCCGGCTGAGTTTGGCTTTCAAAAATTAGGGGGCATGCCGATCGTTAAACTGGGAATGCAACAACAACGTCGGCTTAATCAAGTCAAGTCCAGCCATTCGACGAGAACAAGACTTTAGAATAAGATTTTTTCTGTGCTCTTGTGTTTTAGTGTTCATAAATATAAAAGCTTCATATATCAATGATGACCAACTCAAGACAATTATAGATTGATTGGTTGTTTGGTGTTTTACGCCGCCCTCAAGATTATTTCACTTATATGGCGGCGTTCCAGTTGTAGTGTAGGAGAAAACCGGGCTCTATGCCCGGAGGAAACCCACAAGCTTCCGTTGGTAACTGGCAACCATCCCACATAGGTTTTTCGAGGACAATTATAGAAACTTATCTATATAGCTTTTCTAGTAAAAAGAGTATTTTTATTACTGTCCCTCTGCCAGTTTGACATTTTATTTTTTAAACATTAAAAAAAAATAACATATGTATAAATATTTTGAGAAACAGACCCCTGTGATATATTTAACTTACCTGGAACCCATTTGAAAATTCTCATAGTGGTGTCCCCAATGGTAACCCATTTTTTCTCCCTGGCAAGGAAACAAAATATAATAGGGTTTTAAAAAAAATCTGTATTTACTGTACAGTGTCTCCAGAAGGTAAGGATAGGTAGTTAAAGTGACATGAGCTGCCAAATGTTGTTATTTTGACGTTAAAACAGAATGTTGAAATTATCGGCTATTTTTCTCAAGACGTACAAGTCAGAAGCTTATTAGTGCTTCTAGTTTCGAAAATGTACGATGAAGTATTGTTTTGAACTAACTTTGGCTTAGAATGAATGATTGGTCGTCCCGGTTATTTAAATTTTGTTTACTTCCGCACAGGCAACAATGAACGGTTGTGCGCGCCAATTCCAAACCATTTTACATATTCCGTAAAGCCCCGAAGTGAAAGCGAGGCTCCCAGAGCGGCAAGTGTCTGAGACTTCGGTTGGAATATCCTATCAACTTGAATTTCGCTGGAAAACTTGATAAATCATTCGGCAAAGGGTGTTTTGTTTGCTCTTAGGCATCAATATTGCTTGACAAGGATCTCTCTGAGACTCGTGTGAAGTTTAATGTACAAAGGAGATATTTTTAAGAAATTCTGACGGATTTTGCTGGAGGCAGTCAGAATAAGTGTTTCCTGCCTTGTCCATATTTACAGTATAACAGAGGGTGGATAAGGGAGAGCACTCCGTGTGCCTGTGGTAGAACACTAAAACACTTTCAGTCTTTTGTTAAGTCATTTTTATTTCATTACTTACCATTTTCTAACTTTATCGATAGCATTTATAACACGCTTGATGTCTTCTTTGGCCCTACTTCTTGTTTCAGCGCGAACAGATCGAGAAAGCATCGTGAAAAGAAAATATCAACATACAAAAACGCGAAATCTGCTGTTACGCGCTGGACACACAAAACACTCCACCGGCAAGAGTCCCACAAATTATATCCGGGACAATTTCATTTTTTAGTTTTTTAATTTTTGAAATGTTATTTATTTTCATTCTTTTAATAACTGATTTGATGTTTAGCGTTTTAATTCAATATTTTTCTGCACTTTTTTTCACATTAGAAGAAATGTTTCACGAGAAAAATAATCTGCAAAACATTGTTCCCGGGTACAAATCAAGGAGGTTGGTGTTTGGCAAGCAGCCGAAAATTATCATGTTGACAAAAAGTTGATCATGGCTTGTAATGAGATACACAATTGTTAGCTAAACTATATTCTTGTGTATAATACTTTAAATAACTCAATCCTGAGTCTGCTGAAGTTATGAGGAAATCAGACGAAAATGACGGTATGTTCCACAAACCAACAAATTGTTGAACAATATAAACCAAAAAATGTGTCGAAAATTGGACCCTACTTGGTGCATGTAGTACTACAGTACATGTACATTTCCAGGGTTTAATGTCTCTCCGTACCCAAGTCATCTCGTACCCAAGATATTTCGTACCCCATTGTAAGCCATGTTCTCTGGCTACAACAGATCCATGTGAGAAATACAAACAGTGAACTCCTTATAAATTACAGCACTTGAATATGTTTTTTATTTATATAGAAAAATCGAGACTAGAAAAGTTAATACTGCTTCCAGTATTGGACAGGAATCAACAAAGATATAACTCTTTAACTGCAACAGAATGATATTGTCTTTTATTAGAAATAACAACCTTCCCATTCAATAAAAAATTGAGTAAAACAAGGGTGACGACCCTAAGTTCGACAATAATGCTGTATAATACATGCAATTCTCCAACATATTCCTGGTACGAAGTGATCTGGGTACGAGGTGACTAGGGTAAGAGATGACTTGGGTACGAAGTGACGGGATACCCATTTCCAGGAAGCAGTCAGGAGAATGCCCGATACAAAGACGACCAAACAAATAAGTCTAATGCCTGCTGTGTAATTCCAACTAGATATCACCGTACCAGTCACATGAGGCTGAACACCTACTGTATCAATCCTAATAGTAATACTATTTGTATTACTCGTACTTAAAAGTATAGTCTGCAATATGTTACCTGGACTTAAGTCTTCTTCAATACCACATCAACATAGGGTGCATTTGAGAATTTTAAAAAAAATGATAATCGAAATGTTTAAGTTGTCAGGGAAATTTTTTGAGTTTCCCCGACCACCGTAACTTACTGATGTAGTGGCGATGTTTTGAAACTTCTCGGTAGATGATCGTCTGAGAAAAATCCTTTTGAACACAAATGGAATTTAAATTGCGAAATTTGTTTCTAACAGATAATGAAGAAAATGAAATAAAACAAAGAATCTCGGTTCTTCACAGTTGATCAGATAGATAAATTTTAGTAACTCTTTCACAACTCATTACAGTAGCGTTCACCCATGTACAATGACATGTAGCACCTCTGTTTACATTCACCTGAAACCACCTGTCAGACAGTTAACAATGTTTCACCTACATGTATGTAGGACCTCTGTTTACATTCACCTGAAACCACCTGTCAGACAGTTAACAATGTTTCACCTACATGTATGTAGGACCTCTGTTTACATTCACCTGAAACCACCTGTCAGACAGTTAACAATGTTTCACCTACATGTATGTAGGACCTCTGTTTACATTCACCTGAAACCACCTGTCAGACAGTTAACAATGTTTCACCTACATGTATGTAGGACCTCTGTTTACATTCACCTGAAACCACCTGTCAGACAGTTAACAATGTTCCACCTACATGTATGTAGGACCTCTGTTTACATTAACCTGAAACCACCTGTCAGACAGTTAACAATGTTTCACCTACATGTATGTAGGACCTCTGTTTACATTCACCTGAAACCACCTGTCAGACAGTTAACAATGTTTCACCTACATGTATGTAGGACCTCTGTTTACATTAACCTGAAACCACCTGTCAGACAGTTAACAATGTTCCACCTACATGTATGTAGGACCTCTGTTTACATTCACCTGAAACCACCTGTCAGACAGTTAACAATGTTCCACCTACATGTATGTAGCACCTCTGTTTACATTAACCTGAAACCACCTGTCAGACAGTTAACAATGTTCCACCTACATGTATGTAGGACCTCTGTTTACATTCACCTGAAACCACCTGTCAGACAGTTAACAATGTTCCACCTACATGTATGTAGCACCTCTGTTTACATTCACCTGAAACCACCTGTCAGACAGTTAACAATGTTCCACCTACATGTATGTAGGACCTCTGTTTACATTCACCTAAAACCACCTGTCAGACAGTTAACAATGTTCCACCTACATGTATGTAGGACCTCTGTTTACATTCACCTGAAACCACCTGTCAGACAGTTAACAATGTTCCACCTACATGTATGTAGCACCTCTGTTTACTTTCACCTGAAACCACCTGTCAGACCTTACAATGTACCACAGAATTTGCACTTATTGCTCGTTAATGTACCTTTTTCGGTGAAAATCAACCTACTATCTTTCATCCTTAGTCAATCAGATCTTAAATGTATTTATCTATTTAGCAGAAGTTTTATCAAAATTTTAAACAATTCAACACAAATACTCCCTTAAAGGCATCCCCATGAAGTAGGGTTTTTTTTTTAACGTCACAGCGTTTCAACACCTACAGCTATGCTGGTGTAATTGAATTTGATATTTCAAAACATGGATATAAAATATAAAATTCTATTACACCTATTAGGTGTCGAAAGATCGTGTTGTTCACAAAAAAACATACTTCGTGGTGATGTCTTAATTATTTCTCATGATAGAACCCACTTTTAAAGAGTGTGTCAAACATTTGTTCTGTATCTTGTTAAATAGAGAAAGCCAGTCAGGCGTATGCGGCCCTTGGTGTTGGGTTTGTCTGTCTGATAGTGGGAGTACCTCTATGGTGGAAAACTACAGAAGTCTACAGAGTTCAACTTCCATACAGTGATATTAGTGATCTTGGAAATTCTAAAGTAAGTAGCTAAAGACAATCAATTCTGGCTCAGTGATTATTAAACTTTCCTCTAATAGCAAAGGTCTCAACTTTGACCTTAAGCGCAGTAGTCTAGATAGTTCACCTTCCATAAAGGCTTCTCACATGCGTAATGACAACGCCGGTGACAGGAAATTTGTGGAATGGTCACGTTACTCCCGCTCCCTATTGAATAATCATTGTAACCAGCCTTTTGATCTTTGATGAAGTGCAGCCTTTATGATTCACCTCTGCAATACGCTATATTTCCATTAATTGGTCCATAATTTGGGGCCAATAAATTTGTTAGAAAAACAAGTGGTGTCTTTTTATATTACTGGTAAATATCATATTATGCCATATTTTGTCATACAGATGACGATGGATATTTTATCATGGGTTTTGTTTGTGTTACATTGTTTATAAATAAGGGGCCATGTTGGCTCAGGCGACAAAGGCCTTCCATCGACATGCTGCTCGTTCAAATCAGACTCAGTCCAAAGACAAATTGAAAAAATTTTGATTGAGTGCGGCATTAACCATCATGGTTTTGTTTTATGTTTTTCAGTTGAAGTATCTGGTGGATTTAGAAGTCATTTGTTTTGATGATAAACTGTCAAGCACGTCACTAAACAAGTTAACAAAACTACTTCAGAACTGTAAGTAATTCATATCACTTCAGGCCTTACTTTTTCACGCGAACGATCGTTTAGTGCTCCGTAGCACGTGACCCGTTTTCGCAACTGATGATTATTTAATGGCAATGAAGTTGATAACACTTAAGACCTGAAAAAAAGACGAAAAATAAGACCTGATATCACTTGACCCTTTAAACTAGCATGAATTGCCAGGGACGACCATTCATTCATTTGAAGCCAAAGTTAGTTCAAAACCATACTTTAACGTACATTTTCGAGACTAGACTAGACTAGACTAGAAGCACTAAAATGTTTCTGACTTATAGGTCTTGAGAAAAATAACCAATTATTTCAACAGTCTGTTTCAACGTCAAAATATCAACATTTTTGCCAGCTCATGCCACTTTAAATGTATGAACTGAAAATGTGTGCTTTTAACGGGCAAAATTCAAATTACCTGGAGGTATGAGTATGTTTTCGAGTCTTTGCTGCTTTTAAAAACTGTTTTAACATACATGTACATATCCAAGCTCCTGTTCCATACTTTTTGACAAAAATGATGAACAATTAACTAATTCTGTTTTAATGAAACTTTCACTAAATTTAGTGACATTTGCGGCTAAAATATGGATTTTTTTTTGTTGTCTATTTTTTACAAAAATGCAAATTAGCAGTTTCTAGTGCAGTTTGTTTCAAGAATGTACGTTATTCCTTATCCAAATGCCAGTCATTTAGTTTTGCAATACCCGCCGAACCTTCTTATTGTCTCCGCGAATAGTGTTTATAAAGTGTGAATCTTTTATACTCTGAATAGAGAAAGATGTTTCAAGTAAGATCATTAAAATGGTTCAATGTTTAAAATTTAAAATTTAAAATATTTTAGTAACTCTTGTACATATAGAATGTTAAGTATACACTCTAGTTCAATTTTACAGAACTTATGGTGATATGGTATATGGAATATCACCATAAGTTCGGTAAATTGAACTAGTATACACCCCTAACCTTCCATAATGATAGCGAATGTCGGGAGCCTTGATCGTTCAAATGTGATGCTCAATTTCTGACGTAGAATAAAAACACATCAAACTATCTGACTCTGTCATCAAAAATCTCTCGGGGCACTCCCAAAACTTGTGATCTTATGGCATATGCCACTGACTCTTTTTTTTGTGACAGTGAATACAAAAGGAGAGAATGTGGATGGTCAATATAGAGTTACTGTCAGACAAGCTATTGGGGATGAAATCGTGCTTTACAAGAAATTCAAAGATTTGAAAGGTGAGAAATCTTGGCTATTACTGGAAAGGAGTTATCCAAAATTAATATATGCTTTGGGATCAAACTAAATTTCTCTCAGTCATTAACAAATAAATAAAAAAATTATTAAACAATTACAATAGTAATGAATTATTTTAACCTTAAATTTAAGAAATTCTTTCAATATGAAAGTTTTACAGATTTTAGGAAACTGTCACTTGAAGGAAACTCAAATTTCTACTTATGTTCTACATGGTTATTATCTGTGAATTTTTGGCACACTTGTTACCAAATATATGTACTGGGCATATGAAGAAAGGAAACCCACGGAGTGATCCAAGTTGACCGTAAATATCTGGTAAAGCACTTTAGTTCCATACCAGTTAAAAAGCGGCACCTTTGCCCATATATAATGCAATTGCATTTAAAATTTGTTTAAATCAGAGAGGTGACGCCTTTCACATGTTTACAAAATGCATGCCTGAAATATGCAAGGGCTGACAATAGTGGGCTTTACTACGGCGTTCTGTATGTAGGATTTAGTATATACTCATAATATAATAGTATTTCAGTGCTTATCATATAAAATCTAAATTTCGTAACATATAATATGGTTTAAAATGGTTCATCTGTAGTGGAATTAATGTTAAAAACATGTCAAGGATGGAAAATGGCCAAGTTGGATTTTGCGCTTATGGAGAATAGAAATCAGTGCAGGGCCTTGTATCCAATGGATACTACAGTAAAGAGATACGATGTCATGGCAACTGCGATTGGTCGCACTTTGCGACGGCTTCGTGAAATGGCCCCTAGACCTTTCCATGTCATGGATTCAAAGCCAAATCGGGGTGAAGAGAGACATCTGACTGAAACCTACACCCAATAAACTAAGAAGTTGTTATCCATAAGTAATTCTTCACCTTATTGGTACTCATAGTGCTGAATATAAAAAAACTCGAAAAAAATTTAGCACAAAATCATAAGAAAAACTGCATTATTTTAACGAAAACTATTAAGTTGCTCTATTTGATGGATGTACATGTACACTTTTGGCTGGATTTTCTTTCCTTTTAAGCACATTTTCATCCACACAGTGTTTTCATTATGAACCAAAATGATAACACGCTGATTTTTTTCTTTCAGATTTAGACAATGGCTTAGCTGGTCTGTTCCCAGACGATGACAATCACATTCATTTCCTTTTACTACCCAAGTCCTCCAAAGTCTCATTACCTAATGTGTACGTGGGTACAAACAGGAATATTTTTCTTAAAATCAAAGGTATGTTTGTCAAAAATATTTGTTTTGGTTTGATAATGATTTTTCTCCATATGGGTGTCTTTTTAATGACGCAGGCATGATTCTTCTCAGGTTTTTTTCAGGTTTTTTAAAGAGCCAAATCAGTTTTTTTTTTCTATCACAAATCCAGATTTCAAGTTCTTTAAATTTGTTTTATTTTTATAAAACACTTCTTGAATGTCAGAATCAGTTATGAAAAGTAAAGAAAAAAAGTAAAAGTCAATTATATTGACATAAGAGGACATTTTATTTTTTATTTTTTCTAACTTGATGAAATCATAGTCTGGCTGACACAGGACGCGGACGGATCTTACAAGAAAGTCAGTTTTTTTCTGGGCCTCTAGAATCATATTTGCGTCTCTACTTAAACGATAATACATGTACTTATATATGGAAAGACTTTCAATAAATTAAGAATGATAACTGTTTGTTTCTGTAAGATTTACAAGCATCCTGTCTGTCTCTAACTGAACGAAATACCATGGGTTTTTGTTTATTACAACAACCTATGATTGAGTATACAGCTTTAAATGATATACCTCTTAAGACCTTTAACACAGCTAGAAACTTGTCTCCATGATAAGGTTAGTCAAGAAGATTTTCATTTCGCCCGTGTGTTTTAGTGTCTATAAAAATATATTTTCAAAAACATGATGTTTTATGGGAGCCATCTGGATAAAATTGTTTTCTTCTCCTTAAAGAATTTAAAAAAAAAAAATCTTTCAGATGAGGAAAAAATGGCGTCCCAAATAATGGCTACTCTGACTGATGTTGTTGTCAGGGGCAACCAGCTAGAGAAAAGACTTCTCTCTGTCCGAGGATTACGCTCACTGAAGGTAAAGAAAATTCTGATTGGACACTTTTTTCTGTTAGCGTAGTTCATATAGCGATCTGGCAGCTTTTCATATTGCTTGTACAAGAAAATAATTATTGTGTAGTTTATAGTCAGCAATGCGTTCTATTTCCGTTAGCAGAACTCTTCAAAATGGAGGTGCATTTGGTGGTGCGTGTGGGACAGTCTCCTTCTCGTTACAATGCAAACCAATACAAACAATGAAAGAGATCTATTTACAGATAATTTTGTTAGGTTTTTAATGAATTATTTATATTTTTATGTTTTCATTTTGACTCTCTGATGTAAAATCAAAAGAATATTTTGATCTTAAAGCCTGTCAACAGTTTTCTGTACAATTCCCCATTCGTTTAACACAAGGCTTGTCCCAGAAATCTTGCGAGAGTGGAGAAATGCTTCCTCTTTTCAATAGAGAGCACAGCAAGGGGAGGAACTTTTCCTTGATGGAAATAAAATGTATTGGCTGTGACTCAAATCAAGGGGAAAATCTGAATATTTTGTGACTTGGATTTTGTCCAGGCAAATGAACCTGCAAAAGACAGCACCATAGTGAAATGATTTTGACAGTAACGGGAAACCCCAAAAATCTATTTTTAAAAACATTTATTTAAGTTTGTTGTTGTTTTTCATTGACCTATGGAACAGGAGAAAAATAAGACCATACAATGGAGTCAGTTTCACATGAAGCTTTGCAAAATGATTTGTGCCCCAAAAGTACATTTACATAGTGACGTCTGCGTTGCAATTGTTGCTGGGAATACATTGCACATTCAGAGTGAGCGTGGGTAGCTTGTGCGATTCTTACAACCAATGAAAAGGAATTTCCAGATAAAACTTAATTTCCATGAAAGTTACCAAAGGCCATCTAAAAACCTCATGTTTATATAGCCAACAGTCGACTATACCTCACATATTAACTGTCTTTTTTTTGTCAGTCTGTGCATCTGCGTTGATTCCCTTTTTTAAAGTATAACAGATTTTTTTTATTGTCTTTCTTTTTCATTCATTCTCAGCCGGACAAAGATAGTATGAGAGTAACAAAGTCCAATCCAGGTTATGATGTGACCTTCACCTTGGCTGTCCCTCAACCTGACCTACTTGATGTACAGTGGAACATCCAGGGTGGAATAGAAGGTAATGTGTGATTAACCTTGTCTAAGAAAACCTCTCTGGTTGATTTACAGGCATCGGGTAGTCAAGACAGTAAGATTAAAATTGGTTGCAACACGCTGCTAAAGATGATTGGTTTACATTTTTCCACACAATCCGTCTTTATTTTAGAAAAAAATATTTTATGTTCGAGGTCATTGTCGTGGGATGCACATGGCAAAAGTTGACGAATCAATAGAGCCCTTGACAAATATCACATGGTAGATTGATTGATTGATATCTTGTGCTGCAATCAAGATTATTTCACTTATACATGATGCCAGGTTTAGTGGAAGAGGAAACTGGGCTCTTTGCTTGAAGGAACCTTTGACGAGTACCTTTCACATTAAGCGATAAACTGAAGTTTTTTAATTGATCTTGGGTCTGATTAGGATTCAAACCTACTCATCAATGGAAGCCCTGAGAGACTATCTCTCTGCCGACTATGCCACCAAGGCTTCAGTGTCACATGGACTACACCATATACAGTTGTGGTTAGATTCATTCAGCTGAAATGACTGGCACACTAGGGTAGGCATATATGTAACTTTACAATCCCTCCAAACTGAATTTGTCTTAATGGCTTCAAGTTTGAAGTCAGAAAAAAAAGGCACTGCCAACTGAGCCATTGAATCCCTTAAACCTCTTAGGTGTTTGTGTTCACCCATTTTGGTATCTATAAAAGAAGTAAAATCCTTTCAAAATATGTGTGGTTCAGTTGATACAGCAATTTGTTTCCCATCCTGACACGGCAACCACCTATGGGTCGCAGGTTCTGTCTTAAAGAAAAAAATGTGAACAATTTATAGGTGGGTGAAAGTGTTTGCTGTAGGGGAAAAAACAGTCTCTTTCCAGAGGAAACCATCAACTTTTGAAAGGTACATGTACTTGGAAACCCTTCCACATAAGGATAACGATTCCAAGAAGCCAGCTGAGGCCTTGCTGACTCAGTCGGTTAAACTGATAGTCCCTGAGTCAATTGATGCAGTGTGGGATTGATTCCTACTCAGTCTAAATAAAAATTTCAAACAATTTTGAATTAACCCTTTGGACCCGAGCGGCCGAAAAAACGGCCAGATATATGTCTTGGATATATACGAGCGGCCGATATATCGGCCGTCAGGGTACCTGTTTGTGACGTGGTAAATTTTGGGCGAATCAACGACTTTCTTTTATCAAGCTTCGGCCTGCTCATGTTTACTAGTTAGGTAGAAGCTTCTAAGCCAATCAGCGACCTTATTTCATTGAATTTCGTTCTGCACTTGTGACGGATGTTTTGTTGTTGTTGAACGTCGAAGTGATGGCGAAACGAAAATAGTCAGCCGATTAGGTGGTTGAGAATCTAAAGGGAAAGGCGAAGGTGGAGATGCATACGGCCACAAAAGTGACAAAACTGTGTTCTTTTGAGTAATATTATACTTCAGAGGTAAATACAAAAGAATAAATACATATGAAACAGACACATAATGAAAAAACATAATTTGTCCATTTTTGCCCAGGAGGCTCGTATATAGGCCTCTAGTCGTTTAGGCCTTCAGTGTCCAAAGGGTTAAATTTTCACTTGAGCACCGTATGTGGACGAGTTGCCATGTACTCGCCGAAGGTTTACGGTTTCCTCTGGGCCAATATCACCATACAAGTGAAATAATCCTAAGTGCGGCATAAAGCATCAATCAATCCAACAAGTCAGACTGTCACCTGTATCATTTTCTGTTCATTCAGCCTACCTGAGACCATTCATCAACAAGTTGGAACCCTTTGCTGACTTGGATATCAATTCTCAGGTAACAGAATTTTTTTTTTTTACGGTTGGCTCTTTTTGGAGCTGTGTGTACCTGCTTTAAGTAAAATTGGTTATTTATTGATCAAAAACAAATATTGTAGCCGCCATTGCAGGATCAAATCCCACTCACTAGTCAAATGTAAAAAATGCAAGTGTGTTTTCATTCAATCACTCTATTTGAAATGCTTACCAGATACCTGCCATAGGCTTAGTGGTTTCATCTCTGCAAAGAAGCCGTTTTCTTCTCCCACTAAACCTAATAAGCCAGCATATAAGTGAGAAAAAATAGCTACAATATAGATATCAAACATCTTAAATTATGTAGAATTTGTCATTTGAGTAAAATGTCCAAAATTTCAAGGGCCTGTTTGAACTAAGCGGGGTAGTGTAAGTTTTTACGTAACTTCCATAGCAACCCATACTGTAGAGATACGTTCCCATGAAAGTTACGCCAAAAACATATCTACGCCGTTTTGTGAAACAGGCTTCTGGAAATCCTTAATTGGCACACATTTACAATGAAATTTGGACCATCTATCCTTTTTTCCCCAGTATTTTTTTTCTTTCACATTTTTTCTAAACAAAGTAGTTTAGTTTGCCAATGTAATATTAATATTTTATTTATTTCTCCATGCATAAATGTCATTTGCTGACATTTTTAAGTGAAATAATCTTGAGTGTGGTATTAAATGTGAATATATCTATGATAAGCTTGTACGTTTTGTTTTTTCGTCTGTTTTTCCCCAGGTGTTGTTTTATCCTGGGTTATTACGGCAGCCCCAATTCGACAAGGCCAATAACTCTTACTACTACACCCCCTCTGATCTCCCTCATACGATAAACCCTCTGGAAACTAAACTAGGTAAGCGGCTCATTCAGGGGCTTCGATATGGTTCAGAGACCTCGGTAGCCCAGTGTGTTAGAGTTATTGTCCCTCAGTCCAACACAGACCTTCCATTGATGCAGCGTGGTTTGAATCCCACTCAGACCAAATATAAACATTTCTGAGTGGATTTTTTACTTGGTCACCATATGTGAAAGAGTTGCCAGGTACTCTCCAAAGGTCAAGGGTTTCCTCCGGGCAATGAGCCCGGTTTTCTCCCCCAACACAGCCATATATGTGAAATAATTCTGAGTGCGGCATAAAACACCAATCAATCAATCTTTATATTCATATTGACATTTACTAGTGGTGTAAAACAATCAATCCCTGTTAAAATTCTATCTGTTTCTGTTTTTGTTGTTTTTTACTAGGATTGCACATTTATTGTTTCAAAACAAGTTTTGCTTATTCCTGACAGTCCTTCCCTATGTTATCTAGGATTTACTCCAGCTCAATATATATTTACAAAGGACATGTTTTAAGTGTGTTTTTAGACCACCATGATCTCATGGTGGTCTTATCAAATCGCTTTTTGTCCGTGGTCCGTCGTCCGTCGTCCGTCGTCCGTCGTCTGTCGTCCGTCGTCTGTCGTCCGGTGTCTGTAAACTTTTCTTGTGATCGCGATTCCAAGAGAACTACTGGTCGGATTTTCATCAAATTTTACAGACATGTTCCCCTTATGGTCTAGTTGTGCAACATCTATTTTGTTTGCTCATTTGCATATTTATATGGCCGCTGGCGGCCATTTTGTGATTTTTACCTACATAGTTTGTGATCGCGGAATCTAGAAATCCACCAGGCCGATCTTGATGAAATGTTTTTATATTGGTTACCCATATGGTCTAGTTGTGCAACATCTATTTTTCTAAGCTCATTTGCATATTAAAATGGCCGCTAGGCGACCATTTTGTTTTTCTATTTTTTATCGCTTTTCTCTCTTGTGACCGCGATTCCAAGAGAAGTCCTAGTCGGATCTTCTTTAAATTTCACACGCACGTTCCTCCTATGGTCTAGTTGTGCAACATTTATTTTTTTTGCTCATTTGCATATCAAAATGGCCGCTAGGCGACCATTTTGTTTTTCTACTTTTTATCACTTTTCTCCTAAAGTAATGAGAGGATTTTCGTAAGACTTTGTACGCAGGTTAACCCTATGGCCTCGTTGCGTACTATTTTCTTTTTTGCTCATTTGCATATTAAAATGGCCGCTGGGCGACCATTTTGTTTTTCTTCTTTTTGTCACTTTTCTCCTAAAGTAAAGAAAGGCTAGGATTTTCGTAAACTAATTTACGCATGTTAGCCCTATGGTCTCGTTGTGCACTATGTACTTTTTTGCTCATTTGCATATTCAAAATGGCGGCCACTGGCCATTATGTTTTTATCACTGTTATAAAGTAATGAAAGGATGTTCGTAAAATGTTATACGCAGGTTAACTCTATGGCCTTGTTATGCACTCGCTGCTCATTTAAAACATTCGGTACCGCTGTCGCCATTTGGCGTTGGAACTTAGAGTGTTAGCCTGCTTCATTACCGAAGACATCGTATGGCGACAGCAGATAAGTCGGCTAACCCCACTGACGCCGTATGGTTATTTTTTCTTACAACTTCAACTAATTTTGAAAATGAGCAAATAAAATCTCATGTTGCATCTGTTGGTTGCTTTGTGTTTTGTTTTTTCAATCTTCGAATACGGTTAAGAGGTTTAATTTACTTTAACGGACGCGTAATTCACTGATAACTTCCAACTTTGTCTAGGTTCGAACGGACACCTCAAGCATACGTATATAACAAGAAAAGGAATTCCTCATATTTACAGCTTCAGATCTTAATATATATTTCCTTGTCTCCAATATACTGACTATGGGTGAGATATTTAAATATATATGATTAAAAAGTGCTAAAATCGGGTGGTGAAATCAGTTTGCTAGTGCGATTTCCCGCTGTCAATCACAGGGCCCCTACCAGGCATTTTAAAGGCACGACCCAGTTAAAGACAGATAAGCTATTTTTGGCACTGATGACGATATTTAGGAATTTCCGTGTCCAGAGTAGTGAAAAACAGACATTTATCGGAGCTTTTATAAACCCCAGAGTGAAATTGCAATCCTCGGGTCATTTTAAAACGTATAAAAATCGACTACTTTCAGATTTCTAAGGGCGACTATAACTATAAGTACAAGAAATGGTTTATCAATATGCCTGTTCCCAACTTGTTCGAAGCTGGTAAAATGGCCTATTCGAATTTGGGTTTTAAACGCCTAAATTCTTTCCAAAAATGTAACAATAATAAATATTTTTAAAGGAGAGTGTTCCCTAAGACACTTAAGAAGATCCATATTGTATTTTTCGGAGTATGAAAGGAAGGAATATTTCAAAATGAAATGAAATACACGGCAACGTACAATCACTATTTTGCCGATCGAATTTGCATTCAGGCAGCTATGTACAGCAACTGACTTCGCAATTGTAAATGCTTTTTACCAATAAAGTAACTGAAATGTGTTTATTCAATCGTATATTTACATCAAATCGTGCATGAAGATTTTTTTATAAGAGTTTACTAATTTCTGAACGAATCGGGACATTTTTGGCCATTAATTTTTAAACTGACTTTCGTCATGTGTAAATATTTACTCATCAGACGAATGATACGTCGCCCATTCTTCACTTTTCACGGGCTGTTTTTGACAGATATATACATTATCTTTTGATTTGTAAACAAACACTAAATGCATCTTAGTAACATGTGTACAATCGTAGTGGATTTTGTAAATTTTAATTGTGTACAGGACTCAAACAAGCGATATCACTGACTGGCCTGTGTGCATACAATGTACCACTCGGAACATCCTTCGGCTATCTTCGCTCGCTACCGGTCGGCTGGTATTTCATGCACGTAAATCCCCGAAGTTTCAGAGTGACAATGTACATGTATTATGTAGCTCCGGTAAGTAGCGTAAATGTGCGGCCTCCTTGAAGAAAGATGGTTTTGAGTTTTCATATAACAGCCACTATATCTACCGAAGAAACTTTGTTCTTGTCCAGCCAACCACCAACCGAAGAAATAAATTTCACATATCAACTTTGCGATCCGTTTACAAGCAGCCTCACTTCTCATAGTGTTCTATGGTGGTCGCCTGGATCAGTTTTACTGATCTCTTGTTTGAGTGTAGTATAGACTCAGATATCATTAGGAACTCTAGTCTCATGTGTCATTGTACACACTTTCCTCCTCCAAACACCAGCTCCGATAGCTCAGTCGGTAGAGCGTCCGCTTCAGGGCTGCGAGATCCAGGTTCAAGCCTGGGTCGAGTCAGACCAAAGACTTTAACAGTGGTAGCTGCTGCTACTTCGCTTGGCGCTCAGCAATAGTAGTTAGAGCAGCGGCTGGTTGGCCCGGTGTCAGTATACTGTGACTGTGCGAGGGGGCTTGCTGGGTGTCTTCGGCAAGTCGTCTCGGCGAGGCAGCACCAAATAAAAGAGCAATGGAAATCTGCCCTGCCACAAGGAGACAACGTCTTCATATGACTGAAATACTGTTGAGCAGGACGTAAAACACAAATCACTCACTCACTCCTCCTCCAAGCAACACCAACATATAAATAAAATGATAACTGAATAGGGAACACTATCAATATTATTTTTATTTCAGAGATAGTTCTACCAAAAACAAATATCTTTAAGATAATATTTACAACGGTTAAAAAAAATCTGAAATGTTTAAATAATTTTCATTAAATTGTCAGTCATTACAGTACTATCTCAAACTGTAGGTTTGAATTTTTAGAGCAAAGAAATACAATGTGAGAAATTGGCATTATATGTTTCTTTTTTATTTAGGATCTCATGTTTCCACCAATCCGAGCCTGGAATTTGTTGTGTACATTCCTTATAGAGATCAAAGTCCTTTATATATTTACAATTCCCAAGGTAAGGTTTAATCAGTTCCAAAGGGGGGGGGGGATAACTCTAAATTATCTCCCTTTAACTGTTTTCTGATTATCCCTTTCTTATTTAAAGTTTTGAAATTTATACTTTAATTTCATTGCAGTTACAGTTTACAGAACAAAGTTAAGTTAAATACTACTATGTGCATGATTTTAAAGAGTGCATTTTTCGAATGAAGTATTATTAAAATTTTAAAATTTAAAAAAGAATTATCTTCACCAAAGAAAAAAAAATTAAATACACATTTTTTTTAACAGCAAGGCTAAATTGTCACTTCTATATATAGCCAACAAAGTCCTCATTATGTTTTAGCAAAACATTTTTAAGTTTTAGGAGCTTTTTCACTTAAAGTGGCATTAGCTGCCAAAATATTGAAATTATTGGCTATTTTTCTCAAGGCTTACAATTCAGAAGCTTTTTAGTACTTTTAGTCTCAAAAATGTACAATGAAGTATTGTTTTGAACTAACTTTGGCATAGAATGAATGAATGGTCGTCTCGGTTATTTAAATTTGGTTTACTTTTAGAACACGTCTTCGGTTCGTACAGGCCACAAACTGTATGGGTTTTCCTCACTCCAGCGCCAATCAGTTAGTTTTTTGATGGCCTCCAACTTCTCTTACTGTCGTTACTGACGATAAGAAATTGTGAAAAAAGTGCGACTTTTGGCAGCTCATGCCACTTTAAACTAAAATAAATTTCCTCATCATTTTCAGGCGAGAGATCTAAAGTTAATGCCTTTCTTAGTCCTCAATGGGGTGGTATTTATATCTACAATGTAAAGTCTCCCAAACCTGGTGACAAGTTACCCCTGCCAGTTACTGTGAAGATGAAACCCATCATGGAGGTCTTTTTATCTCAACTTCGATTAATATTAGGAGTTTATATACAAGTAAGCCTCATTTGTGGGGGATTTTTATTAAAGATGTGTTTTGATAGATTGGTTGAATGATGTGTAACTCCATACTCAAGATTATTTCACTTATATGGTGGCATTGCGAGGTTTAGTGGGGGGGGGGGACTCTCCGCCTTCGGCGAGTACCTGGCAATTCTTCCATATACAACGATTGGGTGAAAAATCTAATCCAAATTTTTTTTTCACTTGTTGAACCATGCCATTATATTTTATCTAAACCCATTAGATCTATATTAAATAGAGCAATGGACTAAAATTCTTTTTATGGGACTGAGCAATCAGAACTATGTACATGAGTACAGTGTATGTACTATAAAGTGCTTTGAATTTTGAAAATAAGCTGTATTATTTTTGCCTTGGTTTAATGGATGGCAAAATCATAACATACTTTGACTAACACATGATATACTTTATCTTTGAATATATTTTTGGTGTATTTTATTTTGTTACAATACAGAAATACTGAATGGTTTATATACAAACAGTTTTTCAAACTATTTTCAGACTTCTGTCCAAAATGGAGAGGTAGAGATATCATCCCCGGGGCTTGAAGGCATCTCCGATTGGGTGAGTATCTTCAATATTCTTTTCCTCCTGTTGTCAGTCAAAGTGGCATGAGCTACCAAAAATCAGTAGTTTTTTCATTTGATTACATTAGCTAATAAAATAGTATTCTCGTTATTTTTTGGGATACGCTTTCTTGAAAAAGAAATTCTTGTACCGATTTTGGGTGAAACCCAAAATGGAAATCGAACACGCGCCCCAGAGTATGGCACCTATCGCCAGCACTAAATGCCGGCTGCTTTATCCATTCAGCCAACCGGCCTCCTCCCAAAATGGGTAGAAGAATTTCTGCCATTTTTCAAGAAAGTGGAATTCCAAAAAATAACGAAAATACTGTTATACTCACTTTCTAAAAGACACTAACTAACTAATAAAATAGCTTGTTTAAAGAACTCTGGAAAAGTAAACTTACCCATTGAAATACATGAAGAAAGTAACGATTGAAAATGTCATCCGTAATTTTTGCAAATAAGCGAAAAATTTGAATCAATACCATGGATACTTTTACATATGGATTGTCATTGTTACTTGTAACCAACGCCTTATTGTACATTTCCAAGAGTTTTATCAACGGAAAGGGTTTTCCGGCAACGCGGCCATATAAGTGAAATAATCTTGAGCGCGCGGCGGCGTAAAACACCAAACAATCAATCAATCAACAGAAAGCTCCTAATTCATATTTCTGTGAATAATATCCTCAGGGATCAATTTTCCCACCAGTCGACTGGACCAAGTCTAGGGAAAATTTGAAGGTCTGGTAATTAAGACATGCTAGTAGCCTGACTATCTTGTTAAAAAACTGAATGTTCATGATTTTATCAGAATCAGCCCAGCAGGGCTTGTGATGAGAGGCGAGTGATCACTCGCGCGCGCCTCACACTCGCCTAAAATATTAAAATGGCGAGTGCGTGACCACTCACCTGAAAAAAAAACTCTATGTTTTTTTTTGGATTTTCGTTATTTACTAACTTCCAAGTTTACATAATGTTACGACAACGGCAAGCAGGTCGACGGTATGTAAAACTAAAATGTCGTTCGCCGTACGGCACTGCTAGTGCTAGTTCTACACGCCTACGGGCTATCTGTTGAAAGCTACGGCCGTAGAATCGCTGCCATGCGGAAATATAAACCCTTTTTTACTGCTTAAAAAGACTTGGGAGACAATCGGAACTGATTTTTTACCACATGTAGAACGCTAGAATAAATTCGCTCGTAAGATGATTAATATTTTTTTTTTTTGCTTG
The DNA here is from genome assembly GCA_963971465.1 of Lepidochitona cinerea. NCBI lineage: Eukaryota > Metazoa > Mollusca > Polyplacophora > Chitonida > Tonicellidae > Lepidochitona > Lepidochitona cinerea. The sequence continues at coordinate 30,666,149 of OZ020561.1, forward strand.
CGTGGCATCGCCGGGTTCCGTTTTTAAAACTACCCCACACAAAACATGCACTGCAGTGACGCGCTTCGACGTAGTAATCCAGTAGAAGTTTCTGTAGTCTAAAATTTTAACAATTTAAGAGCTTTTAGAAGCAAACTTTTTAAAACAAATTTTAGGTAGCATATTTTTAAAACAAACAAGTTATGGCTAAAGGTAAGCCAGTTGAGCTGTCCACATACTTAGGATGGCAAGAAGAACTGGGAGGAAACCCACGACCTTCCAGTGGCAACGTGCAACCATCCCACAACAACAATTAGAAGTCTTTTTGGCAATGAAATGAAATTCATTTATAATATAACTTATAATTATATAAAGTTATAACTTATAAGGAAGAATACAACAGCGCGGCCAACAAATCGTATCTATGTGACTCATATTTTTTGTAACATTTGCGCCAGGAATTGGCATAAAATCAAAGCCCATCCATCATAATAAAAAAGTCTAACATTGTAATAAATTAAAGTTTTCAGGCTTTTTTTTACATAGACACCACTCGCCTGGTAGAAACCCAGGTGAGTGTTCCAACACTCGCGACGACTCGCCTGGCCCCAAATTCAGGCGAGTGTTGAAACACTCGCCTTCATTTTGCTCACCGCAAGGTGTGGCCCAGTACCCTATAGTGAAATCATTCTTGTCTCCCTCTTTTAAATATCTTTTCTACCCAAGCCAATGCAACCATTTTTATCAAATTGGTCTTACATATGATCGTAACCAAGGATATTAAAATTAAAAAATACTGTGTGTTATTTTAGTATGAGGATTAGCAGGTCCTGTCAAATACGAGAAGGTCAACTAAATTAGTAAACTCGCTGGTCCTGGGCCCAGTTGCACAAAGGTGTATTAAGCGTAAGTCTGACTTAGCTATGCGACGTCACAATTCAATTTCTTTGTGACGTAACATATTTAAGCCTGACTTAAGCTTAATACACCTTTGTGCAACCAGCCCCTGATGTCAAGTGCATTGTGATAAGGCAAATAAAATTCTTATCCTAATTCTTTTTTTTTCATTCCTATTTTTAGCCGCTCATGCCACTTTAAATGAATTGCTACCAATGATAAATTTGTAAACAAAAACCGAGCACAAATAACCAGGCACAATTTGTAATTATCCAATTAAATAATGCCCAATGTTTTCAGTTCTCTGATTTTAACATCTGTTTGTCTTTGTGTGACATAATTCTTTTACTGATTTCTTTGGTAGGAGGTTGATAGTTGGTTAAGAGGCAGGTGTTTGGAGAACTTGGCCACTTCTATATCCACGCTTACCTCCCTTGCACAACTCCTGGGTCAGATTAGCAATATAGTTATAAGAGATGAGATAGGAAAGCAAGTAAGTGATCAGCTTCAAGGGTTTCTGTATGAAGAAATATAATGGTTGCCAGGTTCGAACAAAATGTCACATGTTTCTGCTCAGTCGGGACAAGTTTTCTCAGCATTTGTGTACATTTATCTGAGTGCAGATAAAAACATCAAGCAATCAATCAACACAATGCCTTCAACTTACGGTAAATGTAAAAGAGATAAAATATTAGAAAGGAACATAAAATCAACTAGCAGTATTCACATGAATTAGTAAATAACCCACACTGATGACTTGGAAAAAATTCCTGGCCAGGGTCAGAATCTAACTCAAGAGTTACTGTCCTACTGCTCTACCAACTGGGAACGGTTCGCTTCTTAGATTATCTTATACACACAGAGCTTAAATCAAGCCCATTAGAAGATTTTCCCTGTTCTCGTGTGTTTTAGTGTTTATAAATATATATTTATTTTTTTTCATATTTAATGAAATCTGTGTTTTGAAAGCAAGCTGCCATCATCATCAGGGAAATTACTGAATTTTTCCGGGTCATCAGTGTCGGTTATTTACTAATTCAGTAATTTCCCTGATGATGATTCCAGTTTTCATGTGTATTTGTTTTTTATGCAGGTTGAATTATCCGTGGATTCCATCCGACACTCACAAAGATTTCTGGCCGATGGAGATCTCATAAAAGCGTTTATATTTTCTAAACAAGCCATCATAGCATCAGGTAAGTGATGAACATTTACAGGGCCTCTTTCAATTATATGTCAAACCAGCGGAAGGTCCTGGGTTTCTTCCGGGCACATAGCCCTGTTTTCTCCCACAATAAAACTGGCAACGCCGCCATATAAGTGAAATAATCTTGAGCGCGGCGTAAAACACCAAACAATCAATCAATCAATTATATGTCGAGGTCTTTCTGAAAATTGACTGAATTTATTGATTGATGTTTTACACCACTCTCAAGATTATTTCACTTACATGGTGGCATCTCGTACCTTCAGCGAGTACCTAGCAACTCTTCCACATATGGCGACCAAGTGAAAAATCCACTCAGAAGTGGTTTCAATTTTGATTTGTTCTTGGTGAGATTTGAACCCACTCCGCATCGATGAAGGCCTGTATCTATCTGGCAGAGGGACTGTCCCTCTAACCGATTAAATAAAACTATTGAACATTATATTGTGCGTGAAACATCAATCAATCAGTATTTTGACTTTTTGGGGGGTTAAACTGTTAAATTTGTGACATAGATCATAGCCGTATCCCTCCATCTACACGCACTCTTTTTTGTGCTGTGGATTTAGGCTGTAAGATCTGTTTCTTGAGCAAAAAGCCACTTGTTTTTTGTTTATCTTCAAGGCTCACAACAAAGCAATCAATGGCTTAAGTTTGTGTTTGTTTGTTTTCCCCTTCAGAGACAGCCTTTTTTGACCCATCTCTACTTGAACTACTTTATTTTCCTGAAGATCAAAAGTAAGTAATTTATAAAGGGGTTTTCTCAAAGGTAAGCCAGATAGAAATGATTGGTTGCCCACAGTACATGTACAATGTGGTTGAGGGTGGGGAGGGCGGTATCACTTTTGTCACCAAATGATCTTAAGGCCCGTTCTCACTGTGCGATTTGTCGTACAGACTTGTAGGATGCGATTAAAATGGATGCCTTTAATTGGTCAGTATGATTTACCAACCAATCAAATGCATCTATTTTAATCACATCCTACAAGTCGATAAGACAAATCGCACAGTGAGAACGGGCCTTTAGCTGTTGATGTTGAATGCTGCACTCAAGATTATTTCACTTATATGTGTTGCCAAGTTAAGTGGGAGAAAAAACCGGGCTCTTTGGCCAGAGGCCTGTGTTGATCTTAGAGATTATCACTCTGGCGGCTTTAGCCACCGAGGCCCCCTTTTATAGTAGAGAAAGCCCCAATCAATCAATCAAAAGAAATATAAAAAATAACAATGCTTGTTAAAGGATATATATTCTGTATTTCTTTTACATAAACAAATGTTATTTGTATTAATAATTTTGAACCGAATGCACTTGTTAACTGATTTAATTTTTAAATTTCATTTATTGAATTTTAAAAGATGAAAGACCACTTTAGAAGACGAATCAAACTCGTGTTAGGAAACGCATTAAGGATATTATCTTATGTTAAAGAAAAAGACAATAGAATTCTTTGATTTATTCAATAACCACATTTTAAAAATTTCAGATTGTTAAAATCACAATGAATTGTTTTGTTGAATTTTTTGATAGTCACGTTTTGAAATTTTTAAATCCTCAAAATTCCCAATAAATTGATGATTTTCTGGTTGCATAACTGGTCAGACTGGTTCTTCCAATGTTACAAGACTAGGTCATGTTGTTGTTATTTACTTCATATTATAGTCTTGATAACATCTCATTGTTCCGGGGTTTTTTGCAACAACATTAACGACGACAGTTTCTCCTATGTCATAGTTATTTTTCACCTCTATAGGAAATATGTTTAATAAGGATATTTATTTTTAATTTTAAAGATCAAATTCATCTCATTGTAAAACAAGCTTTGTTTAGTTATAGGTTTTTTTTAATTCCATGGAAGGATTTCTGATTGATTATTGACTTCAATCAGTTTTCATTCTGCACCACAATAAACAAATTTTAGATATCTTTTAAAAGCAAAGCAAGCTGCCAAAATTCAAACTTTTTTCATAAATTCCAATTGTCAGAAGAAATGTCTGAAGAACCTTAAAAAACTGAAGGATTTACATTGAAATTAAACGAATATTTGTAAAGTCAGTAACCCTTGGGAACTAAAGATGTGCGCACATAGTGGACAAAATTCAAATTAATTTCAGCATGATAGTTTCTCAGTGAATTTTTCGCTCATTCGCTATATGTGGAAGAGTTGCCGAAAGTCCAGTGTCTCTTTTTAGGCAATGAGCCTCGTTTCCTCCCCCAACTTAAAGTGACTACGCCGCCATATAATTGAAATTATCTTGAGTGTGGCGTAAAACATCAATAAATCGATTGAAGAAGATTCAAGATTGGTATAAATTCAAATCTTTTTTTTGCTCTTCTGAATAAAAAAAATGTCAAACAATTAACTAATTCTGTCTCAACAAAATTTTCCCTGGATTTTACAGATCATGCCAATGTAAATACTCTCAACGTATTCATTATCCTTTTCTTCAATATTCTCATATTAATTTATTGTATCTATTTCCCCTATCTTTCAGATTTGCCATATACATTCCGTTATTCCTGCCTATCAGCATACCTGTCATCATGTCCATCGCCCAAGCTTTTAAGTGGTACAAGAACAGCCGTAATACTGATGATCATCCCAAGAAAGACTGATAAAGATTTTAATTCTTGGAAAAATATTTTACCCAGTAGTTGTATTAAGCCAGACTTTGACCGACTCATAAAATATATCTTTTAAAAACGATTTTATAAGATATGTACATGATTTAAAATTTTAAGATTAATTGATTGGTGTCAGCGACGGGCCTCCGTGGGCACGGCGTTGAACGATCAATCTGAACAGCCTTCCACCAATGGGTCGCATGTTCAAATCCCACTCAGTCCAAAAATTGGAAAATTTTCTGACTGGGTTTTCACTTGAACGGCCTATGTGGGATGGTTGCCAGTTATCGGGGTTACTTGTTTCATAACTTTTTTCGGTAGCATTTTTTTCATGAATAGCGCTTTTGAACAAAACAGACCATAATTTTGTCCTTAAAAATTAGCATGTGTGTGGTCTGTAAGACTTCATCATCAGAGGTAAGAACATACTGGTATAATTTCTATTTATTGACTTGGTCGTGGTAAGAGTTGCCAGGTACTCGCCGAAGGTCGGGGGTTTCCTCTGGGCAATGAGCCCGGTTTCCTCCCACACTAAACATGGCAGCGACGCGATATAAATAAATAATTTCTATGTGGTGTAAAAATATCAATCAATTTATTTATTAATGCGATCCAGGCTTCTTATATATTCATTTTTTCCCTATGCAATATATCTCTCTGGCAGATTAGAAATAACGTGTACATTTGTGCTTCAGTAATTAATAAAACAGTATTTTTTTTACAAAAAAATTAGCGTTCTGTGTTTATCTTTCTGTCAACGTGATATTTATAAACACCCCATAATATCCATGGTGCCCTTGCTTTGAGGGTAGTGGATGGACAATTTTTGTTGTTTTGTGTGTCAAACTTCAATCGACTGCCCTCCCACGAATTGTCGTTGATTTAAGTTAACTTCACGAAAGATATTTGCATTTTAATAAAACAGATTTATATTAAACTATCATTTTGCATTCTGACATATTTTTTAAGTTATTTTGCAGATATTCATTCGACCTGTGTCCAGAAAAGTTTAAATAAATCATGTCTGTAAAAATTGAATTGTAAATGCATAAATAGCACTTCTTTTATAAACATCTGTTCATGGAATAAAGAACAGACGGAGTTATCTCTCTTCACTCACACACATCACATAGGCTACACTGTCTTCGAAAAAAAAAACGCGGATATTTTTAAATTTGGCCTCCATGATTTTCACTTGGTCTTGCTGTATGGAAGACTTGCAAGATACTCTCCGATGGTAAGGGGTTTCCTTCGGACAAACACTGGGCCTCCGTGGTCCAATGAGTGGAAGTGATCGTCCCTCGGTCCCACACAGACCTTCCATCGATGTCGCACGGGTTTGAATCACATTCAGACAAAAAAAATAATCGCTGAAGGTTTTCTCCCCCACTAAAGCTGGCAACGCCGCCATATACATGAAATAATCTTGAGGTCAGCGTAAAACATCAATCCATCAATCCTTCGGACAAACAACTCCGGTTTCTTCCCTGACTAAGCCCTGCATCGCCGCCATATAGGTGAAATAATCTTGAGAGCGGCGTAAACATCAATCAAACAACCACCGGTATATGCTCGAATGTATAAAATTCTCCTAAAAGTTTTAACTGGAATTCTTTTAGAACTCGATTATGACTGTATATGTGTCCTTAACAACACTGGCTATTTTTACAGCTATATATAACTCACCCTTAGGCAATTTTCACTTCGGATTCAACTAAGATTTCAGAAGGAATTCAAGAAAAAAACTACGACTATTTTTTAAGGACGTTCGTAATAATAGCTATTGTAAGTAGCATTTGATAGACAATGATATAAATGGATTGACTGATGATAAAGTCGTCTGAAAGCCTTCCTTACATTTCAAGATTTATATACAAAGCTTTTATAGATCGCCGACCTATGTGGGATGGTTCTTAGTTACCACCGAAAGGTCGTGGGTTTCCTCCGGACACAGAGCCCGGTTTCCTCCCACGATAAAACTGGCAACGCCGCCATATAAGTGAAATAATCTTGAGCGCGGCGTAAAACACCAAACAATCAATCAATCACAGTTTTGAATTCCACTCTGTCCAAATAATTTGAAACTGGGGTTTTTACGGCTATATGGCAGTCATGCAGTTGTTCTCGCCGAAGGTCGGGAGTACCCTCCGGAGAAAGAGCCCAGTTTCCTCCCGGTTGACCATATAACTCCGCTATATAAGTGAAATAACCTTGAGAGCGACGAAAAACATCCATCAATCAATCTATGTATTGGTATGATTGTCTTTTAGGTTTAATTTGTCCTTGTCCTATCGATTTCTAGCTTTAACAAAGAGACATGTTGACAAACTTTATAAACAAAGTCCTATTCTTAAATTGATTGATAGGAGTTTTACGCCGCACTCAAGATTATTTCACTTATATGGCGGCGCCCATTTTTAAAGACAGTTGTAATACATTGATACCTCAACTGATTGGTAAAAAAACAACTTACGTTATAGGCTTATATGAAGCTGAAAGGTTTACAAAATTGGAAAAAGCGGACGGATATTCGCTCATTTTAGTCCTATAGTTATTCTTCTCAGTACTGCCTTATAGTAAAACTAGCTGACAATTCCCTGAACTTTGTTTTTAAACTAAAAAAGAAAAACTAAAAAGAATTTAACAGGTCTTGTGACTATAAATATAAACAGGTAGCTATTCGTGATACAGTTACAGGGTACTTGACGAAGGTCATACAGGGCTTTCCTCCGGGCAATGAGCCCGGTTTCTTCCCCTACTAAACCTGGCAACGCCGCCATATAAGTGAAATAATCTTGAGTGCGGTGTAAAACCTCAATCAATCTTTCACTTAGACTACATCTAATATGCGTAACAAATAAAAACTCGCTGCTTATTAATTATAGGTTGAATATTAATGACTTCGGAATGTATTCTTCCGAGGCGGATAGGAAATGTAATTTTCTTCCCGTAGTGAATTAAGCACTGCAACTACCGTTATATATTAATGCGGGCCCATATGATGCGACAAATCAGCATAATTCGCTAGCTGTACTCAGCCTAGAATAATTTCCAATATGCATTTACATCTTACTCGGCCTAACAATTGCCCACTATCCATGTAGATTTTATTCAATTGAAGAAATGTTTACATACATATTGGCTTCGCGTAAAATAAAGACAAAAAAATGTCAGCGGCTTACATAAACATTGGGTCTACAAACGCCGGTAACCTGTCATCAGTAACTACATCAAACCAGTTATAGCCGACAGCCTTTTCTATCGTATTGACGTTAACGTTAAGGGTTGATGGAATAAGTGCTCATTGGAAAAAGATAAACTGACTACTGTGACAGATCACTCCGCAAACATACTTCCTATGGATCACCTTTTAAAACTAGTACCAAAATGTTTCTACCAAGCCGTGGGGTAGCTTTCATCATTTGTGGACTTTTCTCCACCTTGTCTTTGAATGCATTCTGCAATGCGGCCGTGTCACCGTTAAACAGGAATTCCGCAATACCTTCTCGCACCGGTACCCATAACAGTAAGTATATACTTTTAAATTTTGCAAACTTTGATATGGTAAAGTTAGATTAATACGTTGCAGAAAAATATTCTCCTTTACTAGGAATCCACAGGAGAGAGTGTGTACTTTTTCTGCCATAAACTCAATACCTTTGCCGGAGTCAACCTAATTCCACGTCTTTGAATAAAAATTACAAGCCGTTCCTAAAGGTCTGATCTGTTACAACTTTTATCAAATAATTGACGAACATATGCACATATCATTGCGAACTCAATATCTATATATATATATATTTATTTCGTCTGAGAAGTTTTTTTTCAAACATTCGTCTTGAATACAAGATTTTAGCCCGTATTTTACATTTGCATTTGTTTTCTATACTCGTTTTTAAATGAGATGATTATTTCGAGAAACCTTTTTTTGCTATGTTCTGAATTCGTGCTGTTCTTTTCTTTTTTAAACTTATTCAAAAATGATCCCATTTGTCCAGCTGTGAATTCATTCAGCGAACGTATAAGGTTGGACTGGTACACATGTTTATTTCACTCTCTGTGTTGCGACTGGCGTTGCAAGAAAACATATTTGGAAGTACCGGTATTGAGAGAAATTAATTGATTGGCGTCTATAGACATAATATTATATAAGTTTGGCCTGATGGCGCGTATTTAAGCCAAACTGATCGATTATAAAAAACAGACGCGAAAATTTGCAAAAACCAAATCCCGATCCGTGTGTTTTATAAAATTATATAACCCCCTTTCTCGAAAAATGGCAGAAATTCTGCAACCGATTTTGGTTGACGAGCGAAACGGGAATCGATCCCGGGTCCCAGAGTATGGCACCTATCTACACCACTAAATGCCGGCTGTCTTACCCATTCAGCCTAATCGGTATAAGAATTTACCGAGAACGAGAATACTGTTGTACTCACTTTCTAAAAGACACTAACTATTTCAACTATTATAAAACCCTAGGCCCGATATTGTAAAAGTAGCCTATTAGGCAGAATTTCGCTTAATTGTAGGATTGTTTTTGTTTTTTTTTTCAAAATATAAGATTAGCAAAAACGCGCGTTTCATAATCTCGAGCCACAGGAAAGACTGGCTGCATCCGTCTTCCATATTCCAGTGAGTACAGTAAATTGCTAATAGCATGTTTATAGATAACTCCTTGTCTTTTTTTATTACGACGTTTTGACCATCAGCGTAACTCGGCTCACTTCGGGAATTTATGACAGTTCAAATTTGCATCCGTTAAACCCGTCTGAAACTTCGGCGATTTACGTGCGTGAAATCACTCGGAACATCCTTCGGCTATCTTCGCTCGCTACCGGTCGGCTTTGACCCCGAAGTTATCAGAGTGGCGTGAAATAGCGTGTCAAAGCCGACCGGTAGCGAGCGAAGATAGCCGAAGGGAGTTCCTAACTAAAATTATTTGTACTCATCTAAGCTCTAAATAACTTTGAAAGATTACTAAATTGTTGATTGGACGCTCTACGTTACTAAGACGAGAATTAGGTTACTTTTCATTACAAAAATGCAACTCCGAAAACTGAAGCCATAATTGAATGATATTCTATATTTCGTAGCCATCATGAGACAAATAAAGGTACATGGGCTACACAACTGTTCACTTTATCTGTTATGTAACCCATGTACCATTTATATATGTCTGTTGTTTTCTTTCTTGTGTTATATTCCTGATGATGGCTGCGTAAACCTGCCAAAATATAGAATATCATCCAACAATGGCTTCAGTTTTCGGACTTATGAATAGCAATGCATTTCTTTTTACCACCCCCACCCCCTGTAAATAGTAATGCATTTCTTTTTACCACCCCCACCCCTTTATGAATAGTAATGCATTTCTTTTTAACACCCCCACCCCTTTATGAATAGCAATGCATTTCTTTTTACCACCCCCACCCCTTTATGAATAGCAATGCATTTCTTTTTACCACCCCCATCCCCTTATGAATAGTAATGCATTTCTTTTTAACACCCCCCCCCCCCTTATGAATAGTAATGCATTTCTTTTTACCACCTTATCCCCTTACGAATAGCAAAGCATTTCTTTTTACCATCCCACCCCTTTATGAATAGCAAAGCATTTCTTTTTACCACCCCCATCCCCTTATGAATAGTAATGCATTTCTTTTTAACACCCCCCCCCCCCTTATGAATAGTAATGCATTTCTTTTGACCACCTTATCCCCTTTTGAATAGTAATGCATTTCTTTTTAGCATCCCCACCCCCTTATGAATAGTAATGCATTTCTTTTTACCACCCCACCCCTTTATGAATAGCAAAGCATTTCTTTTTACCACCCCATCCCTTTATGAATAGCAAAGCATTTCTTTTTAGCATCCCCACCCTCTTATGAATAGTAATGCATTTCTTTTTACCACCCACCCCTTTATGAATAGTAAAGCATTTCTTTTTAGCATACCCACCCCCTTATGAATAATAATGCATTTCTTTTTACCACCCCCACCCCCTTACGAATAGCAAAGCATTTCTTTTTACCATCCCCACCGTCTTATGAATAGTAATGCATTTCTTTTTACCACCCCACCCCTTTATGAATAGCAATGCATTTCTTTTTAGCATCCCCACCCCCTTATGAATAGTAATGCATTTCTTTTTACCACCCCCAGCCCCTTATGAATAGTAATGCATTTCTTTTTAAACACCCCACCCCTTTATGAATAGCAATGCATTTCTTTTTACCACCCCCACCCCTTTATGAATAGCAATGCATTTCTTTTTACCACCCCACCCCTTTATGAATAGCAATGCATTTCTTTTTACCACCCCCACCCCATTATGAATAGTAATGCATTTTTTTTACCACCCCCACCCCCTTATGAATAGAAATGCATTTCTTTTTACCACCCCCACCCCCTTATGAATAGCAAAGCATTTCTTTTTACCACCCCACCCCTTTATGAATAGCAATGCATTTCTTTTTAGCATCCCCACCCCCTTATGAATAGTAATGCATTTTTTTTACCACCCCCACCCCCTTATGAATAGCAATGCATTTCTTTTTAGCATCCCCACCCCTTTATGAATAGTAATGCATTTTTTTACCACCCCAACCCCCTTTATGAATAGTAATGCATTTCTTTTTACCATCCCCACCCCTTTATGAATAGTAATGCATTTTTTACCACCCCAACCCCCTTTATGAATAGTAATGCATTTTTTTACCACCCCAACCCCCTTTATGAATAGTAATGCATTTCTTTTTACCATCCCCACCTCTTTATGAATAGTAATGCATTTTTTTTTACCATCCCCACCCCTTTATGAATAGTAATGCATTTTTTTTACCACCCCAACCCCCTTTATGAATAGTAATGCATTTCGTTTTACCATCCCCACCCCTTTATGAATAGTAATGCATTTTTTTACCACCCCAACCCCCTTTATGAATAGCAAAGCATTTCTTTTTACCACCCCCACCCCCTTATGAATAGTAATGCATTTCTTTTTACCACCCCACCCCCTTATGAATAGCAAAGCATTTCTATTTACCGTCCCCACCCCCTTTATGAATAGTAATGCATTTATTTTTAACACCCCCACCCCTTTATGAATAGTAATGCATTTATGTTTACCACCCCCGCCCCCTTATAAATAGTAATGCATTTCTTTTTACCACCCCACCCCTTATGAATAGCAATGCATTTATTTTTTACCATCCCCACCCCCTTTATGAATAGTAATGCATTTCTTTTTACCACCCCACCCCCTTATGAATAGCAAAGCATTTCTATTTACCGTCCCCACCCCCTTTATGAATAGTAATGCATTTATTTTTACCACCCCCACCCCTTTATGAATAGTAATGCATTTATGTTTACCACCCCCGCCCCCTTATAAATAGTAATGCATTTCTTTTTACCACCCCACCCCCTTATGAATAGCAATGCATTTATTTTTTACCATCCCCACCCCCTTATGAATAGTAATGCATTTCTTTTTACCAACCCCATCCCCTTTATGGATAGTAAAGCATTTTTTTTTTTACCATCCCAACCCCTTTATGAATAACAATGCATTTCTTTTTACCACCCCCACCCCTTTATGAATAGTAATGCATTTCTTTTTACCATCCCTACCCCCTTATGAATAGCAAAGCATTTCTTTTTACCACCCTACCCCCTTATGAATACTAATGCATTTCGTTTCACCATCCCCACCTCCTTATGAATAGCAAAGCATTTCTTTTTTACCACCCCCACCCTTTTAGGAATAGTAATGCATTTCGTTTCACCATCCCCACCCCCTTATGAAAAGTAATGCATTTCTTTTTACCATCCCCACCCTCTTTATGAATAGTAATACATTTCTTTTTGCCACCCCACCCCCTTATGAATAGCAAAGCATTTCTTTTTACCATCCCACCCCCTTCTGAATAGCAAAGCAATGTTTTACCAAATAAACACACAAAAGAGTAGATTCACAAAAGATATGTCAATGGGCTAGCCAAAACTGTGACCATACTCAATAGCCACGAGAGCCATTGAGTATGGTCAAAGTATGGCTAGTCAATGGGCATATGATTTGCACGGGAACTCTCAAAATGCCAATTAACCTCAGAGACCAGTCGGAACTCCCTTCGGCTATCTTCGCTCTCTACCGATCGGCTTTGACACGCGGGTATTTCACGCACGTAAATCCCCGAAGTTTCAGAGTGCTCAGAGACCCCCAAACCTTCCCGGTCCATCGATTCTCGCTGACGGACCTATGCCAATAGAACCCGCTTTGGTTGCATTCGCGTGCATGGATAAATATAACTTTAAAAGGCTGCAAGCCTGGCTGTATACCTTAGCCACGCCGATAATCCCGCTTTTTAGTTGAATTCGAGCATTGATAAATCTGACTTTGAAAGGCTGCAAGTACCAAAAACCGCCGTCAGTATAAAAAAATAGTCATTTTGGAGTCAGAAACCCGGACTAGCTCTATATACGCTGCCTATATATGTATGAGGTTATTTTACACGTGCATAAATGAATATGCATCAATTAACGATCATTGAATTTCAATCTGAATCTTAGCCAAACTGCTGATGTACATTGGACCAGTATGAGCTATATACATTTATGAACACTAAAACACACGGGCACAGGGAAAATCTTCTTGTCTAAAATAACCACGGAGACAAGTTTCTAATTGTGTTAAAAAGAGGTATATCATTTGGACCTTTATACCCCATAAATTGTTGTAATAAACTAAACCTATGATATTTCATTAGGTTGACGACTGACAGGAGCTTAGCCTTGGTCAGTAGAATTTTCTGGAACCCTTCTGTAATACATTGACACATATACAGTAAATAATTGCATTTTGATATGCTCATTCCTACTTGGATTGTCCTAGTTCGTAGCGCTAACTAAAGGTTTTATCGACATATACCCGACTTCAACTATAAAGTTCTGTTCATCTCCATTGGATGAAGCAAAGGCCAACGGTAAACAAAAAACGCCTCTGAAAGTAACTTAACATTAAGAACCACCAATCAATGAGCTGCCAAACTTTTTCTGCAGAGTCCTGACAGTTAAGAGAATGCGAGCTTTTGAAGTTAATCGGAAAAACTAAATGAATGACATCGAAATAAGAAAATAGGCTATATCGGTTGATTAAGCCTATATAACCTGACAAATTTAGAATAACTGGAATGAGTGGGGCTATTAAGCATTAATGCCTTGAGCACTGAACAGCGCCGTAAAGCCGTATCAGCTACCAAAATTCCGCCATTTTTTTTATTTGGTGTAGAATCCGATTGCGGGAAATTACTGGCGTTTTTTGGAGTTCATGAAAGGCACACTCGCCCTCGTAGCCTTTCTGACATCTACACGAGTTTAATACAAGTCAAACGACTCAAATTAAACATTGGTCACTATATGCGTGTTTAGCTATGTCTAAATGTGTTAAAAGATACGTTGGATTGTTGTCAAGTTGGCACTGGTCAGTTACGCCTTGGATTATAGAAAAACGATTACCCGCCCCCACCCCCCCCCCACCCCGCTTTTTTTATATTTAAACTTTCGTTGTGTATTTATTAGCGATTTTACTTTAAAAAAAAGTTAAAAAATGCCATCCAAGTGAGCAAGAAAAGACAGGTAGACGAAAGAGAATAATTAAAACAGCCACTCGAACCTGCATACATTTGGCAGAGGGGCTGTTATTGGTCGAAGTGGGAAAAACACTATTGTATAGTCTTGAAATCGGATTTGTTTATTCCCCTCACAGCCGGTCACCTATCCACCGTCAACAATACGTGTTTATCCCATTTTGTTATCTTTTTTTTTCTTTTGAAAATGTTTTGGCTCTCTCATTTGACTCGTTACGAAGATTGATAACAGATTTTTTACATGTTTTACAATGTATGGCTTTGTGTTTTGTTTTTTATTTTACTGTGGAATATTTTTATATGAGTTACCTTCATGAATTATATCATTGGAATTACAAAGAGACTTTATTACGTAGTAAAAGGTCATCCCCTCAACAGGTGTTCAACCTGACGTCATATAGTTAAGATCATACGAGATTCTCCCACCTTCGGCTTCCACCAATGGGTCGCGGGTTCGAATTCCACTCAGTCCAAAAATTGGAAAATTTTCTGACTGGGTTTTCACTCGAACGACCTATGTGGGATGGTTGCCAGTTACCAGCGGAAGGTCGTGGGTTTCCTCCCACAATAAAACTGGCAACGCCGCCATATAAGTGAAATAATCTTGAGCGCGGCGTAAAACACCAAACAACCAATCAACCCACCTTCGGATCGGGATTTGCCTAGGGCACGAGTAGAAGGAGTCTCCAGGTTAGCCCTTAAACCAGGGGCAATGTGATTTTCGTGGCCGTTGTGGAATGTGCTTTGGACAAACTTATCAGGATATATATGTATGATCACTAAAACACACGGGCTCAGGGAAAATCTTCTTGTCTAAAATAATCATGGAGACAAGTTTCGGATATATATATATATGTTAGAAAGAAATTTAAACAACAAGGCGAGCATCCGCTGAAGAAAATGGCGACCAAGTATTTTAGAGTCAAAATCTGAGAACATTTTGTATACAAGGATTCGTGAGAATTCCTCAAATCTCCTGTCACCGGCGCTGCCATTGCGCATGTGCCAAACCTTTATCGTTCGAATGTGACGCTCCGTTCCGACGTTTTAAAGTGACGTCATCAAAACATGATATTTAAAATGAAGTACAATGTATAATATATTTTGCTAAAGTATTCAGTATACATCAATCACAATCTAAACAGAGACGTTAATCTTCTGAAGCGAAGGGGAGATAAGCATGTGGGCACGATTGCATCAATCAATGGATCAATATATTAATCGACCATTCAATCAAGCACAGCCATGTGCGTCTAATCAGTTGAACTCTGTGGAACAGTTACCATTGCACATAAACTTACATCATGAACATTTGTTGAGACATTGAGTGTACAATATTACTCCATCCCTTTATTCGTGCCTATTTTCAGCTGTCGCGAAAAGTGTTCCAAAATCAACAAAGGTTGGATTTTAAATCTAGAATTAAATACGTCTTGACCAATGAACTATCTAGTTCAATGCAGCCTGAAACTTCGGGGATTTACGTACGTGAAATACCGCGTGTCAAAGCCGACCGGTAGCGAGCGAAGACAGCCGAAGTTTGTTCCGACTGTAGTTCAACCATAGATATCTTATAATAAGATATCTATTAGTGTTCAACGGTCTTCGCATATTTTACGTCAATGAACTATATGCGTGGAATGAAGGTTACGTGGTATTTGATTTGCATCGAATGCCACCATTACTAGGAGATGGTGCACTTTCGACCCAGATCTGTTATGCACGCGCGCTTCAACTATCAATGGCGGATCCAAACCAGCCAATGAAACGTATCCATTCCACGCATATAGTCCATTGTTTTGCGTCATGTAAAGAATAACGCCTCGGGGTTTGGATAGATATATTTCCGCTTTGAAGATGGAATGTGTCGTACTTTCGGCATTCACAAACAGAAGGCATTGTTCTTTGTTTACGCTTGACAAGTTTCTGTTTGAGTTTTTTGACTGGAAATAGAAATAGACGACATTCAAGTGTCCTAAACTGTATTCCAGTCTTTTACAACTATGACCTTTAATCCCTTTCCGTTTTTTCTTCCTGTCTCCGGATATTTTTCGGTCCTTGGATGATTTAAATACCTTTTTTTCTTGAACGATGACATAAGCATTGTCTAACCAAGCTGTAACTTTATACAACACAGCCATGGTTGTGTAACTTCGAACTTTATTTTTTTTTAAATGATATTTTAGGCTTGTTCCAGATAATCCTGTTGCTTATAAATAAACTATTTCCAAACGATTCGTCAGCTCTTTGAGTCGCCTATAGACTGGCACTTCTGATAACAGCATACTCAAAAAAAAAACCTGGTGTTTGATTAAATGGCAAAATCTGTAGAAGATTCCCATTTTTTTTTTTTGATTTTGTTTTTTTTTTCTTGTGAATTTCAATTGTAATTTTAATACCGCGATTTGGATCTTATTGAAAAACCTAATAAAACACACCCATCAAATATTTTGCTTGTACGAACGGAATCTGTTTTCGAAAAGTAAACCAAATAAAAAAATGCATAAGGACTTTTTCATTCATGTTATACTTTTGTGTCCTACAAAATAACCTTAGTGCTTCATGAATTGCAGAAATACTGGTATATTCTTGTGTTAAAAGAAAATTTTGAAATTATCTGCCATTTTTTTTCAGGAACCCTAATGACTAATTTTATTAAATTGTATCGAGAATGAATCCTAAAATGAATAAAGTTCATCTTAGTTATAATTAAATTCAATTGGCTTTTTGAGCTCTATTTTGGTTTGTACAGGTCACAAATGATATAGGCCTATTGTCCCTTAATTAGAACAATAATCATTTAGTTTTTGGTTGAACTTTGAACTCTCTTCTATTCTTGAAATCAGAATTTATGAAGAGTGCCAATTTTTGCAGTTCATTACATTTTAGCCAACACTATAGTAGACTTCACACTTGCACCGTATGCATCGGATAAAAAAAGATCTTCATACACACAATATACCTTGCAACGCCACCTTTTCATATAAGTGAAATCATCTTCAGTGTTTTGAAAATCATCAATCTATCAATTTAAAAGAACGTCTAAATAATGTTCTACTGATTTTTCGACTACTTTACGTCGGAGGTATGATTCTGAATACGGGACCCGATTTCAAATCTGGCAAGGCGACCATATAAGGAAAATTATCTTGGATGTGGCGTAAAACACTAAACAGTCGACCAATTAAGGGGCCCCATCAGCAGCCACTTTCGATACCTAACCTACTGTTTATCGTTTTTTTTCTTCCAGATAGTGTTGATGTGGACGGCATCTTAAACAAAGTAATGATGGATTTTTTACAGATGCTTAAACGGCAAAAGTTGAGTACCCAGCCAACAACGACATTGATAGATAGGGGTCTACCACCCGAAGCCCAATTCTTACGAGAGGCAGGTGATTACGTGGTCGGCAAAGTTGTAACGATAAGTAACCATGCACAAACATTGGCAACAAGTCCTTCGCCTAAACCCTTTGAACGTGCTGTGGCTGGAAAGCCGAAATTAGTATCATCTGCAATTCCAACGAGTGAACTGAGCAAAAACTTTCAGTCAAATCTATCGCAGAACAGTGTTCAGACCTTTAATACGACAACGTCTACGATAACAAAATCAACGCAAATATTACACGTCACAATGAGACCTATTTCTAATGTAACCGGAACTTCAAATAGTGTATCTGCTAAAGGCGTGTCAACCCCAAAAAGCAGTGTGTTGAACAACATAAATATCGGTTTGCCAGGCAACTGGGCTCCTAAGTCAATCACACACTCAACACAAGCAAATTCTCAAAAAGCTCTCACGAATTTACCCAACGATCTTAAAGTAACTCAAAAACCAAGAAGCTTCACGTTGCCAACAATAGTTCGTACTACGTCAACCGCAACAAGAAAGGATTCCAGAACATCGACGCCATCTTTGATTACAAACCGTGTCATGAAGAATCGCCCACAAGATGTCTCGCAGAATAGCTGTTCCAGGTAAGACCCCCATTTGTATTTTCTAGGAAACTCTTAGAACGATAGTCAACCATACGCTTTCAGTTATTTTAAAGAACCTGCCTGCGCAAGTCTCGAAGTAACGGCCGTAGACAGGATCCATATTTTCATTTTCTGTGAAATCGTTAGAATGATGGTCAGTCAAACGCTTTCTGTTGTTTCAAATAACTTGCCTGTTCAAGTCTCCTAGTAAGTGCCAGAGAGGATATCAACCAGAACAGTTTGTAGCAATGGGTCGCCATTTAGAATTCCACTCATTTCTGATAGTTTTTATTTAAGAAATGTTTGAAACTCTCTTTAAACGTGGGTTCCATACTAATGATAAAAAATTAAGACATCACCACGTCGTCAGTTGTTTTTGAACAACACGAGCTTTCTAATTTTTTTTTAATAGACCATTTGCCAGTTTTGCGCGCAACAATGAAATGACGTCGCTGCATCAGTCTTACAACGGACAAGCCCAGTAGTCATCTTGACTCTTGTCATATCGGTCAAAATCCCTTTTCATCCACGATTTTTTCACATTTTCTCATTCGGATATAAACTGTTCGAATATTGGGTTTTATTTCTGTTGTAAAATAGACAGACGCATCCTTTCCCCGGTCTTCTACTTGGGGCAGTAATTGTGACGTCGCTAAATTACGTCATTTGAAAGTAATTGGCAAATCACCGATTACAGTCAAACGCATATAGGACATCGCACAACTTTCTACATGATGTTTTGTATCTTAGGGTTTTTAATAACATTCAGAAATTACACCTGCAGGAGACGAGAAAAGATACCACGGGAACCTCATGTTATAAGCTAGCTTCATATGCAGAGTTGGTTGATCTCTCATACATTTGGATTATATTTTTATTTTTTCAAGCCAATGTAAAATCTGCATGGCGGCCATTTATACTTCTCGAGTAAATGGGTCATACCATTGAACTTCCATTGAACGCCGCCATTACTAGCAGATGAAACGCTTTCCATCCAGATTGGTCATGCGCGCCAATCATGTAGTGGCAGTGCTTTTTAAAACGTCATATCCAAACCAGCCAATGAGGCGTGGCTATTCTAAGTATATAGTTTGATGGGTTATTCTCAGTTCATAAACAGTAATCTCTCCAGAGGCCTGACATTTTAATTTATATAGAGAACCGTTGGTTTTGATTTTAATTTAAATTATTTCATTCACCTCAGGAAATAACAGAAATTTGACAAAACAATACATAATTGAGGCAAGAATGGTGGTGATGATTAGATTTATTGGCGTGAGCCAGCTAAAATATTGTTGAGGCGGGAATAAAGAAGCTCCAAGGAGCTGATGAGTCAATGCAGCGGAGAGATGCGCATTTTTTCCGATTCCTGTAAATGTTCTCACTTGCTGGCCCGATATATATTTATATATTTTTAGTTGTTGTAAAAATGTAACAGACGATAGAGAAGCACTGCGTTACCTCTCATAGTCTTGTTTATACATTATGATTATGTCTAATTACTTGAACATGTCGCTATGACCGTAACGTTGTCCCCTCATTACAATATTGTTAATATTCATAACCACTTTAAATGTTATAGTTTTGGCTATGCATATTAAACAATGATAATGAATTGATCAATGATAATTGTATACGTCTATATTAGCTCATTATCGCTCCTCTATAATAATACTTTGGACTGAGCTTAATTAGTTTCACCAAGGTAAAAATAGATAACATTTCTCTTTACATTATTGGGGAGTTATTTCCCTTTGCTGAATCTATCATTGGTTAACTGATTTATGTTTTACGCAGAAGATTATTTCACTTGTATGGCGGCGTTGTTAAGTTGAATACTGGAGGAAACCTCGACCTTTGGGCGAGTAACTGGAAACACTTCCACATTGAGCCATCGAGTGAAACTCCACACAGAAATTCGTTGACTTTTTTTTCGATTGAATGGAATTCGAACCCATGACTCAGACTGACCGATAGTCGCTCTGCCCACTGAGCTACCGAGGTCCCAAACGAATGGTAGTTCCACACTTTTTTCGAGAACAAAATTTTAGATATAATAATATTTTACCGGACATGCAACTGCTTGTGTTTGAGTGCACTTCCGTCCCATGAAAACAAGCCTTTTATGGAAACTTTAAAAACAATTTTTATTTTTTATTTTTCTTTCTTTCCAGATATCTGGTCTCTTCATTTTGGATTCTGGTTATAATCGCAAATTCATTCAAGAGTTTTGCGTAACGGATGTCCAGCTAAAACCCCAAAACAGAAGGACGGAGTTCGAATCGCCATATGGAATACTGTTGTGCCAAAATACAGTCCTTGTCTACAAGACGAGAGATGAACGCTACAAGCATTTTTATTTCTGTTCAAATTCTCAGTCTTTCTAGTTTCTCTTGTTGCCATCATAATCGTTCCCTTGTTGTTTATCTAAGTTATTGTGTTGTAATGATTTAGTTGATTGTTCATTGAAGTAGTCTTTATTTTATATATGTTGATTTTAACTAGTTATGATTCGAGTTTTAAAACAGAAGCATTTTCTTTCTGTTTTAAAATATTAAATTCACTATTTCACGAATTTGAAATTAAACATTTTGTTTCAAAATCAAGTACCCTTGAAAAAGTTTATGAAAGTTTTCTCGGTTGAATATTAACTTAAAAATGAAATCCGTTAGCCGTTAGTTGATAGGAGTTCTAATGTTTATCCTAGTTCTACTAGTGGCCACAAGATACTATAACAATTTCAAAACGCCTGACCATAAACTTTCTGATATCTTTTTTTTCTGTGCCAAAAATAAAAAAAAAATTCTATTAGTGTATATTTTATGGATTCCAGCTTTGGCATACACTTCACATCATCGGAAGGCTGGGTTGGTAGAGCCTTACCCAGTGGGCTGTTTCTCAACACATTAAGGTCCAACGTAACTTTTCACCTGGTCGTAGCGTAATGTTGAAGGTATATGGTGACATGACAATAGGACCTTGCAGTGGACTTACGTCGGGCATAAACGTTTTGAGAAACTTCCCCCAAGAACAATGAACTCGCCCACGCCGCCGTTAAATTGAAACAATCCTGAGTGCGGCGTAGAACACAAAACCCATCAGCTGTAAAAAAAAAAGACTTGTAACAAATTTACTCACAATAATACCAAACAATCCACAGTTTAGTTATACCTATATATTTCCACACCGATAGATTTTACTGAGGTTTAAAAACCAATTTTGTTTTTCTGGGGGCTTTTCCTAAAACATTTACGCCTGACGTCGTGACGTAATGTCGAAGGTGTATATGTTACCATGGCAACTACGCCATGCACTAGATTTACGTCTGGCGTAAAAGTTTTGGGAGACAGACCCCTTGCCTATTCACGAGCTGTATTCATGAATAAAATCCTGTAATATTTTTGTTCATATCAAAAGTTGTTCAACAAATACCGACTCCACATTAAGCGACGCCATGGCAACAGATTGCCAAAATTCCCAACATAAGGCTGCGATGAATTTGACGTCATGTTACTTGGGTTAGGAATATTCCTATCTAGTACAGTAACATTTGAGACAGTATCTTGGGTGGTATTTACCCCAGAGACATCAAATAGTTGTGTTCCCGTGGAAGTTTGACTTGGCGCCGACGTCGACTGTATAAACGCCAGCGTCAAAAAGTCTACTTTACTTGCCGCTTTGGTTTCGGTCGGCGTGGATTGTGTAAAAGCCTGTGTTAAAAAAGCCCATGGCCCTGCTTGTATGATCACTGGCGCTACCAAACGTCTTGCTTCTAATCTAGAGTTTGCCTTTGCAGGTACCATTTGTGGTACGTCTACTGCCTGAGGAACAGCTGGGGGTACCTTCAACGACTGAGGCACCAGGAGATTAGTCTGTGGCACGTTAACTGACTGTAGAATCTGGGGATCAGCTTGAGGAATCAAAGAGTTAGCTTGTGGTACTTTAGCTGACTGAGGCATCACTAGTTTAGTCTGTGGCACGTTTACTGGTTGTGGAATCAAGCGGTCAGCTTGTGGAACGTTAGCTGGTCTAAGAGTTGGGCGTTTAGCATGCGGAACGTTAACTGACTGAGGCATCAACGGGCTAGCTTGTGGCACGTTTACTGTCTGTGGAATCAAGTGGTCAGCTTGTGGCACGTTTACTGGCTGTGGAATCAAGCGGTCAGCTTGTGGAACGTTAGCTGGTCTAAGAATTGGGGGTTTAACATGTGGAACGTTAACTGACTGTGGCATCAATGGACTAGCTTGTGGCACGTTTACTGGCCGAGAAATGAGACGGTTATCTTGCCGCACGTTAGCTGGCAGAAGAATTGGGGCTTTAGCTTGTAGTATGTTAGCTGGCGTAGACATCGGGGATTTAGTTGATAGAACTTGCTGCTGAACAGGTGACACTATGTTAGGTCCATTTTGGGGGTACACTGGAGATGGGGTTACTGGAACACGTGTTTGAGGGGCTGGTGGAATCTCCGGTGGCTCGGTTGGTTCCGGAGGATCAGTCGGTTCGGGAGCATCCGTAGGATCTAAAAGAGATGCGTGGAGTAAGGCTGTGTTCTGGTTATAAAATCCGGACCACATTTGGTTATATGGATTAGCAGCTGGTGCCCGAGGGACCGGGACCTCGGGGGGTTCCGTTGGGTCCTGGGCTTCCGTAACCCACACTCCGTTTATCAACTCAGGAGCGTCGGTCGGATCTTGAGGGGGAATATTTGGGGCCCTGAACTGGTTTTGCGTCAACAACGGCCCTCTGTTATTGAAAGAGTTCTGTTGTCGCGGTAACAATAAAGGTCCACGGCCTCCCATTGATAGCCGGTTGGCCATGTTATTGTTATACACAGGCCTGTTATATGGCTGCGGGTTGTTCCATGGGGATTGTCCGAGAGACCTGACTTGTACCAATCCTGGGTTCATAGGCTGGCGGTTCACAAGGGGCCCTTGGCTTTGGAGACGCTGTCGGTTAGACAACTGCATGTTCCTAAACCCTGTGTGTACGAGAAACAATATACATGGTATAAATATTAACAGACAATTAACTATTTTCAAGAAAGTGTAATCCCCCAAAATAACGAGAATACCATTAACAATACGTTTATTTTATTCTAACACCAGTCATTTAGTTTTTCGATGGCATTCAAAGCCTCTTACTGTCGTGACGATCAGAAATTATGAAAAAAGTGTGAATTTTGGCAGCTCATGCCACTTTAACAATTTGGAAATCTATGGACTTGTTTGAAAAACATATCAATTATACCTAAGGGGCCTCCGTGGCTCAGTCGCTCAGTCAGACACAAGCTATCCATCGATGCGGTGTGGGTTCGAATCTTACTCAGTTCAAATAATATAATAACTTCGCTCGATCGCCTATGTGGAAAAGTTACCAGGCACTTGCCGAAGGTCGATGGTTTCCTCTGGGCAAAAAGCCCAGCACCCCCCCCCCCCCCCCACCCCCTCAACCTGGCAACGCCGCCCTATAAGTGAAAAATCTTGAGTTCGGCTTAAAACATCAAACAGTCTGCCAGTCGACCTTCCTCCAGCCCCAGTCTGTTCTCAATTATCTGTTTATGGTTTATACACAGACCAAGTAATTAAAACTTATTACAAATGGACAAACGACATTCATACGAATGGACTCGCCAACAAGCTAAAACAACCAAACAACCAACAAATGGACAACAATTGTTCGGTGTAAGAGTTATATATATATATATTGAAATGGTTACACTGGCAGAGGGACGTTAAAACAAATCTTATTGTTAATAGAGAGGATACCAAGAGTAGTGAATTCTTGGAAAATAATTTCTACACAGGCACTTCAGCACTTTAAAAGTAGGTGGCAAAATTCACCAACACGTAAATATATAGTTTGAAGGTCTCTAGGGTTTCTAAATGCCTAATAGACGGTTAATTTTTTTTTCAAATAATATATTCAAAAAAATACATTTAATAGGCACTAATTCGCTTTGAATGGCAGTACATATAATGACTGAAAAATAGAGGGAGAAAATCTGTTTCCATATACAGTAAAGAGTTGAACAGTTGACATATCCAGATCACGTTTGTACTATCGGACCAAATGCGGTTTAAGGGCAAACGTTATATTTTGTCCATTTGCCAAAACATTTTCAGCCAACCGATATTTTAAGCGATTATCAGATATTTTACGTATAGTTTCGTTTTGGACCACCCAAATTGATTGATTGATTGCTGTTTTACGCCGTACTCAAGATTATTTCACGTCTATGGCGGCGTTTGCAGGTTTAGTGGAGAGGGGGACCGGGCTCATTGACGAGTGAAAAATCCAATTGAAATTTTTTAATTTTTTATTTGGTCTGGGGGTCATTCGAACCCGCGCCGAGGGACGATCACTCTAACCCATTTGAACACCGAGACCATCAACCAATATGAAAAATGTCCATCAAATACTTTACATATATACATGTAGTTTCAATAACACTTTTTACGTTCATGTTTTTTAAGATTTTTTCATACTTACAATTCCAACCTAGGCTTGCTTGTCTTTTGTCCCGCACAGGTACGGCGCCCAGTAGTCCAAGCATATATAGACTGAGCATAAGGGTAAACAGTCGAGCCTTTCGCGTGGAAATGCCCATATTGGACCTCCGGCGAGTTCGTCCATTATATCACCGACATACTACTGACTATTACGTCTGAAGAAAGCGATTGCATCTTAGGCCTACCCTGATTTTTTACAACCTCGTGTTATATCACAGAGACAGTTTACGGTTTGCCAACTTAGTGCGTTACGTTTAACTTTAATAGTCGATTCAATCACGTAAAGTTAATGACATCTTGCATGCATATGAAATGTTTTTCTATTCGTGTCTGTTATTAAAGCTAGTTCGGTAAGAAGCTATCTTAATTTTCTGCCTTTTAATCAGCGGTTAATAACTCGTATCTTGATAAATGATCTCGGGGGCAGAGTCAATTGACTTATGGATCGTGACTAGAACACACCTAGCCAAGCATTAATCGCGTTTAACATTCCTCTCGTCATTCGCAGTAATTTATTAAGTGTTACAACACACCTAAATTCAGGAATAATGTCTTATCAATGTAAATTGTGGGATATTTCAAATTTATTATGAAGAATATCAGATTGACGGAAAGCATTTAGTACGATCTGCTAAAAAATCACCTCTTTTCTTATTAATTCCGATATTAAAGTGGCATGAGCTGCCAAAATTCACACTTTTTTCATAATTTCTGATCGTCACGGCCGAAAGAGGGTTTGAAGGCCATCAAAAAACTAAATGATTGGCGTTGGAATGAGGAAAATTCATACACTATGTGGCCTGTACGAACCGAAAACGTGTTCGAAAAGTAAACAAAATTTAAATAATCGGGACGACCATTCATTCATTCTAAGCCATAGTTAGTTCAAAACAATACATTCTCGAGACTATAGAAGCAATAAAATGCTTCTGAATTATACATCTTGATAAAAATAGCCAATAGTTTCAACATTCTATTTTAACGTCAAAATATCAACATTTTGGCAGCTCATGCCACTTAAAGAAATTGTAAGGGCTTAATTTTTATTAAAGTGGCATGAGATGCCGAAATGTTGACATTTTGCCATTAAAACAGAATACTGAAATTATCGGCAATTTTCCTCAAGATGTACAATTCAGAAGTTTTTTTTTGCTCCTAGTCTCGAGAATTTTCCTCATTTCAACACCATTCGTTTAGTTTTGCGATGACCTTCAAAACCTTTTACTTTCATGACGACCAGAATTTATGAAAAAAAGTGCGAATTTAGCAGCTCATGCCACCCAAAAGCACAAAGTTATTTACGTTGAATTATTACAAAATGTCCATTTTGGTTGTCTGTGCGAACAGGAGTTCGTTGCGAAACGTAAAAAGTAATTAAGTAAAAAACAAAGATAGTAATACATTTTTAGTTGAATTACTTCTCAGTCTGACTAAAGCCATTGGAAATTAACTTCTCGACTTTAATCAGATTTATTACTTCTTAACGCTAGTTTAAAGTAACGTGAGCTGCACTCATGGTAAAAACAACAACGGTATTTAATCTATGAGTATATGTCAGAATTAAGATACCCCGGATTAGTACACACGAGCCTTTACCATATCACTAATCTCCTTGAACCGCAAAGTTTAATCTGCTCTGGTAGTTTTCTGTCCTACTTTTATCGGAGAGTATCCATTTAGTTTAATTAAACTGTCATTAAATATATTGATTTAAGAACCAGAAAGATTAAATCTTAATTCGGAGTTCTGTTAAATTAAAAATTAAACGAGTTTAATTAATTAGTTTAGATTCCCCAGACCATTTCTGCCGAAATCCATGACAGGCTATCACGTTTTGATGAATGTTCTTAGCTAATTGAACATCAAAGACGTATACTATATATTGATAAGCTTACAGATCAGTTACGTTTAAATTAGTTGGTTCAGAAACCATCATTTCGACCGGTAAGTTTATGATAATAGAGGATTAGAGTAACTCCGAAAAAAAACTCAATATTTCGGCACTATATTAACCATCATAAGTCCCCTGACGTAGCATCAACATTCTCCTGAGGATGACAAAATATAGTGTCGACATGGTGAGTTACAAAGAATCTTTTTTTTCCGATTTACGATGCTTGGTTGTTGATCTTAACTATTTCCAAGGACCCGAGAAAAGTCACGTCACGTCCACGGCGCCATATTGAAATGAACACCCAACAGCTAGATGGCATGGTGGCTGATTCGGCCATTTCGCGTTCTCTGGTTTTCGCTGCGAGCATTAGGAGACGAAAATATGAAATAGAACTAAAATCTCGCCGAGAGAATGCGAAAACACGAAAAAATATAATCTCGCCACGAAAATGCGAAAACACGAAAATTAGCCAAAAGTGTTTTTGTGCTATTTCTTGTTTTCAAGTTTTCGCCACGAGAACGCAAAGTAATTTTTTAAAACAAGAAATAAGTTCAAATCTCGCCGCGAGAATGCGCAAACAAGAAATAGGAGAAATAGGACAATATCGCTCTTTTTGTGCCACTGTTTTTTTGTGCGACTTTAATCTCGCGAAAACAAGAAAACGAAGGTAACTTGCAAGTGGCTTGCACGCTTGCGTGCATACTGTCTACACTTTCGCCTGAACTGTCTGCTTTCGTTTTCGAAATACAGAATCACTTCAAAGAGTCATGAAAAAGCTACGGTAAGTTGTGATTAGTAGAAGGGTCTTCCTCTGCAGACGCCATTTCTGTTTTCGTGGGAGTTCAACAGACAAAATCGTTCGTTGAAATGTGAAACGAAAAGGCTGCCCTGTCCGAAATATGGTTCGGACTTGAATTCGAATTCTTTGTATGGTGTGAAGGTATTCCTAAACCGAATTGATAACTGATGTGTACACAAAGAAAAAAATTAAGCCTCCCCCCCCCCCCCCCCCGGAAAATCTGCACCGACCGATACAATTATTGGTGTAGGGAGATTGTTGGCAAAGTGATGTTGCAGAAACTATTGTGATCATAAAGGGCAACATTCTGGTGATAAGAAATCACCATTTATGGCAAAAAGCTATACAATATATTCAGGATATCGTTAGCCAAATCAAAAGTATATTTCAATAAAATAAAAAGATGCTTGTAATCAACTTCAGAGTCCATCTGGCTTCACAGGGCGAACGTATTGAAGTAAAAATGTCACTTTGAGTATTTAGAACACATCCCTAGAGCAGAAGGTCAATAGCTTCTAACCTGCGTTCCATCCTTCCAGTGAGATGTTGGATTTGTTGAAGGGATAACTGTGCGGATTTGAATCCTTTAGAGCACATTTGGGATAGGATGGACAGAAACACTCAAGCCCTTGAGCCTCCTGTACAAAATCTGCAGGAATTGGAAGTCGCCTTACATCGGTATTGGCGGGATGAAACGCATGTTGGAAGCTAATGGAGGCTATACGCGCTATTGACCTTCTACTTTAGGGATGTGTTCTACACACTCAAAATGACATTTTTACTTCAATGTGTTCGCCCTGTGAAGCCAGACGGACTCTGAAGTTTCATACAAGCATCTTTTGATTTTGTTAAAATACACTTTTGATCTAGCTAACGATATCCTGAATAAATTGTATAGCTTATTGCCATTGATGGTGATTTCTTATCGCCAGAATATTGCCCTTTATGATCATAATCGTTTCTGCAACATCAGTTTGCCAACAATCCCCCATACCAATGATTTTATCTGTCGGTGCACTGCAGACTTTCCAGGGCGGTGCTTAACTTTTTCTTTCGTGTATATGTTAACTATATCATTTGACAAGGCGAATAAATAAAAGGAATAGATTATGTAATCAACGATATTAAACCGTCGTTACACTCGTGAGGTATTTGTAGAGAGTCATTCCATCTAGTTTCTTCACACCTTTACGGTGTGTTAGTATTCACCAGTATCTCGTCATTCATATGCAATACCAGCTGGGTAACTAATTAGATGACGCCTGAGGGCATGAGAACGTACAGATGCCCATGTATTGTGATGGGTTTGAAGTTTTATGCCTGACTCGTGGTTTAATGGGCTGGTCGTTGGCAGTCAGTGGTCTTGATTTGACCAGCTCTATAGCTCAGGTTATGAGTATCGACGAAAATTAATGTACGTCAAATATTCCACCTTATCCGACCCACTGATAAACTAACCAAAAAACCTTGCGTGCATTTAATGGTTAGTGCACTTAATATGTACTCGATAATAAAAAGAAGTTCCCACTTCCTAGTCTTGTATGAATTATATGAATTATAATTACGTGCTGAAGCGTTACGCCGTCGCCAATAGCAACCCGCCATTTTGGCCTTAAACAAATTCGGGGGGCCTGAGTGACTCAGTCTGACAAAAGACTGTCATCAATGGGTCGTGCCTCGTCCAAAATTAATTGAACAATTTGCGAATCGATTTCTTTCGTTCTCCCTGGGAGGATCTATGTAACGGTCGTCATGCACTTTTTCCGGTAATCTTGAGTACGGCGAAAAACATCAGTTACCCGTGACTAATTTTGATGTAAGCAAAACAAATACCAAATTTCACGATCTTTTCTTGTCAAAGGTTTGTCACAATTAACTAACGAACCTACTGAATCTTCTTCGTCAATAATTGAGTTGTTTTTTTATTAACTATCCAATTAGCATAGTGAAATATACCTCAATAGGCGATCCCTTCCATTTTCATTTCACTTCCAGTCGTTGTCCCTGTCTATTGTATAGTTTTTGTACTGACGGGCAAAAACTAGCCGAGAAATCTTGGCTCTGCCGAATTTTTTTTTTTTTTTTTGGCTCGTTTTTGTCAGAGCAAAGATTATTCGCATAATGAAAAAATGATATTCTGGAATCCATCCCGCCTGGAAAAATAGCGGCGCAAATTTCTCATCAAATACACAAAAAATAGAATATGTACGACTACAGTCTGATACTATGGGTTAAACAGAAATTTTGCCAACCTTATCGGGTTATTGAATGCTTTGTGTTGATGTGTGCAATCTAAACCCAAAGTAGGATTTCCCTGGCTTTCTGTTTGACATTTTCCGCCATGAACTGTCGATACACGCGGACCGTCTGTCACGTGACATTGGAGACAAGTCCCCGGTGTTTTTAATTTATATAAGTCACTCTAAATTTTTCGGTTGATGATGACGCTTATTCTAACTGTGCATCTCGAGTAATCCAGCGACCCAACGCTCTCGGCAGCACCCTCACCTGGTGGGTGTGATAGTTGCACCCCCCCCCCCCCCTATTGAAATACGTTCAGCGCCCACTGTAGTAAAACATGCCGAACGATCTTTAAAAAAGGGGTTTTCAAGCTAATATGTGGATTTTGGAAGATTTATAGTCCTAGCGCCAGAATAATTCTGAAAATATTTCAGGAGATAAGTGGGGGCCTTCGTGGCTCAATCGGTTAGTGTGATAGTACATTAGTCTGAGACAGGCCTTCCATCGATGCGGCTCGGTTTCGAGTCCTACTCAGACCAAATAACTTATTCACTCGATCTGAGTATGTAAATAAAATGCCAAGTACTTGCGAAGGTCGCGAGTTTCCTTGAGGCAAGAAGCCCGGTCTCCTCCCCAACTAAACCTGGCAACTCCACCATATAAGTCAAATGATAAAAGAGTGCCACGTAAAACATCAATCAATCGAGGAGTTTTCTAAATAAGCCACGTTTCCTGTTTATTGAGCCATGAAGCTTTAGGTTGGATGATTTATAAAACATATTTTTCAAAAAATTTTGAGACATCATTTTTGTTAAGGTGAAAAAGTAAACCACAAGAAAGGAACAGTCTTATGTTTTCGAAAAACAAAAACCTCTATACCAAGGATATATATTTATTTTTTTTCTTTACAGTTTTAAAAGACATATCCTCTTAAATCAGGTTGGTTCATTTGATTTGGGGCCTGATACCCTGTTCCGGTTTGATCAACAGGGGCTCCCATTGGTACAACCATGGGGTCATACGGTAACTGATTGACAACAACATTTGGTTGAGCTGCTGGCGCTTCTAACATTTCGGTTGGTTCCACTTCAGGGGCTTGAGTTGGTTCTATTTCTGTACCAGGGGGTAATGGGTTGGAAGGGTAAAAGTTTCCAAACGCCGCTGCCGGCGGCTGAGCGATACCAGCTGGGGCTGCTTGAAGGGTCCCAGTCGGCTGTAAGTCCAAATTGGAAGGCATTGGTGCTTGTGCCATTGGTGGGCCTGCCTGAGGGCTAAAGGCCTGTCTATGCCAACCTACCATCGGCGCAGCATCAACATTTGTAGCTAATCCTGGCGGTGTTGCCATTGGTGGATAATCTAGTGGATTTGACGTAACCGTCTCTACAGCAGTTGGGAAGACTTGAGAAGGAAGGGGTACGATCATGGGATCCCTGGGTGCTGGGGCAAGAGGATTTCTCATCGCAGGGACTTCTAGGGGACTAACTGCTGGGGGTTGGTTTGAATTCATTTGTGGATCAGCATATGGACCAACGTTATTCGCGGATTGTGCGCTGGGCATATTTTGGGAGAAGACTGAGTTTTGGGGATATTGTTGATTTGATTGCAGTTGCTTAATAGCGGCACCAAACAGTTGTACCATGTTCGGTTGACTTTGAGGAAACTGAGAAAGTGAATTTGACCTTCCCCATGGAGAGTTCATTTGTACTTGGTTTGTGGGTCCTGGGTTCAACATCATTTGACCTTCAGCGGGTTCGAACTCTGGAGCTTGGGTCATCTCGATTTCCCCTACAGGACCAGCCATTGGCATATTTGGGAAAGCGTTGTTGTTGCTGAAGACGCTATTACGCTGAGGGAAGTTGGGTGTTGGTATCGGGAAATTTTGGGCTGGACCATTTTGGGAAAAAATGTTATTTGCCCCAGGATTTCCCATTGCTGCATTTCTCATCATGTTGCTCATCATCATACCCTCTGCGGCTTCCACTTCAGGAGCCTGAGTAGGCTCGATCTCTGCTCCCATCATCCCCATCTGCGACATGGCGGACGGAAACGCGTTCAGACCACCACCTCCTGTGGCCGGGGCGGCTTGGTACTGAAAGGCTCGATTCAACATCTGGACAGTCCTTTCCAACTCACTGGCAAACCCTGAAATGGAAACAAATGTTAGAGTCGACTTTGATTAATTTGTGTTTAGTGCCGTTATTCGGGACTTTTGTACAATGCTATTCTGGGGCCTGTTTCACAAAGCGGTGTAGCGTAGCGTAAGTTTTTACGTAACTACCATAGCAACCAATTCTGTACAGATATGTTGCTATGACAGTTACGTAAAAACTTACGCCACGTCGCTTTGTGAAACAGGCTCCGGTTAAGGTTTAAGACTTGCTCGCATGTCGATTACAGACTCTATATATCTTTGGAGCAAATCCTATACGCATCCACCAAAATGTTAACTCCCCAGGCCGGCATCTAGCCAAGCAAATTGATCTGTTATTTCCCCTATGTTACAGAACGGGTCAATTAGCACACGAAATATTCATTCAAACATTCACAGTCAAGGTTTTTTAATAGACTAGCCCGGATTATCGGTCTTACGGCGACTGGTATTATATGGCTGGTAATGTGTCTAAGACGAACACGGAGAGAAAAAAATTCGACAGAGCCCAGATTTCTCGGTTATTAATAGACCTACGTTACATAGAAAATTTCTGAATTAGTAAACAACAGACATTGATTGGCCCGGAAAAAATGCCTGGCAGTGGTGAGAATGGGGAGGTCCGTTAGAAAATAAAGTAAAAAAAGGAAAAAGATGTTCATACATAAACTGATTTTTCATCGTTCATGTTTTGATTCTGCATATTCTCTAATTTTCTAATTTTACCTAATGGCAACATGTAAATCTTTCTGACATTTTATTGTTGCTATCATATATATTTCCATACATTATTATAAAATTGAGATCTTTTGGTTTTGAAAAAAGCGGAACAAAGAGTTATGTGTTCTAACAATTTAACTGCCGAGAAAAGTTTTTAAAAGAACTTTTGAGATTGTCTTTTCACGGATTACATAGCTCAATCAAGACAAAGTAGACCAAATTCATAACACCGAGAAATGACTTTTGGTCATTTTTATCAAATTATTCAGAGGGAACTATATCAACCAAGACATTATTTGGAAATTCTAAGTCTTTTAAAAAGTTGTATTTATATATTTAGTAAAGTATAGTTCCATGTTAAGAAAGAACATTCATGAGGATTGATCAGTTATCCGTGCGTTTGATCTCATGGCAAACAATTAAACACATATGAGATGTAACACGTTAATTTTAATGATCGAAATACAGGTGTTACGTTTGTCTCCGTTTCCGACTCAAAATGAAGGCCGTCAGTATCATAAATAGTCTTTTTGGAGTAAGAAACCCGAACTAGTGTCACATCTAAAAACTATATTTTATATGTAATTTAATTTTTCGCTGTCCCTTCGACGTCAAGGTTGAATGTGAAGGAATTTCAACACAGCCTTGATTTGAATCTATACACAGGTAGATTGCGCCAGTCTAAACGTTAAAATATTTTCAGATCGTGCGTGTTGTAAACACAAACCGAAAATTAAGTACATCTATTTTAAGACTCCTTAGCTCCTAGCCTTTTGTTGTTAAAACTTTATATCAGGGCCTAGATTCCACATTTAAAGTAATTCTTGTGCTCGCTTCTTTTTTTCCATTAATCTTGCTAGTTACAGATGCAACGAAAATATAAACTCCTTGAATTATTTAATCCCATATCGGTATCGGAAAAATTACATTAGGCTAATTACTAATGTATTTATGCACTGTTTGAAATTGTCTTTCCGCAGTATAAACACTGTCTGTTAAACACCTGCAGGAATAAATGATGACGTCATAATTATTATCGATTAATAACATAAAGGCACTAGTACCTTTTCCATTACATAAACATTAATCTGCAATACGTTTGACATTTGAGTACATTTTCCGTAATATAAACATTTATCTTCACGGGTTTCCAGCCGGAAATCGTATTGTAGGCGTACTCAAAAAACAGAATTTAGTCATGAGCGGCTTGTGACTGAGTAACCATTTACTTGTTGGCAAGTCCCAGGGGCTCTAAACCCATGTTCATTGTTTATTGGATGCCCTCTGCGTATACACAAAATGGGGTTTATTATGCACTACACTTGATCTTAAAACGGTTTAAAGACGGGTGTGTTTTGGGTATAATTTTGGACCCATCTGTTCAATTCAATTTTTGGAAAAGTAAATTGCATTAGAATGTCTTTAGAAGAATGGCATTTCCATTGCACTGCAGTATGAAAATATCGATAGTGAAATCGTTTTACCAGCTTTGAAATATGCTTAGCTTAATTACCTAACCAACAAAGAGGCAAAATAACGGACTTGATGATTGGTCTTTTTGGTGTTTTTTTGACAGTGAACTCTCGACAAATTAGTATTTGAAAATTAAGATATTATAGTTAAATGAAAATTGTTCGCTAAAATTCTAGCATTTACCGTACTTGTACCGTCGCAATCAAATGCATCGCCTATACAAACTGTGCTTCAAACCGTCATTTTGCTTCTGGCGTCGGAAAGTTTTCGTTTTTATCATTCAATAGTAATTTTATAAATCTTATAGAAATTACCAAAAGTAATAAATTCAGAATATACTTACATGGGCTTCCGGCTTGAGCTGGGATCTGACGTTTCATTCTCGAAGCAGCGAATGTATTGGCAACAAAACACACCAGGAGTACGGTGCAACCGATAGACCTTCTTTTTCTGGCTTCCATGTTTTTTTGTAAAAATCCTCCGTCCGCAAGATTAGCTACTTTTAAACAGAAAACGGGACACAATTTGTTCTGCAAATAAAACTTAAACGGGAAAATGTGTTTGCATATCAATTTGTTAAATATGTCCGTTTTTGCAAATACAGGAATCGCGATGACCAAACACAGCAAGCAACCTTGTTAATATCCGTTCTTATAGTCTTAAGGATCTGAATAATTGTCTATTTCAACTATAGAAATAGACACATTACCGTTCCCTTTTGTAAAAATAGCCCCACAGCGTTAATTACTGTTAAATACACCTATAGTTCGTCTATGTGATTTCGTTTGGAGCTCACGACATCAGTTACCACTTAAAATGGAATAACTTCATGGCGGTTTGTGTCATGTACGAAGAACCGAGTAATTAAACCTTACTTCAATTGCTTAGTTTGTATATACTGGCAAATTTCATTCCGAAAAGCGTTAAATAGTTAAACAGGCCCAGAAACCGTCTAATATGATACACGTTGGTTCTTCGGTGTGAAAGTACTTGTTATTTATAATGTTACATTAATTGCTTGCTTTAAATTGTAAAACGTATTGCAGAGCTGTATCTATTATTAAAACTACATGTACATATTTACTGCATCACCCATTATACTTCCATTAATTATGTAGATTAGATTCGTCTGCATTGTAATAACATTAAGCGATAGCTGCATTTGAATAAACACGTATATACTAGTACTTACGTAGGGAGAGTACGGTCGTGTGAGCTGTGCAGAAATTACTGGAACTGTATATGTTTAAGAAAGCATCGGAAAGACATGGAACTTCGTGTTCGTGGATTTTTAATTCATTTTTAAAATTGAAACTTAACTTAAACATACGTCATTCAAAGAGCGCTTTAAAAACGCAAGTGGTAAGAAAGATTTTCGTGCCAATTTGGACACGACGTTTCATTTCAAAACCATTTCAAGCGAGTTATAAAATGAGAGTTTCGTGATTAGTTTTTAAATATCAAAGACCATGTACATAATCGGAACTAAAATAAATTTAACTTTGTCTGTTTTTGGAGAGTTTATATTTTAGTACAGGAATGCTATGATTACATATAACTAATGGGCCAATTTCGTTAAAAATAGTTCGTGAGCTTTAGATAGTTTGGAATATTCCCTAACATTCTTACTACATTGCAAATCATCCATGTAATTACATCTTTACATTTAGAAACTGAAAAAAGAATATCGTGATTAATTATTTCTTTTGTTTTATAACATTTTACCTTCTGTGATTTCTCTAAAGGTCGACGGAAGGTTATCTTACAATAAACAGTTGGTCATGGAAAACTTAAGTCATTATTTATTGTTTAAAAGTTTCATAATACGATAGCTTGGGTACTGCATTCTTAAGGATACGAATATTACCCCAAAAATCAGAATTAATATTTCCAGGATAGGATCAAGTTTATTTTTCGTTCTAAATGCGTCTAACAAGACACTCGTTGAAACAATTCAATTGTTCTAAGAGATGTGACTAATAAGCCTCTTTCGAGTTTGGCTAAAACCCCGCGAGATCACGCGAGAAATGAGTTTAGGGGTATAACTTACACTGACAAGCCGTTCATTTAACATTAGCGTCTATGGTGATCGGCCGTTATCGTGTGGTTTTGTCTTTGATTCTTTATTTCTAAATCATTCCTTTAATCCAATTTTTTTTGTGAAACACACTAGAAGCTATCAGTTGCGTTTTTGTCAGTTGACTGTCAATACTATAAGTTATATCGCGTGGATACGCTTCGAAGTTATCAAAAACCAACGGTGAAAACCCAGCTACGACGTGTTATTTTTGTAACAGAAAAAACTACAGGGTGACAGCCGATCTCCATAAGCACTAATGTTAATCGGACAGCCGATCGGTGAAAGTTATACCCCTAAACACGGGTCTCGCGTGATCTCGTGGGACTTCCACCAAACCCGAAAGGGGCTTATTGTAAACTGCAAACTGCAGAATAAATCTACTACATCTTTCGTTCTTGAAATATTGAGTTGCGCCATGTTTTTGTTTTTTTTTACGGTGGCCATTTTGTTTTACGATCTTCATATTTTTTTTTTTACCCGATTTCCGCAAACGTCGTCAAACGTTGAAGTATATTAGAGGGGTTTTTTTTGTTGTTTTTTTGGATAGTTTACATACTTTCAACTCTGATTCTTGATTATTCTAGCTCAAAATGTCAATACAGAGGTGAATAAAATCCTGCTCCACCATATTTAGGGGATGATTGAGTTTGTGTATTCTCTTCGTAACTTCGGCGCATCTCGGATGCACGAGAATCTCGTGTGTATCACATGATTGTTTATCGTAGATGTGGACATATTGTATACTCGGAGGCACAAGACTCTCGTGTGTATCACCTGATTGTTTATCGTAAATGTGGACATATTGTATACCCGCGTGCACGAGAATCTCGTGTGTATCACAAGGCTGTTTATCGTAGATGTGGACATATTGGAAGATTCTATACGGAGACATGAGCTGTAGGCATTTAACAATTTCTAAAACAGCCGCTCAAGACGCTTTTCTGGCAACCTGGTAACAGTGTCGTTTTGAATTTGTTAGGTTTCTCTAATCTGAATGCCAAAGACAAGGAAAGGTTCTCACCTAGGTGGAAAGGTTATCACCTTGGTGAAAACTAAAAGAATAACCTAAAACTAAAACACAAAACCTAAAACGTTCAAATATTGTATTTGGGTCATCGTAACTGACGGAATTTTTGTATTATAGCTCAGCGATTATTTCAGAGGCCGCTGGAGGGTGGGAGTGTGCTCGGGATAGAAGGAGGGGGTACATAGCCACTACGACACAAAAGGCTTCTGAAAGCCGATGTTGATATATTTACAACTAATATATATACCGATTGCTCAATGACGTCATCGGGTAACAAGAGAGAAACAAGGTGGACAGGGAGTATTCTTCACTGAAAGTATATCCTTGTACATTCCACTATGTTCAATGTCTTCAACTCCATTAGGCGTACGTATTACACTTTGACCCGGCATTGAAGCATCGGCTACTCAATGCTCGACAAGAAAGTATACGTTTGCTAAGAATCTTCAACACAAATAGAACCACATACGATTTCTTCTATAATCTGTAATTTATTTACAATGACAAATTTGGACACAAAAATAAAGAATACGACCAAATTAAATTCTATTTCGCCACCCGTTTGATACTCAGACATAAAATATAACAACAGCTGGATAATACAAAAAAATCCATAACATAGAGCGAAAACCGTGAGTTACCCTTCTCGTTCATCATCAGTTAAGAGTAGGGTGAGATTAGTTCGTCAGAACAGGAGAGTTGGGACCCCTATTTCTAGCAGAGGCCCCAAATATTCTCTATTACCAATAAAATTTTTCAAGGAATTGTTCTGTATTGGTTTTGAAAATAAAACCTTGTCTGTAGATGCCAATACGTTCACAGAAACCAGAAAGTTCTGTCACTAAAGGTTATGGTAAATTGATGTTACAGGGCCTCTATTCAGTTTATTCTCCAACAAGAAAAAGGACAGTTATCAATCCCAAGGAAGTCAAGTCGTTGCGTTTCTCAACCCAGATTCTCAACTCGATATTACTTTCGATGCCAAGGAGAGGATTAACAATCCAGGGAACAAGAGGCTGAAAGTAAAGAAAACATGAGCCAAATTCAGTTTCTTTGATAGCAAAGGTTGAATCGTCGGGTTTCAATTATTTATAAAATATTTAGAATAATAGCGAGTTCATTCATTTGATTTGAAGCTACAAAAGAGAAGAAACAATAGTGAAAATTGTATTCCCTTGCAGAGGAGGAGCAATAGTGTAAATTGTATTCCCTTGTAGATGAGGAGCAATAGTGTAAATTGTATTCCCTTGTAGATGAGGAGCAATAGTGTAAATTATATTCCCTTGCAGATGAGGAGCAATAGTGTAAATTGTATTCCCTTGTAGAAGAGGAGCAATAGTGTAAATTGTATATACTTATAGAAGAAAAGCAATAGTGTAAATTGTATTCCCTTGTAAATGAGGAGCAATAGTGTAAATTGTATTCCCTTGTAGAAGAGGAGCAATGGTGTAGATTGTATATACTTATAGAAGAAGAGCAATAGTGTAAATTGTATTCCCTTGTAGTGGAGGAGCAATGGTGTAAATTGTATATACTTATAGAAGAGGACAAATAGTGTAAAATGTATTGTAGGTGTGGAGCAATAGTGTAAATTGTATTCCCTTGTAGGTGTGGAGCAATAGTGTAAAATGTATTCCCTTGTTGAAGAGGAGCAATAGTATAAATTGTATTCTCTTGTAGAGGAGGAGCAATAGTGTAAATTGTATTCTCTTGTAGAGGAGGAGCTATAGTGTAAAATGTATTCCCTTGTAGAAGAAGAGCAATAGTATAAAATGTATTCCCTTGTAGAGGAGGTGTAAATTAATTAATTTACGCCGCATTGAAGATTATTTCTCTTATATAGCGGCGTTGTCATGTTTAGTTAAAGAGGAAACCGGTTCTTTGTCCGGAGGAAACCCCCGGACTTCGGAGAGTTCTAGGAACTCGTCCACACACGGCGATCGAGTGAATAACCCACTCAGAATTTTTTCAAATTTATTTGATCTGAGTGGAATTCGAACGTGTATATTAAGACACTTTACTGGAAACTTTGAAATAAAATGAATCGGTGATATTTGCTAAATATGTTTATTTTGTAAATTTTGCCAAAAGAACTCACGAGTGTGCGGCTCCGGATTTGCTGGTTCCAGCCACAGTGTTATCGTTGACCTCTGGTAAGGATGTCGACGTGGAACTTCTGCCCAATGGCCGAGAAAAAGTTGTATTAGAAGCAATCGATGACTCTTTATTCCTTCGTGTTGTAGGTGTTCTTGAATTCCTTGTGGGGTCTGAAGCCATAAGTTCCGTTGTGGAGCCAGACTCAATGATTTTTTTCGTAGAAGTTGGCGTATTTTCCTGGGCATTATGAGTTGAAGTAAACGCACTGATGTCTTCTACTGTGGTAAATTGATTTGTGGCTGTAGTTGACGCGGGATCACTTGATGCTGATGGGGAAGAGGGACTTACTGCTGCACTTGTAGAGAAAACTGGAGCTGTTGGTGATTGCACTGCAAAAGTTGTTTTTGAATCTTCATTTGATGTAAATGTTGTCCTTAAAGTTTCAGTAGTCGTTGAAGAATGTGTGACGGACGACAATGTTAAAATGGTCGTCGGTACATCAGTATCTCCCCTGGCTGTCGTAACTGAAGAGGGACTTGTAGAGCTAAGGCCTCGCGTCTCTAATTGGGAAGTTGACAGAGTTGAATCTAACGTAGTCGTTGTTGTTGGTTTGTTGAATAGGTTTCCAAGAATTTCATCAAGTCTATCTTGACCTAGGCCAGGCGAAGTTACGGGTTCAGACTGCAGGGTCGAAGATAGGGTGCTGCTTGGTGAACTAGAAGTGGTTGATAAACCAACGCTCTCTGTAAATATTATTTCGGTATCATTTTTCCCAATATCGTTGAGAATTTGCCCCAGAATACCCTTTAAATCATCCTGCCCCAAAAGAGTTTCGATCGTTGGTGCTGGGCTGGTAATGGTTTCTCCTGAAAAGCCTCCAGTCGAAACAATGGGTACGGATTGAGAAGAATTTTCGTAGGTTTGCTTAATAATGTTATTTAGGATATCCTTAAAGTAGTTCTCGTTTACGATCGGGCTGACTGAAGTTGTAACCGGCGTTGAAGGACGTCTAGTTGAGACAGGTTCCGATGGTTCTGTTGAACTCAAAGTCGTTTCTTCTTTGAACAGAATTT
This sequence comes from Lepidochitona cinerea, assembly GCA_963971465.1. Lineage (NCBI taxonomy): Eukaryota > Metazoa > Mollusca > Polyplacophora > Chitonida > Tonicellidae > Lepidochitona > Lepidochitona cinerea. The sequence goes on from OZ020561.1 coordinate 30,706,544, forward strand.
TACCCAGAATGTCGTCCAGAAGATTTCCTGGCAGAATGTTTAGAGGTGTGGTTGTTTGTTGACTTGTGTCAAAAACAATTGTGTTCAGTCCGTCTGTCGTAGTTTCGTTCAAGATTACTGAAGAATTGTTCAATTTACCCAGTATGCTCAAAATGTCATTTCCATTAATAACAGTGCCTTCGACTGTGTCTTTTGCAGTCGTTGTTTGGCTGTTTTCGGTTGTTTCCGGTAAAGCAGATGAATTGTCTAAGATGGTTTGTGTTTGATTTTTCAGTTGGTTTAGTATATTTAAAATATCATTTCCATTAATAACTGGTTCTTCGACGATATCTTTCACGGTTGTAGTTCGTCCGTTTTCGGTTGTTTCCGGTAACACTGAAGATTTTTCAAACTCAGCTCTTGTATCGTTTTTTAATTTGTCTAGAATATCCAGGATATTGTTACCCTGTAGAATATCATTTGGGAGAAGAGCAGTTGTGGATGTCTCAATAGGCGTATTATTGCTATTGCCAGAGCTATTCGTCGTAATTTTGCTACCACTGGAGTCTTGCAGGGCGCTGCCTTTTGGGGTTGATATGCTTGTGTTGTTAGCAAAACCACTCAAAGTTGTGGCAGGTGTCGCTGTTGAAGATATTTCTGCAGATATGGGATTTGTATTTATTTTATTATTAAGATCTTTCAGAAATTTATCAAGGTCTAAATTAAACACTGGTGGGTTTTCATTAGGTTGTTGTTGTTCTGTTGTGGGGGATGTTGTTTCCCTTTGCACGTCAGTAGTCTTTGAATCCTGCAAATCTTTGACCAGATTGCCTAAAATAGAATCGATGTTTAACTTCAACGTCGGTGCCTGTGAGACAGCAGCTGGGGTGGTTGACTGAACGAAACTACTCTCGGTCACTGCTGGTGTTGTCTGCTGTCCTGGCTCTGGTTTGTTCTTAAGGCCAGGTAGCAGATTGCCAATTATCAAAGATAAGTCGAGATATTGCCCGGTTGTCAAAGGAGAGCTTGTTGTGGGAGGTACTGATAACAACTGAACTTCATTGCCCTTCGTGGTCTGAACCAAGCCTTGAACGAAATTGCCTAAGATACCGTCAAGGTTAATACTATTCCCGATGGATGCCGTTTGGGTTGGCTCAGCGTTAGAGGTATTCAAGAGAATAGTGGAATAGTTTTGAGATGGTGATGCGGCTGACAATGTTGCTGTGGTATCAGCGTCAGTTTTACTGGAGTTCCCATTATTAAGATCCGTTAAGGCGCCACCCAAAAGATTCTCCAACCAGCCTGCTAAGAAAAAAGAAAAACTGATATAAGAAGTGAAACAAGCCATTAGAGTAGAGGTGAATATGCCACTCAAAAATGTCATAGCAAATTGTATCAAGCATTGCTTTCAATAATATCTAAGCTACCTTTATGTCTGTATCATAACATTTTGAGAAGTACTTAAATTGTACAGTTATTAATCAAAATGCAAGTCTACTTTCCAGTAAAGCTTAAAAAACTCAGGCTTTTTGTTTTGTTGTGTTTGTTTTTTAATTTTTTAATTTTTTTATTTTTTGGGGGGGAGGGGGGGGGGGGGGGGTGTTGACATGCTACAAACCTCGTTTATGTCGTGTGTGAAACAGATCCGTCTTTTCACATAGACCCGTGTGGAAAATAACGTTAAGAAACAGATACATCGTACTCCATCTTAAAACCTGATACCGATCAATTTTCATCAACAGGCTGAAACAGAAAAATACAGATATGACATTTTAGCGGAATTCGGGGGAGTCTGATTCATTTTTGATGCAACCGGGTGATTCTTTTTTATGCAACCGTCATAGCAACGTATCTCTACAGTATGGGTTGCTATTGCATATAGGCAAAAAACTTACACTACGCCGTTTTGTAAAACAGGTCCCTGATCTGTTTAAAACGCATTTCTTGCGTATTCGAAGGACAAACGAATGTTCTCGTCGTACAGCCATTCTAAAATATTTTACTTAACTACGTATATCATTCTGTGGTGAGATTTTCACTCGAAAAGTCTTGGTCCAATCTAAAATTAGAAGTTAACCTATTCCTAAAGTCCAGATTTAACCTCTAAGGCCAAACGTCGCCATTTTTATAGGAAAAATCCATTGGAATGGGGTTGGAGAGTTCACCTAGGCGGTCAATTGATCATGTAACTTTTAAGTATTCGACAAAACAACAACATCATCGAATTCTACCTGGCGGCTGCTCGCATCTACCGCTTTTCTATTACTTTCTTACACTAGCTATTGTAAGTTACATCAAACATTTCAAACACTATAGCAACTACTGTAAACGCCCCGTGGAGCCTATAACAGTGGCCAGTTCAAAGTGAATCGGGGCGACAGGGAACGTCGCCATCTTGCCATTTTTCGTCATAACGGGGCTATTTCGTGAAATTGACTCTACGTTTTCCTTACTAGTTTAACGTTTTCTTTAATTCAAAGTATATATTCACATAAAGCGGGATGTCAGGATTTTAATATTTGACTGATAGCTTTTAAAAAGGTTACCCAAGCTGCATGTGAAAATCTCTGCGTTATGTCCGGTAAAGGCGCACGAGATTTTCTTAGGCACGTCTAGAGGAGATCTCGCGAAAATATGATTGGTCTTGTTCGCCATGTTCTTCACACATTTTGTTTAAACAATTCAACAAAAAGTTTAAATGTTTTGTAAGACTTGGTCATTTCTAACAGTATATTTCCAAACATATTATTCTAAAATACTCTCCATAATGCCAAAGACGAGGGCGCAAAAAATCTTGTTGCCCTTGTCTCAAGGGCTAAAGCACTCGGATTTTACGTACGTCAAAGCCGACCGAGGTTGGCTCCGAATAAGACTAATGCAGATCGAAGACAATTTGCTGAAAAGAATACCCCATTTTTAAAAGCCACAATTTACGCATCTCTAGGCATACCTGTAGGACCTTCTAGCTTCCGGTGCTTACGTGGGACCCCTGGACCCTGGTGAAATTGTCCTATGATAGAGAATTAGCATCACAGTTTTCACAAGCTTAGGAGCACCCTTTTCCAAAATTTCTGGATCGGACACTGATACGTGTTCAACCAAAGCCAATTCTACAGCTTTGATAGATTTATTGGTTGGTTGGTTGGTTGGTTGGTTGTTTTAGCTTATTGGCGCGTGCATTCGTATGAATGATGTACGCCATACTAGTGAATAATTATTACCTTGAGCGATTAAGAAAACTGTGATGTTTGAACACAATATAACAATATATTGAATGTCTCTGTACAGGAGTATATGTTAGTACGATTGAGAACTTGATTTATTGGTGTTTTACACCTAACTGGCGATTGTGTCATTTATAAGGTCGGGCAGCAAGGTTGGGTTATGGAGGAAATCGTGTTTCTGCGCACAGTAGCCATGGAACTCCTGGTGTTACTTTACAACCCTTCCACATTGGTCAGACCTAGAATTTTTGCGACATCGTTATTACCATTGTAAACCCTCTTTTACGATAATACATCGAGATATATATGCCAAGATTGATTGTTTGGTGTTTTACGCCGAGCTCAAGATTATTTCACTTATATGGCGGCGTTGCCAGTTTTATTGTGAGAGGAGGAAACCGGGCTCTGTGCCCGGAGGAAACCCACGACCATCCCACATAGGTCGTTCGAGTAAAACCCAGTCAGAAAATTTTCCAATTTTTGGACTGAGTGGGATTCGAACCCGCGACCCATTGGTGGAATATATGCCAAGAAGTCGTAAAATTCTTTGTTTTTTCTATTGATGCTGAAACTGTACAAATCATAACATTGTATATATAAATGGTGAACTTGCTGTGGAGAACGTGGCGAGCAACTCAAATACAAAAGATGTATGTACATTTGTATTCTTTTAGAATTTTTTTTAATTTTTTTTTAATTTTTTTTTAATTTTTTTTAAAAATTTTTAATACATATATTTACGCATACAGTGATCACGATTTTACAAACACCTTACAATCCCGCGTGATCAAGGGTTACAAGCGTTAACAGAAAAGTACAACAATTAAAACAGATACAATAACAGATGCAAAAGTTTTCATTCACTGCATTGTTGAATCGAAGGTGCTGTACAGTGGAAACATAAGTAAAATTTAATTCTAAAATAGTATCATATGCTTAACTGACGTAAAATAATGAGAGAATAATAGACAACGATCAGAATTTTAGAAGCTCATTGATCTAATGGACAGTTGTCTCCCTTATTATTAAGGACAGTTCTCATGACCTCAAAGTGGAGTGAGGTCATTCTAATGATTCCCCTTTAGTGAATGGATATTACGTTTAGCGTGAAGGAAAGACGATATCTGATATATGTATACTGTTCGTGACCCTCCGCAATCAATAACCCAAACATTTGTTACTTTGTTTTGAAAAAAACAGAGTTAAACATATATATAGCATGTACTGGGAGTGAAACTCTCATAAAATATATAGAGGTTATCTAACGAGAGCCAGTGTGTTACGATGAATATCACTCGAGTCTATTAATTTTCAAAGTCACGAGCCTCTGGCGAGTGACTTTGGAAATTAATAAACGAGAGTGATATTCATTGTAATACACTGGCTCGAGTTTGATAATCTTTTTCTCACACTACAAAAAAAACACAGCGTTTTATAAAAAAAACAAACGGCTAACTTTAACTATAGTTAAGAAAATATTTGGCGACGTCGCTCTATATTCAAGAATGGCTGTCCAAAAAAGACTCGATAAGGCATTGTGACGCCAGAAATGACGTCATCAACGACGGCATCCCAGGCCCTTTACTATAGAGTTGCTGCTGGACGCTTGATCTTAACGTCATAATGACTGATGACGTAATTAATTTGTGACGTCAGTTTTGACAGATCTTTCGTGAGGTCATAGCGTTACTTGGGCCATAATTTCACACGTTGATTATGCAAAAAATAACACACTGCCTGGGAGTGGAATTATCGGGGGTGTAGTGTGAGAAATGACGGTATCAAATGAACACTTTACTTTAAAGTGGCATGAGCTGCCAAAATGTTGATATTTTGACGTTAAAACAAAATGTTGAAATCTTTGTCTATTTTTCTGAAGACGTATAATTGAGAAGCTTTTCAGTGCTTCTAGTCTCGAAAATGTACGATAAAGTATTGTTTTGAACTAACTTTGGCTTAGAATGAATGAATCGTCGTCCCGGTTATTTAAATTTTTCGGTTCGTACAGGCCACATACTACATGGATTTTCCTTATCCCAACGCCAATCGTTTAGTTTTTCGATGATCTTCAAAGCCTCTTACTGTCGTGACGATCAGAAATTATGAACAAAGTGTGATTTTTGGCAGCTCATGCCACTTTAAGGCTTGTAGGATATAACATTGTATGTATAAGTTCGCTGTAAGCTCTGTTACAGTCTTCCTGAGACACCTTGAAATGTATTGTTTTGCTATGTGTTATTTGTTTGTACTCCGCTCTTTGTGGGCGTGTTAGTAAAAATAAATGGGAATCAGGGGAACTGTTTCACAAAGCGGCGTAGCGTAAGTTTGTACATAACTGACATAGCAGCCCCTACTGTACAGATACGTTGCTATTGCAGCTACTTAAAAACTTACGCTACGCCGCTTTGTGAAACGGGCTCCTGAATATTGTGCAGCCCTCAAGTGAAGCCTTTGGTTGAGAGTTAATTTATCCGCTATGGACGGACAAGAAATGTTTTCTGTGACCCAAATCATTTACAAACTATGTACATGTGTACATGATCCCATTTGTACGTGTTTGGAATCCTTCCACGAATGTTTGCATCTCATTTAAATAGTTACATCATTAACAGTTCGTGAACAAAGGCCTCTGACGTAGGTCACGTCAATTTTCGCTAAATGCTATCATCCATTGTTGACTAACTGCATGTAAAGGCCACTAAACAGTATTCTAACGACTTTTCAAATACACAAGAAATCTCGCTGTTTGCTTTATTCTCAATAAACTGTACGCCTAACTAGAAAAGGCGTATTTCTGTATTTTTCTCTGACAGAAATGGTTTCTGTTTATACCAGAATTTTTTACAATTGCATAATTTGAAGTTGAAAAAGATTTGCTGGATACAAATAGAAAAAATACAAATACATGCACGCAACTATCTTAATTGTATAATTAACTAATACAGTTTAAACAAACTCTATACTAAATGGGGGCTAATGCGAGGAAAATATGTAGAGGATTTGGTTTGAGAGAAGTTTTCACAATAATATACGTTAATGAATGTGACATAGTTAAAGGCACACTCGCATCGTAACCTTTCTGATATCTGTGAGGAAACCATAAGCCTCTTTCAACGGGATTACAATTTGAAAAATAGATGGATTAACCATGTGCCTTTTAAAGAAACCCAGTTATGTTTCAAAATGTCCAAAGCTGGTGTAAAATTGTCTTATAATTTATGCCACTAAATCTTATACCCGCTTCTGAAGAATACCCAAATCAAACGCTCTCGGTCTCGTGACAGTATTTGGTAAAACGTAGAATGGCGCAAGATCTCGATTGCATTGCTTTCTCGTTATCAATCGTGATGACGCGCCATCTTTGTAGACATACCCAATTCTTGATATGCATAGATAGTCGCGTCATCACAATTGCCTCGTTGTTTCTAGACAAAGAGCTATTGTCTTGCAAACCCAACGGTAAAAACGTGGCTTTTCTATCGGAAATTTCTCAGTCACAGATTTTAAATATAAGCTCATCGTTGAACAATTATACGAAACCAGAAAATAATTATCCGGTTTTAACTTTTGAGGAATATCAGACAGGGTCTGTAACGGTTACATTCAGAGCCTATGCTTTTATTAATAACGGGACATGCAATGCGTAAACATTTGTGGTGTAATTATTTGTAAGTTTTGGGATATTGAAAAAGATAAGATTAAAGATTATAAAGGTCACGTGGAAGCACCATAACTTTACAAATAAATAGATTATATTTTGCGCCTGTATGGTTAAATTTGACATATACACATGCAGGGATGGGGGGGGGGGGGGTGGTCTAGAGCACTGACAAACCACTTGAGACCAAATTGGTTATAGTTCATTTTGTTTATGATTGATTGGCTGCTGTGAGGGAGGAAACCGGACTCTTTGCCCGGAGGAAACCCTCCACCTTCGGCGAGTACCTTGCAACTCTTCCACAAATGGCGATCGAGTGAAAAATTCACTCAGAATTATTTTCAATTTTTATTTGGTCTGAGTGGGATTTGAGTGGGATTTGAATCCGCGCCGCATCGATGGAAGGTCTGTGCCAGACTGAGGGACTACCACTCTAACCAAGCCACTAATACCCATAAGTGCCTGTAACTTTTCGATAGAGTCGTCTTGAGGTACATGCTAACATAGTATGAAAGTTTCATCATACATTGAAAATGTGACCGAATGCTGTAAATCATTTAGGAACCATTTTAATTTAGTTTTAATCGACTTACAGTACTGCCCAAGTTTACAAAAAGTTCTGATTGTCTCTGTTTTCTAGACTGAGGTATTTGTAGTTCAAGCTCAAAGCCGCCAGCGCCTCACGAAGCGGTCACAAAGTGCGAGCAATCTAGTTAGATGCTAGAATTGCGTTTCTGTAAACGGACATACCCGTATGACAGGTTATATTTTGTTATACCAAGAAACTTTCATCGAATTAATAGTTTATCACTGTTTCGAGATAGACTTGGAATTATAAAATAGAAACTGCCATACACGAAAAGATTTATCGCGTGGTGGATATGCCGGTTTGGAGAAAGTCCGTTTCTGTATCCTTAATGGTCCAGTCGCAGTTGCTATGACGCCGCATCTCTTCGCATTGATATCCATTGGCAACCAGGTTTCATTAGCAATGCAACTTCGCAACTAATCGTACCGTAATATTGAAGGTTTATGTTGCCATAACATTTACTCCTTGCATTGAACTTATTTCAGTTGTAAATCTTTTTAGAAACAGTCCCTTATTTTAGTTACACCGAAATCTGTGTTAAACTGCAAGAACTCACATCTTGGTCGCAACTTGTACATGTTTTATGCCTATGTACTTCTTTACGCTAACTTTGTTAGACAGAGCGCGACAGGAATTTTAGTATCGGCGGAGGCATTGAATGTCCTACAGTCCAAATCTACAAGCTATTTGGTCTAAATAGATTGAAGATAGGTTATTTGAAACTGAATCTAGATTAAACACTGCGTTTGCGAAATGTTAAAATTCATTATATGCCTAATTTGCTGTGCACATAAGTGTATTCAGTGACGACCATAGCATAAGAGAGTACGTGGTTAATATATAAACTCCATAATTTTAGGTGCTTTCGTCCAGGTCCGCGTCCAGTTTAGCCGATGTACATCCGTGCAGCTTCAACTTAGACACAACTTAAAAACATTCAGAATTTGATTCCCTGAATAGTATTAAAAAATGATTATAATTTTTAAAAATCTAAAAACTATGACTTAACGAACACATATAAAAAAGTTGCAACCTAGATCATGTAAGAATACTTTGCATTGCTTTACAGGTTAAACTAAAATATGTCTCAAGGGGCAGAATTTAGAAATACTTATAAACCTGTTTTGAATTTTAATACGAAGGAGAAAGTTCTGGGCCAGAAACATAGATATTCCGTAATTTATTGAAGTTTGTCTCAACATAAGCGATGGCATCGTGTGCTTGCCTACACGCTTGAGTGGGTATTTCTCCACTGAACCGGAGAAACATGACGACTTCCTCGGACAAATATGTAACTTTTAAGTTAAAGAATTAATCCCACGAGATGTAACGGTTTTTTTTAAATTGCCTTTGCTGTGATATAATTTGAATATTTCATGCCTTGAATAGATTTTATAAAGTGTTGGCAATTTTGTTCCCAAGGGGAGCAAATGATAATTGTTCGCATTCAACTCGATCAGAGTTGAGGAAAATCAGACGAGCGTTTTTGTTGGTTGGTTGTTTTAGCTTATTGGAGCGTCCATTCGTATGAGCGTGTTTGTATTGAGCTCAATTCCAAGGTAAATTTGTCAACACATTTCAAGATAAGTGTATTGCTAAGAAAGTGATGAAATATACACTTGAGATAATCTAAGCCATTTGAAAATCCAAATGATGCTGGTTCCGGCCTCGTGATAGCGGATGAATAAATCGGGAGCGTCTCAAGCTGTTCCAATTCTTATTTTTCTCCTCCACGTGCCAGCTTCCCTTCACGTGCCGGCTTTCCTTCACGTGGCAAGCTCGAATTCGAAAAGTAGTCCTAGTTATTATTATCCTGTTTACGTCCACGCTTCATTTAACAAAGGTTACATAAATATATTTTTTACCTATCCGATAACTTAAGTGATTATGTTGTAAGAACAGCCTACAGTTCCCGTCAGACGGAATTCCATTCATACATGGCGACAGATTACGCGGAATTATGTTAAATACTGTCTGGTTAGTACAAAATAAATAATAATAAATTTCGATATTCCAGACATACATACATATGTAAAACCTTTTCATGCGTCTCGATTCTGGAAAATCGCCCGACCAGAAAAAGGGATCGATATCCGATAGCAAATCAATTAATCATATCACCGAATTTGTCACATATATCGATGTGTTATAGGAATTGATTGATTGGTGTTTTCGCCACACCAAAGATTATTTCACTCATATGAGTAAAACCTCCAAACCTACCCAAGGTAGCTATTACCCGACGACCATTCTGCATTGGGCTTTACGATGAAAATCTAGGGTCATATTTTTCCATTTTTTAAAACCTTGTTTGACATTGAGACATACAACCCATAGATGGAAGGCTTGTGATAGTGTAAACATCTATAACTTTAACCGAGTCAAGGGGAATGCGTTTCTCTTATAGCTGCACCGGGGATAAAGAATGGTCATTTCCTTATAACAGTTACACCATAAAGCTTGCTACAAAATGAGCGGACAAGGTTGGTTTGGAAAGTTTGCACCCAAATAAAATTTAGCACAGATCATCGGCAGTCAGCGTTGGTTAGGTGGTCAAATTGTGGAAGTTATGGGGAAAACCAAAAACATCCTGTAGGAAAACACAATTGTCGACTTTGCCTTACAATCAACTACCAAAGCTTGTCTCGAGATTTGAAATAGAGTTTCTTTATCATGCATTCATCCTAGCTCCGGTATGTAGCGTTATTGACTATTGTGACGCCCGCTCCCAGCTGGTTAGACCATTGTTTTCTACAATTAGCATTCATCCCTGAAATGAACACATTCTTGCCATTTGTTCAATAGTCTAGCAACTCAATGTCTTTAAGATAATGTTCTTAAAGTGGCATGAGTTGCCAAAATCTTGATATTTTTACGTTAAAAGAGAATGTTGAAATTATTGGCTATTTTTTCTAAAGACGTATAATTCAGAAGCTTTCTAGTGCTTCTTGTCCCGAAAATGTACGATAAAGTATAGTTTTGAACTAACTTTGCCTTAGAATGAATTAATGGTCGTCTCTGTTATTTTAATTTTGTTTACTTTTCGAACACGCTTTCGGTTCGTACAGGCCACATACTGTATGGATTTTCCTCATTCTAACGCCAATCATTTAGTTTTTCGATGGCCTTCAAAGTCTCTTACTGTCGTGACGATCAGAAATTATGAAAAAAGTGTGAAAATTGGCAGCTCATGCCACTTTAAATTTTCTGTCTCTTCTTTTGACATTAATTTTAATTAATTTTCCTTTCGCTGTGGTTGTTTATTACCCATCCCGCTGTTTTAAATACATGCTTGACCAGCTATGTGTAAAGAAAGCATCTCACCTGTCCAATTACTGTTCAGAAAACGTTCAAGTTCTTGTTGCCACCTTCTTGTTGGAATTCGTAAATCCGCTCGACATATTGTGATACAGATCCACTTGTGAGTTCTTGCAGATTTCGATGGTAAGCTATATTGCGAGATTAAACAGTTGCGATTAAACTGTCTCTATATCTGCGTCCAGGGTGCGTGCTGTTCGAGTTTAAACAAAGTACTATAACCCTCTAGTGTTAAAATGCCAATGCATGTAAAGAAAAATTGTTCCTGGTAGGACGTATATGCAAACAAAATGCCCCAAGACATAGAAGGAAAAATTTAACGAAGCATGGGAGAAAATCTGCATTGCCCGCGGTGTTGGTGGACTAATGGCGCCTTTAAATCAGTTTGGCCAACTGCGTGCAGTAAGAAAACACCATAAGAGGTTTAAGTTACTGGCTAAATCAAGAAAACGTATATTTATGCATGGATTTTAAATATGGACAACCGCTTATAAACTTTACTTGTGTTTATTTTTTTACTTACCACTGTCCCATTATTAATTTTGTTTGTTTATGTAGTTTATAAAAATGTCTGTGTTCCTTCAATTTTAGAGATTTAGATAGTGTTTTAAAAAAATACATTTGAAGAATTTTAATCAATCAACCTGTGAAAGTCAGTTGGTTGTTAAATAAAAACCCATGAAAACATCCATGTCTTATATAAACCCTATCTGAAGCTTCTAAAAAGGACTTGGTCTGTAGGCCTACAGAGTAAGCCCATAAGCCTCGGGGGTGATTATATCCGTTTGCTCCAACAATGCCCCTCTCTTAGGTAACCTATCACCTGCCCGTTTATCAGGTGTGAATCAGACCAAATAGTGTCCTAACTTATGGGAATTCCCTGCAGGTATACAGCCGTAATGAAGTGCTGTGGGAAACGTGCTCTAATAAAGAGACCGTCTGGATTTACCATTTCTCTACCTTCAGAGAGTCTGGGGACATATTAAACAAACATGACATTATGTATACCTGTACAAAAAGACACTAAACGGTTTTGAAGTGTGTTTTTTATATAATTTATTTTTCTTTTAATCTTTAAGTGGCTCATTTAATCAAGCAATCAATGGATTTAAGATATATGCAAATTCTTTAAATCGACAAACCAATCCAATTTTTTCTGGATATGACCGAAAACTAAGCTGTTGAAGAATGTTTTGATTGAAGAAATTCTTCACAAATTTAACGATTTATTTATAAGGATCAAATATTCAAACACTTAGGTTCGTTAAAATCAAATCAAGCGGAAAGTTTCAATTATTCAAGAAAACTGGATCAAATTAAGTTCGTTTGAATATTATCATTTTATTGAAATCAACCACTTAAAAAAACAGACAATGGTCACTTTGATACGAATAAATAGAAATATGCCGCCCAATTTTAAGTGAAAACAAAGGTGTAAAATATTGCCCGGGGGAACCAAAATGGCCTCAGTGACCTTAATAATCTAAACTGATTAAATGAGGGCCTTTTTTAAGTTTTGCCGCGGATATACAGCCATCCTTCCTTAAAGCCAGGGACCTACCAGGAAATACGACGTCAGCTATTTAATGTATTGTATATTTTATTTATAAAGAACACGGAAAATCAATCGATGAAAAAATTTGAATATAAGGGCCTTTATTCTTTTTTGCGTTTACCATAGTAATTCAAGTTTACAAAAGGCCTATATCTAAAATAAGAAAATAAGCCTAAGCAAGATATTTCTTTTTCAAAAGCATTATTTGAAGGTTTTTAAGTTCATTTCAGTCTAATTCAGTAGGTCAGAGTTAACGCTTAGTTATAATTCTATGGAAGCCAGATTTGATACACTTATTTTTCATGTGCTGTGGAACCTCCGTAACATAAATACTCCATATCCATTTATTTTACACCCTGAAAAGCCCCACAATACGGAGGCGTATTAGTGCCATAATTAGACATTTGATATTTTCAGGGTTTTTAGACAGTAACAGATTTATACAAAAGTAGAAACTTGGTTTAAGATAAGGGATTCTGTCTCGATGAAAATCAAGCGTGTCTAATAAAAACGATACTTTTAAATAAAGGGATTTTCGAACAAATTCGAAAAACGCTTGAAAACTCCCAATTAAAACTTTTCCACCGCAGAGAATCTCTGTCATGAAAATGTTTACACCTCGTAGAAATGTGTATTCCCTGCTGGGAACCGTGTACGTGATGGCCAGAAATCACTTGAATTACCACCGCGGTGAAAACGTTTACAACGCAGAGAAAAGGTTTCCATCGCGAAGAAAGGACATTTCCACCGGACTGAAAACCCTCTCATCGCGTTGGAAATGTTTTCCTTTTGATTTGGTAGTTTACATGCTAGTTTTTACTTGCGCAAAGCATTCTACCTATAGTTAAAGGCATGGTTTTTATGATGTGCCCAACCAGAAGACAAAATTTCCTACTGGTAAAAAATTCTAATTAAGGCCTGAAACCCATGAAAATGCAAAATGTTCATGTATAGTACTAATGGGCCTCCATACCCTGTCGCAACTGACTAAAATGCTATGTGTGCCAAGGAATTTAGTTTACTGCAATATAAGGACGCGCCAATAAGCTAAAACAACCAACCAACCATTATTGCAATATCGTCGTTTCTAAAATTAAGATTTAAGCTGATGCCCATCACTCATAGCTCAAGCTGGATAGGACATCAAATTTCATCCCCGGTTTCTCAACGTGCGTTTCAAACACGCACTCTTCCGTTTTTTACATCCGACAGAAATGACGGCTGGACGACGTTAAAATTAATATATGTCTACCGTTTATACCTGGCTCAATTGCTCTTACTTCAATAAGCTCTCAGCTCACCATCAATATGCGGCGCAGGTTCAAACATTTGATTTTTCACTCGACCGCCGTATGTGAAAGAGTTGTCAGGTAGGCTTACTCATCAAAGGTCGGGGTTTCCTCCGGGCAATGAGCCCGATTTCCTCTCCCACTAAACCTGGCAACTCCGCCATATAAGTGAAATAATCTTGAGTGCGGCATAAAACATCAATCAATCTAGCCTTCCATTTAAAGCAGAAGAATTCAATACTTTCTTGGGTCCTCTTTGGAAGCATAGCTCAGTCGGTAGAGCGTCGGCTTCAGGCCTGGGATATCCGGGTTCAAGCCTGGGTCGAGTCAGACCAAAGACTTTAACAGTGGTAGCTGCTGCTTCGCTTGGTGCTTAGCAATAGGAGTTAGAGCAGCGACTGGTTGGCCCGGTGTCAGTATACTGTGACTGGGTGAGGGGGCTTGCTGGTTGTCTTTGGCAAGTCGTCTCGGTGAGGCAGCACCAAAAAGAGCAGTGGAAATCTGCCCTGCAACAAGGAGACAACGTCTTCATATAACTGAAATACTGTTGAGCAGGACGTAAAACCCAAATCACTCACTCTTTGGAAACATATGGTGCTGCTATCAAAAGCTGTGAAAAAAATAATCGTATTGTCCAACAGGTGAGTTACCTGGACTTTTGATGACAGGGGATAGCCGTCTTTAGGGCTAGGGGACCTCGGTAACTCATGGGCTGAATGCTCCATGCTTAGCTTGCACTGTCAACCCTAACCAAGCAACTAAGTTTCGGATTGATACTTTGTGACTACGACAAAATCCTATCATCAACAGCTATACCTGCCTTGCTGGCGCATCCTCCCATATTTGCTTGTTCTCTGTGCTTTATAGACAGGTCAATTCTCCAATTAATTTTTTTCCAACGGTAGAAATCGACGACACATGACGATATAATGTAATACTGAACCTTCCACCGATGGGATTTATTACAATATATATGGATTGCATGAAAAAATGAAATTTACAAACTCAAACAAAATTGAGAGGCCATTTTGAAATTTAAAAAAATTAAAATTAAAATTAAAATTTTTTCGAAAGTTCTTAGCCGACGATGATAAGTTATTTTTGAACACCCAACAATCATGCACTGGGCGGTTCCTCAAAACGTCCCAATCAAGCTTGTAATATGGCCCTCTTTTCACCCACGCCGTTCGAAATATCCTCAGAAAATGGTGGTAAAAGTTGTCAATATGGAGATGGTAAACATTAAAGCATCCATCGGAGAAACAAAGTTCTGACGTGTTGCTGTTGACCTGAAACCAAAAACATCAATTTCGAATGAAACATTGACAATATTTTCAATTAAAACATCAATTTCAAATGAAACATTGACAATAATTTTCAATTAAAACATCAATTTCAAATGAAACATTGACAATAGTTTTCAGTTAAAACCTCAATTTCAAATGAAATATTGACAATAGTTTTCGATTAAAATGGGCTGCCAAAAAATGTAGTTTTTCTATGATTTCCAATAGCAAAGATAATTCAAGGATTATGTAAACTAAAGGGTTGAATTCGTAAAATGTTTGTAAAATTAACAAAATTTAAATAGTCGAAAGCCACATAGGCCTATTTAATCACTTAAAGTGACTTGAGCTGACAAACGGTTGATATTTTTCCGTTAGTGTTTTGGAAATGATCGACTCAACAGTACTAGCAGTCTCAAGAATATACTTAAAGGGGCATGAGCTGCCGAAATTCAAACTTTTTTCATAATTTCTGATCGTCACGACAGTAAGAGGCTTTGAAGGCCATCGAAAAACTAAATGATTGGCGTTGGAATGAGGAAAATCCATACAGTATGTGCCCTGTACGAACCGAAAACGTGTTCGAAAAGTAGCAAAATTTAAATAACCGGGACGACCATTCATTCATTCTAAGCCAAAGTTAGTTCAAAACAATACTTTATCGTACATTTTCGGGACTAGAAGCACTGAAAAGCTTCTGAATTATACGTCTTGAGAAAAATAGCCGATAATTTCAACATTCTGTGTTTACGTCAAAATATCAACATTTTGGCAGCTCATGCCCCTTTAAGAATAGTGATTTGAACTAATAATTTCACTTAAATGAATAAATATTCGCCCCGGTTATTTACAATTTGTTTACCATTCTAACACTATTTCGACTCATTCAAGCCACAGACTATATGCATTTCTTTTATTTAAAATGGCATGAGCTGCCAAAATTCACACTTTTTCATAATTACTGATCGTCACCACAGTCTATGAAGGCCATCGACTTAATGATTGGCGCTGGAAGGAGGAAAATCCATACAGTATGTGGCCTATACGAACTGGAATAGTGTTCGAAACGTAAACAAAATTTAAATAACCGGGACGACCATTCATTCATTCTAAGCCAAAGTTAGTTCAAATCAATACTTTATCATACATTCTCGAGAATGTAAGCACTAAAAAGCTTCTGATTTATACGTCTTGAGAAAAATAGTCAATAATTTCAACATTCTGTTTCTATGTCAAAATATCAACATTTTGGCAGCTCATGCCACTTCTAGCGTAAATCATTTAGTTTTCTCGGCGAACGCTTAACCCTCTTATTGCCTTGACAAAACAGGTGTACATTTCGCCAGCTTATATAGTAGTACCTACCACCCGTTACGTACATTCCCGAGACTACACATTTTCTTCTTATTTTAACTTCTTGGGAAAATAGGTAATGATTTAGGATTTTAGCAGCTATGAACAAAGAAGCGTATTGTCGAAAAGGTGAGTTACCTGGACTTTTAATGATTAAAATATGACAGAATATAGCCGCCTTTAGATGACCTCGGTAACTGAGTCAGTAAAGCGATAAGGTCTCACAAGTCTTCCATCGCTGGGCCGCAGGTTCTCGTCGGCCTACTTAGTCCAAGGCAGATTTGATTGATTGATTGATGTTTTACGCCGCCCTCAAGATTGTTTCACTTATATGACGGCGTTGCCAGGTTTACTGGGGAAGGAAACCGGGCCCATTGCCCGGAGGAAACCCATGCCTTTCGGCGAGAACCTGGCAACTCTTCCACATACGGCGACCGAGTGAAAAATCCAGTCACACATTTTTCAATTTGTATTTGGTCTGAGTGGGATTCGAACCAGCGCTGCATCGATGGAAGGTCTGTGTGGGACTGAGGGGCGATCACTCTAACCCACTGGACCACCGAGGCCCCGACAAATTTGAAAATTGGCTCGGATAGGGCCAATCCGTCGGTCGGTTACCTCTCCCACTAAACCTGTAAACTTAGTTAAGTAAGTAACTTGAGTGCGGCGTAAGATGCCAATCATTCTTAAATCATATACCCTTTGAATTCGTGTATAACATAATGTCTACCTTATTTTCGTACAAACTGCGAGTGCTATTATGTCAAACCAGACAAGAGTAAAAAAAACCTGACAAAACACGTATATATTTATGGGTCCGTATAATTAATTGTTAAAACGTGACCTGAGATCAGTATGTGGATAATGATAATAGTCAAATAAACAGTGCCTCGATAAACGACTGTCATTCAATAGAGACAGTTACATTAAATAACGACCCCTTTTTTCCGGATTATACGTGTATTTATCGCCGTAAGACAGTGTTCTTTATGTCACATATTAAAATTCCTAATGTCATTCAGTCAGATTAAAGAGAACTTTTTTAACATTTAAATTTTAGTCCATTTGCCTTCTGTCAGGACAAAAATGTTAAAATCTCTTCTATTAAGAGGGTTAACTGGAAACTTTGGTGCTGAATGAGTTGTTTTAAAAAAGTGTTTTGTGCAGAGTTTACATGAATATTTCATAGGTAAAATAACAACCTCCATCTCTTTAGAAAAGTTTCCACATCACTGACAATTATCTTAAAGAAGCATAAGCTGTAAAAATATTCGCCTTTCCAATGTTTCAGGGGCCTCCAACAGCCTTCCATCAATGGGTCAAGGGTTCGAATCCCACTCAATCCAAAAATTGGAAAGTTTTCTGACTGGGTTTTCACTCGAACGACCTATGTGGGATGGTTGCCAGTTAACAGCGGAGGGTCTTGGGTTTCCTCCGGACACAGAGTCCGGTTTCCTTCCACAATAAAACTTGCAACGCCGCCATATAAGTGAAATAATCTTGAGCGCGGCGTAAAACACCAAACAATCAATCAATCGAATGTTTCCCTATTGTCAAATTATACCAGGCTTTAAAGAACGTAGAAAAACTAAATGACGTTGAAATACAAAATACCTTGATTCTTGTGCGAACAGAAATTCTTTTCGAAATATACACAAACCGAATGTGTATCGACTGATGTTAGGCATAATCTCTAAGTTACATGTAAGCTAATATAACATTCTGTTAAAATGGCATGAGCTACCAAAATTCGGATATCATATAGACTGCTTTTGTCAAGAACACACAAGCGTTTAAAAAGGCATGAGCTGCCAATTAAAGGGAAATATTCATTGAAACAGAATTAGCACTGATATAATGCACAGTGCCTAATTCTCACTTCTTTAAAACAATACCAAAGAATGTTCAAATTCTGTTTTGACGAAATTATTCCTAAATGTGTTAGCTCGTACCAATTAAAGAAAAACTTGCTCCATCGAATGATAATGAAACCGTGAGAGTCCTAGGGTGTAATTTTGGCAGCTCATGTCACTAAAACCTTTTGGCAACGAATGATCCTTCAGACAATTTAGTCAGAATTCCATCCAAACAATTCTGCTGAGGCAAATCTGACCATAGAAGTGAAATTATTCTAAATGCAAACTAGTCTCGAATCAACTTGCATAAAATCTGACTTCGTGTATTAACGGTACTCGCCGAAGGTCGTGAGTTTCCTTCCCCAATTAACCTGAAAACCCCGTCATATAAGTGAAATAATCTTGAGTAAGGCGTAAAACATCAATCAATCAATCGTTTATTAACTTTTTCTCATCTTTAATCATTTTTATTACTTAAATTAAAAGCCTATATTTACCTGCTTTTTGCTCCCAATTGGTCTTCAAATAAGGGGAAATCTATATGTATCGGATGTCGTTCTTGGATCTGTTCTGGTTGATCTGGGGCCTGAAGTGCCGCAGCGTAGTTAGATCTTGACATCATATTTGATTTGGCCATACTCAGCAAACTGGTTTCTGGGTCGACGCTGTTGACGTCTACGCTTGTGTCCAACAACGCCTTTTGCCGTTCTATTAACGTCTGCATGGTCCATGCTTGACTGGCGTTTGTTTTACGGTCCATTGGCGTTGGTTTCACAACGGGGTTGGATGATCCTCCAGTAAGATCAACAACTGCCATAGCTTTTCTATCATTAGACTTTGAGTTTGAAACCGTCGTAGCTGTAGTAGGCTTGTCAAAAGTATTCAGACGGGAATTAATGGAATTTTCTAAAGAGGTGACTTTTCTGCTGAACGTGGCTGAAGGGCTTTTATTGGCGGCCAGTCTTTGCGCAACACTTGCTGATTTTGGAACTGGTTTGGGACCTACGTCAAAATTAAACATGAAAGCGGGTGGTATTTGTATTCTCCCTAAGGTAAACGCCGAGCGGGAAGATAGGTCTTTCCTAAAAGGTTGGGGTGTACTACTTTCATTTGTAATGGATATGGTTGTTCTTTGTGGTAATGGTGTAGAAAATGGTAGCGAAATCTGTTCTTTTGGAGGCACATTTCCTGTATCTAAATCCTGTCCCATTGATTGTGTTTCAGACAGCACCGTTAGTGTTTGGGTTGAGGTTTCCGTAGTTGGGACCGCAGCCATCGATATCGTCGTTCTGGGCAAAGTATTCGTAGTTAGGCCATCCTTTGGTTTACTGGAAGGGGTAGTTTTGGTTGTTATCGGCGATGTTGCAAATATTGTCTCAAGGCTGATTCGATGTTTTCGGCCCCCGTCTATTATTGTGGGAGCATTCACAGTGGTTGGTTCATTCGATTCATTTATAGGAATTTCTTCCGGCTGTAAAACGACAGAAAGGTCAGGCCGTTCGCGGTCCAGTACCTCTGTCTTGGATTGGTGTTTAAGCATTGATAAGGTTTTCGTAGTGGTTTCGGTGCTGGGGGAATTAGTGGTATTGACAGAAGATCCCGCATTCTGAGAATGTTTTTGCGGAACATTCCGACCCCGAGAAGACCACGATTGAGCACCAGCTGACCAATGCCCAGGTTTCCTGTAGAGTTGAAGTACCACAGAGTTACCATTTTTGCGAAGCACTTTCGACTGAAACCCTGGCATTGACTGCATGGGATATCTGTTCTTCGGCACATTCACACTGGAGATGTGTGCATTGTCCATGACACCCTCTTGTGGAACAGATGCAGATTTTGAAACGGCTGTAATTTTACCATTCGACTGTAACACATCTTGTAAAGATAAAGATATTTTATTGTTTTGCTGTTTCATTCTGGATTTGATGGCATCAGGTCGGATGCGCTGGGAGTTTGAGTTTCGTCCCCCTTCAGGGAACCATCTGGTATTTACTGTTTTGTTTTTGTCATCTCGAGGTGAACCGGGTGTTGGTACTGTGTCTTCGTTAACAGTTAGTGAAGGTGATGTACCATACACGTTTGGCGGATTTGCTGTTGTACCATCTGTAATCTTAACTTGATTAAAACTTGCAGACGTTTGGCGTCCATCAACCAACGGGTCCAATGGGCTTTGTGGTCTCCAGGAGTCTGCCCTTGAAATCCCTTCTTTATTCGACTTAGAGTTAAATGTTTGCGTAGACTGTTGGCTCTCTGAGTTGTTCACTTTTCTATTTGTCAATTCATTGACCACAGGACCCGCCTGTGCAGGTAAACTCCCGGATTCCTTTTGATACAATTTTGCTGCTTCTTGGAATTGATTTAATATATTTGATTGTTTTGTGTTTCGTTGATTTGTTTTCTTATTTTGGAAGCTTGCCTTGGATCGTATAACAGTCCTTGGGGCATACAACTGAACATTCGAAGCAGCTGGTAGTTTATTTGTAACTCGACCCATTTCTACTATTGCTGGGGGCAAAGTAGGTTCATCCATAGAGCTTTTCAAATATTGTGCTGCTTTGCGGAACGCTGCAATTTTTCCTGTATGATCCTGTAGAATTGGTAATCGTGGAATTGTCGTTAAATCTGGAATTTTTACTTCGACTGCTTCTTGTAAAGCCACTGAAGCTTTTTGCTTTTTTGGATGGATTGCTGTGGGACGAAGAATATTTTGGGTAGTGGATTTATCTTGAGAAGACTGGCCGCCTGAAGAAAAGTCTTTATTCTGCATTGCGTTTACGTTTTTGCTTTTCTTGGCATCTTCAGCGGATTTCTTGTTTAGCATTGCATTCAAGTTTGAAGCTAACTGTGGCGCATTACTTGTAGGGCTGATCCCCAGGCCAAGGAGAACCTTCATGATCAAACTTGTCAAGGTCTCAAGACTTAGTGAAGGCTGCAAATTAGCAGCAGTTTTCTTGGGCAATCCATTGTTGACTGGCTTCTGTGTTGTTGTTGTTGTTGTTGTTGTTGTTGCTATAGTTGTTAATCGGGTGGACGATGTTGTTGTCGTTTTAGTTTGCGATCTGCCTTTGTACAGACTAAATCCTTTATAACCCATGGCACCAATGTTTACAGACGCTATCGGACCAGTCAAAAACTTTCTACTGGCCACATTAACTCGTCTGTACGGCTTTTGATGAGCAAGCGATGGCTTAGTAATACGATGTGGCGTTTCTTTCAATCCTATCTTACCTTGGTTTACGGCGGTGTACGGCGTAGCTTGAGTAATACTGTTTACCGGAAAAGGTCTTGAATTGAGTCCGTGGTTGTTATTCAAGTCTATAGAGGACCTTGGGGTTGAGCTTTTAGGTTGTGTAACACGACCTTGCTGAATAAAGTCCATATATGGAGTAGCCTGTGTTATGATAAAACTTTTCGATTGGAAAGGAACTTTTTGGTTTCTGTGTAACGACCACCCAGATTTCCCGTGAGGGCCAATCTGAGAGGAAATGGACACACGATTGTTAATTTTCTTTGGGTAAACATTTGTGCCGAGTTTTCGTGGTACGTATGCACTACCCCCAGAAGTTGACCCAGTTGGTTTGGTTGTGGCCGGGGCAAAAAGTGAGTCGTTCAGATTCTGCCATTTCTTTGGCTTCAGCCGAGTAAGTGTTATACCAGGCTGGTGCAATGCTATAACACCGTGGTTATGTTGTTTGTTCTTGTTGGAAACTTTTGGTGAAAATAAATCTTTAGAGACAGGGGGTTTTGAGGCAGTGGTTGTCGGGCTTGATGTTGTTATCATTTCAAATGTGTTTTTCCTGTCGCTTTCATCCTTGTTACGCGATGATCCCCATCGCCTTGACGAATATGATTTAAGAGTTTGTTTTGCACGACTGCTTGATATGGGAACTATTTTCCATGACTGCTTCCACCTCGTGTCGAGTTTTCCAAATCCTGCTACCTTTGCTGTTGTTGCCGTCGCTTCTTGTGTAAGCGTTGTGTCGCTGTCGTTGGAAGCACTATTTGTGCCATTACTGACAGCTGTTTCATTAGCCGGGGTAGTTTCATTCAAAAGCTCTGTTGTTGTTCTTACCGTTGTTGTTGTCTTTGGCGCTAGTGTCGTCTGTAGCGGAGGAATATCCTCTATATGCGACAAGTCTTCTAGTGAGATGCCTAAACTTCCGTTCTTCAGAGATGACATGAAGGAGGAATTGAGATTGAGGAATTCGGAAACGGATTTTGGAAGTGGTTCCGGTTCAGGAGGAATTTCCTCGGCTTCCTGCTCGGGGGCTGCTCCAAGACGGGTAAGAATTAGGTCAATGAAATCTTCCCAGTCCATGCCGGAAACGGCTTTCAAAAACAAACAAATAACATAAATTGAGACACAAGAAATCCAATATGGATGTATCCTACAATGTAACATACATGAACTTGAGCGCGGCGTAAAACACCAAACAACCAATTAATCAATCAATCATACATAAAACGCATGTTATCCATTGAAGAAAAAATCTTAACTAAATTCAAAGCGTTCGTGGCAGATCGGAGTTATTGGCGTTGACGGATCTACTGATTGGGAAGCTGGTTTGAAGTTTAGTTAATAAGGTCAGTTGGTTGGTGGGTTGTTTGCTTGCTTGGTTGGCTGGTGGGTTGTTTGTTTGCTAGGTTGGTTGGTGGGTTATTTGTTAGCTTGGTTGGTTGGTAGGTTGTTTGTGTGCTTGGTCATTAGATTGGCTGCTTAATTTGGTTAGTTTGTTGGTATCATGACTGTTTTTTTGGCTATTTGGTTGGTCGTTTTGTTAATTGATGGTGAACTTGTTTGCTGTTTCGGTTGATTGTTAGGTAGATCGTTTGCATTGTCAATTGGTTGGTAGGTTGTTGATTTCGTTGTTTTGTGGTTGATTGTTTGGTAATCAATTTGCTTTGGGGATTGGTAGTTGACTTGGTTTGATAGTTTGTCGTTTGCTGGGCTATTTGGTTGGCGGGCTGTCTGCTTGGTTGGCATCTTACATGGCTTGGTGGTTGATAATTTGTTTGGTTGTTTTCTGGTTGCCAGGCTGTTTGGTTGGCTGCTGGCTGCTATGTTATTTAGTTTAATTACTGATTTATTTGTGGCTTTGGTGTTCGGTTGGTGCGTCGTTTGGTTAGTTGATTGGTAGGTTGTTTGCCGGCTAGCTTGTTAGCTAGTTTGTTCGCTATTTTGTTTGTTTT
Source organism: Lepidochitona cinerea (assembly GCA_963971465.1). Taxonomy (NCBI): domain Eukaryota; kingdom Metazoa; phylum Mollusca; class Polyplacophora; order Chitonida; family Tonicellidae; genus Lepidochitona; species Lepidochitona cinerea. Next base: position 30,729,841 of record OZ020561.1, read on the forward strand.
TTGTTTTTTGTTTTTTTTTTGCTTTTTTGGTTTTTTTTTTTGCTTTTTTGTTTTTTTGGCAGACTGCTTGGTTGGCTGCTTGGTTGGCTGCTTGACTGGTTGATGATTGGATGATCGGATGACTGGTTGAGTCAATGATTGTTTCCCATTAGATACAGCCATTAGGACATTGAGTGGTTGAGAACTCCTAGATTTAGTTAAAGAAGAAACCATAAAGGGCGATCGAGTTGAAACCCAGTTAAAATATTTAAGTGTCTTACAGCAACAAAATTGTAAGCATTTTCAGTTTAATTTGCTGCTTACTCTGTATATAGCTTACAATAAAAAATTTAAGAAAACCAATCCTTTTCATTGGTCACATTGTGATGGCTATGTGATAAAAAAGGTTAAATGTTGAGAGAAGGCTGTGCCGGTTAAACTGTCATGGGCGTAATTGTGTAATTCTCTAAACATACCATAGATCTGATGTAGAATAATAGCTATCTGTTCCCTGTTTAAATCCCATCTGTCAAGCACAGTGTATCTCTTGATATATCGCTTTTTAACCAAAGTTTTTCTCCTGGATTATTTTGACACATAACAAAGTTCAACATAACAATTCCTATTTTGTTGTAAATAGACTCAGAAAAAAAATGGAATTTGAAAAATTACAAAAATATCCAATGTAAGCCACAAGGCGTATTTGTTTCCTAAGAAAGAAAAACGGCCCAATTTTTTGAAAGTAAGAATATGTCGCGCACTTCCAAGTGTATATGGATTTGAAAACTGGAGGGATATTACTGCTTGTGTGACCTAGGAAACTTCCAACAGTCGTGGCAAGTGTGTTGTATATTTTTTGTTTTTTTATCTCAAAATTTCCCTTACTGCATGGTGACAATCGATTCGACAATTGTTTCGATAACACCATCCACACGGGATCGATTCAGGTGAGTTATATGTATCATTGTTGACAATTTGACTATATCACTAATACAAGTTGCTTTTATTTTGTGGTTAAAGTTATTCGAACCATTGGTGTATTGCAGAAGAGACCAAAACATAAACCCTACTAAAAGCAGTGCCAATGTTCAATGATTTGTTGTGTACAACCCGGAGCCTGTTTCACAAAGCGGCGTAGCGTAAGCTTTTTGCGTAACTGCCATGGCAACCCATACTGTAGAGATACATTGTTAAAAAAAGTTACGCAACAAAATAGGCATAGGCCGTTTTGTGAAACATGCTTGAGGACTATAGAAATGTGTACATTTAAATGTACCTTGCGAATTTTCATCCTATTTAAATTCTGCTGTTCTGGTGTTCGGAAAATTGGAAAAATCAATTCCGCTTTATTTCTACTTTTTAAATTTAGTCCAGGACCCTGTTTCACAAAGCGGCGTAGCGTAAGTTTTCGTGTAACTGCCATAGCAACCCATACTGTAGAGATACGTTAGTATGAAAGTTACGCAAAAAATACATCTACGCCGCTTTGTGAAACCGGCTCCAGAAGATTTGTACTATAAGCACTAGGTTAACTTTCTCTCTGTCTGATCGTATAACAGGATCATTGAAAACAAGCACTTGATTTCGTACCGAGTATAACTGCCAAGTTTATGGTTATAGCTGAACAAATGAACGGTAATTAAAGAGATTGCTGCTTACCTTGTTGTACTCTAAGCTCTCTGGGAATTATAATCTGAGAATAACCCAGCAGGAAAAAGTTGAGCACCAGTATACAGAAAAGTGGGCAATTCCTGAAGAATTTCATTTTTAATGGCTCTGTGTCACCTTCGAAACTTACACATTGTTATTTCAGAATCAATTGATGAAATCACATTTTTTCATCACACTTTCTCATCACTGTTAATATCACCGTGCTAAATGACCAGCCCTTAAAATATGAATTCCACCTTATTTAAGGTTTTACTTGGCCGCAATATAATGGTGTCTTTATCGACATCGAAAACTATGTAACATTAGGAGTTGATTCTTCGAAAGGATAGATGACCTTTGTCCCTCATGAATATTCATAACTTCTTAATTAGTTACATTTTTATGAAGTCTCAGCCGATCAGTCTGGTAATAAACGATCACCTACATGGCGCAGTCTCAGTTCTGTTGATTTCAGACTGATTTTAGAGTAATAGAATTCGAATCGTGTCTAAAATATTTTTTCTGTTTAAAAACCATCTCCAAAAGTTCTATTTTCAGAATCAAAGTTAAGAAATGTCGCCTTTGGTACAACGTGTGTCGTTGCTCATGCGTAAAGCTCACTTCGGGTCAGTTGTCGTGGTAAAAAGTCTTAAAGAGTTCATTCGATATACAAATGATCGAGCAGACACTCTCTTCTCCATTTTCCCAAAAAAAGCAGACGTTAAAAAAGGAATCTATTCCAAGCTTAGTTTAGAGCTTTTTCTTTACCGGATGCTAAATATAGTTCCAAAGTTGGCGCTATGCTTGGATATTTTCATTCTGTGGTAGTCTTTAAGAAAATACTGACAAAGCTGTTAAGGGGTTCTTTAAGTGAAGAAACCCTGACATGTAGCTGATTCCTGGGGACTCTTTCTCAAATGATTCGCGTGCGGACGTCGGACGTAAATCAGTCTTAAAACTATGGTAACTTTCGCCTTGCACTCAACCGGTCTATGTTGTAGGCCTATGCACAAATTTACGACAGCTTTGTAAGACTGGGCCCACTTGCGCAAAGCGCTCTTAACTAAGAGTACTCTTAATGTATGTCTACAACATGGGACTTAAGAATGCTCGTAAACTTTCCATGTTGTAGAGATACATTAAGAGTACTCTTAGTTAAGAGCGCTTTGTGCAAGTGGGCCCAGGTCCCAGGAGCAAAGTTATGTTGGGTGTAAATGTTTTGAGAAACGGTACCCAGTTGACCAAATCACTTACTCACTCTAATCAAATTAGAAATCAGTCGGTTAATTTTGCCTGAAATTAGATTCGAACTCACAACGCATTGATGGAAGGACCAATTGTAAAAGCCCCACCGTTCAACAATATTTTTACAATTTTTCAATGGTCTGCTTTTGCGAATGTATCAATGTGGATTGATTGCCTTCTTGCAATCTTTATTTACACGTCGAGGTGAAAGTTAATTCTAGACTAACCCGCCATATTTAAGTCACCATTCTCTAAACTTTTATGATGAAGTAATACAAAAGACAAACACAAAAAAATTGCTTAACCAAAGCGGAATTTTTTTTAAAGCAACAAAGTTCGTGTTGAAAAATACTTTTGCGACTATAGTCTAAAAGGTGTTTAAAAATCCATCGACAACTCATGCACTCAATCAATAAATAATATATAGGCCTAGCGGTAGCTAATCAGTCGATAAAATTAATGAATCGATTGATGTTCAAAATCAATCGATAAATCAACAACTCAGTAAATTAAATTTCTCAAAACATTTTAATTCCTTGGATTGGTCCGATTTGTGTCGCTTGAATAATGAGGCAAAGAATCGAAATTGTAATGCGATGAGTCTGTGGACAGCCTTAGGCAAGTTTCTGTAGTCACGATCTCCGCTGAGTAAAGTAATGAAGAATTTCCGACAAACTTAAAAACGGCCTCTGGCAACTTAAATGTTAGCATAAGAAAAACATCAATAAAAATTTGTTCATTTAAAATTTTAAATACGTCGTCTGGCGGCATTTATAACACTTTGTTTATACGATGGCCTTTGTCATGTCTTTAACTAAAAACTTTCTTTCATCTATTAAATTGATTATTAGACAATAATAAACGTAAAATTGTAGACAAATACATCACGAATAAAGGCTATGACAATGAAGAATAATGGAAGTTATATCCGTTTAATTAAGTGTTTAGTCAATTATCAACGTCAATCAACAAGTTTTTAAGCAACTTCGTGCAAAACGGTCCATGAAAGGCAAACGAAAGACCCAATCCAATAACTAGCCTATCAAGATAATGTACAAATCCAACAAATAATCGATGTTGATTGGTTGATCCATTGATTGGTCAATTGATAGATCATTTGGACGGTTGATTGATCTATCGATTGATTATTGATTGGTTGACTCGCTGATGGATTGATTTATAGAAATACTGGTCGATCGGTGGATGAATCAGTTCATTGATTGACTGATTGATGTTTTACCCCGCACTCAAGTCTGTGTCCCCTATTTGCTGTTGTGGTAAGCTTATGTCACTTTATGGGAATGTGAGAGGAAACCGGGACCTTCTCCGCGTACCTAAAATGACCCTTCGAAGTACATGTTAAATCTAGACTGCGAGACCACGAGATCGCGAGACTACGAGGCGGGGGGGGGGGGGGGGCCATTGACATTTTGAAATTAACAGGAAGAAGTTTTAGTAAATTACTTCCCTTGCGAACTTATCGTATCTTGTATGACTATAACCTGCAATGTCACCGGTAGAACTACCTTTTCTCACAATTCTACAACGACCGCCACAAGTCACGTAGACATCAAATGCAGCCTGACCCGTCCTAAGAAGAAGTTGCGATCAAGTCTTTTAGAGTAACTTCATCAACCAATTGTGTATTTAGTTTTATGTTCGAGAATGCGCCATAAAATACTTTAATTTTACATATGTTCAGTGCAAATGTTTTTTTTTTATTAAATTGGAAAATGAGCCGATTACCAGAACCAAATGATTGGTTGGTTACTTGGGATTTAACGCCGCATTCAAGATTATTTCACTTAGATGACGGTGTTGCCAGGTTTAGTGGGAGAGAAAATAGAGCTTTTGGCCCGGAGGATTCCCTCCCACCTTTGCCATGAAATACGAGCCCCTTACACATCTTACGCTGAATAGCGTCCAAAGGTTCGATCAATCACTTCTGATATAAGACATTTACCAAAATGAAAAATACCCGTATTCTCTTCTTGCCAACGGGTACATTTGTTCCTGGTCAAAAATTACTCTACAATTTACCTTCTCCGAATTATTGTCGAAGTATTGAATTGGTTTTGACTTCTTTTAACTGATCGCTTAATCAACTTAACTGACACACTAAAGCTGACATTTGTGGAAAGCTTGGATTGATTGATTGTTTGGTGTTTTACGCCGCGCTCAAGATTATTTCACTTATATGGCGGTGTTGCCAGTTTTATTATGGGAGGAAACCGGGCTCGATGCCCGGAAGAAACCCAAGACCTTCCGCTGGTGGAAAGCTTGGAAAAAACGATTTTGAATATCTCCAAGCTGGGTTATACAAGTTTTGACTCCTTTATTTCATTTCAAAGATACTAAAATATGTGCTCGTGTGTTTTAGTAAAAATATAAAATAACACACACATTTGCTTAGTCAATTTCAACTGGAAGCTGCGTTTCTCTACTTTCCATGGAGCCTCATTAGGAAAAATGTTTTTGATAAACGGCAATAGTCTGAGTTACCAGTTAATCTTGAAAGCTCGGATCAAAGGTCTGCAATCTATTGCCGTCCCCAACATACCTGGTAACGTCGCTTTATAAGTTAAATAATCATGGCCCGTATAAATCATTAATCAACCAAGCAGTCAATGTATCTACATGTTTATTACAAACATCACTCGGATGTTTCCGTAGAAGCCGAGCGGAAGCCCTGATCAATTGGAGCAAATCTCGGGTGTTTCCGCTCGCTTTCGGTCGACCTCAACATACCTCAGACACTTTTATACGTTAATCGCCGTATTTTTTAATCTCAATAGAACGACATCCAAAAAGATAGCATGGAACAGTGTATTGATAGAAATGGGAAACAATAATAATCAATTAACACAAATTTTTCAAAAGTAATTAAATATAAGATTGTAATCGGAGTGACCATGGGTGTCTCAGATTATATCCCGAGGGATGTTTCCGAGTTTTTATTCAATAAAGAATTTCTATAACATGGCTATAACTATAAAAAAAATTTGCCCTTAATCTCAATCCGAAAACATAAACGAAATATAAAAAGGAAACAAATTCAGAAATTCATCTAACGAAAAATTGTCATTGTTTGTAAAATTCTACAAAAAGTTAAAACAGGTCCCTTTTCGAGAGAAAAAAACGTATTGTCTTCAGTTCTATTACTACCACAAATTGAAAGTGTTTTTGTCCTACGGAAGCCTAATAGCGCCACGACGATATCATATTTTTATGAGCTAGAAAATGTTAAACCACAATTGCGAAATCATCTTACCATCATTACGAGATAGTTAACTCGTAAATACGACGTATATAGTTAACTCATAATTACAAGAGAGTTTTGTTTTGATTCTGAGTAAACAGGGCGCCAATACCAGGCATATAGCCGATTAGCTCGAATAAGCATGTAAGTAGGTGGTACAAAAAAATAAATAAATAGATTTAAAGTGCTTTAAATCCTTAAGAATTAAAAAAGTAAAGGAATATATCTTGGATATCGTAACTTATTTAAATAAATAAGAGTATACGCAATGTAGGTTTACTGTAATATAAAATCATAAGTTGATGTGAGGGAGTATATGCTCTCATAATTGTAGAATTTCAATTTGTATCACAGTTATCATCATAAGAATAAGATATTTATGAATATTTTTGTAAAAGCATTTTTGCAGATTCTCATAATAAATAACTTAAAGGTAGTAATTGAAAGACATTTTCCGAGTTATATGTCATTTTGCACGTCAAATATAAGAGGTGACAAAGTATACCCGACAAACGAGTAAAAACTGTTCATTCTTATAAGACATGAGGTCCGTATGTCATTTGGTATTGCTTGGTGAAAGTTAATACTTTCTGAGGTTTAAAGTCAAGACATTAAAAGGATTCCATAGTGTTCGGTTCACCCAAGTAAAAACAGTCCAAACGTCAGAAGTAAGCTCGTCAGGAAGACATTCCATTTCATTTGTCTTGAACCCGAACTGAAAAGAGAGAAAAAATCGAGACATGTTTATTTTTGAACACATCGTAAATGAAGCCAATTGTTCGATATAGCAAGCCATTCGTCATTTCCTCAAAGGTTATTTCTGAGATGCTATTTTAATCACAACGTCCTCATCAACCGGTAGGTTTTTTTCAAACCACTCAATCGGTTGTTTTAAATTAAAACTTAATCATAGCCCTCGATCTTGGTAAATGTCTAGTTCGAATAACAACCCGATCTTTTTTTATACTTAACTTTGAAATGACGCAAAGTCTCGCGTGACAATCAGATAAATGTGTATACGTATTATCAATACAAAATCCAGATTGTAAACGGAGGTTTTGGTGTTTTGCGCAATTCCTGATTGTTTCACTTATAATTAAAAACGAGTTAAAAGTATATTGGGGAGAAAATAGGCACCAGAAACCGTCGACCCTCAGTCCTTATGCATAATAAAACAACCAGTTAAATTAAACTCATGCATTTCCCCTATCGGGCGTGTGAGATTGGTACCTGTGGGTCATAGCGCGATGGCTTGCCGGAATCAACATCCCATGCTCTACCGTATACCCTACGCAAGTCTCCTGTATCATTCAACAGAATGGAGCCGTCAAATAATCCAATTATGCATGTATGTATGCACGTCTCCTTATTATTTTAATGCATTATGATGGATTGTGATGCGGAGACTTTTGAAGAAGAAAACATTCTTAATGGAAAATAATTGAGACATCACCACGTCAGTATTGTGAAGAACATTTGTATAGTAATTCCACTTAATAACGGCATCGCCACAGATGACTGATGCCGAAAGCTCGTGTTGTTCAAACAAACTTCGTATTGATGTCTTATTTATTTTCCATCAGATTGGAATCCAGGTTTAAAGTGAGTTTCACAAAGTTTTAAGACATTTCCTGCTGAGTGAGAGAATGGTGAAATTTGAATATTAACACGGGAGACTGCATTTAAACAAGTATCTTACCTCCTAAATATATCTTTTTCTGCTTGTTGGAAGTTCAAATCTACGGATGCTTGTGATTGCTTCAGGGCAGCTCCCGATCCGGCCAAAGGTATTGCTGGTACAGAATTCACTGCTGTTGATGTAGCTGGAGAATCTAAAACGTCAACCGCTGGTGAATTTCGAAGGGGTCCAGCATTTTGTTGGGTAATGGAGACTTGTTGGCCAACGGTTTGCCTTCCGTTCGCTGGGGCTGAGCTTGTCGAGACGCTGGCAGACGTTGACGTATCTGAAGCCAACGCTGCTGATGAAGTGTTTGCGTTTGACAAAATAGTTTGTGTAACTGAGGATACAGTTGTGCCTCTAGACGTAGATGCTACAAGGGAACCTGTTGATTTAGCTGAGGGCATACCGGTGGTGGATTCAAGTAAACTTTTTGAAGTAGAAACTTCAGGTAACGTAACCTTGGTAGCTAAAGAACTTCGTAAGCGTCCAATAAAGGTCGGCTCTACTGCTGGTGAATTCGTGGATGGGTTTCCTCCCAGACTTATGGCTATCTGGGCATTGCCAGTTTGTGTGTTAGTGTTCAAAGGTAAACCAGGTCCACTTAGCCTGGCGTTGAATGTAATTTGTTTAGATGGTTCTGATACTCTAGCCCTGGTAATGGGTTTGGGTAGGGTTCTCTGTACAACCGTACGATCTACAGATGGATTTATTTGAATTGCATTCGCGTTCCTTCCAGGCGGAGTCACGACGCCGTTTCTCATTAAACTGACCAAAGTGGTTGACTTGTTAACTGTGCCATTATTGTTGACAGCGGGCACAATAGCATTCAGTTTACCAATATTGGCCGTAGCTGTTTTTTGACTAGGTGGTCTCCCTTGTTGTGTCGATTGTGAAAATCCATTGACCAGGGATAAACTACCTACATTTAAAGGTTCACTTGCAACATTGGAATTAATCTTAACCTTCCCTAAAGATGTTTGAGACCCGCCTATTTGAGAAAGTGTACCTATATTAACTGCATTGGGAGAGTTATTTCCCTTTAATGGTGCACTAACATCTACTGCCTGTGGGAGAGTTTGGCCCGTTTGGGATTTTAAGATGGGGGAAACCTCAGTAAGGATTCCGACATCTGCCGCCTTCGTGGCATTTGTAGTTACTAAGTTTTCCTGTATCTGGGAAACTTGTGTAAGGGAACCAATATCTGATGTCTTTTGGCGATCGGTAGCTTTGTGGACATTTTTAACCGAAGAAACTTTGGTAAGTTGGCCAATTCCCCCTACCTTTGCTTGATTGGTGACATTGGACCCCTGTGAATTTTGAGCTGGTTTTGGTTTCTGGGCAGATGGAAGTTGAGAGAGTGTTCCAACATTTGTCACCTTTGGGGGATTGTCTGCCTTCGTAGTTACTTGGGCAGAGGAAACTTGGGAGAGAGTGCCGATGTCTGTTGCGGCCGGGGGATTAGCAGCTTTTACAGTTTTCTGTGCTGGGGAAACTTGAGAGAGAGTGCCGATGTCTGTTGCGGCCGGGGGATTTGCAGCTTTTACAGTTTTCTGGGTTGGGGAAACTTGGGAGAGAGTGCCGATGTCTGTTGCGGCCGGGGGATTTGCAGCTTTTACAGTTTTCTGGGCTGAGGAAACTTGAGAGAGAGTGCCGATATCTGTTGACGCTAATGGATTTGTAGTTTTTATAGTTTTCTGGGCTGGGGGAACTTGAGAGAGAGTGCCGATATCGGATGACGCCAATGGATTTGTAGTTTTTATAGTTTTCTTGGCTGGTGAAACAAGGGAAACAGTGCCGATATCTGTTGCGGTCGGGGAATTCCCAATTTCTATATTTTTCTGGGCAGGAGAAACTTGGGAAAGGGTCCCAACATTTGCCTTTATGGGTTCTTGGGCCGGGGAAACCTGAGGGAGTGTGTCAATATTTGTTGCCGTTGGAGCATTTTGAACGTTTTGTGGATTTTGGATGGGAGAGACTTGAGTCAGTGAGCCTATGACTACAGCTCTTCCGGAATTTATGGCTTGGTTGACTTGTTGAACCGGCGATAGTAAAGAAAGTGTGCCTATATTTACGGCTTTTGGAGATTTGTTGAAATTTATCGGTTCCTGGATAACTCCGACTGATGACAGGCTGCCTGACATTGAAGGCTTTAGAGGATCAGGTAAAACTGGTTTTTGCTGAGTAGCTCCAACTTGAGAAATTGTGCCGACGTTTATTTTTTCCGGAACGTTTGGAGGTAAAACTTTGTCGGCTACAACTGGTTTCGACAACGGGTTAACTTGGCTCAGTGATCCAACATTTGTAGTTTGTTTTCCTGATGAAGAATTTTTACTTTTCTGCTCAAGATTATTCTGCTGCACGTTCAACGAGTTGACCCGACTTCCTGAAAAGCTGGGACTGTGTAAGGTCAGAATACCATGATTTGAATTAGTAATGATACCAAAGTTTCTTCTGGGTGCAGGAGGCACGATTGGTTGGTTAGATATCACAATTGCCACATTCCCGGAAGATTCGGGTTGGGTGCTTCCTGCAGACATGTTTCCTGCAGTTTCATTTGTCGCAATATCTCCAGACACATTTGCGAAAAGGTCTGATAATGGCAGAACTGTGGTAACATTTTCAAAACTTTCCGTTGCATTCGTAGTTGTAGACACTGGAAGTTCCGTAGTAGGCAGGGGAGGTAAATTTTCAATCTCTGCAAGAATGCCCATGGGGACGCCCAACGAACCGTTCTTAATGATCTGCATCAGCGTAGAATTGGGATTCAGGAACTCGGGTCTGATGGTGGGTTCAGGGGGCTGGCCGGGTTCAGGCTCCTCAATCTCCGGGGGTTCTGCACCAGGAAGGTTTAAACTGTACATGATATGCTCTATGAAATCCTCCCATTCCATCCCTGATCTGGCTGTGAAAGATAAAAACCACAAAATCATTGAGGAAATTGATTGAAATTCGTGGTTTAAAAAACCTGCCTTTAAGAAATGTTACTTTTCAACAAGCTCTATATACAACAATCGTCTCCTTTTATTTGTTTGTTTATTTGTTTATTTCACCCAATATGTACAGAAATGATAAGAAAGTTGCAAAAGGTAATAGGCGGGAATAAAGTCATAGAGACTTAAATTTAATACTATGTTCTGAGTCCAGCCTTAAAAAGCTGGCGTAAATAGGCGGATAGACGTGTAACTTTGTAAGATCAAGTACGATAATCCCTGAGTTAATCCAAGGACTCGAAGGGCAATTTTGCATGTCTGAACAATTTCGTCAGTTTTTTTACATCCATATTACCTATCTGTGGTCGTATTTTACAATGGAATGTTTTGCACATAATCTGAATAGAGACATCTTAAAGGCACTGTTTGAATTAACACGGGGATTACAGTATATGCGTTCCGTCGATTATCAAATAGTTTCGATGGACCTTTAACTTTCGAGTCGCTCTACAGGGGTATATTATAGTAAGTAACAAGCAACCTCTTTTACAGATAATCTATTCAGAAATATTTGTCTCGCGCGGTCAAATTAGTTCTCCGCCGATTACTGGCATTGCCCCAGGTGGTCTGCGTCCATCTTCTACGTCGATGGATGGACATTATGCTAATCGGCCAGACAAAAAATTATAATCACGAATAGCCGATACATTATTCACGTGTCCTCTGTCATTCTAAAAAAATCCCCAGTAATTCTATTTCGGGTAAAGAAGCTGTCAATTACAGCTCAATTGTTTCCGATATGGATTGACCACGTGTAGATGACAAATCTCCCGAGACGATTAGCGCTTAATTTAGAATATGATTAATAAATAAAAGCATTGTTAAACAGTTAGCATATTATGACGTTTATAAATCAATCAATATGTGATTATTTTTAAAAAACATAGTGATACCAATTTTAAATGTTGCCCGCTCGGTTTTTCGGCGTATATAAAGGTTTTGGGGTTATTATAGACTGGCACCTTACACCAACTCCACAAAACAAACTTAGAATTATAAAAGTTCTTCAAAGTACCATGCCTCTCAAAATATGTCTTCTTGTGAATTCCGCAGACCATATAAAATTGAAAAATTTCTGAGTGGATTTTTCCCTCGGTCGCCGTATGTGGAAGAGTTGAAAGTACTCGCCGAAGGTCGGGGTTTTCCTCCGGGCAATGAACTCGGTTTCCTCCCCCATTAAATCTGGCGATGCCGCCATATAAGTGAAATAATCTTGAGTGCGGCGTAAAACATCAATCAATCAATCTACTGAATTCGGATCGTCAACTAACAGTTAGATAGTCATAAACTGCCAAAATTCGATTATTATTTTTATAAATTCCTATTGTTGAGACACCGAGGGTTTGAAGTTCATAGGAAAGTAAATGATTAGCGTTGAGTATAAAGATATTCATGTCATCTATAGCACATGAGAACCGAAAGAGTGTTCGAAAAGTAAACAAAATGTAGACAAAGGAGACAAACCTGAACGTGTATTCATTTTAAACGACAAACACTTGTTGAAACAATACTATAACGTACATACTCGAGTAACAATAAACCCCTTCTACTTCGTTGGGAAAGTATTTGGATAATTTTAATTTGGCATGAGCAGAATAAGGTATATGTTTTTTTAAAATAAGAGCTTACCAACCTTGTATATGTTCACATTAGTAGTTTTATGAGCAACAAAACCTTTAGAGAATGTTTCTACTCATCTTCGGCTCGTAAGGGTTACTATAGCTTTACCGATATATTGTTTATTTCAACTTCGATCCTTTAGTTTTCCAAGGTACGCCAAACGCTCAACTTCTCTTGAAAATCGGAATTCATGAAAAAGAGTCCGAGTTTTATCAGCTCAAGTCAATCTAAATTTTGTTGTAACGCAATATCAATATTTTGATGCTCGTCCCAATTTTAAATCCATAAAGTGCTTACACATTTACATTGAAAATGAAAATGTCGACTGCAAGATTGATTGATTGATTGATTGGTGTTTTACACCGCACTCAAGATTATTTCACTTATATGACGCGTTGGCAAGTTTAGTGGGAGAGGAAACCCCGGACCTTCAGTAAGTACCTAGCAATTCTTCAATGTACGGTGATGGAGTGAAAAATCCACTCTGAAATTTTTCAATTTATATTTAGTCTGAGTAAGATTTGAACCCGAGCAGCATCGCTGGAAGGCCCGTGTCGAACTGACCGACAATCACTCTAACCGACAACCATCGAGGCCCCTTGACTACAAGAAGTTACTAGCCTAGGATAAAATTCAACAGAAATACATATTTCAATAAAATGCTTTCCTGCGGTTCATAGCAATACCTTTACGTGCCAGGTGTAATTATCAACAGAATGTTATTAATTATTATTTATTTAGTTTTTCTTGATAACAAGACTTGATAACTTGATAAAATTGATAACAAGGTATTATTTACAGTCGATATCATTCATAGGAAACCGAAAAGTCTGAAGGCTTATTATGGTTATTTTGGGATTAAAATGTCCTGAAAAAAAATGCCAGATGTTCTTCTATCGATTTTGGGTGACACCCGAACCAGGAATCGAACCCTGACCCTCCAGAAGCTGTGTTCGACGGACAGACAAAATAAAAACATCCGGGTCCCCAAGTCTAACGTTTATTTTGGATACTTTAAAGGGGCATGAGCTGCCAAAATGTTGATATTTTGACGTTAAAACAGAATGTTGAAATTATTGGCTATTTTTCTAAAGATGTATAATTCAGAAGCTTTTTAGTGCTTCTAGTCTCGAAAATGAACGATAAAGTATTGTTTTGAACTAACTTTAGCTTAGAATGAATGGATGGTGGTCCCGGTTATTTAAATTTTGTTTACTTTTCGAACACATTTTCGGTTCGTACACGCCACATAATGTATGGATTTTCCTCATTCCAACGCCAATCATTTAGTTTTTCGATGGCCTTCAAAGCCTCATGCTGTTGTGACGATCAGAAATTATGAAAAAAGTGTGAATTTTGGCAGCTCATGTCACTTTAATTTATTTTTTCTGAAGGTCCGAGTTATAGAAAGTTCGTGGCTAACACTCTCAAGAAAAATGAAATAAATCACCGACACATGAGAAATTGTTAAAATGAGAAATGCCATCATATGTTACATTGCGATTCATTGTTAAAAGTATTAAAACTTACAAAATAATTTTTGTTTGAAACAAAAAGTCCATACTTTGACAGATAATGAAACCTATATAAATGTTAACAACGTCGATTATCTTGACCAATATTTTAAACTTTATACCAAATTTTCAGCAAATTGGAATAAGAATTAAAGAAAAATATATATTCTCACCATGTTCTTTCAATAAATCCAATGGTATGGTAAATTCAGAATTCGCTACACACACGAAACTCAGGAGACATAAACATAAGGTAGGCCTAAACATTATGTTGTTGAAGAAAATCACTTTATCCCTTTGAGCATTACTTTCAAGAAACTCGACTTCTTATAGGTAAAAAATATTTCCTCTTGATACCGCTTTCAATTTTGTATGACTATTTTCGTCATTTGTTTGATTTATAATTAAATTAAACGTCTCTAAATACTTCCTGATATAAGGGAATATGTACACTGAGTTGTTTCTATTGATTGATATACCCGAATAAAGAAGGTCTGTTTAAGTCTAACAGAACGTTCAATGAATATGTATCAATAGCTATTTAAAGGCTTTGGTTAAAGTCAAAAGGAATGCGACAGGGCGAATTCCTGTCTCCGTTACTATAACAGTAATAATGATAATCGGTTAAAAATAAAAGTTGAAAAAAAAAGACTGATGTTGTTTTAATCGAGAAAAATTGCAGTTTATTAATCGTCTTGTGTCAGAACGGCCTATTTATATCTAGCCATTTGTCAAAAATGAGTCAGTGTTCGTTGAAAAAAAAATATAGCGCCTTTCTTTTGCTATAAAGCTCTCAGCTGTCATTGGTGCTCTCCGAAATATTATGACAGGAAACAAAATAAACTTGTCAGAACAGTGTCAGAAAAGGATTCAGCGTCATATTAAACATGTGATTTTGATGCCCCATTTCCCTTCTTTTTTCTTGCTGTCGTTTGGCTGATTTTGTCATTTTCCTTTCTTTTTCAAGTGTCCATAAACCACAAACAAATAAAATCAGCACATCCCTTTGGCCTTCATATGACTGAATAAAAACAATAATCATTGGGTATCAATGCAAATTGAATCTAGACTGCGTTTATAAAACGGTTTGAATATATCCTAAACCACAGAGATTGTAATTTTTCGGGTTTAACGGAATTCTGTTTAAAAACTATAGAAACTTACTCCCAGGGCCCTGTCTTACAAAGCTGGTGTAAGGTACGTCGGACGTAAATCAGTGTTAAAACTATAGGAACTTACGCCCTAGTCGCAACTGGTCCAACTTTACGCCAGTTTCGTAAGACAGGGCCCTGGTCGCAAATGAGTAATGGCATAGACCTATAAGTACATGTTTACCTTAACTGTGAAAGACAGGGCCAAGTTATTTGTATTCATATGCATTATGCATTATAATGCGATTTGCTATTCTTGTTGCCCTTGATGTTAGAGGGCTGAAGCATGTGTCATCGAGTTTTCTTCCCTACTTTATCCGAAAGATTTACAAAGCGTGTGATAAATAAAGTCCCACTTGTAACAAGAGAGGTGGATTAAGGTAAACCAAGGACAAACTATCTTTTCCTCACAAAGTAACCCTATTCCATTATGATTTTGCTAATGTCAGTCCCATTCAATTATAGTAGCACGTTTGGGAACTGATTGAGAATTTATTTTTTTAAGTTCAAATTTCAGCTTATATATATTATTAACATGAACAATTGACAGAGCTTTTAATATTTTTCAAGTAGAACGCATGAGGATTAGGTTTTTTTAAAAATAAAATGGCCAATATATCTTGTGACGTCATAATCTATTCAAAGATTGTTTGTATTATATGCAGATATATTGCCGGGTTTAGTGTGTGTGTGGTGGAGTGGGGTGGTGGGGGGGGGGGGCGCTCTTTGGATGTAAGTCCAATGCAAGGCCTAAATTCAATGGCAACATTACGTTATACGACCAGGGGCAAAGTTACAACGGGCGTAAGTGTGATGAGAAACAGCCTCCAGGGGGCTGTTTCTCAAGACATTTACGCCCGACGTAAGTCCAATGCAAGGTGTAACTGCCATGGCAACATATACCTTTGACATTACGTTACGACCACGCGCAAACTTACATCTGCTTTTATTTCGGGAAAAGGAAACTTAAATTTATAAAAATTAAGACTGAAGCGTTATTTGAAATGATATACAATTTTATTCTTAAATTAAAATAGAATACAAAGATAAAGCGCAGCACGCAAGTTAAATAAATACATGTATATACAAATATCCAAATAAAATGATCAGCACGAAAAAAAAACTTATGAATTTGATACATTTCCTTTGAAGAATGGAAATGGGCGTTTAGATTAATGCAGAGAATTATGATTTGCGTAACATTTTCTGAGCTAAATCAGTCTATGCATTTTGCATCTATAAATAACATGGTTATTTTAGACAAGAAGATTTTTCCTTGTGCCCGTGTGTTTTAGTGATCATAAATATAAATAACTGTCTTAAAAAAAGTATTTTTAAAGGCGAATATAGGCTATACATTCATGTAATATCCGTGTATTTCCAAAAAAAATCGGATTTTTTAAAAGGTCACCCAGTGCACGTACATACATGTTTAGCCTTACAAACATGTAGTACAAAAAGGGCAGCATAACTTTGTAAAAATCATAGCAAAGTATCGTTAATAAACATCAAAGTAATTGCACAACAGAAGCAGCATTTAGAATGATGACATTAGTATGCGTCATACGAGTTCTACAAGTTGTCCTTTCATAAACAATAATGGATCAAAGGACTTGTTTATACAAGGGGCAATTATTTGATTGGTTGATTGATTTATTGATTGATTGATTGGTGTTTTACGTCGCACTCAAGATTGTTTCACTTAATTGGCGGGCAATTATCTGAAAACATAATCTGTTACGTGCGATCGACCATGACACAATCTACAATACGATTAACTGCCCAAAATTCGAGCTTTTACTGACGATTTCCAATTGTCTAGGGAATTAAAATTTTTTTAACATGATGAGAAAACTAAATGATACAATTGAGTTGAAATCTATACCCCGTTGAATTTGATAAGTAAACCAAATCTAAATAACCGGGACGAACATAAATTCATTTAAGCCTAAATTACTTCATAAAACTACTTTAGCGTACATACTCGAATTTGGTATCACTAAAACTTTTCTAATTTTAACAGACTTTCCAAAGTTCTGTTTAGTGGTACACCAATATCAACATTTTGGCAGCTCATGTCCCTTTAAATAAAGAATGTTGAGGAAACCATTTGCTCTTTAAGGACTCCTATTGAGGTCATTCGCTACAGCCACGTGGAATAGATAGCCGGTACCAAAGGGCGTGGTCTATTCAATAAAAATAAAGAAACTAGCTTATTAATATTTTTCCAGATTGGGGTATATATTTTAAATGACGATTTGTAAGTTTTACAATTAGCTATCGCAACATTACAATTTCTCCATCTTCTCGAGACAAGATATGGTGGTTGGGCCATTGTATACACGGAATCCAACACAGAGATTTTTACCGTGGCTCGAGAAAATGACATTGGTCAAAGGTTGTTTCTCAAAAAGATTTACGCCCGTCGTAAGTCTACTGCAAGCCTCATGTGCCATGATAACATATTCCTTCCGCACTTATCCTACGATACAAACTAGTCACAAAGGTAGGTCGGGAGTGAATCTTTTGAGAAACGGAGTCCTGGATAAAGGAATGGCACATCCATTTATTTAGCTGTTACAAGAATTCGTACATGGTTGATTGATTTCTTCCTGTTTGCACTCCATCCACGATTTTTTGAAAACGTATATAGTTATACAATTTGAAACCGTAAGCCAAACTCTTAAAAAAAAAAAGCAACATTTTGTTCTTCGTCATACTAAGATGGAGTTTTATGTAACACTTCCTTGTGTTTTAAAACGCAAAAAATAATTACATCCCAATTTATCACAAACTTTCTTGATTGCGATTGGATAAAATGTCTTCCAATCATTTTATGAAATTTTACGAAGTCCGATCCTCGGTGAAGTTTTTTGGCACAAGAATCAATTTGGCCGCGTGTACAAAGTCACAATTGGTGTTTGAAGCCAGATGTCCATGTAGGCCGTTAGGTAGTTATCCGTAAGTCTGACGAGTCAAGACCCATATCACGACCAATATCCAAACTGCAGGAATATGCATTCTGGAAATTGAAATAGATAAAAACAATCATATACACAATCTGTGGTCAGACTGGTTATCTGGATTAGGTATTATAATGTAGGCCTAAATAAACGGCATACGTTATCTAGAGTGGGTCTTATAATGTAGGCCTAAACCAACGGCATAAGTTATCTAGCATATTACCAATAGTACATCTAAGATATTACTCAAAGGTTGATATTGCTGTAAGTCCCCAGACCCCACAAAACCACAACATCAAACAAGTCAACGTACCCCATACTAATAAATCATTTTTATTTTATATAAGGCCATGGGAATGTGCTTCACCTATTAATGCTATTAGCACTGTTTAAGGTTATTGATTCTACAGGTATACTTTAAGGTCAAATTTCTGGAGTATTTGCAGGGTTTGCTTTTTGTTGCTGTTTTTTATATCAATTCTTTTACCTGTTTGAGGCATTTCTGGCCGGCTTGGAGCTTTCTGTTACGACCGATGTAACTTCGTCCGTTTTGACTTCCGTTTTGACTTCCGTTTCGACTTCCGTTTTGACTTCCGTTGGTCTTAATTGACTGGAATCATCGATGGGAACTGGCCGCCTCAATTTGGGCAGGCGATGGGGTAAGGTAGGCTCCGGTCCTGCCTCCACAGTTCCCTCCCTTGTCAACATCCTAGGGGTCGTTGGAAATGGTTCCGTAATGAAGTTGTCAGAAGTTGTGTCAAATCCATTGATGCTGTTAGAGTTGTCCAAAAGCAAGTCAGAAGCTGTTGTTGATAGTGGTTGACTGGAAGGCACAGCTGTCGAAGGCCCTTTCCCCTGAGTTACTCTAGTATCGGGTGAAGACAGTGAATTATTCGATGAAAACCGATTTATAACCTGTCTAAGATATGGGGGTAAAGTTGTAGTGACTTGCGTTGGAGAAAGGGTTACTATAGTTCCTGGAACCCCCGAAGGTGAATCAGTGGGCTTTGCTACAGTTTCACCCAGACCAACCGAAGAAACTGGTCTGGTGGCTCGAATTTCGTTTGGGATTTGAGGCCCAGCTCTGGAAAGCAAGTCCCGAGCTATATTGTTCAATATGGAAGGTGAGATGGTTGACGTTTGTTGTGACGACTCAATGGCGACGTCTGTTCCATTTGCATTTACGTTTTGCCCTGCTGTGCCGTCTGAGAGCGGCTGGGCGCCATCAGGAAAATTCACTAAACTTTGAGCTATAAATTCTAATGTTGAAGGCGGTAGAGTAGGTTTCCGAATGGTTGTTGATGTTGGTGTGGATACCTCGTTTGTAAACTCGCTTGTCGTTACCGATACCATGTCTCGACTGGTAGATACCTGCGTGGTGGCAGACGCTGCGAGTTCACTTGAATTCAATCGATTTAAAATGGCATTGATTTGAACGGCACTAATTGATGGTTTGGTCGTTATCACATATCCGCCATAAGGCTCGGTTGACTGTGTAAACGATCCAGTGTTAGAATTTGGCTGACTATTGTTGCCATATAAATTTCCTAAAATTCTACTGAGCAGGGACTTACTTAAATGGGGTTTTGCTGTGGTTATCTTGGGCGAACTCGTAACTCCAGGGGTAGGGCCTATTGACGCTGTACCATTCGAAATACCAGGTGTTGTTGTTGTTACATTTGGTAATGGCACAAGGTCTGCCAAACCGGAAGGTCTTAGATTTCCCAGAATCCTATCTACTACGTCACCAACCCAGTCAACTCTGTTATTCACTGTGAAGACAAATATATATGAATCTTGAAACAAAAGTAATTCTAGACAAGCTCAGGATTTTGATTTTAAAAGAGTGGTCCCTATTTTAATCAGGAAGTCAGCCATTTTGTTTTAAACCTTTCAGTTGCTTTTTAGATTTTTGTTTTCCTTATTTCAACAAGTTAAAAGTTCAAGTAGGCCTACTATGTGGGATCTGGATCGGCGTTGCCAGGGGTTTTTTTTTGGGGGGGGGGCGGGCTCTGCGCCGGATGAAACTTCCGACTTTCGACGACTACCTGGCGACTTCCTCACATTGGGCGACCGAGTGAAAAACGGACTGACTTTTTTCAATTTCATGTGGACTGAGTGGGATTCAAACCGCGAGCCATCGATGGAAGGTCTGCGTTGGATAGAGAGACTATCCCTCGGTCGACTGAACCACCGAGGCCCCCATTTGTTTACATTTTCTTAAACTTGTCATTCTCTGCAACTTACAAAGCTAATTTCATATATTATTAATGTCAATATTACCAATATTGCTTGAAATTGATTACAACAGTGAATGTTGGATTGAATACTTACAAGCTGGATTTACTGTGGTAGTGGCAAGTGTCGAGCCCATAAATACACCAACGAGGCACATCTTGAAACACCGGGACAAAATCATTTTCATACTTTTTTTTCTGAAAAAAAAAAGATTTATAATTATACATGTATCACAATGAAATGATAAGAAGTGCTGAAAATTCTAAACTTGCTTCGATCATTAAAACTAAAAAAATAAAGACGATTTTCTTCATCTCTTAAAAGGTCCAGAATTAAACAAGACGTGAGAGGTTGATTAATAGTTGCTTTTCCGCACTGAAAATTTGGCTTGTATGATGTTTGGCTAGTTGTCCTCAAATAGGGATGTATATAACAATACCCGCTATAGGAGTCTGCGTTGATATAATGATTTTCAAATCTTATAAGCCCTTAATTTAACTAGACTTATTTTTGTCCCGGACAACGTCTCCTCGACTGATGTTGTTGATTCAATGGTCAAAATGTTTTTCTGCAAGGTGTCAGAGTGATTTTTCCCGATGTGACCGGGTTTTTCATATACGTCAGCCTTAAAAAATTCTAAAAAGGATTTAAGTTTTATGATAAATTGGGATGTAATTATTTTTTGCGTTTTAAAACACAAGGAAGCGATCAATATTGTTAATAGGGGCAATGTAAACTGGTATGACCGCGTGTAGTAGAACAGATTTCAGAAGGTTAAGGAGGGCAGTTTGCCCGGGGCGACACTTTAAAACAATGCGAGCTATAGCTTCCTTTAGTCGTCGACAAGTCCGTATGATACTAACTTTTACGTTGAACTATTTTTGCAATACATTTAGTATTTTTCAACTTCTGTATTTAGTGACAATTTTAGATGTCACCTTTCTTGACACTGATACCCTTATTATTGGACACAGACCAATCCGTGGTGGTCCTCGTTCATTATTTTTCTATCTTCAATTTCATGTCGCTTAAATCGTATGTTATGTCTTCATTCCTGTGCATTTTAATTTCATTCCCACGCCAACTAAAGAAAGAAAGAAGAAGGTTTTGGGTTGCGATACTCATTAATCAGGCGTTAGTTCTTTATAAAATCATTTGTGAAAGATCTGACACAGATTCACCCGTTTCCGTTGCCTTCTGTTATGAGATAATCGTCAAAAGAGACCAAATCAAGTTTTATTGTGTGTCTTTAGACGACAACTAAAGATGATTTCGAGTACATTGTTTGCTATTTATGATGGGGTATAAAGGTCTAAATGATATACCTCTTTTTAACACAATGAGACACTTGTCTCCATGGTTATTTTAGACATGAAGATTTTCCTTGTGCCCGTGTGTGTTTTAGTGTTCACAAGTATATATGGATAACAGAGTTTCAACTTAACTGCGAACGACAATGGACAATTGTTTAGCATGTCTCCTTGGTCCTACTTTCTGAACGAAACTAATATATTTTCATTGATCTAATTTATTTCATATCCCGAAGAGAATATCGGATGACCTGCAGTGATCGAATCTGCGTTTTAATTGTGCATTTGTGTTGACTAATCTCTCCCAAGAGTTGGGGAAATACTAACCGCTGGAGGCACTTTTATTTCAGAGAGCTTCGAGAAAGCTTAGACTGAAGTTTGATGGCCACTGGAAGGATACACCTGGCTTCAGGCTCGAACGCATACGAGATTCTCGCCACTTCGGGATCTGAATTTGCTGATGGCACGAGAAGAATGCGTCTCGACATTAGCCTTTCAATCAGGGACTAGATTATCGCAACCTCTATGTTGACATTATGAATTTTATTTTAGAATAATATGTGACGATATTTATATATTACAAAGGATGAATTATTTCCACATTTTACGACAAGAATTATGTATGTACTTTTGCAGAATGGCTCGAACCCTCAACCTAGGCCGCGGCACCATTGAAAAGAGCTCAGAAAATGTATTGGCGTGATTGTCGACTGTGTTCTAGTTATGTTGTGCATTACACGGATAAAACACCCGACCTTGGCGGATACCTGACAACAAACCAAATATAGGACAGGCGGGTCTGTTTTTTGTTGTGTGTGCGCGTGGGTGGGGGGGGGGGAGTGATTCAAACTCGCAACCCATCGATAGAAACTTTATTTTGGCGTGATCTGTATATTACAATATTGATTGGTTGGTTTCAAGATTATCTAAATACTATGACGTACCCTCTTAATGAGACGGAGTAAACGTGGATCTACACTATAACAAAACTGTCAAATAATCAAAGTGAGAAGTTTTCATCGTCATGAGAGTAATTTTTTCCTACTCCATCACTTTTTATGGTTAAAGGACGGTTAAAAGAATATGTGTCTGTGAATGAAACAATTTGAACACAAGGGACAACTTAAAGTGGCATGAGCTGCCAAAATGTTGATATTTTGACGTTAAAACAGAATGTTGAAATTATTGGCTATTTTTCTCAAGACGTATAATTCAGAAGCGTTTAATTAGTGCTTCTAGTCTCGAGAATGTACGATAAAGTATTGCTTTGAACAAACATTGGCTTAGAATGAATGAATGGTCGTCCCGGTTATTTAAATTTTGTTTACTTTTCGAACACTATTCCGGTTCGTATAGGCCACATACTGTATGGATTTTGCTCATTCCAACGCCAACCATATAGTTTTTCGATGGCCTTTAAAGCCTCTTACTGTCGTGACGATCAGAAGTTATGAAAAAGTGTGAATTTTGGCAGCTCATGCCACTTTAACGTACCGTAACGATAAAAAGAAAAAAAATGCTTTAAAAAAATAAGGTTAACTTGGGAACCGATATTTTCATATATGCGTATACGTCATAGAATCATGGAAATAACTAAGATACATTGCATCCACTCGACGCCTAAGAAGAATATATGAATACAGAAGAACTATAATGGATTACGTAAATGTTGGCTAACTAACATGTTTTGAAACCCATAGTTATGCAATTCTCGGTTCACCTACCTTACTTATTGTCGTGGAGGGTAAACGTAATCCGGACGGTATAAAGTTGAAAAGTGCCTCATTAGTCTCCGGGAAAGTTACTAGAGGTGTTAGAAAATGTTACCGAATGATAGATGAGTACATAAAGAAGGAAACAAGATTGTCGCCAAGAATATATGGAAAGATGCTGGGAGGCGTTAACTGGTTTATAGCTGATAAATATTCATTTTTATCAAATAACATGTTCTTATGATGGTATAATTTCTGACTGGATTCACAAAGGCAGCTTTTAGTATTTTCCAACGCATGCTTCACGAAAGACCGAATATCTATTTATAAAAATATCAAAGCGGTATCCAGGTCGCGGTCGCGTTAATACGCATAGAAATGATAAGGAAGCATGCGTTTCAACTAAGACGCTGATGTACCTAATAGAATGCATATATATGGGAAATGTTGAAGTGGTTGCGTAAAAAAATAACTATAGCATTATATCATTCATATTTCCACTATTTTTAAAGTTACTTCGGAAGGATAAAATGATATTCATGCATTTTCGTACTTATCTTGATTGATTGATGTTTTACGCCGCACACAAGATTATTTCATTTACATGACTGCGTTAACATGTTTAGGTGGTGGTGGTGGGGGGGGGGGGGGGGGATTTGCTCGGAGGAAAGCCCCGAAATTCGGCGAGTACCAGGCAACTCTTCCACACAGATACAATCCACAAAGAAATTTTTTATTTGGAATGAGTTTGTTTTGATCCCGCGCCACATCGGTGGAAGTCCTTTGTCGGACTGTGGGACTGTCACTCTAACCAACTGAGCCACAGAGGCCCCCTTGAAAAGTTGATGTAATTTGTGTATATATAATAATGATATCGAATAGGTCATATTACTGTTTAAATTGTATAACCTTAGTTAACCTTAGGTACATGACATTGGTACATTTTTGTGGTAATTTTATTCATTTAAAAAAATGGCATCTCTTAAAATAACTTATTCGTAGTAATCATTTAGCCTTTTCTATACGTGCATATATAAACGAATGTGACATCGCCCTCAAAGGTCAACAGGGTCCCTGACCTTACTCTCTATTATACAAAGGTGCGGAATGTGGACAGAGAGTAGGCTACCTAGCTCATATACACATCTATAGGGGCCTCGGTGGCTCAGTCGGTTAGAGTGATTATCCGTCAGTCCGACACAGGCCTTCCGTCGATGCGGAGCGGGTTCGAATGCCACTCAGGCCAAATAAAACTAAAAATAATCTGAGTGGATTTTTCACTCAGTCGCCGTTTGTGGAAGAGTTGCCAGGTACTCGCCGAAGGTCGGGGGGTTTCCTCCGGACAAAGAGCTCGGTTTCCTCATCCACTAAACCTGGCAACGCCGCCATATAAGTGTGGCGTCAACTTCAATCAATCGTATACGCGTTGCTAATATAACAAGCGTCCGTCTTCATTATGTACAAGCGACATGTGGGCAGATCTATATTACCTTGGCCTCTGTATATACTTTTTATTAGGTCTATCCCTAACAAACATCCAAAGTAGGTTAACGTCCAGGAAAATGATCAGTTGGAAAAAAAAAATTATTTTAAGACAAAGTAATACTAAAAAATACGACATAGTTAACATCAGGATTATTTTAGAACAATATGTGGGGATATATATATTACAGTTACTTCGCAAGGATAAAACGATATTCATGCATTTGCGTACTTATATCTAACTGTTGGACCAAACTTGATTGATTGATGTTTTACGCCGCATACAAGATTATTTCATTGTCATGTTTAGTGAGGGGGGGGGGGGGGGGGTCATTTGCTCGGAGGAAAGCCACACAGATACAAATCCACTAAGAAATTTTTCATTTGGAATGAGTTTGTTTTCATCCCACGCCACATCGGTGGAAGTCCTATGTCGGACTGTGGGACTGTCGCTCTAACCAACTGAGCAACCGAGGCCACCTTGAAAAGTTGATGTAATTTGTGTATAATTGATATCAAACAGGTCATATTACTGTTTAAATTGTATTACCTTAGTTTTAGTACATGACATTGGTACATTTTTGTGGTAATTTTATTCATTTAAAAAAATGGCATCTCTTAAAATAACTTATTCGTAGTAATCATTTAGCCTATTCTATACGTGCATATATAAACGAATGTGACATCGGCCTCAAAGGTCAACAGGGTCCCTGACCTTACTCTCTATTATACAAAGGTGCGGAATGTGGGCAGAGAGTACCTAGCTCATATACACATAGCGGCCTCGGTGGCTCAGTCGGTTAGCGTGATTATCCGTCAGTCCGACACAGGCCTTCCGTCGATGCGGAGCGGGTTCGAATGCCACTCAGGCCAAATAAAACTAAAAATAATCTGAGTGGATTTTTCACTCAGTCGCCGTATGTGGAAGAGTTGCCAGGTACTCGCCGAAGGTCGGGGGGTTTCCTCCGGACAAAGAGCTCGGTTTCCTCATCCACTAAACCTGGCAACGCCGCCATATAAGTGTGGCGTCAACTTCAATCAATCGTATACGCGTTGCTAATATAACAAGCATCCGTCTTCATTATGTACAAGCGACATGTGGGCAGATCTATATTACCTTGGCCTCTGTATATGCTTTGTTATAGGTCTATCCCTAACAAACATCCAAAGTAGGTTTACGTCCAGGAAAATGATCAGTTGAAAAAAAAATTAATTTTAAGACAAAGTAATACTAAAAAAATCCAACATAGTTAACATCAGGATTTCTTTATACTGATATAGGCCTAATTATTTGCATTTAAACGTGGGTACTCTAGCTGTAGTTAATTAAACGACAAGTGCTATTTCAACGTATTTTGCTTAATGGCTTCATTGTGAACCAGTTTCGAACCAGCCTCCGACCAAATGGGATTTCTTTTAAACATTGACGAAACATCAAGCATTAGCATTCAACCCACAAGGCAATGAACCCCCCTTCCAAATATAAAATGTGCACGACTCTCACGCGAGACCTAAATCACCGTTACTTGTAGAGGAAATTGAAATTGGTATGTGCTGCCAAAATTCAAATTATTTTTCCTCAAAATTTCTGATCGTCAAGATATTGATTGATTGATGTTTTACGCCGCACTCAAGATTATTTTATTATATGGTCGCATTGCCAGGTTTAGTGGGGGAGGAAACCTGGTTCTTTACCCGGACGAAACCCCCGACCTTCGGCGAGTACCTGGTAACTCACATACCGCGATCGAGTGAAAAATCGACGCAGAAATTTTCATTTTCTCGATCGTCAAGAGAAGTTTAACGTTTGAAGTACTTTGATAAAATAAAGGCTTGACATTGAAATAAAAAATACCGGTTAAGCCAGGAGTTGGTTTGTGGAAGTTTTGCTGATAACAAACATTATCAAGATCGGTATTGGCGGAAAGGTCTTATTTTGTCGGGGTTTTTTTCTTCATAAAAATGACTGCGAATCAGCTAATTCTGAGCCTACAAAATTTACCTTTTATTTGGCAGCTCATGCCACTTTAAGTGACATGATCGGCCGAAATGCTGATTATTCTATTTTCGTGAACACAAAATAGCCCAGAAAGTAAACAAAGGTAATCAGCCCAGGTGACCTTGAAAACATTTGCCACTGAAATAAGCTTGAGTATGAGGTAAACAAGAAGTGACTCAAGTCTAATACGGAGCATTGCAAGATATATTCTGTTCATAAAATATACAATTGACACTATAGGCTATATATATATGACACCTTTCTATTTATAAATTTTAGGTGCAAAGTAGCATATAAACCGGTCATATTCTTTTCCGCTTTAGGCTGGTGCTACAACCAATATGAAAATATATAGCATGCAGGTTCATTTTCTCACATTATATTATATGACAAATTGTATTCATTTGTATTAATATACAATAACTGTTTTTGAAACGTCCTTTCAGCTTAAAGTGGCATGAGCTGAGGGGAAAAAGTGACACTGCATAGCGACTTGGTATTGAAATGTTTGGATATCTCTTTAAACATATCAAGACAGTGGCATAGGTTTCAAAAGCTTCTAATGTTCACAAAAACCTACTTGGTAGTGATGTCTTCATAATTTCTCATTAATTGGTAGTGACTATATACCAGGCAAACTTGTCTCCATGGTTATTTTAGTCAAGGAGAGTTCCCCTATGCCTGTGTGTTTTGGTGTTCATAAATATATATCAGGCAAGTTTGAAACCTTGATGATAACAAGGGTGTAATGCAGAGTTTCGTCTGTATTCATAACAGCTTGTCAGGCTTTGAGAAACATTCTGACATTCTTCATATATCTAGTGTCCGGGCGTCCGTGGCTCTGGCTCAGTAGGTAGAGATGGTCACCCATCATCCTATACTTTGGCCAAAGAGTTTGGAGATCTCCAACTAATATCTAGTAGCCTTCTTACATGGTCCTGGGGCTCGTTTCACAAAGCAGTTGCATCCCAAGCGAAGTCTAGCTGCCACTAGATGCCATAGTGAAGAGATACGACGCCATGGCAACTACGACTGGTTGCGATTGTGAAACGGCCCCCAATACCAGTCAAAAATGGAGAGTTGCAACATGGTTGGTTGAAATGAGCAGAACACTTTGGTAAATGAACAGAATAAGCAACCAATAACAAAACAAAAAACGTTTGCATTCATTTCGCTTTTAAAGGACTTATGAACAGGATTTAAAGCTGGTTTGTGCTTGTTTATGGACTAAATGTATATTTGAAAAACATCAGTTGAAACGAAACAACCATCGAGTTAGTTCCCTGGTAGTCAAAAAAGGAACGGAGAGGAAATATGCATATTTTCTGTATTTTTCGTAACTACTCGGAAAAATGACGTCATACGCGACCTTCGATGTGTACAAACTGCCACGAAGACGTACTGAGACAGCAGAAATCGTTTATTACGTCATCGCTGTGAGGGTACGTACACAACGGAGGTTGTGTTTGACGTCATAAGTCTCTGAGATAATTAACTTTCGTAAGCATTATAGATCGGCAAACCTAACTTGAATTTTGTATGTGCTGCCACCGAAATTTAATTTTCTTTTGGGCCAGACTTTCAAAGTACATCTTCTACAACACACTTAACGCAAATTTGAAAATATTTCCGAAAGTTGTTCATAAATCCTTTAATAATTACAATTGTATTGCCAGCATAAGTTACCATTTTGGAGGATTTAATAGTTTCTGAAGTATTTGACTGGCTTCTGGCTGAAGGATGGGGTTCTGGGCCCTGAGGAACCCCCAAACTTCAAGAAACAACCATTCCAGAGTCTATAGAAATACTTTTGTTTTATATCTGATTATCAAATCCTCACTCCCAAAACACATGGTTTTGTTGATCCTAGATACAAAAGGATACATAAAACACAGAAAGGAAGACGTTCTGCTGCTAAACCCTTGAAAGTTTGAACAAAACCTTTATTCTTCACCTCAATGTCACAGTGGTTCTACAGTTTGGTGCATTCTAGGTTAAATACATTAGTGGGGGACTACAGGAGTGTCCGTTCTAGGTTAGGTCATTGGTGGGGGACTACAGGAGGGTCCGTTCTAGGTTAGGTCATTGGTGGGGGACTACAGGAGGGTCCGTTCTAGGTTAGGTCATTGGTGGGGGACTACAGGAGGGTCCGTTCTAGGTTAGGTAATTGGTGGGGGACTACAGGAGGGTCCGTTCTAGGTTAGGTCATTGGTGGGGGACTTCAGGAGGGTCCGTTCTAGGTTAGGTCATTGGTGGGGGACTACAGGAGGGTCCGTTCTAGGTTAGGTCATTGGTGAGGGACTACAGGAGGGTCCGTTCTAGGTTAGGTCATTGGTGGGGGACTACAGGAGGGTCCGTTCTAGGTAAGGTCATTGGTGGGGGACTACAGGAGGGTCCGTTCTAGGTTAGGTCATTGGTGGGGGACTACAGGAGGGTCCGTTCTAGGTTAGGTCATTGGTGGGGGACTACAGGAGGGTTCGTTCTAGGTTAGGTCATTGGTGGGGGACTACAGGAGTGTCCGTTCTAGGTTAGGTCATTGGTGGGGGACTACAGGAGGGTCTGTTCTAGGTTAGGTCATTGGTGGGGGACTACAGGAGGGTCCGTTCTAGGTTAGGTCACTGGGACATTAGTCCATAAATACAGAATGGGTTAACACAGATTCGAATCTGCCCAGCTAGACTCGATATGATTAACTGACTGTCCTTTTTCATTGGGCCGTCAAGATTTTAACGCCATTGAAGACAAAAAAGGACAACAAAGAAACTTCGATTTTCAGTATAAATCCTGTCGCTTCTGTTTTGTGATGGGTATCTGATCTCGCACTTGTTTCAAGAAATCCAAGTCTGCAAAATCAATCAAAAAGAGAAAACTGTAGCCAATGTGATTTCAAAAACTTGATCGGGAAGAGTATCCGACTGAGGGATAATTACTCTGACAACTGAACCACGGAGACCCCCATGTCACTTGAAACGGGCCAGTTGCATTGGGGGTGTATTTTGGTTGATTGATTGATTGTTTGGTATTTTACGCCACGCTCAAGATTATTTCACTTATATGGCAGCGTTGCCAGTTTTATTGTGGGAGGAAACTGGGCTCTATGCCCGGAGGAAACCCTCGACCTTCCGGTGGTAACTGGCAACCATCCCACATAGGTCGTTCGAGTGAAAACCCAGTCCGAAAATTTTCCAATTTTTTGAGGGACTGAGTGGGATTTGAACCTGCAGCTCATTGGTGGAAGGCTGTTCGAATTGAGCGTCCGAAGCTCTACATACTGAGCCACGGAGGCCCCACGGTGTATTTTGGGAATTAGAGTCGCAATCTGCTTAGAAAGAATAATTTAAACCGGGTTCAAACTAACAAACTTTGAAAGGGACGAGTCCAGTTGACCATTTGCTGACCATACAAGAAATCGATTGATGTTCTAATATACAAGCTTCCACTTACCGATTTCAGCATATATGATTTCCTCTTCTGAGCCCGCCTTAGCAACGACTTCTCCCCTAAAACAACAACCATTTGTCTAATCTGGGTCATAAAAAAGACACCATTAGTCTTATTGAATGATTAGTGTTTTATGCCACACTCTAGATTATTTCACTTACATGGCTGCGTTCTCAAGTTTAGTGGGGTACGAAACCGGGCTCTTTGGAAGGCTTGTGAGAGACCTTTGCTCAACTAACTGAGCCACAGAGGTCCCCATAAACATGTGTGCCTTGGGGTTCCCGTACATGTGTATGCCTTGAGGTCTCCATACATGTGTGTGCCTTGAGGTCCCCATACATGCGTGTGCCTAGAGGTCCCCATACATGCGTGTGCCTAGAGGTCCCCATACATGTGTGTGCCTTGAGGTCCCCATACATGCGTGCGCCTTGAAGTCCCCGTGCATGTGTGTGCCTTGAGGTCCCTATACATGTCTTTGCCTTGGGGTATCCATACATGAGTGTGCCTTAAGGTCTCCATGAACGTGTGTGCCTTAATAAGGTCCCCATACATGTGTGTGCCTTAAGATCCCCATATATACGTGTACATTGAGTGCCTTAAGGTCCCCATACATATGTGTGCCTTAAGGTCTCCATACACACATGTGCCTTGAGGTCCCCATACCTGTGTGTGCCTTAAGGTATCCATACATGTGTGTGCCTTAAGGTATCCATACATGTGTGTGCCTTAAGGTCTCCATACATGTGTGTGCCTTAAGGTCCCCATACACGTGTGTGCCTTTAGATCTCCATACATGCGTGTGCCTTGAGGTCCCCATACACGTGTGTGCCTTTAGATCCCCATACATGTGTGTGCCTTAAGGTCACCATACACACATGTGCCTTGAGGTCCCCATACACACATGTGCCTTAAGGTCCCCATACACGTGTGTGCCTTTAGATCTCCATACATGCGTGTGCCTTGAGGTCCCCATACACGTGTGTGCCCTGAGGTCCCCATACATGTGTGTGCCTTAAGGTCTCCATACACACATGTGCCTTGAGGTCCCCATACACACATGTGCCTTGAGGTCCCCATACATGTGAGTGTCTTAAGGTCTCCATACATGTGTGTGCCCTGAGGTCCCTATACATGTGTGTGCCTTAAGGTCTCCATACACACATGTGCCTTGAGGTCCCCATACATGTGTGTGCCTTAAGGTCTCCATACATGTGTGTGCCTTAAGGTCTCCATACATGTGTGTGCCTTAAGGTCCCCATACACGTGTGTGCCTTTAGATCTCCATACATGCGTGTGCCTTGAGGTCCCCATACACCTGTGTGCCTTTAGATCCCCATACATGTGTGTGCCTTAAGGCCTCCATACACACATGTGCCTTGAGGTCCCCATACACACATGTGCCTTAAGGTCCCCATACACATGTGTGCCTTTAGATCTCCATACATGCGTGTGCCTTGAGGTCCCCATACACGTGTGTGCCCTGAGATCCCCATACATGTGTGTGCCTTGAGGTCCCCATACACACATGTGCCTTGAGGTCCCCATACATGTGAGTGCCTTAAGGTCTCCATACATGTGTGTGCCCTGAGGTCCCCATACATGTGTGTGCCTTAAGGTCCCCATACACGTGTGTGCCTTAAGGTCCCCATACATGTGTGTGCCTTAAGATCCCCATATATACGTGTACATTGAGTGCCTTAAGGTCCCCATACATGTGTGTGCCTTAAGGTCCCCATACATGTGTGTGCCTTAAGGTCTCCATATACACGTGTGTCTTGAGGTCCCCATACATGTACATGTATGTGCCTTAAGGTCTCCATACATGTGTGTGCCTTAAGGTCTCCACACATGTGTGTGCCTTAAGGTCTCCATACATGTGTGTGCCTTAAGGCCCTCATACACGTGTGTGCCTTTAGATCTCCATACATGCGTGTGCCTTGAGGTCCCCATACACGTGTGTGCCTTTAGACCCCCATACATGTGTGTATATGGAGGTTCCCATACATGAGTATGCCTTGAGGTCCCCATACCTTGGAGGAACCTGCAATCCTTCCACTTGTATATGGCAACTCTTACACTAGGACAGTCAAGAAAGATTTTTCTATTCGAATCTTGATTGTAGTCCGGGTTTCTGACTCCAAAATTACTTTTTTTTGTACTGACAGTCGTACTTTGGAGTCAGGGCTCATTGCAATCAAAAAGTCGGAGTAGCCTGCACATTTCTGATCGGGCAGTTGGCAGTCAGATTTAGACAGTAAATAACAACATAACTCAAATAGTGTCAGCCCGACATTCATTAATAATTTAGCCTTTTGTGAAGTAAATTTAACATTTAAAAACTGTAAAACCGCTAAACAGTGTTACGTCATCAATGGCGGAGAGTTTGAGACTGGAGAAGGCAAAAGTGAATTCAGGGGAAGAATTAAGTTTACTGGCCGATCTTGCTCGTCCATATCAGGCACTGTTAGATAGCGAAATTATCCATGAACGTGATTATGACCGTTTAGACACGATCTGAGTACATGTAGGTTACATTGCTATTTCTTCGTCTAAATCAGACCACATATTGCCCGCTTCTGAGCGGGCAGCCAACTCCAGCTTTTTGATTGCAGTGAACACTGACTCCAAAATACGGCTGTCAGTATAAAAAATAGTAATTTTGGAGTCAGAAACCCGGACTAGATAGATTGATGTTCTATGACGAATTAAGATAATTTCACGTGTTATACAGGCTTTCACGCCAAAATATATGGTGGCATTGACAGGCTTAGTGGGGATGGAAATCTATCCCTTAGTTCCCCATTAACCTACAGCCAGTACCTAGCAACTCTTTCAGACAGCCTACTCACCATGGATTAACAAGTGTGCTATGACCCCAAGCTACGTATGTTGCTTTCTCGTCACGAGCCGGGGCCACGGTTGCAAAATACACCTGGTTATCTAGAGCTCTGCCTCGTTGAATCGCCTCCCAGTGGGCGGGGCCTGTTGTCATATTGAAAGCTCCTGGGTACACAAGAAGCTTGCAGCCTGTTGAAAAATATTAAATGCTTGTTTTTTTAACAACATATAACGTTTTGTTTTTCACTTATGTGAGTAATGAAAGTCTTTTAAGTCTAATACACTTTTGAACAACGGTTTTGATGATCTCTAAGACAAGCAAAGCATAACTCGTCAGTGTCTATGCTTACGAAACAATATTCTAAACTGATGCAATGATAGGGTTTTGCCTTAAATGAAGAATTCTGCGACGCACAAATGCCTTAACTCGTGGCTCAGTGGGTAGAACGTTGTACGATCAATCCAAACACTAATGGGTGCCAAAAAATTGGAAAATTTTCTGACTGGGGTTTTACTCGAACGACCTATGTGGGATGGTTGCCGTGGGTTTTCTCAGGGCACAGAGCCCGGTTTCCTCCCACAACAAAACTGGCAATGCCGCCATATAAGTGAAATAATCTTGAGTGTGGCATAAAACACCAAACAATCAACCTTAACTCGGTGGTAATATCAGCGTATGACACCATACCTCCAGGGTGATACAGGCTCACATTCTGGGCTCGAATCCCACTCAGTCCAAAAATTGGAAAATTTTCTGACTGGGTTTTCACTCGGACGACCTATGTGGGATGGTTGCCAGTTACCAACGGAAGGTCGTGGGTTTCCTCCAGGCATAGAGCCCGGTTTCCTCCCACAATAAAACTGGCAACGCCGCCATATAAGTGAAATAATCTTGAGTGTGGCGTAAAACACCAAACAATCAACCTGAACTCAGTGGTAATATCAGCGCCTGACACCATACCTCCCGGGTGATACAGGCTCACATTCTGGGCAGTCAAATGCCTTGAAATATCTCTGAGTGATGATAGGACATTGGATCAGAAGTCGACATCATTTAGCACTCGGTTACATACCTGCTTTTGCGTATACCTGGGCCATCTCTGCAAATCTCATGTCATAGCAGATACCGATACCAACCTTACAAAACTCTGAAAGGATAACTTTATTACATATTATATACATTCTGGTGAATAAAACCATATAACTAAAACGTGTGTTTTAGCTCTATGATAAAACTAACCAACAACCAACAAATCAAAATCGTTTTTAAAAATAACGCAGTATATTTTTAGGATTGACTAGGTTCTCAGTTTACATTTTGTATAAAACAATATACTTTAAGACACGGCGTCACCAAGAGATGATGTAGGGTTGCAGTTAATAGGATTTCCAGGTAACAATCAGATCCGGTGGCTGCTCTTCTGAAACCGAGGAGACCAAACTCTGTTACCCCGAATATGGAAAATGCCATTGATGATGGGTTGGTTCCCAGCATTCCAAACTAAGGAGCCACTGTCAGCAAAATTATCTGGGTTTGGTTGGCTGATAGATTTATTTGTTTGCTGTTTTTAATGCATAACACTTTTTTCATGATTTCCCTCATAAGGGACGTTGTCGGGTTTATAATACATGGAAACCTGTCTGGGTTTAGCAGAAAACCTTCACCTTCCTAGTATTACTGACAACCAGCACAGATGTTAATTGAAGAAACGACGTCGTCAAAACATTCATCTGTCAAAGGATAGCGTAAAAACTCCAACGAAAATTATAGACCTGTAGGATTTGAACCCATGAACTATTATCATCAGGTAAATCAGGGTAAATCACAAAGAAAATCAAAGAGAAAAAAACTTTTGAACACACCTGTATCAAACATTGTCAGCTCGTTGCCAGGCAACAGAACTTTCGATTCCTGAAATGTGATCTTTCCCGGGACGTCAATATCAAACAGGTGAACCTGCCAAAAGACACATATTCGAATTCCCACTGATAAATCTAGCGTAATAGAGCACACCGAGGACCGACAAAGATGTTTAACTCAATATTTATATCTCAATATATGATGGTTTGATCAAATAAACCGAAATATTGAGTTAACATGAAGTCTTTGTCATTCCTCGGAGTGCTTACGTTCCAAAAGGCACAGACGTTTGATTTTCAAAAAAATATTTAGGTAAATTAAGATAACATCAGCGTCTTTGTTTTTGTCCTTTTGAGTGGCAACAAAAATTGGCCCTCGTTTATTCTAAACTGTTAAGATAATGTGAGGTGTTCAGTTCATTGACTAAAAGCATGATTGAGATTGATTGATTGATTGGTGTTTTACGCCGCGCTCAAGACTATTTCACTTATATGGCGGCATTGCCAGTTTTATTGTGGGAGGAAACCGGGCTCTATGCCCGGAGGAAACCCACGACCTTCCATTGGTAACTGGCAACCATCCCACATAGGTCGTTCGAGTGAAAACCCAGTCAGAAAATTTTCCAATTTTTTGGACTGAGTGGGAATCGAACCCGCGACCCATTGGTGGAAGGCTGTTCGGATTGAGCGTCCAACACTCTACCTACTGAGCCACGGAGGCCCCGATTGAGATTGAAGTTAGAAATATAGAAATATAGACTAAGTCTGAGGTCTGCGCAGAAATTGTGTCCTAGAAGTATACATAAATTTAACAAGCCTCACCCCCCACCACCCCCCACCCACCCCTCTCCTCTCTCTGGTAGCTCCCTCAATAGAGTCCTACCTTCCTATGTTTTGCCAATACGCTTCCATCAGGACCATAGACCATACAGGTATTATATAACTTCCCTTCCTCTTCTTCAGGAATTGAACCTAGAATAGACATAATCATATAGACAATTGAAAGCAGGGAAACCCTAGAGATACATACATTCTAACTAAAACAAAACCCACCAAGGCCATTAAACACTGAATGATATCACAGACTTTGACGTTACTAAATGATTTTGACCTGTGTTCCTTTCGGTGTCGCAGAAATTCTATTTGCCAGTCTATTTGACCACAAGAACGCTGTGATGAACGGGTACGGGAAAATGAGTAATTTTTCCATATTACTGGTCACTCGTACACATATAAATGAACTAATCTCCAATGCATCCTAAACATCAAACAATCAAAGGGGAACAACTCATGTAACTATTTCCATTGGTAGAATGCTAAATTGCTGACCAACCTCTTGATGACAATACTAATCTAAATGGCTTTACAGTTATGCATTATTTGTATTACCTATCATTATTATTTCAAAGCAGTTTACTGTCCCTGTTCTTTGGGTGATTCTTCTTAATTTGAATCCCATAGA
The DNA here is from genome assembly GCA_963971465.1 of Lepidochitona cinerea. Lineage (NCBI taxonomy): Eukaryota > Metazoa > Mollusca > Polyplacophora > Chitonida > Tonicellidae > Lepidochitona > Lepidochitona cinerea. The sequence goes on from OZ020561.1 coordinate 30,766,235, forward strand.
GGAGTAGTTTTTATTGGACAAGTTGCCCAAGGGAAATGGTCAGAACTGTTATATATTTATGAAGACTAAAACACACGGGCACAGGGAAAATCTTCTTGTCTAAAATAACCATGGAGATAAGTTTCTAATTGTGTAAAAAGTGATATATCATTTAGACCTTTATACCCCATAAATTGTTGTATTAAACTAAACCCATGGTATTTCAATAGGTTGACGACTGACAGGAGCTTAGCCTTGGTCAGTAGAATTTTCTGGATTGCTTTTGTAATACATTGACAATGATTATGCATCTTAACTATGGCTGTTATATACATCAGCTAGGTCTAATAATAGGTGAGTTGTGTGTAAATGAGGGTCTAGCATGCAAACTGCCTAGATGGCAAACTTGGGAGACTTGGTTCATGTCCCTGCCCAGCCTCTGACTGGCACACCCAGTCCAAATCCATGCCCAGCCTCTGACTGGCACACCCAGTCCAAATCCCTGCCAAGTCTCTGGCTGGTAAACTCAGTCCAAATCCCTGTCCAGCCTCTGACTAGCACACCCTGTCCAAATCCCTGCCAAGCCTTGGACTGACACACCCAGACCAAATCCCTGCCCTACCTCTGACTGGCACACCCAGTCCAAATCCCTGTCCAGACTCTGACTGGCACACCCTGTCCAAATCCCTGTCCAGACTCTGACTGGCACACCCTGTCCAAATCCCTGCACAGCCTCTGACTGGCACACCCAGTCCAAATCCCTGCACAGCCTCTGACTGGCACACCCAGTCCAAATCCCTGCACAGCCTCTGACTGGACACCCTGTCCAAATCCCTGCCCTACCTCTGACTGGCACACCCAGTCCAAATCCCTGTCCAGACTCTGACTGGCACACCCTGTCCAAATCCTGTCCAAATCCCTGCACAGCCTCTGACTGGCACACCCGGTCCAAATCCCTGCACAGCCTCTGACTGGCACACCCAGTCCAAATCCCTGCACAGCCTCTGACTGGACACCCTGTCCAAATCCCTGCCCAGCCTCTGACTGGCACCCTGATCCAAATCCCTGCCCAACCTCTGACTGGCACACCCTGTCCAAATCCCTGCCCAGCCTCTGACTGGCACACCCTGTCCAAATCCCTGCCCAGCCTCTGACTGACACACCCTGTCCAAATCCCTGCCCAGCCTCTGACTGGCACACCCTGTCCAAATCCCTGTCCAGCCTCTGACGGGCACACCTGGTTCAAATCCTGTTCAGCCTCTGACTGACACACCCAGTCCAAATCCCTGCCCAGCCTCTGACTGACACACCCAGTCCAAATCCCTGCCAAGCCTTGGACTGACACACCCAGTCCAAATCCCTGCACAGCCTCTGACTGGCACACCCAGTCCAAATCCCTGCACAGCCTCTGACTGGACACCCTGTCCAAATCCCTGTCCAGCCTCTGACTGGCACACCCTGTCCAAATCCTGTTCAGCCTCTGACTGGCACACCCGGTCCAAATCCCTGTCCAGCCTCTGACTGACACAATACATTGACAATGATTATGCATCTTAACTATGGCTGTTCCCTGTGCCCGTGTGTTTTAGTGTCCATAAATATACATCAGCTAGGTCTAATAATAGGTGAGTTGTGTGTAAATGAGGGTCTAGCATGCAAACTGCCTAGATGGCAAACTTGGGAGACTTGGTTCATGTCCCTGCCCAGCCTCTGACTGGCACACCCAGTCCAAATCCATGCCCAGCCTCTGACTGGCACACCCAGTCCAAATCCCTGCCAAGTCTCTGGCTGGTAAACTCAGTCCAAATCCCTGTCCAGCCTCTGACTAGCACACCCTGTCCAAATCCCTGCCAAGCCTTGGACTGACACACCCTGTCCAAATCCCTGCCCAGCCTCTGACTAGCACACCCTGTCCAAATCCCTGCCAAGCCTTGGACTGACACACCCAGACCAAATCCCTGCCCTACCTCTGACTGGCACACCCAGTCCAAATCCCTGTCCAGACTCTGACTGGCACACCCTGTCCAAATCCCTGTCCAGACTCTGACTGGCACACCCTGTCCAAATCCCTGCACAGCCTCTGACTGGCACACCCAGTCCAAATCCCTGCACAGCCTCTGACTGGCACACCCAGTCCAAATCCCTGCACAGCCTCTGACTGGACACCCTGTCCAAATCCCTGCCCAGCCTCTGACTGGCACCCTGATCCAAATCCCTGCCCAACCTCTGACTGGCACACCCTGTCCAAATCCCTGTCCAGACTCTGACTGGCACACCCTGTCCAAATCCCTGCACAGCCTCTGACTGGCACACCCAGTCCAAATCCCTGCACAGCCTCTGACTGGCACACCCAGTCCAAATCCCTGCACAGCCTCTGACTGGACACCCTGTCCAAATCCCTGCCCAGCCTCTGACTGGCACCCTGATCCAAATCCCTGCCCAACCTCTGACTGGCACACCCTGTCCAAATCCCTGCCCAGCCTCTGACTGGCACACCCTGTCCAAATCCCTGCCCAGCCTCTGACTGACACACCCTGTCCAAATCCCTGCCCAGCCTCTGACTGGCACACCCTGTCCAAATCCCTGTCCAGCCTCTGACGGGCACACCTGGTTCAAATCCTGTTCAGCCTCTGACTGACACACCCAGTCCAAATCCCTGCCCAGCCTCTGACTGACACACCCAGTCCAAATCCCTGCCAAGCCTTGGACTGACACACCCAGTCCAAATCCCTGCACAGCCTCTGACTGGCACACCCAGTCCAAATCCCTGCACAGCCTCTGACTGGACACCCTGTCCAAATCCCTGTCCAGCCTCTGACTGGCACACCCTGTCCAAATCCTGTTCAGCCTCTGACTGGCACACCCGGTCCAAATCCCTGTCCAGCCTCTGACTGACACACCCTGTCCAAATCCCTGCCCAGCCTCTGACTGGCACACCCTGTCCAAATCCCTGTCCAGCCTCTGACGGGCACACCTGGTTCAAATCCTGTTCAGCCTCTGACTGGCACACCCTGTCCAAATCCCTGCCCAGCCTCTGACTGGTACACCTGGTTCACACCCTGTTCAGCCTCTGACTGACACACCCTGTCCAAATCCCTGTCCAGCCTCTGACTGGCACACCCTGTCCAAATCCCTGTCAAGCCTCTGACTGGCACACCCGGAGCAAATCCCTGTCCAGCCTCTGACTGGCACACCCTGTCCAAATCCCTGTCCAGCCTCTGACTGGCACACCCTGTCCAAATCCCTGTCAAGCCTCTGACTGGCACACCCGGAGCAAATCCCTGTCCAGCCTCTGACTGGCACACCCTGTCCAAATCCCTGTCCAGCCTCTGACTGGCACACCCTGTTCAAATCCCTGTCCAGCCTCTGACTGGCACACCCTGTTCAAATCCCTGTCCAGCCTCTGACTGGCACACCCTGTTCAAATCCCTGTCCAGTCTCTGACTGGCACACCCTGTTCAAATCCCTGTCCAGCCTCTGACTGGCACACCCTGTCGAAATCCCTGTCCAGCCTCTGACTGGCACACCCTGTCCAAATCCCTGCCCAGCCTCTGACTGGCACACCCTGTCCAAATCCCTGTCCAGCCTCTGACTGGCACACCCGGTCCAAATCCTGTCCAGCCTCTGAATGGCACACCATGTCCAAATCCCTGCCCAGCCTCTGATTGGCACACCCGGAGTAAATACTGTCCAGCCTCTGACTGGCACACCCTGTCCAAATCCCTGTCCAGCCTCTGACTGGCACACCCTGTCCAAATCCCTGTCCAGCCTCTGACTGGCACACCCTGTCCAAATCCCTGTCCAGCCTCTGACTGGTACACCCTGCCCAGCCTCTGACTGGCACACCCTGTCCAAATCCATGCCCAGCCTCTGACTGGCACACCCTGTCCAAATCCCTGCCCAGCCTCTGACTGGCACACCCTGTCCAAATCCCTACCCAGCCTCTGACTGGCACACCTGGTTCAAATCCCTGCCCAGCCTCTGACTGGCACACCTGGTCCAAATCCCTGTCCAGCCTCTGACTGACACACCTGGTCCAAATCCCTGCCCAGCCCCTGTCCAAATCCCTGTCCAGCCTCTGACTGACACACCTGGTCCAAATCCCTGTCCAGCCTCTGACTGGCACACCCGGTCCAAATCCCTGCCCAGCCTCTGACTGGCATACTCTGTCCAAATCCTGTCCAGCCTCTGAATGGCACACCCTGTCCAAATCCCTGTCCAGCCTCTGACTGACACACCTGGTCCAAATCCCTGTCCAGCCTCTGACTGGCACACCCGGTCCAAATCCCTGCCCAGCCTCTGACTGGCACACCCTGTCCAAATCCCTGCCCAGCCTCTGACTGGCACACTCTGTCCAAATCCCTGTCCAGCCTCTGACTGGCACACTCTGTCCAAATCCCTGGCCAGCCTCTGACTGGCACACTCTGTCCAAATCCCTGTCCAGCCTCTGACTGGCACACTCTGTCCAAATCCCTGCCCAGCCTCTGACTGGCATACTCTGTCCAAATCCCTGTCCAGCCTCTGACTGGCATACTCTGTCCAAATCCCTGTCCAGCCTCTGACTGACACACCTGGTCCAAATCCCTGTCCAGCCTCTGACTGGCATACTCTGTCCAAATCCCTGCCCAGCCTCTGACTGGCACACCCTGTCCAAATCCCTGCCCAGCCTCTGACTGGCATACTCTGTCCAAATCCCTGCCCAGCCTCTGACTGGCATACTCTGTCCAAATCCCTGCCCAGCCTCTGACTGGCATACTCTGTCCAAATCCCTGTCCAACCTTTGACTGGAACACCCTGTCGAAATCCCTGTCCAGCCTCTGACTGGCACACCCTGTCCAAATCCCTGTCCAGCCTCTGACTGGCATACTCTGTCCAAATCCCTACCCAGCCTCTGACTGGCATACTCTGTCCAAATCCCTGTCCAGCCTTAGACTGGAACACCCTGTCCAAATCCCTGTCCAGCCTCTGACTGGCACACCCGGTCCAAATCCCTGTCCAGCCTCTGACTGGCACACCCGGTCCAAATCCCTGTCCAGCCTCTGACTGGCACACCCTGTCCAAATCCCTGTCCAGCCTCTGACTGGCATACTCGGTCCAAATCCCTGTCCAGCCTCTGACTGGCACACTCTGTCCAAATCCCTGTCCAGCCTCTGACTGGCATACTCTGTCCAAATCCCTGTCCAGCCTCTGACTGGCACACTCTGTTCAAATCCCTGTCCAGCCTCTGACTGACACACTCTGTCCAAATCTCTGCCCAGCCTCTGACTGGCATACTCTGTCCAAATCCCTGTCCAGCCTCTGACTGACACACTCTGTCCAAATCCCTGTCCAGCCTCTGACTGGCACACTCTGTTCAAATCCCTGTCCAGCCTCTGACTGACACACTCTGTCCAAATCTCTGCCCAGCCTCTGACTACCAACCATCCAGCCCATTGCTACAAAACCTTATTGTTGTCAAAAAGTCTGTCGTTTTTTATATTATTTTCTTTTTCCTTTTCGAAATCATACATCCTTTTCTCTTTTGAAGTTTTCCTCCTTGCTCCCAATCTCACAAAGAAATCTAAATTTTATGGCAATGTAAGGGGCATAACTTGATAGACTCTATAGACTTGATAGACTTCTACTTGCCATATAGAACAACTGTTTGAAGTTTCAAAGTTGTGAGTGAAAGAGTTATTGAGATATTTGGTTCAAAGGACGTTGCCGGCTGATTTTAATGTAAGGGGAATAACTCTTGAAAAAAATGCCTGATGATGCCTTTATTCAATAGGGTTCCTGTTGTTGTCGTATTAAACAACTGAGGAAAAATTGCAATTATATTACCAGGCTTAGTCTATGACAAGAGGAAACGCCTGGCTACATGACAATCATTTAAAATAGGGTGGCGGCGGTGTTGGCAGGTTTAGCGAGGAGAGAAACCGTTCAGATCTTTGCCGAGAAGAAACCAATGACCTTTGACAAGTACCTGACAACTCTTCCACGTAGTACAATCTAATAAATAATACACTCAGAATTTTGTAATTTTTTTAGACTGAGTGGGATTAAATCTATAACCCAAAGATGGGTGACTTGTGTCAGACTGAGAGACTATCACTCTTTTCACTGACCCAACAAGGTACCCCGATGGGTCACGGAGGCCTCCCTGATAAGAAAGCCATCACAGTAGACTAGCCCAAAAATATCACGTACCTCCAATAAGATAGATTTTATTTTCTGAAGCTAATTGTGAGAGAAGGTTTGTAGATTCCCCAGGTATTTTCTCAGCATATTGAGCAAAGTATTGAGTACCATAAGGTGAGTTAAAACATTCCTACAAATGAATAAACAAAATGGTGATTACAGAAAAATAATTCAGGGTAGTCAATCATCTGATGGAAAAAAGGTCACAAGTTTGGAACTATTACAATTATTAAATTATTCAATCATAATTACAAATCATATGTTCAATTTTAAATTTTGATCAAATTAATGTATGTTAAAGTGTAAGCACCTGAATAGACAATTTACTAAATTTAGAAAGATTGATTTGAAAAAAATTCAACTTTATTTTCGAAACGATATACGCTCTTTGTACCTATCTTTACTTTATGATAAATTCCACACAAAAAATAACTTACATCCACAGAAAAAAAATGTTAAGACAAAAAAGATCAATCCTATTTTTAGAAGAAAAAGAAATGTGCAGGTTTAGTCATGGAAGATATCCAAATGTGCTACTCACTGGAAGGGCCACAAGTTTAGCACCACCCTTTGAGGCTTCCCGAACTAATCGGCTTGCACGCTGCAGATTGTCAGGTTTGGAAGCCGACACTGCCAACTGTACCAACCCAATCCGAAAAGCTGAAATAAAAACATGTAGGCCCTTATGGTTATTTGGAATGTTACGCTGTCGGACTGAGGGACTATCAGTCTAACCCCAAGCTGGGAGTAGATTTTGCAACAAAAGTATTTATTTATTTCTTTACTGGAGATCTATCTAAAAGTAGCATGAGCTGCCAAAATTCACACATTTTCATAATTTCTAATCGTCACCACAGTAAGTGGTTTTGAAGGCCATGGAAGAACTAAATGATTGGCGTCGGAATGAGGCAAATCCATACAGTATGTGGCCTGTACGAATCGAAAGCGTGTTCGTAAAGTAAACAAAATTTAAATAACCGGGACCGCCATTCATTGATTCTAAGCCAAAGTTAGTTCAAAACAAAACTTTATCGTACATTTTCGAGACTAGAAGCACTAAAAGGCTTCTGAATTATACGTCTTGAGAAAAATAGCCAATAATTCCAACATTCTGTTTTAACGTCAAAATATCAACATTTTGACAGCTCATGCCACTTTAAGAGTTATTTTATTTTTACTTTAAGTCCAGAACAAAGGTAGGCCTATTTCAATTTTCACGAGTTAGAGTTTTAATTCTAAATTTGAAAATATTTATACATTTTATCAGCTGAGTTCCATGTAACAGTAATGTAGTAAAAGTTCAGTACGGCAAAAGGGGTTGGATCTACTTGTCTAAATATTAGGCAGGTCAGGTCAATTTTAATCATCCATAGTTTATTTCTAAAACCTATACCAAACTATTCTTCATATTTTTATAAGATGTAATTAGTATTCAGTTCCACATGTATAATCATATTTACTTAGAAAAATGATATTTAATAAATGGGGGGAGACAACTTATGTCTCTAAATATGGGCCTTTTTCAAGCATTTTTATGAATGGTACCGGTAGTTATTTTTCTGTTGAAGCCAAAATGAGCAAACACTGAAACAGGGTCCAGTGAAAGGGTCCTGAAAAAATATACAGACTAGACTTTTTGTTTTATTTGTAACTTTTGAGACTCACTTTTGTTTTTTAACTTTTATGATCAAATACCTTGTACTAACATTTGATGACGTCACCGACCTGTCTAGTCTAATGACATTGAGTTGATTCATTCATTATTGAAACTGAAACCGAAAGTGATCATTTTAATTTTTAACCATTGGAGTCTCAGATTTCGTGACCAATGATGAAAAGCATCAGTTGCATGTTTCAAAATAACAAATTGTCATGGTATAAGAACAAGTTGCACGTATTCAGAAGATATTCATGGTGAATTTGACCCACGGCGGAAAAGTAAATTGTCAACAATAACAACTCACAACCAGAACAAGAATCAAAAGTACCGGAGCAAGTGGCAGCCATTGCTTGTAGTCAGTTTCAGTACATCAGTGGTGGAACGTCTCTAATCCCGGACGGCTGGTAATTCCCCGTCACAAAAATGCAAAAAATATTAGATTGTATATGTATTTGAGAACTTCTGCGATTAAGAGAACCTACTTTAAATGCTGTGATAAAAAATAGCTAGGATAATAGATTTTCTTGGCAAAAAAAAAGGCCTCTGCCAAACAGTTTAGCAAGCGGGTCCTTGTATGGAATTCACCTTGCGAACGTATGCTTTTAAAAAATGGCTGCTGAGTTCTTGAAGCTTATAAACACGCACACGTGCAGACAACAGGCATAAAATGTGGACTCTTGCAATAAAGTTAATCACATGTAAAATCTAAACATATTCTTGCAATATTGCAATTAAATTTTTGCACAGAAAGTTTATCTTGAAATCCGCCATCCGTCAGAAGATCTCGGATGTTGCACAACAAAATGGCGGACCGTGAGGCACCGTCGGTCGGTAACACGTTGGTTTTATTATTTTTAAGATTTCTCGTTTCATTTGAAATTTTTCGCTTAATGTACAATCTTGTCGATTTACTTTCAGCTTTCAGAAAGCCTGAAGGTGTTCGCCCAGAAAATAACGAGCCCAAGCGTTAAGGAGAGAACTCAGATTTTTTCACAACTGACAACATGTGTTGGAAAATCGGGTACTGTATAATGACAGTTACAACAACAACATCCATGTTACTCATAAGTGAATGTTGTAATCGAAAAGAGAAAATGAAACATGACCCTAAATAAATTGTTAAATCGACAATTTCTTTTCTAAGCTTCAACAATTTTTGGTGCAAATATAGAATAGGTCCGTCGTTTTTAACTTCTCTTCAAATTCGTCATTTAGATGTTATTTCTTTTAGCTTTTAGTAGGGATAGTTTAGTTTTAAGCTTGTAATATTAAATGAGTCATAAGTTCTAGAAGAAATGAATAAAACGGGGGGTTTCAGGGGGGCTTGCCCCCCTGACGATTATAGCGGTTTGAGACTGACGGACCTATTCTATACTATAGTCTGTTCCAATTTTCATGATCACCTTTTTTCAGCTAGGGTTGGAACAAATTTGTGGGCCTATCTCATTTTGCAATTTATTTTTCGATTAAACCTGGGGCTGGGGCTGACTGGATAATACTGAACTTGAGTTGAATCGATTTTAATTTTATTCTAAAACGTTGAAAGTGGTCTAAGCAGTCCTACATGGATAAGTCATTTGAAAACTAGAAGCTTCCTTAGTAATCTTATCGTAAAGAACACAATGCAAACTTCCTGACCGGCAAGTAACACAGGAAAGAGACACATGAGTGCGGCTATGCAAACTTAAAAACCAGTAATAAAACAACACAAGCATTGAAAGTTTTGAAATATACATGTAGCTTAAAAAAGGCCTAATTTCAAACTTTGCAAGAAAAATAAAGAAAAAACATACATGTTGTACTGTTATACTTGATTTGGCTGTTGGCCTACACACAGAATCTCGCATCTAATCAAAACATTGAATTTCTAAAACTTATTCTCTGCCATTTTTGCCCATGTTATTTAACACACACAATAATCTGAAAGTGTCACAATATAAGCTGAGAAATATATCGCCTTTAAATTAGTTTTTTTTGCAATGCATTTTTTTAAAAATCAAGACACTGGTTTTAAAAATAAAGAAAATTTGCCACCGTAGACTGAACAGAACTTGAAAGATTTCTCTTTTCCACCTGCTGATAACTGACTTTTTGAGTCCGCAGTTTTATTTTTTTGTAATAAAATTATATTGACAATTCTTTGTTTTTTGTTCATTTCTTTTAATAAGCTCTGTTATAACTTTCTTATTCCAGAGATACCAGAAAAGACTGTGCAGGGAATAGTGAAGTATATGCTGTTAACTGCTGGTTTATATCGTGACAACCGTTCCCGTCATGCTGTCCTAGAGCTTGTTCGAACGTTATCAACTTTGTATCCAGATGGAACCCTTAAAGCTTTGGTAACAGCCTTGTCAACATGGGCGGAGGCACAGAACAAGATAACGCCCTTGTAAGGATCCGTACACGGAAAAACTTATCCAAATATTTTATAATTCAAGTGGCACGAGCTACTGATTGTCCGATTGTCAATAGGAACAGAATTGTAAAACTCATTGAATACTAAATCATCATTGAGTTCATCCCACCATCATTGCCAGACACTTGTTCAGTTTAAACGTTGGACATATTAATTTTAACGGGGTTTTGATGTCTTAAAGATATTTGTAACATCCCAAAGGGGCAAACTCCCAAAACATCCCAAAGGAGCAACTCTGGAATTGTGGGACCTTTTCGAGAACCGTTTTGAATGTTAGGTCTGGTCACAAGACACTGCCAGAAAAGTCCATACCAGTCCAAATCACCCATGAAATGAAAAATATATTTTCATCACGTAGGCTTGGCTGTTCTTAAACCTGCTACAGCAATTCTGTTTAAATAATAAAACACATTTAAGATATCAAATTAATAATCTAAGAAATTGTTTTAATTAAAACTTTAACTGGATACTTTAGATTTTTTTAAAATCCACCCCACTCAAATCTAAAAACGCTCATTTTGTTTACAGTCGGGCTTCATCTGGTGCTGCCCTCTATGTTTTGACGTGGACATGTTTGGCAACAGAAAACCTCCTTAAAAAAGACAAGTCAAAGTTACAGCCCTTACTAAAACAGCTGGTAAGATTTTATCTCAACACTCACCCTGGCCTCAGACGTTGGCGCCATTTTCTTGGACATCCTTTTCACGCCAAACAGCCCATGCTGAAAAGCAAAAATGACAAACAGCTGAAGTTGCCTTTCAGATTTAAAGCTCAATCAATCCCTGATTGTTTAATTTGCAGTTTTATTCATTAGTTTCAAATGTTTTTCAGGGGGCCTCCGTGTCTCAGTAGGTAGAGCGTTGGACACTCAATCCGAACTGCCTTCCACCAATGGGTCGCGGGTTCGAATCCCACTCAGTCCTTAACAAAATTGGAAAATTTTCTGACTGGGTTTTCACTCGAACGACCTATGTGGGATGGTTTCCAGTTACCACCGAAAGATCGTTGGTTTCCTCTGGGCATAGAGTCCGGTTTCCTCCTAGAATAAAACTGAGCGCGCCGTAAAACACAAAGCAATCAATCAATCAAATGTTTTTCAAACGATTTAGCAACAACTGCATATACAATGTAGTAGTCTGAAATTGGTAAGCCAAGTTCAAAAGTTTCGTTTAACGCCTTTGCTTTTTAGCAGGTCTTGCTATGTATAATTCTCAACCAGATTCTTCCCGTTCCTTGTGCTATTAAAACTTTTGAATGTATTTCAGGTACAAGTACAATGTGGTTTGGTTAGTTGTTCTGTGGCTGCCAACAACAAAGTTATATCTACAGCTACCTACAGAAAAATGACAGTCTTATGGAAAAAGGTTTGTTTTGAATACAAACTAATGGCTTACAATTACAGATACTAATCTCAATTTTTAAGATCTTATCTATCTTTCTGCTGAGATCCTATTTGTGTATTTCTATATCAGTGTATTTTTACCAATGGTTCGATAATTCCTTAGAAAAAACTAGTTATCCAAATATTAACAAAACTTTTTTTTAGAATTTTTTTTTTAAAGACTTGTAAATAAAATATCAACAAGTAGTACTTTGGTCACTCTTGCATATCAAGAAAATTCTGAGTGTTTTTTTCTTTTGATATCTTGAATAGTTTCTAGGTACTTGCCAAAGGTAGTAGGTTTCCTCCAGGTATAGAGCCCACTTAACTTTGAAATGCCTCCTTAAAAGTTAAAAGACTGGCCTCTGCTCAGTTGGCAGAGTGATTGTCTCTCAGTCCGACAAAAGTCTGCTATTAATGGGTCGCTGGTTCAAATACCACTCAGATTGGGAAATTTCTAGATGGACTTTTCACCTGATCGCTATTTGGAAGAGTTACGAGGTACATGTACTCACTGAAGTTGGGTTTTGCTCCAAGCAAAGAGCTCAGTTTCTCCCCACTAAACCTGACAACGCCACCATATAAGTGAAATAATCTTGAGTATGCAGAAGAACATTAATCAATAAATGTCAGTGAGATTAACTTGGATTCAAATTTAAAAAATCTATGAATCAAGTTAGGTTTGAGTACAAAAACTTAGCTCTAGAATTATTTGTCCATACCTGATATTAATATATATGACATGTATGTATAATGACAACAACCTATGACTGGGTATAAAGGTCTAAATGACCTACCCCCCTTTTTTGAAGATGCGTAAGCATTGCCAATGTATTACAAAGTGTTCCAGATTGGCTAAGGTCAATCTAATGAAATATCATGGGTTTTAGCTTATTACAACAACTTATGATTGGGTATAAAGGTCTAAATAATATACCTCTGTTTTTACAGAATTAGAAACTTGTCTCTGTGGTTATTTTAGTCAAGAAAATGTTCCCTGTGCCCGTGTGTTCTAGTGATCATAAATATACCATAACCTGCCTTCTGACTGGATAGCTCAGAAATTTTGATCCTATTCATGTTTTCAAATGCTAGTGATTTATAAATTTTTTGACTCGATTCACAGCACCCTGACCTTGTGAAGGAATACGCTGAGTTAATCGTGGAGGGAGACGCCCCCGCGAGTCATCTATGTATGACCAGTCTTCTTCTGAAGTATCTCCATGCCAACAAGAGAACAGAGGATATACAAGCTTTGAAGGTACACGCACATAAACGATAATGATATTGTACAGTTGCATTTAAAAAGCATGAAAGCTGTGAAATACATCGCCAATTTTGTTGAATCAGGAGGGGGGCCTCGACGGTGGTCCAGTGGGTCAGAGTGATCGTCCCTCCGTCCCACACAGACCTCCTCCGGACAATGAGCCCAGTTTTCTCCCCCACTAAACTCATCTTGAGTGTGGCTTAAAACATCAATCAATCATTGAAACCGAAATGCCAATTGTTTGTTGTTTGTAAGAAGAAGTACAAAATAAAAGCTCCCAGCTGATACCAATATTGAATATGTATGTTAGGGCCATTTGTCTAAGAAACAATAACACTCAAGTGCACTTGTACGCCCTGGGTAATTGAATTTTGTTCGTTCTTAGCACACGTCCTTGGTTCGTACTGGGTTGAACATTTGAACCCACAACCAATTGGTGGAAGGGGGACCTCGGTCGTCCAGTGGGTTTAAGTGGTCATCCATCCCTCAGTCTCACACAGACCTACCATCGATGTGACGTGGATTCAAATAAAAATTAGGCGTGTGTGGAAGAGTTGTCAGGTATTCACCAAAGGTCAGGGTTTCCTTCAGGCAATGAGCCCGGTTTCCTCCCCACTAAACCTGGCAACGCCGTCATATAAGTGAAATCATCTTGAATGCGTCGTAAAACATAAAGCAAACCAAAATGATGATGTCGTTCAGTGTTAGGACGTTTAACGTCACAATGAAAACTTTCTTTGCGTATATGCTAGTTTATACGCCGGCTTTGTCCTATCTCACAACATGTAGGGAAATCACACATGTGTTACATGTAGAATTGCTCTTTAATTTTAGAGGATTTCTCTGTGGGTGTCCGTAGAGCAATAGTCTCCCACTCCAAAACCCGACTTCCTTAAAAGTGTTGTGGATTTAAATCCCACTCACAAAAAAAAGGGAAAAAAATTTAAACTTTCTATGTTATCTTTCATTGAATAGTTGCCATGTATCAATGTATTAATTTGCTCACGATTTTATCTTTGTTTTTCACGAAGGTGAAAGGTCTAGAAGTGTATTTGAAGCAAATACTTGGTGGCAGAACTCCATCTAGAGAACATGTTCTGGTTAGTAAACGTCAAATTGTCTTAAATCAAGGCTCTCAAAGCATTTTCTGGGGGCCTCGGTGATCCAGTGGGTTAGACTGATCGTCCCTCAGTCCCATACAGACCTATCAATGCGACACGGGAGCAAATCACACTCAGACCAAATAAAAAATTGAAAAATTTGTGAATGGAATTTTCACTCGGTTGCCATATGTGGAAGAATTGCCAGGGTTTCCTCAGGGCAATGAGCCTGGTCTCCCCCACTAAACCTGGCAATGCCGCTATATAAGTGAAATAATCTTGAGTGCGGCTACACCGGCTCAAAACATCAATCAATCAATCGATGCAACGCAGGATCAAATGCCAGCTTAAACCGTATAAAAAAAAATAGAAAAATTTCTCAGTGGATGATCTCTTGATCGTGGTATGTGGAAGAGTTGCCAGGTTTTTCGTTAGAGGTCGTGGGTTTCCTCCGGACAAAGAGCCTGGTTTCTTCCCACACTAAACCTGGCAACGCTGCCATTATAAGTGAAATAATCTTGAGCTCAGCGTAAAATATCAATCAATCAATTTAAATGAAAAAAGCTGTCAATCCTTGCTAATTTCCCCACAGAGATGTTCTCAGGAACTATTGAGGCATATTCATCATGAAGACTTCAAGGACAAAATTTTACCTGCTGCTCAAAAAGCCATGTTAAGGAACCCTGAAATTATCCTTACAGGTAAGTTCTTATGTGTCTTTCCTGTTTCTGATATTATCTTAGTTAAAAGGGAAGTTTGTTTTGGTTTACCCTCTTTAAGTCGCCATATTGTCATCATTCAATCCATAACTCTATTATTTACCAAAGATGCTAAATAATAACTAAATAATAGTGGCATGAGCTACCAAAATTCACATTCTTTTCATAATTTCTGATCGTCATGACAGTAAGAGGCTTTGAAGGCTATCGAAAAAATAAATGATGGGCGTTGGAATGATGAAAATCCATACAGTATGTGGCCTGTACGAACCGAAAACGTGTTCGAAAAGTAAATAAAATTTAAATAACCAGGACGACCATTCATTCATTCTAAGCCAAAGCTAGTTCAAAACAATACTTTATCGTACATTTTCCAGACTAGAAGCACTAACAAGTCTCTGAATTATACGTCTTGTGAAAAATCGCCAATAATTTCAACATTCTGTTTTAACGTCAAAATGTCAACATTTTGGCAGCTCATGCCAATTGAAAGAAAAAAAAAAGAAAAACAGTACTAAGTCTGAAGAAGCGCTTTGACATTTACTGGGGCCTTGGTGGCTTTATAGCCGCCAGCGGGACAGTCTCTCAGTCTGATGCAAGCCTTCCATCAGTGGATCGCTGGTTCAAATCACACTCAGCTCAAAGACATGTGGGTTTTCAATCTATCACCCACAGAGTGGGGTTGGAAAATAAGTGACCATATAAGTGAAATAATGTCGAGTATGGCGTAAAGCATCAATGAATCTCCTTAAAGTGGAATAATGAATGTTTAAGATGGTACACTCAGACTCTACTTACCTCATATCTGTTTTCCTTGAAAATACATATATGAACACAAATATATAAACATTATTCTGAACTTATTTTAAAATATTTGATGATTCCAGCTGTGACCTCCCTTGTAGCGGGTGTCACGATTGACCTCAGCCAATATTCACAGGACATTGGCAAAATTCTAGCAAGTAAGTCCTTGTCAGAGTCCTCAAACGGATTGGTGTTTTAGCCAAAATCACTGCTTTGTTTACTATTCCACTAGAAACTTTTTTCCTGGCCCGGAGCCTGTTTCACAAAGCGGCGTAGCGTAAGTTTTCACGTAAGTGCCATAACAACCCATACTGTAGAGATATGCTGCTATGGCATTTACACGTAAACTTACTCTTCGCTGCTTTGTGAAACAGGCCCCAGGACATTTATTTTCTTTGTTAATAATATGACTTGTGAAGAAATTGAAGATTTAAATGAAGGCTATAAAATAACCTATTAAATATAAACCCTTGGCTTGAAAAAAGAAAATAACAAAATGAAGAGATTTTTAGAATCCATACACTTTTTCATCTCTATATTAATTTGAACATGAGAAAAAGTTATCTAAATGCTGTAAAAATAAGAAAATGGCAATATACTGCTTTTAAATGCTTCTTTTATTTCAATATAATTCCCAACTGTTATAGCCCAACTGTCATCTAAAGACGAGGGGGCAAGAGCAGAAGCTGGAAAAGCTGTGAAACATTTGGCTAAACAGTGCAGTGATCCAGGGGCTCTGGAGAAAGTAACGGCACATTTCTTTAAGGTTTTAAATGGTAAGAACTTGTTTTTTGTTTCCATTGAGCTTCGCATAAAGTTTACATTGTTTGGGGTAAATTATTGCTCATGGTTGGGTAAAAGAATGGTATGTCATACGGTCCGAAACAGCCTTCCATTGACAAATACAAATTTCTGAGTGGATTTTTTTTCTCGATCGCTGTATGTAGATGAGTTGTCAGGTACTCGCCAAAGGTGGGGAATTTCATCCAGGCAAAAAGCCCGGTTTTCTCCCCCACTTAACCCGTCAATGTCGCCATATAAGTGGAATAATATTGAATCATATCAATCAGTCAGTCAACCGAAGAAATCGTTTAACACATTGATCAATCACATTATTTCAGGATCAGAAGGTAAACTCAGCTTAGCTGACCAGAAGATCAGTGTGATTCAGGGTGTAGGTAATCTAAGTTTCCACACGGTAAGCGGGTCCACCCCGGTACAGGACCTCAGCTCTTCAGTAGTGGAGCAGTTTTTACCAGTCTTACAGCAGGAAGGTAAGTCTTGTGAGGCTCACGAAGGGGGTGTGCATATGGTTGTCCCTGCTGATCTCTTTTAATTGTGTTCTTCAATCTAGGTTAAGGGGCCTCGGTGCTCCAGTGTGTTAGAGTGATCGTCCCTCAGTCCCACACAGACCTTCCATCGATGTGGCGCGGGTTCAAATCACACTCAGACCAAATAAAAATGGAAAAATTTCTGAGTGGATGTTTCACTCGGACACCGTAAGTGTTGGCAGGTACTCGCCGAAGGTTGGGGGTTTCCTCCAGGCAATGATCCCAGTTTCCTCCCCCCACTAAACCCGGCAACGCCACCATATAAGTGAAATAATCTTGAGTGCGGCGTAAAACACCAATCAATCAGTCTAGGTTAATCCATTTTTGAGCGGCTGACACTGGAACTGATCATGATAAAGAAAATATCCTAATTTCCGTTTATCATCGGAAGGTCGTGGGTTTCCTCCGAGCATAGAGCCCAGTTTCCTCCCACAATAAAACTGGTAACGCTGCCATATAAGTAAAATAATCTTGAGCGCGACCAAACATTATTCAATCTACCTAATTTCCGTTGATGTTTACATATTTTTATAACTTTCCTAGAAAATGTTCATCATTTATGAAAATTCAATGTAGTTGATTTGTTGCTTGAACTTTTTTTATTCACACTGGCAGAATTTTCACTGTGATGTTGATCCATTTCTATACAACAGTATAATTATGATTATTTCCCATCATTGGTTTTTAATAATTTTTACTCTCTTCTTTTCTCCTGCAGTACAAGAGCAGACATTGATTCACACTCTTTCTATGATGTCACTTTGGTGCACCAAGTTTTACACCTCCGTACCGGAGAAACTGGTAGAGTGGTTTAAAGTGAGTCTGATAATAGACTTTTTTATTATCGATAATTCTTGATCATTTGTTACCCATTCCCAACTTCCAAAATATCATGGGTCGATCAAAAGATCCTGATTATTATAGGGTTTAAACAGAATTTTGGACTTTCTCATTGGTGATGTCTTTTTTCCCTGGAAACACATATAGATCAGTCTTAATATTTATGAAATAAGGTTCTGAAAATAATAAAATCTGAATTTGAAACAGATCTCCATTCAAACATTTTCGTGTAATGATACATAAAGTATGCCACGAAAAACTTCTAAACAGTCTTAATATTTATGAAATAAGGTTCTGAAAATAATAAAATGGGACTTTGAAACTGATCTCAATGATATATAAAAGTGTGCCATTTTTTGTGTAATGGTTATAAAATGAATGTAATAAAATTTGATCACTACCCATGTTGTATTTTCAGAAAGCTCCAACTCTCAAGACTTCCTCATCTGCTGTCCGACATGCTTATATACAGTGTATGGGGATAACGTTTAAAGGTAAACTAACATGTGTTACATTTAAGTACAAACCTGTGTAAACCAGAACCTCTCGTGGGAGATTGATTTACACATGTATCAGTTTGTCAGGGTTATTCATCAGGCATATAAATACAGAAGGAAACCTTACATTGGTTCGTTTAGACAGTGCTCTGGTTTATCAAGGTGTCAGACTTTATACAGGTTTTACTGTATTGTCTGAATTCTGAAGATTAACGGTGATTTCATGCTGTGACACAATTGTGCAATTGTTTAAAAATAAAGTGATCTACTTATGTCATTGGGTTTACATTTTGTGAAACAAATTTAAAATTTAAAATTACCCAGCCTTATAATTTTAATCACTATAATACTAAAAAATTCTTAAATAGTGTTGTATAAGCATATTTACTGTTCCGATTTAAAGGCACACTTATCATTCTGTCAGTTGGGAAGAAAGTGAAATTCACACAACCTTATTATAATTTAAATAATTAAAAGTAAAGAATTAAAATTTCTAGCTGCTGTTAAAAGATGCAGAAAGTCAAATTTATACAACCGTATTATAATTTCAATCACAAGAAGTAAACAATTAAAATTGTTGTTAAAAAGGCATATTTTCGAGTCCGAACACAAACCCCAATCGTGGATCAGAAACTGAGTAACTTTTATCTTGGATTACCTGTCATTTTGGCCATTGGTTGTTAGTTTACAATGGACGCTCAATCCGAACAGCCTTCCACCAATTATGGGTCGCGGGTTCGAATCCCACTCAGTCCAAAAAATTGGAAAATTTTCTGACTGGGTTTTCACTCGAACGACCTATGTGGGATGGTTGCCAGTTACCAACGGAAGGCCGTGGGTTTCCTCCGGGCATAGAGCTCTGTTTCCTCCCACAATAAAACTGGCAACGCCGCCATATAAGTGAAATAATCTTGAGCGCGGCCTAAAACACCAAACAATCAATCAATCAATCATCAGTAGCCTCATCTAATTCTACCTTGTTTATTTCCACGTCAGGTGACACCCTACTTCACGCTTCCCCGTTAATCCCAGTTCTTCTTCAAGCCATCGAGAAAGCCGTCAGTCAATCCAGTCAACTGCAGCTTGTGTCAGAGGCTCTGTCCGCTATGTGTTTACTCATCAGACTGGCCACCATTGATATCTCATCCGGTATGCTATCATAGAAATTATGTTTTGTAAATATATGTGTTGATTTAATAATGGTCAACTATGCATTCTATCAGAGGCTCTGTCCGCTATGTGTTTACTCATCAGACTGGCCACCATTGATATCTCATCCGGTATGCTATCATAGAAATTATGTTTTGTAAATATATGTGTTGATTTAATAATGGTCAACTATGCATTCTATCAGAGGCTCTGTCCGCTATGTGTTTACTCAGCAGACTGGCGACCATTGATATCTCATCCGGTATGTTATCAAAGAAATTATGTTTTATAATATATATGTTCATTAAATAATGGTTGTTTACAGGTTCTGTTGTGCAATTGGATTTTTTAATTTCATAATCAGGATTTGATTGATTGATTAAATGATTGACATTTTATGCCGAACTCAAGATTATTTCACTTACATAGCAGCGTTGACAGGTTTAGTGGTAGAGAAAACCACACTCATTGCCAAGGGGAAAGTTCCGACCGTGAATGAAAAAACTGGCAAACTTTCCACATATAGCAATATAGCTGGATTTGAAATCAGACTCAAAATTCAGAAATGGAATGAAAGGATAAATAAAAAACAACTGTCCTTACACATGGGTTGTGACAACTGAAACGTGACAAAAAATATCAGTATTTTCGTCAAAAAACCCCAACTAAACCGCCTGTTATTTGGCCGCCTGTTATGTGGCAGCCTTTGCCCAAGAACTGAAATCAACATTTTTATTACATCAAAGATCTTTTTGTTTTCTTATTTATTATAATTAAATGGAGTGGTTATTCAGACTAGTATAATTGTTATGTTTCTATTTTCTTGCAGAGTCCAAGCTTGGTCCATTCTGGAATATTGTACTGGACACAGATAGACAGCTCGTCACCAATGACAAATATCTGTCAAATGCTTCAGAGGAAGGTATGGATTTGGACTCCATAGAAAACTTTCTTCTAATGTTTTTAAATGTTCTTTATAAGTAACAGTCAGTTTTGAACGGAAGGTCGTGGGTTTCCTCCCACAATAAAACTGGCAACGCCGCCATATAAGTGAAATAATCTTGAGCGCGGTGTAAAACACCAAACAATCGATCATATAAGTAACAAAAAAATATGTCTTTTTAAATAGTTTATAAATCCTATTTGCTCTGATTGATTGATAGAAGGTTTATGTAGCTTTCAAGATTATTTTACTTATACAGCCGCATGATCAGATTTAGTGCAGAGGCATCTTCTCTAGCCAAGTTAAAACCTTGATGTCCCCTTTCCGTGTTTTACCTTGGTGAACTACTCTACTCAAACCCGTAAAGCTAATCAAAACCTCGGGCACTTGCACTGAAAATAACGTAATGGCGACTGAACTTTTGTGTAGCGAGTGCTGATTGCCCAGTATAGGAAATACAACTCTTACATTCCCACCAGTGGGCGCTGTTCGACTTAAGGGTTGGATTGGAGTATTCCGCCAAGGTAAAACAAGGAATGGGGACATGCAGATTTTAACTCGGCTTTCGAAGATGGTGCAGAGGTGAACCAGGCTGTCTGCCCAAATAAAAGCCTTGACCTTTGCCAAGCACCTGGCATCCCTTCCAAAAAGAGCTCAGACTTTTTTCAGTTCAGTCTGGAATGTGGAATTTGAACTCTCGGCACATCGATGTAAGGTTTGTGTCAGCGTTAGAGAGCGGCCATCGGGGGCCAGATCTGAACTGAATCTACAGGCGGCAGCTCTCCTACAAGGGGCAGACATGGGTCTACCATTACCATTTTTTTCATTGTCATAATAGTTAGAAGGAAGAGCTTACACGTATCCTGACAATAAAGAAATTCTTTTTAAAGAGTTTGTAATCCAATCAATATCTAAGTACCGTAGTAAAGTGTGAATATGGTTATCCTTAAACACGACTCCAAATTTCTGTCGATACTGCCCGCCACTGCCTGGTTTAAAGTGTAGATGAATTGTTCCAGTATGAATATATGAAATGTTAACTTGTTTCGGAATTTCTGGGTTGATTGATTGATTGGTTGGTGTTTTACGCCGCGCTCAAGATTATTTCACTTATATGGCGGCGTTGCCAGTTTTATTGTGGGAGGAAACCGGGCTGTATGCCCAGAGGAAACCCACAACCTTCCGCTGGTAACTGGCAACCATCCCACAGGAAGTTCTGGAAATAATTCACATTGACACAGGGAAATTTACAAAATGAATGATTATATCCATATTCTTTTTTTTAGCTCTCCTGAATGTGGTTTCTCTCTCTGAGAGGCTTATTTTAGATCATCCTCACAGACTGGCTGAGAAAAGCTCCAGGTAAGGGAGAATCAGTTTTACAATATTATGTTAATTGATTTTATACTCACTAGATCTTGAAGCTCCACATCCTGCTCTATATGGAAGGTACTCGCTAAAGGTTCCCTCAGGGCAAAGAGCCCAGTTTCCGCCCCACATGAGGGAGATAATCTTTAGTGTGATGAAAATTATCAATCAGTAAACCCAAGACCTGCATACCCAAATTTCTGAGTTGGCCGAAGGACGAGTGTTTCTTACGGACAAAGAGCTCATCCCCCCACCTCCCTAAACATGGGATTGCTATCCTTTAACCCATTCGGTACCACAGACGCCAAAAGACGTCGCTGTGAAAGCCTGCCTCAGTACCACAGTCGCCAAAAGACTTCGCTGTGAAAGCCTGCCTCAGTACCACAGTCGCCAAAAGACTTCGCTGTGAAAGCCTGCCTCAGTACCACAGTCGCCAAAAGACTTCGCTGTGAAAGCCTGCCTCAGTACCACTGTCGCCAAAAGACGTCGCTGTGAAAGCCTGCCTCAGTACCACAGTCGCCAAAAGACGTCTCTGTGAAAGCCTGCCTCAGTACCACAGTCGCCAAAAGGCGTCATTTACAACTGATATTCGACAAAAATTACATAGTAATCTATGTAATAAAATTGGGTGTAGATTTGGCAGGGCAGGGCTGCTACGGCTGTGGGGCTGAGGCTGAGACTGATGTATGAGGCAGAGCCTAGGAATGAGCTGTGGTACCGAATGAGTTAAGTGAAATGGCCTTGAGTGTAACGTCAATCAATGAAGCCTGTTGTCTAGTTTTATCATGTGTTTAACTTATTGAGGTTTTAACGTCATATAAGTGAAATAATCTTGATTGCGGCGTAAAACATCAATCAACCAATAAATCTTTTTCATCAAAATAAGACTGAAATGATGGTGAAAGCTGTTCAATGTTCTCCTTCAACCGTTTGTGTTCTAATAAACAGCAATTTTATCCCCTGTTTCCTACAGGATGTACTACAAGGCGTTAGTTTACTGTATGACTCGCCCCCAATGGGAAGTACGAAGACAGGCAGGACTGACTATTCGCCGTGCCACCTCACTGCTGGGCGGTTCCCGTATAGCTCTCAACCTACTGCAAGAGTTCCACACCATGTTCTCCAATCAGAAAGTAAGATTAAACTTTCACAGATTTAAGTACAGTATACTGTATGTCCGTGACTTATCTTCATTCTTTTGCGTACAAAGCCTATTTTTCTTGTCGGTTGTATATTTATGATCACTAAAACACACGGGCACAGGGAAAATCTTCTTGTCTAAAATAACCATGGAGACAAGTTTCTAATTGTGTTGAAAAAGAACTTGTCGGTTGTATAGGTAAATTAACGTTTTAAAAATCCGTAGCATCACCCCTTTAGTATACACAGCCGATTTTTCATATCAGTTGTTTCAGTGAATTCACATTTTAAAAACCCTTTAATATATCAGACTTACTCTCCTGGTTAATTTAGCTCAAGTATGGCGTCAATTGCTAATCAATCATTTACCATTTAGTTTATAGACCCAGAGCTGTTAAAACCTGTAACAGAAGTTTCTGGTGAGGGAGGAACAACGGCTGATGGAACAGCTAGATATGTCAAGCCAAGGATACTGACCCAAGCTTTAAGCGTGATATGCAACGTGGAGAAAGCAGACCCAAAAGATGCGGCAGAAATTGTTTGTGAATCTCTGTTAGTCGCCCATCACCCTTGTATAGGTAACTCAATTGAGATTCCTAGTTTTTGTAATGTCTAATTGAGACTAAATCTAAACATGAGGAAGTTTTGTCTTTTTTGTTGCTCCATATATTGAAGCATTGGATGTGACGCTATGGATAGAAATGGCAAGTGTTTTCAAGCAATCACTTTTTACAGGCCTTTATGAGGGTTTATTCCCACAGTACTTTCAACCCTCTGTTAGGCTTAACACCTTTAGATAGATGTTTTCAAACCCTTTTAGCTGTGTGTTAAATGTTGGCCCAGTACCCGGATCCCTTCTGGGCAAATTGCCCAGTTTTCATCCCCTCAAAGTTTGCCAATGCTGGCATATTGATGAAAGCTTGCATCCAACTAAAACATCAGTCAATCAATCACCTATACTGATTATCTCCCTTTGATCTCCCTGTTTCAGTGTTTTCTAACTGTGACCAGTGGGTGGACATCATTGCTGGAGTGGGGTTGAACATCGGTCACTTCCTCACAAACAATGGTCAGAAATGTCTCCAGAAGATACTACAGGATGAACAGGTCACAGAAGTAAGAAAACTCTGTTTAGTTGTTTACTGTTCAGGGGCCGGTTGCACAAAGCTGTATTAAGCTTAAAGTCAGGCTTAAATATCGCGTCACAAAGGAATTTTGATTGTGACGTTGCCTAGATAAGTCAGACTTAAGCTTAATACACTTTTGTGCAACCGGTCCCAGGGCCTAGTTTCACAAAATGATCTTCGCTACGTGTGATCTTAACTACCATGGCAACCAATGCTAAAGGTATACGTTGCCATTAGTAATTAAGATCACCTTAAGCTAAGATCGCTTTGTGAAACTAGGCCCTGGGCCTCGGTTAGAGTGATTGTCACTCAGTCCGACACAGGCCTTTTATCGATTCAAATCCCACTCAGACCAAGCTGAAAAATTTCTGAGTGGATTTTGCACTCGATCACGGTATGTGGAAGAGTTGCCCGTTACTTGCCACTAAACCTGGCAACGCCGCCACAAAGTGAAGTAATCTTTAGAGTGCAGTATAAAACAACTAGTCAATCAATTTATGTTTGCTATTCAATTATCTAGTGCATAGTGAATTAGTCTACCAATACTAGCAGATTGTCTGGCTAGTTTATCTTTGCAGAAGGGGGCAATAATCCACCTTCCCTACCACCTCCCAAAAAGCAGAAGAAAGAAAATCGATGGAAATACATTTATTCTGTGGCATGAGCTGCCGAAATTCACACGTTTTTCATAAGTTCTGATCGTCACGACAGTAAGAGGCTTTGAAGGCCATTGAAAATCTAAATGATTGGCGTTGGAATGAGAAAAATCCATACAGTATGTGGCCTATACAAACCGAAAACGTGTTCGAAAAGTAAACAAAATTTAAATAACTGGGACAACCATTCATTCATTCTAAGCCAATGTTAGTTCAAAACCATATTTTATCGTACATTTTCTGAAGACTAAGCACTAAAAAGCTTCTGAATCATAAGTCTTGAGAAAAATAGCCAATAATTTCAACATAGGGTTTTAACGTCAAAATATCCACATTTTGGCAGCTCATGCCACTTTAAAAAGCCTGTAATAATCGGGGACTGTGATGGGTAAATTTTGTCATCTTCCACAAGGAAACGATTCTTTTTAGATAGACCCTGTTTCCCTGTCTGATTTGTGATCATGTGACCTCTACATTAAGTTGATTTTTTGGAACATTATTTCGGGGTTTTTTGCTGTCCGATTTTTGTTGTCAAGTGTAGACAAAGGTTCAATTGTGGCAAAAAAAATCAAACGAAACAAAATTGTTAAACCTCATTTTCCGATGATAATTTAACTAAATGTTTACCAATGGAGAAATTCTTTGATGATGGGATGGCAATATTTAAACAAATTCTAATTATGTTTTGTTTCCAGAATCACCAGGCAGCTGTGGGTACACTAGTAAGGGTAGCCAGTGATCATGTCATCCCTGTGCTACTTGATTACGTTAGAAACCAGCTTTCCAACCCTTCCCTAACCCTTGTTACGCAGAACGAGTATGACATTTTCCTCACACCAGAGGGCGAACTCTGTGATAAAACAATCATCGAAAGGTACCAATTTTACCCAAATAATGTTCGAAAAGTTAACAAAAATGAAATAACCTTGACGAACGTTAGTTTAAAACAATACTTAATCATACATTATTGAGACAAAAAGCACTGAAAAGTTTGTGAATTGTAGCCTTGAGAAAATAAACCGATAATTTCAACATTCTGTTTGAACAGCAATATAACAACATTTTGGCAGCTCATGCCACTTTAAGTCATTCAATTAATGAAAACTAATCTTTAGAATTTGGTTATTGTAATATAATTTTTTTGTTTCTTTTCTTTTTTTTCCAGCGCATCCAAAACAGTTCAAGATGCCAATGTGAAGAGAGAGAGTAAACTGTATTCATACGAAGAACAAATGGCTGAAAGAGAACTCAAAAAGGTTGAGGGAAAAATAATACGATTTTGTTATCATAAATGAATTATCTTGTGGACATGGAGCCTTAGGTGGCTCAGTCAGAAAATGGATATTATCCTACGCTGACTCTAGCCTTCCATCAATGGATCTCTGTCACAGTCACATTCAATACAAATAAAATAAAAAATTTTGTTTAAAATCTTAGAGTTGTTTCTTGGTTTACCGCTGTATCTTTTGTATTTCTTAACAGGGGTCAGCGCGGGTACAAATCCCCCTCAGACCAAATTAAACTGAATTTTTCACTCATCGCCGTATGTGGAAGAGTTGCCAGGTACTGGCCCAAAGGCCGGGGGGTTTCCTCTGAGCAAATAGCCCTATTCCCCCTCCACGACTCCCCCGCTGAACCTGGCAATGCTGCTATTAAGTGAAATAATTTTTAGTGCGGCGTTAAAAATCAACCAATCAATCTTCACAGGGGGAAGTGAATATGTTGAAAGATGAATGTTACTGATTCTTGTGTTGCAGGAATTGTCCAAGAAGAAAAAAGTTGTTGAAGAAAAACCTAAACTAACCAAGAAACAGGAAGAGATGGTGCAAGCACAGCTGGAGAAGGAATCAGCCATTAGGTCCAAACTTAAACAGGTTAAATTCTTCAATTTTTTAAGTCATAACAAGACTCTTCTTATTAAATTGTACACTCAAGCAGGCCTTTTCGTTGATGAGACATCCCACTCAGTCCAAAAATGGACAAATTTTCTGATTGGGTTTTCACTCAAACAACCTATGTGGGATGGTTGCCAGTTACCAACGGAAGGTCGTGGGTTTCCTCCGGGCATAGAGCCCGGTTTCCTCCCACAAAAAAACTGGCAACGCCGCCATATAAGTGAAATAATCTTGAGCGCGGCGTAAAACACCAATCAATCAATCAATCAATCGTTGATGGGACAGGCGCTGTTGACTGGGTATTCGTCCAAGTCACTGTTGCGATGTGCCATTGAAAGTTGTCTGGCACCACCGTCATACACATTAATAATACAAGTACAAACTTTTAGTTTTTGATTTTATTTCAGGAATATCTTTTGCAATATAGTGTCTTTAAATTTATTTTGAAATTGAGATGTATAATACATAACAATTCTCTTTGTGACAGAATTAACTTGCGATGTTATTTGCTTGTTTCCTACAGCTTGAAAGAGATTTGTCTAAGTGCTGTGTTTTGATCGAGTCTGCCGTGAAAGGAAGTAGCGTTGAGATGTGTCGTCAGATGGTTGTCCTCTGTCGCCTCCTCATACCCCTATTAAAGTCCCCGTTAGCCGCCCCCAGAGCCAGCAAGTCTCTGATACTTCTAGGAGAATCAGCATTTGTAGACTTCGATCAAGCTCTGTTAGGTATGTAAAATGTCTTGTCAATTTAATTTGATGTCTCAGTCCGACAAAGGCCTTCCATCAATGGGTTATGGGTTTAAATCCCACTCAGTCCAAATAAAATAGAAAAATTGCAGAGTTGGGGGGAGGGGGGGGGGCTCCGTGGAAGAGTTGCCAGGTACTTGTCGGGGGTTTCCTCTCGGCAATGGGCCCGGGTTCTTCCTCACTAAACCTGGCAATGCCACCATATGCTGGAAATAATCATGAGTGCGACTTAAAACATAAATCAATCAATCAAACCCCATGCTGTCCTCTGTGCCCGAGTCTGTTGGAGGGATTGCCTCTCAGTCCGACACAGGCCTTCCATCGATGCGGCGAGGGTTCAAATCCCACTCAGACCAAATGAAATTGAAGTGTATAAATCGGCGTATAAATCAATCTCTCCATCCTTTTTATCTAAGCGTTTATAATGCAAGTTCACTTTACTCTATTTGACAGGCCGTATTGTAAGCCATACAACAGTACGAGTTCTAAAACCTCAGTGTGAACTGGAGAAATGTTGGACCGAAGAAGCCCTGATATCCCAAGCTACACGGGTCATCCAGAGTTTGGAACAGCTTTCTCTACCTCCCAACACAGAAGATGACGACTCGAGCAATGGAGAAGACAGTTTCAAACTACCAACTAGTACATTTGCTTTTGTTTTCCATCTGTTGTCATCCGTGTTAGCTAACGGCGGGAGTTTGGTTAAAGGGGACGAGAAAGTAAGACGCACGGCGCTACAGCTCATCATAGAACATGCTCTGTTACGATCAACAGCAAGCAGTGCCGAAGAAAAGGTAAGCGGGTTTTTTTTCATCCTTTCATCCAATCAGTCGGAGAATGTTTTTCGACATGAGCGGCCTCAAGACTCTTCAGATCGGTCTCAGACTGACCAGTCTTATGATCGTAAGGATAGAGCATGTTTTATTTTCTACTGATCAATCTTTAGGTCGCATCCAATCAGCGACCTATACTTCATCACCTGATCATATTTTCTCGGCGTTTCGGTGACATTGTTTTGTTATGTCAGTACTAGTCACGTGCCAGTCTGTCTAATATGATGACCAAGTTCCCTTCTGATGAACTGATCGCATCAACCTGAGCCGGACTTAAGACTTATCAGTCGGAAATCTTTTGGCTGAAGGATGAACCAGACTCAATCGCAGACAATCTGATCGAATCTTAACTTGATCTGAGCCGAGCTTTAACTCATTCGGTACCGCAGCTCTGTCCAGTCCCCGGCGCGTGGCCCGTCAGCCAGACAGTGCAGATTGCCTAAAACCCCACAGCGATGTCCCTGACTAAATTTACTTGCACACAGGCCAGTCAGTGATATCGCTTGTTTGGTCCTGTACACCATTAAAATTTACAAAATCAAAAACGATTGTGTACATGTTACTAATATGTATTTAGTGTTTGTTTATAAATCAAAATTCAAATCAAAAGATTATGTTTATCTGTCAAAAATAGCCCGTGAAAAGTGAAGAAAGAGCGACGTATCACTCGTTTGACGAGTAAAAATTTTAACATGACGAAAGTCAGTTGAAAAAATAATGGCAAAAAAATTCCCGATTCGTTCAGAAATTAGCGAACTCTTGTAAAACAAATCTTCATGCACGATTTGATAAATATAGGATTGAATAAAAACATTTAAGTTAACTTTATTGGTGTAAATAACACTTACAGTTGCGAAGTTACTTGCTGCAGCTGAACGAAAATTCGATCGGTAAAATAGTGATTCTACGTTGCCGTGTATTTCATTTCATTTTGAAATATTCCTTCTTTTCAAGCTCGGAAAAAGACAATAGTGATCTTTTTAAGTGTCTTATGGAACACTCTCCTTCAAAAATATTTATTATTGTTACATTTTTGGAAAGAATTTAGGTGTTTAAAATCCAAATTCGAGAAGGCCGTTTTACAGACTTCGAACAGGCCGTGGCGGCCCGGCAACAAGCATAGTTAAATTATGTCTTATAGTCTCCCTTGAAAACCTGAAAGGAGTCTATTTTTCATACGTTTTAAAATGACCTGAGTATTGCGATTTCACTCTGAGATTTAACAAAGCTCTGATAAATGTCTTCTTTTCACTACTCTGGACTCCGAAACTCCAAATAACATCTCCAATGCCAAAATAACCCATTTGTCTTTAACTGGGTCATGCCTGAGAAGTCTTCAAATGCATATGTAGGGGCCTAGTGATTGACAACGGGAACTCGCTCTCGCCGACAATTTTCACTATCCGATTTTAGCACTTTTAATCGTAGATATTTAAATATCTCACTCACTGTCAGTATATTGAAGACAAGGAAAATATATATTAAGATCTGAAGCTGTAAATATAAGGAATTCCACAAGCTTTTATCGTCAAATTTAACATTTTCTCGCTATATACGTATGCTTGAAATGTCCGTTCTAACTTGGACAAATTTGGAAGTTATCAGTGAATTACGCGTACTAAAAAGTAAATTAAACCTCTTTTACCGTATTCAAAGATTGAAAAAACAAAACACAAAGCAACAAACGGATGCAACATGTGATTTTATTTGTTCATTCTCAAAATTAGTTGAAGTTGTAAGAAAAAATAACCTGTATGTGTACTGTATACATTTTGTCGCCATATGGCGTCAGTGGGGTTTTAGCCGACTTTTCTGCTGTAACACAATGGAGGTTATATGGATTACAACTTCTGGTTTTATTGGGTTGCAACGTTTCGATGTAGATACTAACATCTTTATCAAGCAAAAATTATTTGACGTCAACATGGAGACGAGGCAGTACGACAAATACTCAAACAGACTTTTCTGCTGTCGCCAAACGGCGTCTTCGGTACTGAAGCAGGCTAGCACTCTGACGCCATATGGCGACAGCGGTACCGAATGGGTTAAGCGCCAGCTTGATCATGCCAAATGCTTGAATAGATTACACAAGAAAACTATCATTTCAGCTTTGTTGTGTTACAAATGTTATGGCCTGACCAAGCTGTTTTAACTCAGAAAATCTGTTTCAAATGTTCAGTAGCTCAGTCAAACAGTCTAACACAAACCTCCCACCGATGGCCATGG
Organism: Lepidochitona cinerea; assembly: GCA_963971465.1. Taxonomy (NCBI): domain Eukaryota; kingdom Metazoa; phylum Mollusca; class Polyplacophora; order Chitonida; family Tonicellidae; genus Lepidochitona; species Lepidochitona cinerea. Next base: position 30,796,492 of record OZ020561.1, read on the forward strand.
GTTTCGAATCTCACTCAGTCCAAGAAAAGTGTTTAACTGGGTTTTTCAAACTAGTGTTGGAGAGGGGCCAGGTATTCATCAAAGGCGGAAAGATTCCTCTAAACAAAAACTTGGGTTTCCTCCCCCACTAAACCTGGCAACACTGCCTTATGAGTGAAATAATCTTGAGTGCCCCCAAAAGCATTAATCATTCAATCAAATGACCCAGGTTAAGCTTGATGTTTTACGCCTCACTCAAGATTAAATCACTTATTTTATTGGGGGAGGAAACCGGGTTCTTTTGCTCGGAGGAAACCCTCAACCTGCAGCGAGTGGCTGGCAACTCTTCCACATACGTCCATCAAACTCAAGGGAAGTAACTCAAGTAGGAGTTTATAATCATGACTTCTTTTCTCTTCTTGCTTTATCTACAGAGTCCAAGTGACCCTGCTTTGTTGCCCCGGAAAGAAATGTTGAAACTTTTATGTCAAGTTCTGGGCACCTCAGGTGGCAAAATCCAACAATTAGCCGCTACAGGTATTCTGGAGGTGTCCAAGTGTGGCAGTGGTCAGCCTGGCTGTACTAGGGCTGAGATGTCGGAGATCTATATCTTATTAGAGGGGATAACATCACCCTGTGTGGCTGTAAGGGAGACTGTACTTCAGGTAAGTTCCTGCTATCTTGGTCGGTTATAACAGCGCGGAGTGAGCTAATGTTTGTAACCCTGTCGAGAAATAAAGTGAGCTAATGTTTGTAACCCTGTCGAGAAATAAAGTGAGCTAGTGTTTGTAAACCGTTTGTAAACCTGTCGAGAAATACAGTGAGCTAGTGTTTGTAAACCTGTCGAGAAATACAGTGAGCTAATGTTTGTAAACTGTTTGTAAACCTGTCGAGAAATAAAGTGAGCTAATGTTTGTAAACTGTTTGTAAACCTGTCGAGAAATAAAGTGAGCTAATGTTTGTAAACTGTTTGTAAACCTGTCGAGAAATAAAGTGAGCTAATGTTTGTAAACTGTTTGTAAACCTGTCGAGAAATAAAGTGAGCTAGTGTTTGTAAACTGTTTGTAAAACTGTCGACAAATACAGTAAGCTAATGTTTGTAAACTGTTTGTAAACCTGTCGAGAAATAAAGTGAGCTAATGTTTGTAAACTGTTTGTAAACCTGTCGAGAAATAAAGTGAGCTAATGTTTGTAAACCGTTTGTAAACCTGTCGAGAAATAAAGTGAGCTAGTGTTTGTAAACTGTTTGTAAACCTGTCGAGAAATAAAGTAAGCTAGTGTTTGTAAACTGTTTGTAAACCTGTCGAGAAATAAAGTGAGTTAGTGTTTGTAAACCGTTTGTAAACCTGTCGAGAAATAAAGTGAGCTAGTGTTTGTAAACTGTTTGTAAACCTGTCGAGAAATAAAGTAAGCTAGTGTTTGTAAACTGTTTGTAAACCTGTCGAGAAATAAAGTGAGCTAGTGTTTGTAAACTGTTTGTAAACCTGTCGAGAAATAAAGTGAGCTAGTGTTTGTAAACCTGTCGAGAAATACAGTGAGCTAGTGTTTGTAAACTGTTTGTAAACATGTCGAGAAATAAAGTGAGCTAATGTTTGTAAACCTGTCGAGAAATAAAGTGAGCTAGTGTTTGTAAACTGTTTGTAAACCTGTCAAGAAATAAAGTGAGCTAGTGTTTGTAAACCTGTAGAGAAATAAAGTGAGCTAATGTTTGTAAACTGTTTGTAAACCTGTCGAGAAATAAAGTGAGCTAGTGTTTGTAAACTGTTTGTAAGCCTGTCGAGAAATAAAGTGAGCTAATGTTTGTAAACCTGTCGAGAAATAAAGTGAGCTAGTGTTTGTAAACTGTTTGTAAACCTGTCAAGAAATAAAGTGAGCTAGTGTTTGTAAACTGTTTGTAAACCTGTCAAGAAATAAAGTGAGCTAGTGTTTGTAAACTGTTTGTAAACCTGTCGAGAAATAAAGTGAGCTAGTGTTTGTAAACTGTTTGTAAACCTGTCAAGAAATAAAGTAAGCTAGTGTTTGTAAACTGTTTGTAAACCTGTCGAATAATAAAGTCAGCTAATGTTTGTAAACCTGTCGAGAAATAAAGTGAGCTAGTGTTTGTAAACTGTTTGTAAACCTGCCGAAAAATAAAGTGAGCTAGTGTTTGTAAACTGTTTGTAAACCTGTCGAGAAATAAAGTGAGCTAGTGTTTGTAAACTGTTTGTAAACCTGTCAAGAAATAAAGTGAGCTAGTGTTTGTAAACTGTTTGTAAACCTGACAAGAAATAAAGTAAGCTAGTGTTTGTAAACTCTTTGTAAACCTGTCGAGAAATAAAGTAAGCTAGTGTTTGTAAACTGTTTGTAAACCTGTCGAGAAATAAAGTGAGTGTTTGTAAACTGTTTGTAAACCTGACAAGAAATAAAGTAAGCTAGTGTTTGTAAACTGTTTGTAAACCTGTCGAGAAATAAAGTGAGTGTTTGTAAACTGTTTGTAAACCTGACAAGAAATAAAGTAAGCTAGTGTTTGTAAACTGTTTGTAAACCTGACAAGAAATAAAGTAAGCTAGTGTTTGTAAACTGTTTGTAAACCTGACAAGAAATAAAGTGAGCTAATGTTTGTAAACTGTTTGTAAACCTGACAAGAAATAAAGTAAGCTAGTGTTTGTAAACTGTTTGTAAACCTGACAAGAAATAAAGTGAGCTAATGTTTGTAAACTGTTTGTAAACCTGACAAGAAATAAAGTAAGCTAGTGTTTGTAAACTGTTTGTAAACCTGACAAGAAATAAAGTAAGCTAGTGTTTGTAAACTGTTTGTAAACCTGACAAGAAATAAAGTAAGCTAGTGTTTGTAAACTGTTTGTAAACCTGACAAGAAATAAAGTAAGCTAGTGTTTGTAAACTGTTTGTAAACCTGACAAGAAATAAAGTAAGCTAGTGTTTGTAAACTGTTTGTAAACCTGACAAGAAATAAAGTGAGCTAATGTTTGTAAACTGTTTGTAAACCTGACAAGAAATAAAGTAAGCTAGTGTTTGTAAACTGTTTGTAAACCTGACAAGAAATAAAGTAAGCTAGTGTTTGTTTTCTGTTTGTAAACCTGACAAGAAATAAAGTAAGCTAGTGTTTGTAAACTGTTTGTAAACCTGACAAGAAATAAAGTAAGCTAGTGTTTGTAAACTGTTTGTAAACCTGTCGAGAAATAAAGTAAGCTAATGTTTGTAAACTGTTTGTAAACCTGACAAGAAATAAAGTAAGCTAATGTTTGTAAACTGTTTGTAAACCTGACAAGAAATAAAGTAAGCTAATGTTTGTAAACTGTTTGTAAACCTGACAAGAAATAAAGTAAGCTAGTGTTTGTAAACTGTTTGTAAACTGTTTGTAAACCTGACAAGAAATAAAGTAAGCTAGTGTTTGTAAACTGTTTGTAAACCTGACAAGAAATAAAGTAAGCTAGTGTTTGTAAACTGTTTGTAAACCTGACAAGAAATAAAGTAAGCTAATGTTTGTAAACTGTTTGTAAACCTGACAAGAAATAAAGTAAGCTAATGTTTGTAAACTGTTTGTAAACCTGACAAGAAATAAAGTAAGCTAGTGTTTGTAAACTGTTTGTAAACTGTTTGTAAACCTGACAAGAAATAAAGTAAGCTAGTGTTTGTAAACTGTTTGTAAACCTGACAAGAAATAAAGTAAGCTAATGTTTGTAAACTGTTTGTAAACCTGACAAGAAATAAAGTAAGCTAGTGTTTGTAAACTGTTTGTAAACTGTTTGTAAACCTGACAAGAAATAAAGTAAGCTAGTGTTTGTAAACTGTTTGTAAACCTGTCAAGAAATAAAGTAAGCTAGTGTTTGTAAACTGTGTGGAAACCTGACAAGAAATAAAGTAAGCTAATGTTTGTAAACTGTTTGTAAACCTGACAAGAAATAAAGTAAGCTAGTGTTTGTAAACTTGTCAAGAAATAAACACTACTTTTACTACTACTTTTGATGTTCGACAAAACTGACATATTCGCAGGGCTTTGATATCTCTATAATGGGTCGTGGGTTCAATAAGAAATTCTGAAAACTTTCTGACTGGATTTTCCTTTGATCTACCTACATGGCAGACAAGTGGCTATTTCTTGCCATAACTCAATGTTGAAGGTATAGTGAGTTGCAATCATCATCAGGGAAATTACTGAATTAGTACATTAACCGACTGATTGACCCAGAAAAAAATCCGGGCCAGGGTGGAAATCGAACTCACGCCTTTAAGTGAATTCGATTCTCACCCTGGCCCGGAATTTTTTTCGGGTCAGTCTGTGTCGCTTAATTTACCAATTCAAGGTATAATGAGCTGGGGATATCTTGAGAATTCCAATAATTCTGTATCACAGGCCCAGTCATTGTGCATGTGGGGAGCCTTTATCGTACAAATGTGTCCCCCCTCCCCCAATAAATGAGCTGCATGCTTTGGTTTAATACATAAATATTTGTGCATGTTCAGGTGTCTTTTTTTATGTAAGCTTTATATCTTTATGGCAACCAACTAGTTAGAAATAGTCAGATGTTTTTAAGTTATAAAAGATTATGATGCCTTGTTTTCCCCTTGGATTATCTATACTTTATTTGTTCCTTTCTAGGCATTATATTGTCTGTTGGATGTATTACCGATTCTCTCCAGTGACTATGAGAATGGGTTGTTGTTGTTAAGAAGAGTTTTTATTGCCAGCCATGACACCGAGGGTGATGTTCAAAAACTTGCGCAAAGGTAGGATTTTTATTTAAAATGGCATGAGGAGTTTTCAGTAAGTGGAAAAAAAACACAGAAATTAGAAATAATAGTTACAAAAAAAGTCTTATATTTATACTGTCACTAACTCACTAAATCATCAATTTAAATAAACATCCTTTTTTTATTTTTCGTCCACTGACTGGAGAGAGCCGAGAGTAACCAAAAAATAATAGTCAACTTGGTTGACAATAACTGGATTGGTCAGTAATATAAATACAACAGCTGTTAAAATTCAAACTTTTTTTGCAAATCCGAGCGTTTGAGCGTTTTAAAAATCAAAAGATTGACGAAAATCAGCAAATTCCATCTCACCAAAAAAATATATTTCCGTATATTTTAACAAATTTTGATATTTTACTCTTCCAGACTTCTAGATTCACTTGATGTATCAGAACCCCCGTCAGATCTGTGCACGGAACTTATAAGTGATGTGATTCACAATGAGGCGGTGGTGAGACAATGTGCTGCGGAAATGGTTGCCCAGGCAACCAGAATCCATCCCAATTATATAGCCAGTGTTCTACAGCTTCTGCTAGAGAAATATGAAGAGAAACTTTATGTAAGGGCCAGTAGAAATCTTGTCTTTGAATAAACATTAATTACCGTTTACTTCAGTATTATTTTGAACGTGGGAGAGTTGCAAGATGCATATACTCGCCGATGGTCGGGGGTCTCCTCTAGGTAATGAGGTCAGTTTCCTCCCCCACTAAACCTGGCAACGCCGCCATATATTTATGATCACTAAAACACACGGGCACAGGGAAAAAACATCAATCAATCAGAATGAATGAAATGAACGAATAACAACAAAAAGGGATTATACCAAATTGAAGGCCAATGATACCTTTTAATAAATTTTTGTTTAGAAAATTTGTTCTATCTCATGAAAGTTGATTATATATTGGTGCCCTTGAGCTGGGGGCATTGGGGCTTTGTTTTAGCGGGGTCTCCGTGGCTCAGTAGGTAGACCGTTGGACGCTCAGTCCGAACAGCCTTCCACCATTGGGTCGCGGGTTCAGATCCCACTCAGTCCAAAAAAAATAAGAATATTTTCTGACTTGGTTTTCACCCGAACGACCTATGTGGGATGGTTGCCAGTTACCACCGGAAGGCCGTGGGTTTCCTCTGGGCATAGAGCCCATTTTCCTCCCAGAATAAAACTGGCAACGTTGCCATGGAAGGGAAACAATCTTGAGCACGGCGTAAAACATCAAACAATCAATCAATTTGTTTTAACCATGTTTGCTTACCTAGCAAGGAGGAACATTAAGTACATGTATGTCAAATACATTAGCCTTCCTGACATTTTATAGTCTGTCAAGCCAAATGGAAAAATTTACATGTGGTTGTGGATTAATTGATTGATTGATTGATTGGTGTTTTACGCCAAGATTATTTCACTTATATGGCGGCGTTGGCAGTTTTATTTTGGGCGTAAACCGGGCTCTGTGCCCGGAAGAAACCCACAACCTTCCGCTGGTTACTGGCAACCATCCCTCATAGGTTGTTTGAGTGAAAACCCAGTCAGAAAATTTTCCAATTTTTTGGACTGAGTGGGATTCAAACGATGTGGAGGAGGGTGATCCTTTTGTTGGTTGGTACAGTACAACTTGCCAAGACCGATGTCTTTGCTGACTAAGAAATATTGTCGGTTTTGACATGTAGTCGGTTTATCAAGAAGAACAAAGTAAAACTGTTTTCATTGAAAAGAAAAAAAAACCTCAAAATCAAATACTGTGTTCTGATTGGACAGGTGCTGGTTTATCTATTAAAAGAGTGAAGGTTTTGGGACGGCTTTCAAATGTTCAGAATTAACAAAATGTTGGAGGGTAGATGTATCTGTTTAATTTTAGCATACTTTTGTCACGATATGACAAGCTGTTGAATGGGACATTTACACATTGACTGCCGACTACGAGATAACTCGAAAGTGCGAGGGCTCTCCCATTTGCCATTCAAGCTTGTTACGCGTATGGCCAATGTCTGTTTACTGTGCTATTTTTAGCCACACACAGAGTGGTTTCCCTTGATGCTTTGTAAGAAAACCCTGTACGAGATATGTCGTATATGGCAGTGAGATTTAAACCGTTACATTTAGTAGGCCAAGAAGTATAGTTATTCTAAAACATATCTATGTTAAGGTACAAGATAATTCAATCCAGCAGAATCCGGTGCGCATGCCATTGCGAGATATCTCGGCAGTCAACGTGTTAAGCATCAATCAATCAACGAACCTTATTTCGGCGTATAATTCATCTTGTTTTTTATTTTTCCGTTAGATGCCACCTCCTATTCTTGATCAGTTTGGACGTTTAGTAGAAGAGCAGCCCCCTGACATGTGGCCAGCTCGTAGTGGTGTTGCTCTTACCCTCGGTAAACTTTCCCCTCATCTACCCCAGGAAGAAATACAGGATTTGTTCGCGTTCTTCGTGTCAAAAGGTTTGGCGGATCGTAACGAGGAGGTTAGAACTAACATGAGAAATGCGGCTCTAGCTGTAATCAATGACCATGGAAAGGTATGTCTTTTTTGTAGATTACGGTAAGAATTCCGCTAATTCAAGGACGAGCAATGTGAAGATAACAAATTATTAGACTGCTTTCTGCCATGTTTGGTCTTAAACAACAACAATAGCGATTGCTCGATAGGATTATCGGTCGCTCCATGCAGGAGGTACATGTAAGACACCCAACGAAAAGTCTCAAACTTTTAGAGTGCTTTTCGTAATGTTTTGAGTACTTGAATTAACGGAATTCTTACCGTATCTCAAGAATAGAAAGAAATTCAAGGCAAAAAGCCAGTACAGGATAAACTGTTTTGCCTGATCCTTAAAAGGCTTGGTCCCTCTGCTTTAAAAATCTATCTGATATAAAATAGTTGCCTGCCACCAGCGAGTGGAAGAATGATCCAGTCGATCGACGTGGCGAGAACAAAAGTTTGTAAAGGCCGTGCAGAAGTCTCGCAATATCCAACTTGGATGCGGTGTGACGTTACTAATGTAATTTTGTCACCAAGCTTTTTCGTCAAATTTGTCCCTTTTTTTTTTTACTTTTGGCCTGGTGCCATGGCACTCGCCACTGAGTTAGGAGTCGAACTGGAGTTGGGGGTGAATCTTCAATCATTTTGTGTAATCCAATTCTAATTTTAATGTGTTCCTCATGAGAGGCTTGGAAAAATTAAAATACTTTTATCACATCATCCGTGATTTCAACCGTTATTTTTGTTTTTTGAAAAATAAGTCGGTTCTGATGTATAAATTTTTGTTTAACAGGAAAACGTAACTCTGCTATTGCCAATCTTTGAAGAGTTACTCGGATCCGCCCCTGATTCCGCCAGCATGGATGCAGTTAGACAAAGTGTGGTTATCTTGCTGGGGTCACTAGCGAAACATTTGGAACGTGACAACCCGAAGATTAAACCTATTGTTGCTAAGCTGATAGGAGCTCTCTCCACCCCTTCACAACAGGTAACCATGGGAATCTGCCTGCGTGAAAGTGCGAGTCTAAAGTGGCCCATACACGATCAATTATATTGTGGAATTTAATTGTCAATAGTCTGAATTGACAATCAAATTGACCGTGTATGGGCGATATTGATGACTTGTGCAATTGTATTGAGTGAATCAAACTCTGCTTGATATTTTATTGCGCAATTATATTGTGCAACCAGGCTTGTGCAATAAAATTGATTGTGTATGGGCCGCTTAATGCACCATCTCAGTTGAACTCTCCGCCAGCGGCGAAACATTCCAAACAGTTACCCAAACCCTGGATGTTTACTTTGTGTTGTTACAAATGTCTAAGCTTTTCGAACCATTGGACTGGAATGTGGCGCGGACGGATAATTCAATTTACTGCTGCAAAATATTGTTTTCCCTTCACATATCGATTTTGAAAAGAAAGTCACACTGGCACACAGACATAAAATAGAATGAACTTTTTATTAGAAAAGCTACGTAGAAAAGTTTCAATTATTGTCTTGAGTTAGAAACTCATCATTGGCCTATAAACAGCTGGTTCAAATCAATGTGATTATTGGTACCCAGAAATAGGCAAGAAATGGTACTCCGAGAAGAAGTTTGATTTGTAGTCTCTGCGCTTTCTTATATTCCACTTACATTGCCCTTACTTATATTGATTTACTTGTCTTATATTGTCTAATTATATTGTTTTAGGTACAGGAAGCAGTTGCTAACTGTTTACCGCCGCTGGTCCCGTCCATCAAAGACGAGGCCCCTCAATTGGTACAAAAACTCCTCCGCCTTCTCCTTGAGTCAGACACGTATGGGGAGCGCAAGGGTGCCGCCTATGGCCTAGCGGGTTTGGTTAAAGGGCTTGGTATTTTGGCCCTCAAACAACTCAGTATTATCGACACTCTGGCTGAGGCTGTCCAAAACAAGAAGAATCCCAGGCATAGAGAAGGTATCAAATGTTTTAATATCACGGCAATAACAGTAATCCACCAATGAGTTGTTTGCTCTAGTTCTATCCAAGAGGGAGGGGGAGGGGGGTCCATGACCCAGTTTGTCAAACACGCCAATCATACAAACACAAGCTTTCTATCAATGGTTACTAGCTGGAATCTTAACTCAATCACCCGACAAATCGGGTAAAATTTCGGCCTGGGTTTCAACCCGATTACACCAGCCCCGATAGCTCAGTTGGTAGAGTGTCCGCTTCAGGGCTGGGAGATCCAGGTTCAAGCCTGGGTCGAGTCAGACCAAAGACTTTAACAGTGGGAGCTTCTGCTGCTTCGCTTGGCTCTTAGCAATAGGAGTTAGAGCAGCGACTGGTTGGCCCGGTGTCAGCATACTGTGACTGGGTGAGGAGGCTTGCTGGGGGTCTTCGGCAAGTGGTCTCGGTGAGGCAGCACCTAAAAGAACAGTGGAAATCTGCCCTGCAACAAGGAGACAACGTCTTCATATGACTGAAATACTGTTAAGCAGGACGTAAAACTCAAATCACTCACTCGCTCACTCAACCCGATTACCCTTTTTGGAATGCTTATCAGACTAAGTATATAGCCTGGTCCCCCCCCCCCCCCCCCCCCCCCACATTTGATGATGGGTGATTATGAATTCAAATGGGAATTTCACTACAAAAAAATTTCCCTTTAAAGTTCAACACAGTTATCAATTTAACACTTATTGAGTTGTCTCAACAGTGGTACGTTTGATTCTGAGACGGACCTTTTTTAACCATAACCCGATCTCTTATTCTGAATTCATAAGAATCTCTGAATCTCATAAAAAAAAAAATGTATGAATGCAATTAACACTGCCGACTACGAGTTAACTTGAAAGTGCGGGGGGCTCGGGTCGGCAGTCAACGTGTTAAGCTGTCAATTTTGATACTAATTATTTGTTTTATTTTCTTTTGCTATTTGAAGGAGCTCTGTTTGCCTTTGAGATGTTATGTTCAATGTTAGGTAAGCTGTTTGAACCGTACGTAGTTCACATCGTCCGTCATCTACTGCTGTGTTTTGGCGACAGTAGCCAGTACGTCAGAGAGGTAAATACATCTTCTCACCTCACCTTAAAGTGGCATGAGCTGCCAAAATGTTGATATTTTGACGTTGAAACAGAATTTTGAAATTATTGGATATTTTTCTGAAGACGTATAAATCAGAAGCATTTTAGTGCTTATAGTCTTGAGAATAAAGTAGTGTTTTGAACTAACTATGGCTTAGAACGAATGAATGGTCGTCCCGGTTATTTAAATTTTGTTTACTTTTCGAACGCTATTTCAGTTTGTATAGGCTACATACTGTATAGATTTTCCTCATTCCAACGCCAATCATTTAGTTTTTCGATGGACTTTAAAGCCTCTTGCTGTTGTGACGATGAGAAATTATGAAAAAAGTGTGAATTTTGGCAGCTCATGCCACTTAAATTAAATTTTAGAATAGATATCAAATTTCTCTTGCATATATACTAGATCTATCCACAAATGAACACATCACCCACAAAACACAGGCCACCTGTACAATAAATAATCAGTTATAAACAAAAGTTTGCCAAAAAAGTTTTGTAAAGAGTTTTTAACAAAAGTTTGCCAAAAAAGTTTTGTAAAGAGTTTTTAACAAAAGTTAGCAACATATTTTCTGTAAATTGCAACAAAAGGAGAAAACTATATCTGTTTGATGTCCAGGCTAATTGTCGGACATTCTCATTTATAATTATTCAATTTGGTTTTGTTTTAGGCCGCAGATGATACAGCCCGTGCAGTCATGAGCAAGTTATCTGCCCATGGTGTCAAACTTGTGCTTCCGTCTCTATTGAAAGGTCTGGATGAAGATGCCTGGAGAACCAAATCAGGTGACACTTCTTTTATTATTATCGCCCTTTGTGGTACTGACGACAGGTACCCCCTTGTCGCCACAGGTTTGAATCCCATCCAGTCCAAAGTGGGCTTCTCACACGATCACCCTACATGTATGTGGAAGAGTTGCCAGGTACCCACCATGGAGGATTTTCTCTGGGTAAAGAGCCCAGTTTCTTACCCCATACCTGGCAACAGGGCCATATAAGTGAAATAATGTGCCACATAAGGCATCAATCAATCTTTTATTACCTTCGATGTATATTTTTAGCTATATTGGTTTCGCTGTGTAAACACACCTTTTCAGTAAGCATTGATTTTTTATTCTTGCCCTTTTCAACTATGGCTGAGACGATGACCTTCCTTCACACTGCGACCATATCCCTGCTTTCAAGTTAATATGCATGAAAGAGAAAAGTAAAATTTCACGGAAACACACTTATGATCTGGAGATCATTTTGATTTTTTTGTATTTCATTATTTATAAACAAAATAAAGAAAATTTCCCGTAATAGTGACAAGAAGTAACATAGCATGAACAGTGAACTGAGTAGGTCTACTGCTGCTAGGCAGGAGGGAGCTTAGGCTTCAGCTGAGCTCAGGCAGGAGAGCCTGAGAGACTGCTAGGGGTGAATGAGTTAATATGCCTCAAAGAAGGCTAAACCAATGTCTAATGTACACAAAATCAAATTTGTCTGTAGTTCCTTACTGGTGTTTTTCCTCCCTAAGGTTCGGTGGAGTTGTTGGGTGCCATGGCATATTGTGCTCCCAAACAGCTATCAGCCTGTCTGCCCAGTATAGTACCCAAACTGACGGAGGTTCTAACCGACTCCCATCAAAAGGTGCAGAAAGCCGGGGCACAAGCTCTCAAACAGATTGGCTCTGTCATAAGGAACCCAGAAATTCAAGGTTAGTCAAGGATTGAAGCTCTTCAATCATTTATGTATCCCAATGATCGTGGGTGGGGGCAGCTCGATTAGGCTCCAAGACTCTCACTGTCAAGGTGGCTCAGTAGGTAGAGCGTTGGACGCTCAATCCGAACAGCCTTCCACCAATGGGTCACTGGTTCGAATCCCACTCGGTCCCAAAAAATTAAAAAATTTTCTGACTGGGTTTTCACTCGACCAACTTATGTGGGATGGTTGCCAGTTACCAACGGAAGGTCGTGGGTTTCCTCCGGGCATAGAGCCCGGTTTCCTCCCACAATAAAACTGGCAACGCCACCATATAAGTGAAATAATCTTGAGCGCTGCGTAAAACACCAAACAATCAATCAATCTCACTGTTAACAGATGGACAGTTTCTGCTCATCTCCCAAAAATGGGAACTGCTATTGGATTGCTGATAAATTCTGAGAGAAGGTCTATGTGTTCCTGTGGACAAAGAAAATGGTTTCTCTCCAATAAACTGAGCAATGAAGTCATACATTTTAAATAAGCTTGATTTTGTCTTAATGTCCACGATTTTATTTCTGGTTCCTCTCCCAGTAAACATTACATTGTCATCATGTTAATATAGAATTAATCAAGATTAAGAAACGCTATATTTAATTTTGCAGCCATCACTCCAATCCTATTGGACGCCTTACAGGAACCCACAAAGAAGACCACAGTCTGTTTACAGACTCTTCTTGAAACTAAGTTCGTTCATTTTATTGACGCCCCATCTCTGGCCCTTATCATGCCTGTTGTACAGAGAGCGTTTCAAGATCGGTCCACAGAGACCAGGAAAATGGCTGCACAGATTATTGGAAATATGTACTCTCTGACAGATCAAAAGGTAGTGTTAATTATTCCCATTATGTGTGGCGTTGAGACTCTGGGCCTCGGTTTCTCAGTTGGCTGAGTGATAAACCCTCAGTCCGACACAGGCCTTCCATCGATGCGGCGCAGGGTTCTCATTCAGACCAAATAAAAATTGACCAATTTTTTGTGGATTTTCACTCGATTGCCGTTTATGGAAGAGTTGCCAGGTACTTGCCAAAGGTCTAGGCTTTCCTGCGAGTAATGCACCCAGTTTCCTCCTCCACTAAACCTGACAAAGCCACCATTTAAGTGAAATAATCTTGAGTGGGGTGTAAAACATCAGTCAATCAATCGATGCTTTACCAAGAATGAATTGATGTACTACCTTTATATTAACCAAGGCAACACACTCCACATAGAAAGTAAACTGAGCAAACATCAAACAAACAAGCAATTTATGATTTTGTAAAAATATGTGATTATTATTTCATTGTGTCATTTAAATATTGGGGTCTTTGTGGCTCAATTGACTTCTCCACCAGTGCCATGTCTTTCGACCAAACATTCCAAAACCCAGAGTTTGTGACGTTACAAATATCATGACGTCACAGAGCTAATTTGCGGAGCTTGTCTAACTTTTTTCAATGTTTCGATTGGACACGATGCTACTAGCGGAGAGGTCTGTTGACTAAAGCTTGGGACATTCACACTGACATAAGCCTGGCATCAATGGGTTTTGGGATAAAATGACACTCCGTTAAATAAATGGTGTTTTTTACGTGATTGCCCTTTGTTAATGGGTTACCAGCTATCACTGGAAAGTCAAGGTTTTTCAAACTGTCACAAAGCCCAGTTTCCTCCACCATGAAACTGGTTACCCCACCATAATCTTGTGTGTGTCATAAAACTTCAAGCAATCCACATAAAAAAGTAACATGAGGCAACAAACCAAAATTATTTCATGAATGTCTCAAAATATATTTTCATAACCTTGTGTCATTTCACTGCTGATTGTCCACTGTCTTGTAGGACTTGTCTCCTTACCTGCCTGCTGTGATACCAGGGCTAAAACAATCATTATTAGACCCTGTGCCCGAGGTTAGGAGTGTCTCCTCCAGGGCTTTAGGGGCCATGGTTAAGGGCATGGGAGAGGCCAGTTTTGATGACTTATTGCCCTGGCTCATGAAGATGTTGACATCAGAATCAAGTTCAGTAGATAGATCTGGGGCTGCACAAGGTAAATACTCAACTAGAGAGTTCACTTTGCCTAATTCATAGAAAAGACTCCTCATACTGTATGTAATATAGAAAACCTCAAAAAATATTTTGCACAGTTTTAAAAACTTATTTTTTTAACTTCTTAAGCATAGAGAGAAGGACCAGACGGTGTTATACCTGGGAGAGGGGGGGGGGGCTTCGTAACCCAGTTGGCAGTCTCCCACGTCAACAAGAAAGAGCCTTCACCATAAATAAATCCAAATATAATTTTTTTTTTTTTTAATATGATCTCACTTTATCCGCCTGTGTAGAAATGACGACTCTTTCCCAATGTCTTACAAAAATGATCACCAGTCTGTCATAATTATTCATTAAAATGTCCTTTAAAAGTAAAGCCCCCTTTTGGATATGTTTATTTCATTGTTTACTCAGTCAATTTGGCCCGGCCAAAGGTCTGTACATTTGATGCAGGTGTGATTGACATTGTGACAGCTGTAATACGACCAATGAAAATTCACCTAAGCCAGAACTCTCTTCTCTCATCCCTAATATGGTTAATTTATCATGTGACCAGGAAATCAAACAATCTCATTGCTCAATTGGCTCTAGGTATGTGATAAATTGATTCTATTTGCTAACATTGTGTAGGTTTGAGTGAAGTGATTGGTGGCATGGGTTTGGAGAAACTGACAAAACTGATGCCGGACATTATCCAGACAGCAGAGAGAGTGGACATTGCCCCGCATGTACGCGATGGTTATATCATGATGTATATCTTCCTACCATCTGTCTTCAGTAGTGACTTTGTACCCTACGTCGGACCAATCCTACCCTCTATTTTGCTTGTAAGTGTCTAAATTCACCTTTATGCAGCGGGATTTAGAAAGGTTCACTCACTCACAAAAAACTTTTAATTAGAATTTTAATCTGACTTTTAAGGGTGGTAGTGTCAGTAAATAGAGAATCCTTAAAGAGCCTTCATCCAATGGGTAGCAGGTTCAGATTCCACTCCCCCTGATAAAGTTTTATGAATTATTGAAGCTTAAAGTGGCATGAGCTGCCAAAATTCGGACTATTTTCATAGATTCTGATCGTCACGACAGTAAGAGGCCATTGAAGGTCATCAAAAAACTTAATGATTGGCTTTGAAAAGGGGAAAAAGACCATACAGTATGTGGCCTATATTAACCGAAATAGTGTTCGAAAAGTAAACAAAATTTAAGCCTAAGTTAGTTAAACACAATGCTTTATCGTACATTCTCTAGACTAGAATCCCTAAAAACAGGTCAGCGAATCATCACAGATACATTTGAACTTATCGTATTTTGTAGGCATTAGCTGATGAGTCGGAGTTTGTGCGAGACACCGCCCTTAAGGCAGGTCAGCGAATCATCAGCCTGTACTCAGACACGGCCATTGAACTCCTGTTACCAGAGCTAGAGAGAGGCTTGTTTGATGACAACTGGAGAATTCGCTACAGCTCTGTTCAACTTCTCGGTGATCTTCTCTACAAAGTATCGGGTAAGGAAAATAAGTTGTAACAGTGATTGAAATACCTTCTATTAGGGTGTAAAACACCACTTTATCAATCAACCAATCTTTTTTTTTCTTTTGTGGGGAGGAGGAGGTGGGGGGGGGGGGGGGGGTGGGAGGAGGAGGTGGGTGGCGTGGTGGGGGATGGAAGGGGCTTCTGTCGAGAATCTCACTCAGACCGACGAAAATTGAAAAATTTCTGAGTGGATCTTTTAATCCATTGCCCCTGAGGGAGAGTCGCCAGGTCAGGGATTTCCTCCGAGGGAAGAGCTCGGTTTCCTCCCCTAATAAACCTGTTAATGCCACCATGAGTGAAATAGTCTTGAGTGCTGGGTAAAACATCAATCAATCATTCTATCAATCAATTTGGGCATAAAGAAATTCTTACTTTCATGACCCTTTTTATTTGATCCACCAGTCTGGAAAGGTTGCGAAGTATTACTTGAACTTTGAAGTTACCTGAAGCCTCTAAACCTGACAACACTGTCAAATATAATGACGTTTTCTTTAATATTTGTGGTATAAACTATCAATCAATCAATCATTTGATACATGCATGTACAGGGGACTCCGGAGAATGATCAATCAACTCACGATCATTCTGTATCATTGGTGCGGAGCTCACTCAATCTATGAATTATGTCAATCAGTGAGTGGCCATCCTGGGGGACCCCTCCTAAAATAATATTTTAATACATAGCATTCTATTGGTTATTTAAATGATAATACAACCAATCAAATAGTTGATAGTATTATATTCTTCTCATTAGGTGTTTCTGGCAAGATGACCACAGAAAGTGCTAATGAAGATGATAACTTTGGCACAGAAAGCTCACAAAAGGTTAGATGTATGCTTGTCATTTGCCTCTCGGCTTCTGGTAAAAGCCATATGATATCAAACGCATTGTAGTTATTAGTAAGGTGAAAATCTGGTAAATTGTGCTAGTTCCAATGTCGATAGGGGGCCTCCGTGGCTCAGTAGGTAAAATCCGAACAGCCTTCCACCAATGGGTCGCGGGTTCAAATCCCACTCAGTCCAAAAAATTGAAAAATTTTCTGACTGGGTTTTCACTGGAACGACCTATGTGGGATAGTTGCCAATTACCACCGGAAGGTCGTGGGTTTCCTCCTGGCCTAGAGCCCGGTTTCCTCTCACAATAAAACTGGCAACGCCGCCATATAAGTGAAATAATCTTGAGCGCGGCTTAAAACACCAAACAATCAATCATTTGCCTCTCACCTTCTGGTAAAAGCCATTCGATATCAATGGCCTTGTAGTTCTTAGTAAGGTGAAAATCTAGTAAATTGTGCTAGTTCCAATGTTGATAACTGATAACACTAAACAGTATAACAATAAAGTGCTAACTTTTATATCGCTAGTTCTATTTTGTGTAATGACATACAATGAATCAACACAGCTTCTTACTCAGGACTGCACGAATATTTCTCATCTTAACATCAATCATTTGAAATTTCTTGGTGTTTTATGTTACTCATTGTACATTTAAACAACTATCAGATTGGTCCCAGTAGTACTTTATCTTTGACCATCAATCATGTCTTTTTCTTTTAAAAGGCTATTATGCGTGCACTTGGACACGAGACAAGCAATCGGGTCCTGGCTGGTCTGTATATGGGTCGTTCTGACACGGCTCTCATGGTACGTCAGTCAGCTCTTCACGTTTGGAAGATCATCGTGAGCAACACACCGAGGACACTACGGGAAATCCTCGGCACTCTGTTCCAGTTACTCCTCGGCTGTCTGGCCAGTAATAGCTATGACAAAAGACAGGTAATGGGGATTCTGTAAGAATTGTACTTTTTGTTTTCTTTAAAGTGGCATAACCTGCCAAAATGTTGATATTTTTAAGTTAAAACAGAATGTTGAAATTACTAGCTATTTTTCTCATATGCTTGAAAACGATGTCCGAATAGACATTGAAACGTTGCGCCTAAATATAACAGAAGTTGTAAATCCAGAAAGAGTTTGTTTAATGTTATATTTTTCTCAAGACATATAATTTAGAAGCTTTTTAGTGCTTTAAGTCTCGAGAATGAACGATAAAGTATTGTTTTAAACTAACTTTGGCTTAGAATGAATGAATGGTCGTCCCGGTTATTTAAATTTTGTTTACTTTTCTGACACTTTTTCTGTTCTTATAGGCCTTAATTTATGGATTTCCCTCATTCCAACGCCAATCATTTAGTTTTCCGATGGCCTTCAAAGCCTCTTACTGTCGTGACGATCAGAAATTATGTAAAAAAGTGTGAATTTTGACAGCTCATGCCACTTTAATATCATATGATTCTTCATTCTAATGTTTTTTTTTATGTCTGAATTACTCTGTAAATATTATGTGTAATACAATGCTCATTTTATAAAGGTCGTCTTTAGTTTGACCCGATATATCTGAACTTATAATTTTACCAGTCATACATGTAGCTATAGCCTGTCAAAGAGAAACAGGCAGAAAAAAGCTCTTTCTATGTTTTAATTACTCAGATTTATATCCAGTTTCTAGGATCGGTATCAAACTATTGAGAATAAAGCAGAATATAAAATTGATTTCAGCTTTGAGCAGCAGAGTGTGCAAAGTCATTGCTTTGACATTTTACATTCTGCTATTTAAAGCTGTGAACATAATCACATTGTAATTGTAATCAATGATGTTGTACATTCTGCGGTACTTTTTCTGAAAGCAAATTTGCCATATTAAAAAAAAATCTTCGTTAGCGATAAGTAACCAATTTTGTCGACGCTTTTATTTATTGTCCGTCAAAAATAGCTTAATTGTTGACGTTAACATGCTGAATAGGACATTTTTTTTCTTAACTCTCCTAGGTTGCTGGTCGTACCCTTGGTGATTTGGTTAAGAAGCTTGGAGAGCGTGTGTTACCTGAAATTATCCCCATCCTGGAGAGAGGCTTAGATTCTGATGAGAAAGATCAAAGACAAGGTGTGTGTATTGGCCTCAGTGAGATCATGGCTTCTACCAACAAGGAACATGTAAGTGGGAGATTGCAATATTTATTTGGAAAGTTTATTTCAACTGATTGAACTTCGTAATAAACCTTCAATAAATTTATTCTTAGATCAATAATAATAATAATAATAATCCTTTATTTCAGACTGAAGGGTCCATAGAAAAAAAAAACATACAGTTCATAATATTTGTGTAGGCTTTGAAATTAGTAGTATGATCTGCCAACATGTCGATATGTTTTTGTTAAATCAAAACTTATATTGTCGGCTATTTTTCTCTCAGACTGCAAATTAGAAGCATTTTAGTGATACGAGTTATGATAACGTCATGATTAGGTTTTTAGAGGAAAATTTTGCTCACCTTGATTATATATTTTTTTTTGACCGTGGTTGCTCAGTCTTTTGAGCTAGAGTCTCAAGGTTTGACGCGCTTCTTTTATCAATGGGATGACAGACGTCCTTACCTATCAACGGTTTAATATAAGCGAAACAATGCTGAATGTGGCGTAAAACATCAATCTATCAGTGGATTTTGCTGAATGTCAACATCATTACCATTGTGGGATATCACTATGTTCGTTTTAGGACTCGATTTTAATTGTTGACTATCCAAAGTTAACTGAAATACCACAGAAAGTGTTCCAGCCCCATCCCCCATACACGAACATTGACCCCCCTCTCTCTCCCCCCCCCCCCCCCCCCCCCCCCCACACACACACACGCATACACATTGACCCAAACAGATGCTCTATATTTCTTTAATATTGACTTACTTACAGGTGACTGTGTTTGCTGATAGTTTGATTCCGTCTGTCCAGAGAGCTCTATGCGATCCTTTACCAGAAGTTCGTGAAGCCGCAGCTCGTACGTTTGATAATCTCCATAGCAACATAGGTCAAAGGGCGATTGACGATATTTTACCACAACTTTTGGATAAATTGGTAAGCTTTATTTTCAATGTATCAATCTGCTAATGTCAACAATAGTCTGTTTTCTTGCAATTTTTTTTTTCTTTTTCGTTAACTGCTGGTAAATGGCTAGTAATGTTGACTTCGGTAAAAAAAAAACATTCTGTCCGTATTGACTTTCCGATCTTATCATTTTTATAGATAAAATTACTTTCAAGGCCAAAGCTACTTAACAATATTATAAGTTGAATTCTGTGTGAGTTTTTGAGGACCTGGGGCCGGGATTATAAAACCTTGCCGTACTCAATTCAGACTCCATGCTCAACCCTCCTTGATGAGGAATGGTTGCCAGTTACCAACGGAAGGTCATGGGTTTCCTCCAGGCATAGAGTCCGGTTTCCTCCCACAATAAAACTGGCAACGCCGCCATATAAGTGAAATAATCTTGAGCGCGGCGTAAAACACCAAACAATCAACCTTCCTTGAGCATACTTCCAGTACTATGGATCAAAGATTGAGAGTTTAAAACATTCTGAGAACGTTCTTAACTGAGTATACAAACAAAGGCAATCTCAGCCTGGTTGAGCAAATATTATGCTGTTCATTTCTTGGTTTTCTCTGTATTTATTCAGGGTGAAGGTGAAGAAGCTGAACATGCTTTAGATGGTCTGAAACAGGTGATGTCGGTGAAGAGTAGGGTCGTTCTACCTTATCTCGTACCACAGGTAAGTTAATTAATAACACCCAGTAGATTAGGGTTAGGAGGGTCGTTCTACCTTATCTCGTACCACAGGTAAGTTAATTAATAACACCCAGTAGATTAGGGTTAGGAGGGTCTTTCTACCTTATCTCGTACCACAGGTAAGTTAATTAATAACACCCAGTAGATTAGGGTTAGGAGGGTCGTTCTACCTTATCTCGTACCACAGGTAAGTTAATTAATAACACCCAGTAGATTAGGGTTAGGAGGGTTGTTCTACCGTATCTCGTACCACAGGTAAGTTAATTAATAACACCCAGTAGATTAGGGTTAGGAGGGTCGTTCTACCGTATCTCGTACCACAGGTAAGTTAATTAATAACACCTGGTAGATTAGGGTTAGGAGGGTCGTTCTACCTTATCTCGTACCACAGGTAAGTTAATTAATAACACCCAGTAGATTAGGGTTAGGAGGGTCTTTCTACCTTATCTCGTACCACAGGTAAGTTAATTAATAACACCCAGTAGATTAGGGTTAGGAGGGTCGTTCTACCTTATCTCGTACCACAGGTAAGTTAATTAATAACACCTGGTAGATTAGGGTTAGGAGGGTCGTTCTACCTTATCTTGTACCACAGGTAAGTTAATTAATAACACCCAGTAGATTAGGGTTAGGAGGGTCGTTCTACCTTATCTCGTACCCCAGGTAAGTTAATTAATAACACCCAGTAGATTAGGGTTAGGAGGGTCGTTCTACCTTATCTCGTACCACAGGTAAGTTAATTAATAACACCCAGTTGATTAGGGTTAGGAGGGTTGTTCTACCTTATCTCGTACCCCAGGTAAATTAATTAATAACACCCAGTAGATTAGGGTTAGGAGGTTTGTTCTACCTTATCTCTTACCACAGGTAAGTTAATTAATAACACCCAGTAGATTAGGGTTAGGAGGTTTGTTCTACCGTATCTCGTACCACAGGTAAGTTAATTAATAACACCCAGTAGATTAGGGTTAGGAGGGTTGTTCTACCGTATCTCGTACCCCAGGTAAATTAATTAATAACACCCAGTAGATTAGGGTTAGGAGGTTTGTTCTACCTTATCTCTTACCACAGGTAAGTTAATTAATAACACCCAGTAGATTAGGGTTAGGAGGTTTGTTCTACCGTATCTCGTACCCCAGGTAAGTTAATTAATAACACCCAGTTGAGGAGGGTTAGGAGGGTCGTTCTACCTTATCTCGTACCTCAGGTAAGTTAATTAATAACACCCAGTAGATTAGGGTTAGGAGGGTTGTTCTACCGTATCTCGTACCTCAGGTAAGTTAATTAATAACACCCAGTAGATTAGGGTTAGGAGGGTCGTTCTACCTTATCTCGTACCACAGGTAAGTTAATTAATAACACCCAGTAGATTAGGGTTAGGAGGGTTCTACCTTATCTCGTACCACAGGTAAGTTAATTAATAACACCCAGTAGATTAGGGTTAGGAGGGTTGTTCTACCGTATCTCGTACCACAGGTAAGTTAATTAATAACACCCAGTAGAGTAGGGTTAGGAGGGTTGTTCTACCGTATCTAGTACCACAGGTAAGTTAATTAATAACACCCAGTAGATTAGGGTCAGGAGGGTTGTTCTACCTTATCTCGTACCACAGGTAAGTTAATTAATAACACCCAGTAGATTAGGGTTAGGAGGTTGGTTCTACCTTATCTCGTACCACAGGTAAGTTAATTAATAACACCCAGTAGATTAGGGTTAGGAGGTTGGTTCTACCTTATCTCATACCACAGGTAAGTTAATTAATAACACCCAGTAGATTAGGGTTAGGAGGTTGGTTCTACCTTATCTCATACCACAGGTAAGTTAATTAATAACACCCAGTAGATTAGGGTTAGGAGGGTTGTTCTACCGTATCTTGTACCACAGATTAGTCAATTAACTAACAAGCTCAGAGTTTTATTCACAAATTACCTCTGCTCATATTTCTTCATAGAATAGGACCATTGTGAAATATTGAAATTTAAGTTGCCTTGTGATTTTTTTTTTTTGTTCAGTTGGTGGAACCACCTGTGAACACCAGAGCTCTGGCGTTGCTCTCAGGTGTGGCTGGCGATTCTTTGTCTCGTCACCTGACCAAGATTTTACCTGCCCTGTTGATCGCTCTTGGAGATAAAGCAGGAACACCTGAGGAAGCACAGGTAAAAGAACGCTGCCAGATTTGTTAAAACTATTTCCTTTTATTTATTGAAAAACTCTTCAATGTTGAAATAACTTTTACTGAGTATGTACATATGTCCATACCTGTTTAAACTCCACACTTAATGATATATCAAATACATTTTAAGAAATTTTTTAGCAACAGTGTCTCAAAATAGTATTTTACTATAACTGAGAATCGCTCTGACTTGTCTATCTTTGTCCACCATTTATATTGAGAAACTACTCACTTGAGTTTTGATTGGCTGTTCCTCGTTTGATCTCGTGATTGCTTTCTATTATGATCCATTGATCAATCAATTGAGAGATATTTTGCGTGGCCCTTGAAATTATTTCCTTGTTTCATAGGCTTAGTCAATGATAAAACTAAGCAACCATATCTTGGAGCGGGCAACCAGTCTTGCCATTCAGCTTGCCCTGATGGCAACCACCCTAAAAGTTAAGTTCCAACACTGCTCTCATAGGCTTAGTCAATGATAAAACTAGAGCAGTGTTGGAACTTAACTTTTAGGGTGGTTGCCATCAGGGCAAGCTGAAGGGCAAAACTGGTTGCCCGCTCCAAGATATGGTTGCCCCTTTATCATAAATGTTTTCAAGCAAATGAAAAGTGACTTTGTTGAGACAGAATAATGGTAGTCATTGTTTGTTTGGACCAACCGAAGGCCCTGTTACTTCATTTCTTGCAGCACTTTTCAGGTCTTTCTTGCCTGCCGTCCGAATCACATTCAAAATTAGGGCAAGTGGGAGATAGGAGACACTGAAGAGATTGAATGGTAAAATATAACATTGCTTCCTTAGTTAGGTTTACAGTTTATTTAAATCCATTATACTTTTTGTAGGAGTTGCAGTATTGCCAGACCGTTGTGTTATCTGTGACTGATGATATGGGAATACGCTCAGTGTTAGAAGATCTCCTAAGTGCTGCGACAAGCACGCCATCCAATGAGAAATGTTACGCTGCTGTTACGATTCTTCACGCGTTCTGCAAGCAAACCAAGGCAGACTACTCCGACTATGTTCCCACTTTGTTCCGCGGACTCATTGCTCTCTTCAACAAAACGGATAAAAAAATTCTAGTGGCTAGCTGGAATTGTCTGGATGCTGTTACTAAGGTGGGTGGAGCTAGTTGCTATGGTAACAATTTACTGTAAATCTGTGTGGTGTTACATGAAGGACTTTTCCTGTGATGAACTTCTATCATCTCTGACATTTTCCCTAATTCTTGTAACCTTGAAAATCATTGCATCAAAACCTCACGACAATGCACCATTTAACATTGTTCCGCACGCCGAATGACGCATCAAAATTGGACTTATCCATTCTAGTGTAGAGAAATTTTACAATTGACTTCAATGTAGAAACCTATTTACCTTTAGGAAATTTAAACAATGAAGCGCACACTTAAGGCAACGTCATCATAAAATCAGCAACTCAAAGTGACGTCACAATCACAGGAGAAAAAGTTTGCAGTAGGGGTAACATCGTCACATCATAGCAGAGTTCTCTTGGCTCATCCAACAGCCTTTCACCCATAGTAGCTGTCAAATCCAAGTGTAAACCCATGTGCAGACGCAACATTCAAACCCTGACTGGACTGTTCATTAACTACATTTTAATTAAAAATGAAATGTTTGAAGATTGTTTTACTGCAGCTGACAATTAAGATTGATTGATTCACGCCACACTCAAGTAAGAATTAAACAAGAATACTGCAGACTACGTTTTTTGTACCTCTGCAAACTGAAACACAAAATGTCTTGGGGTTGTTATTTTTGGCAATAAAATATCCTCAACAATTCAAACATTCTATGGTTGACTTTTTTTTTTAGAAATTGGACACGTCTGAGATGCTTCAGCAGATTGTACATGTTCGCCAGGCCGTGAAATTTGCTACATCAGATAACCCTAATAGAGAACTGCCTGGTTTCTGTTTACCAAAGGTGAGTAACTAAATGTAGCCTGTGGTTATGTATACATGTGATACCTCTATGACTTGGTGGGTAGAAATTTTGGCGCTCAATTATTCCCACTTATTATACCCACTTAATCACTTTAAGGATCCTTCGTAAAAAAAAACATTGATCGAAACTGGAGTCATGATCGACCAATGGAGAGAGTCTAGGATTCTCAAGTAGTTCCAATCCCAATCAATCCAGAAAAAAAATTATTATTTAGGCAGACAAGATCACTGTCAGGTACCAACAAACCTCTTTTCCTTTGATGATTGGCTGCTGCTTACATGTTTAACTGTGTCTGATTCTACTGTTTTCAATGAAATGCCACCAATGGTTCGCGGGTTCGAATCCCACTCAGTCCAAAAAAAAATTGGAAAATTTTCTGACTGGGTTTTCACTCGAACGACCTAAGTGGGATGGTTACCAGTTTTCAATGAAAGGCATGAAATTCAATGCATGTATAAAAACTTTTGTTTTCCTTTGCCTAGGGTTTGACGCCACTTTTACCAATTTTCCGAGAAGGCATTCTCAACGGATCTCCTGAGATGAAAGAATCGGCTGCCATTGGTTTAGGAGAATTGATTCAGTTGACTAGTGCAGATGCACTTAAGCCGTCCGTTATCAACATAACTGGCCCGCTTATCCGTATCCTTGGAGACAGGTTCACCCACCATGTTAAAGTTGCCCTTCTGGAAACACTCACTTTACTCTTAGCAAAGGTAAGCACAATCAAACTGATAGTACCAGGAGGGTTTCGGCATGGCGAACGGAAAATATTCTGCAATGACAAGTATTGGCGGCCTGTCATGGATAGGGCTATAAAGGCTTCATAAAAAGGCTATCACTTCAAACTAAGATCCCATTTCATACCCAGCTATGCAAGTATTGCCAAGTATGCGTAAATTCAGACTCCATTCATGTAGAATATTTGTCAAGTTTTTTTTTTGAATTTTAGTAAATTTGGTACCTGGTGATTGATATGAGTGGTCAGTGAAAAAATATCTGAAGATCAAAAATAATTTTGCCCATAGACATGCTGATCTGCTGGATTGATGTCCAAAGCAAACAATTATTAACGTTTTATTGTGTTGGGTTTTGCCAGGTTGGTGTGATGTTAAAACCATTCTTACCCCAGCTACAGACTACGTTTGTGAAAGCATTAAATGACCCCAATAGAGCAGTCCGACTGAAAGCCGCAGCAGCTTTGGGGAAACTGATCGTAATCCATGTCAGAGTTGACCCACTTTTCACGGAGATCATCAACAATGTCAAGACGGGAGACGGAAAGACGGCAGAAGATTCTGGGTCTCGGTAAGACCATCTTTTACTATGGTCAGGGCCTCCGTGGCTCAGTAGGTAGAGCGTTGGACGCTCAATCCGAACAGCCTTCTACCAATGGGCCGCGGGTTCGAATCCCACTCAGTCCAAAAATTGGAAAATTTTCTGACTGGATTTTCACTCGAACGACCTATGTGGCATAGAGCCCGGTTTCCTCCCACAATAAAACTGGCAACGCCGCCATATAAATGAAATAATCTTGAGCGCGGCGTAAAGCACCAAACAATCAATTTACTTCGATCATTCACATAAGGTTATTTTAAAACCCAAAACTCTCAACGTCTTTGATTCTATTGATGGGTAGATCCAATCCCTCTCCATTGGGCTTTCATTCAATCGCTCTTTGTATCAGAGCTCTCTTTTCATCATATAAATGTAATAATCTTGATTGTGGCCGACCAATGCCATCTTTTGTCCCCAGTTTTCCTTTCTTTTTTGTATCTAAAACTGACTTTCTCTCACAACAAAACCTTTACGAGAAAAGATACACACATACAAACACAAAAAGTCATTTATTTGACCATAAAGTCTCTAGGTGACACCATCATATACGTGTAATAATCTTGATTGTGGCATAAAACATCAAGTGTTCGATCAATTGCATGTTTTTTTTATTTTTTTAATTTGTATTTAGAAACCAGCTTTCTCTTACAAAAAAAACCTTTATAAGAAAAAATACACCTACACATAAACCAAAAAAACACAATATTTTTATGTTTTCAGAGAGACCTTACTTCAAGCCTTACGAGGCTGCATCACAGGGGCAGGTAACAAGATGTCCGACACCATACGTAAACAAGTTGAGTCGTTATTAATTTCCATGCTGTCTAATGAAGGGGATGTCATTCGTATGGCTGTCGGAGGCTGTATTGGAGCCCTGTGTCAATCGCTACCCGATGAAGAACTATCACAGTTACTCATACAGCATCTCTTAGGTAAATATATAATGACTTGTTTATTCCAACACCTTTTGGGCAAAGAAAAATATGTCCTTTTACAGAAGTCAAGGGAGTCAATTGACTTTGAATAGAAAGCCGTAGATCTTCGTATAAAAATGTACCCTGAACGTGTAATTAGTGAGGAATCAATCCTTTGTACTTCTGTTAGTGTGATGGACATTTTGTGTGATTGTAAACAGATATCATACAAGGGTCAATGATACTGGTTTAACTAAGTAACAAATTCATCTTCTAGTTTAACTCTGAATTGATGAATGAAACTGAACAAACTTCTTTGATAAATTGTCTACATAAAGCATTACGCTAGCTTCACTGTATAATGAATTAAGGGTGTATTAAATACACTTTCTCCATTTTCACTCAGTTAGCAGAGCGATGCATTTGCTAACCTGGCAAGGGGTACATTAAAAGTTAGCCTTCTTGTCCTTCGATTATCTATGGAGCCAAATTTTGCTGGGGTGGGTAATCTTTGTTCGGCTGGTACTTTTGTTGCCTTATGACCTTTACTGTTAAGCGCAACGGTCACGTTAAATCCCAATCAATCAAACTTAACTTTCGTCCTGTTATGACATTGGCTGTTAAGTACGATGTTAAGTCCTGACCAATCAAAAATATTTGTTCTATCAATGTTTTGAAATCATACTCAATCCAAAAGACAAAAGTTGGTTTTTCACTCAATTTCCCTATTTGGAACAGTTGCCAGGTACCCTTTGGAGGTCAGGGATTTCCTTCGGGAGCCTGGTTTTCTCGCCCACTAAACCTGGCGACATTGTCATATAAGTCTTGTGTGGGTAAAAACATCAATCAAAACCATCCTCCCTACGAAAGGACATTTTTTAAATGTAATTGAAATACGTAAATATTGTTTTTCAGATACAGATCCTAGTCTTGATTGGACGTTGCGCCATGGAAGAAGTGTTGCTCTTTTTGTTGCACTGAAAGAATCCCCAGAAAGAATACTAGAGAATCAATCAGAGGAAGCTGTACAGAAAACCATTCTTCAGAATATTCAGTCAGATAAAGTATGTACCCTAATCTAAATAACGGCATGCTAAAAACTAATTTTTGTACAAAAACAATGGTTTTAAATTTAAATGTATTAAAAATTTTATCTTCTTGGCCCACATAAAATGCTTCATGTTGTTGTTGTTTTGTTCCAGATCCCAATATGTTTAAGCGGACTGCGAGCTGCAGGATACGTACTGAGATATCAACTTGACTCTTCTCTCCCGGTCTCTCCACAGCTATCAGTGGCTATTGCAAAGGTAGGCCGCTGTTCTCAAATGGATGAATAGATTTTTGTTATAATTTACTATGTGGGCTCTCTTGCAATTCTGCGTAAAAGCTGCACGAAGTATTTACATGGTCGTGGTAATTGAACCTTGTGTACCTCGTTTAATAATTACCATTATTACTCTTTAAAGTGGCATAGGCTGCCAAAATTCACACTTTTTTTATAATTTCTGATTGTCAAGTCAGTGAGAGGCTTTGAAGGCCATCCAAAAACTACATGATTGGCGTTGGAATGAGGAAAATCCATACAGTATGTGGCCTGTACGAATGGAAAACGTGTTCGAAAAGTAAACAAAATTTAAATAACCGGGACGACTATTCATTCATACTGAACCAAAGTTAGTTCAAAACAATGCTTTATCGTACGTTCTAGAGACTAGAAGGCAGCACTAAAAAGCTTCTGAATTATACGTCTTGAGAAAAATCGACAATAATTTCAACATTCTGTTTCAACGTCAAAATATCAACATTTTGGCAGCTCATGCCACTTTAGGATCAATGATCTAAAGTAACTAATTATGTCATAATTTTGTTATGAATTATTTCCAGTCCATGAAACATGATTCAAATGAAGTGAAACAGTTAGCATCCAAGTTAGTCAACTTTCTGGCGATGTCACCGAACTCCCTGTCAGCCACTCAAGTTAAAGGTTTTATTCCTATGTTATTGAATGGAAGTAAAGAGAAAAATACGACGGTCCGTGTGGGAAGCGAGCTGGCCCTTGTTACACTTCTGAAACTTAGAGACGATGATACGTTTTATGAGGTAAGTTTGGAGGGGATTTTGCATTTGCTTTAAAGCGGCATGAGCTGCCAAAATCACACTTTTTGATAATTTCTGATCAGCTCGACAGTAAGAGGCTTTGGAGGCCATCGAAAAACTAAACGATTGGCGTTGGAATGAGGAAAATCTTTACAGTATGTGGCCTGTACGAACCGAAATAGTGTACGAAAAGTAAACAGAATTTAAATAACCAAGACGGCCATCTATTGTTCATTTTCGAGACTAGAAGCGCTAAAAAGCATCTGAATTATACGTCTTGAGAAAAATAACCGATAATTTCAACATTCTGTTTTTACGTCAAAATATCAACATTTTGGCAGCTCATGCCACTTTTAACAACTGTTAATAACTTAAAACTTGGCAGCTGCACGGAATCCTAATACTTATAATGATAATAAGGAATGACCCTGTGTAGAGGAGTTGCCAGGTTGGGGTTTTCCTCTAGGAAAATAGTTCGGTTTCCTACCACTAAACTTTGGCAACACCACCATATAATTGAATCCTTAAATAATTGTGAGTGACGTAAATTATCATTCAACCTGTATCTCGCTTCTTCCGTGGCTGACAAGGAAGAGCTTTTTGGAAACCAATTGACCGAGTTTTTTCCTATGTGGTATTATTGGCAGGTACCAACGAATTGGTGAAAAATAAATTGAGTTTCTTCACATCAACATTTTAGACAAATTTGTTCACTGCTAGTTCATACTTTACATACGTTACTTAGTGGTGAACAAAATTAGTGTTGATCGCCCCAAAACGGAGAGGAGACATGATATTGCCCTGCGTCCTTCCGTCTGTCTGTCTGTATTTCCCACATTGCATGGACACCAGTTTTTACCTGAACCAGTTCAAACTTGGCCAATAGCTTCATGCCAATGGGATTGATTTTGACTCACCTGCGTAATTAATTAAGAGCTTAATTTGCTTATTAAGATCGTTAAATCTTGAAATGCTCCTTCGCATCTTGTTGACACGATATCTTGAACAGTTTTTATCTGATCTGACACGGTCAAACTGGCACAATAGCTTCATACTGTGGAGAATATTCGTATCCCACTTTGTCCAAAAAAATTTGAAAATTTTCTGACTGGGTTTTCACTCGAACGACCTATGTGGGATGGTTGCCAGCTACCAACGGAAGGTCGTGGGTTTCCTCCGGGCATAGAGCCCGGTTTCCTCCCACAATAAAACTGGCAACACCACCATATAAGTGAAATAATCTTGAGCGTGGCGTAAAACACCAAACAACCAACCAACCAACTGTGGAGAATACGTACGGGATTGATTTTTAACCATCTATGTAATTAGTAATGAGCTTAATTAGCTAATTAATGTCGTTAATTCTTGAAAAGCCTGTTCAGCATCTTGTGAACATGATATCTTGAACAGTTTTGATCCGATCAAGTTCAAACTTGGAAGATAGTTTCATATACATGTACAATGGTGAGGAGGGATAGGATTGATTTGTGACCAGCATCTTTTTTTTGTTTTTAACTCTCACATCTTCATGGCAGGGACCTGTCAGGGGCTCGTTTTACAAAGCAGTCGCATCGCAATCGAAGCGTAGTTGCCAATGAATACCATAGTGAAGAGATACGGAGTCATGGCAACTGCGATTGATCACACTTTGCGACACCTTCGTGAAACGGCCCCCTGGTCTGTAACAGGATTGTGAATAAAACTAGACTTAATGGTGAAAGCAGACGTCCCATTGTTTTGACTCTTGACGATTTCTTACAACTTCTTCTATAACATGTTGATTTCTGTTTATTACAGGAGGTACTGTCCAGCCTCGACACTGGGCTTAGAGATTCCATGAAAGAGGTCACCAGTAAATCTTTAAAAAAATTAGCCAGTCGACCTGTTCCACTGAACGACGAAATCGACGATTCTCTCGTCACTTAGGCCTACGCTTCCAGTTAGAGAAATTATCATTTCAGTTAAACCAAGGACAATACGAATGCACTTTGTTCAGATTTTGTTAACAATACTAGTGATCTGCACTTCATTATACTCTTCTTTAAATGTTTTCCCCTATATTCTTTAATCAAAAGTTTTTAAAAACTAGGTATCGTTACATAATTAAGTATTATGTTTGCCCTTAGAAGCTTTTGGTGTTTCTTACCTGATTAGTATTTTCTTTACTTTGTTCTAGTTCATCAAAAAATTGTTCCTTTGAATTCTGAAAAAAAAAGTGATTTCGACAAAATTTCTGTAACAAGAACGATCTTACACTTTATAGACAAGTCCATAATGTAAGATAGGGACCTGGACAAAACACTACTTATTGTTGGTGTGATATATCATGATATTCAAACAGAAAAACAAAAATTTGTTTGCCGACTATATACGGAAAAGAATTTTTGGGTGGGGGGGGGGGGGAGTTGTTGTAGGTTTCAAACCCCACAATGCCTCAATGTGTCACAATACATCGATCAATTTTTTTGTTATTCGAGAATGACGCTGATGCATGTTAACTAACAGGGAAATGTAAAAGCGAAAAAAAAAAGATTCAATATAATTTTGTTTGAAAATTATTCTTGGCAATGGCATACACAGATCTGTAATTTTAAAAGCTAATGCATATCACCAATGTTTAAACCTGATATTACTTCTCTCTCCCTTTTTCTTTTTCTGTTGGTTTTTCAATTTCAAATTAATGTGCCGATAATTTCAAATAAACGTGCTGACGTATCGTCCTACAATTATATGCTGTTATGATTTTATCTAGTTGGCCTTTTCTCTGTCTTACTTTTGTAAGTTCTTCAACGTTGGCCTGCTGCTGTCAAGATTGTGCAAAAGAATTCTAAAATTTCTAAAATGTTAACCGTTTTACATACAGCTATACTTTTATCTTTTATTTTCTGGTCCGTTTTGCTCTGGATAGTTTTTCGTTGAAAGAGAATAAGCTAATTCATATTTATTTTTTTATCAAAAAGTACAAAATATAACCTTTGCTTTGATATCAATGTTGGAGATGTACGTAGGTTGAGTTAGTTTTAAAAGCAACAAAGCCACAAAAATATACCTGCACATCCCAGCTATTTGAATTTAGTCCGTTATTAGCACAAACCTTCCGTTCGTATGGTTTGCTGTGTTTGCCAGTATTATTTCATTCCAACTTCTGTCATTTAGTTTTTTCAAGCTCTTCAAACGCTGAACTCTTAAAGGCACACTTGCCGCGAAAATCAGGAATATTGTTTACATTAAAAAAGAAAGACCGTTTTCTGTATTTTTCCCAGACAATAAAAGTTAGGAACTTTCTATTTTTACCAAAATTTAAAAGTTTGGACGTCACTTTGTATTTTTAATTTTAATTTTAAAATTGAACGTAAACAAACCAAACTGCTCGCTGGGGCGCATTTATGTTTCAGTCGAGTGAGTGAACTAACGGCACAGTGTAATTTTACGTAGGCCTATTTATCTGAGAAATACAGACTGACGATCGGTTAACAGCGACTGGAAAAGCCTGCTGATAATTGTTTGAGTGCAAACCACAGATAAAAAGGCCTGAAATGAGGGTAAGCCAACACGAAAGTTGACCCACAGTGATCGTTGTTGTTGTAATCAGGCTTCGATTCTTCGTTTGTTTTTCACCCCATTTCTACATTCTAAAGCTAACTAGACATGTTTTATGTGTCCTATGTTTAAGTTTAGTGGTATTAGTCGTACTAAGCTCATGTAAATTGGTTTTCTTAGCAAATTTAAACAGGCTACGGCGGAAACTACGGCGGAAGTCTGAAATTTGGCACCACCTGCCATTTTAATTCAGTAACAGGTTGTATACCGGTTCGTCTTTTGTCTTCTGTTTGTCTAAATAAGTGTACATTGAATTTTAAGAGTAGCATGCTGCCGAAGTTAGGACTGTTTTCGGAAATTCTGATTGTCAAGAGAAGTTGAGTAGTTAAAGCACGTTGACAAACTAAAGGGTTGACGTTGGATTAAACAATATGGATAAATACAGGAACTCGTACGGACCGAAGATTTAAGCCAATAGCCCATAAAAGTACATTT
The DNA here is from genome assembly GCA_963971465.1 of Lepidochitona cinerea. Classification (NCBI taxonomy): domain Eukaryota; kingdom Metazoa; phylum Mollusca; class Polyplacophora; order Chitonida; family Tonicellidae; genus Lepidochitona; species Lepidochitona cinerea. The sequence goes on from OZ020561.1 coordinate 30,829,187, forward strand.
TAAAGTTTTTGATGCTTATAAAACTTGTCTAAACGTACTATCCAATAATGGTATCGGCGGAAAGCTCTTATTCTGTACCACAAGTTATTGCTGATTCGCAGAACGGTTTCTTTTCAAGTGTTGTTATTATATGATGAAATGCACGAGCTGTTCCAAAGACATGAGTGGACCACAACTACCTTAGGTGTTAGCCGAGAAATCTGGGCTCTGCCGAATTTGTTTCTCTCTCCGTGGCGACAAGACACATTAGCAGCTTTATAATACCAGTCGCCGCAAGACCGATAATCCGGGCTACCTTAAGTGTGCACTCTAATGGTTTTTACAATAGCCGGCTTTGACTAAATGGTCGGGCATATTACCACTTGAGTATCACTAAGTCCATTCATAGATTTCAGAGCTCTGTCTTACTAAAGCCTAGCGCACACGAGAGGCGCCGGCTGAGCTGCCGGCTACGCGTGGCGGAGAGCTAAGCTGTTTCCCCCGTGTGCGCGTAAATTTTGGTGAGATTTTCGCCTCCCGAGGCGGCGAGGTAAGTATCTGGCATGTTTGATATTTTCTGCCTCTCGTGGCAAGAATCTCACCGTGTGCACATAACGTGAGCTGCCAGCTGAGCTGAGCGGAAGGAAAGGCCAATCGTGTGTACCTATTGAAAGACGTGACCACTTGGAATATTACGTAACACGGGTAGTGACACTTGTGTAGGTCAGTGAACTTGGGTGACCAGGAACTTGCCTCAGCCGAAAAAAGCTACAAGGCACGCGTGGCCCAGGGAGAATTGAACATATTTTATTGCATAAGTAAAGCAAGGGGATTGGGAACAAGTTCCAAAAACTTACAAAGTCCCTTTCCCTAGAACAGAAAATTAAACGTTCAATAACATAGTTGTATAATTTTGTATCCATAGTAAATTAAGGCATATAATAGCATTTACAATAAACACCGAGAGGAGTAGAAACAAAAATACACATGTGGATGGCACAAAACCCAAGATTACAGATGTTTCACTCAGAACCTCTTCGTGGCTTCAATAAACTTAATAGCATCCCCAAGTATAATGCTGTTGTACTGGACTGATTTTGATTGGTAACCGTTCAACAATTCGTGTATACTTATATCAGCGGGAAGATTCAGTATTAGTGCTGGTCTAAGATGTGTATATTTTGGGCAGACAAAGAAGAAATGAAACGCATCCTCGAGAGGATGACCACAGGCACACGATCTAGTTAATGAGAGGTTTACTCGATATCTATCATCATTTAGAGGACTACAGCAGTATCTCATTTGAGTTAGAATAATATTATAAACGCGTTTGCCAATATTTAGATACTTTGGTGGTAAAAAGTTAGAGAAAAATTGTTTTTTCAGTTGGTTGAATGAGATTTCGTTTCTAATTGTTATATCAATATTATTCCATGATTTTAGGACGGATGGGAAAAACGATTGTTCAAGGACTCGAGTTCTGGATGGTGGAATGGTATAATTCTGCCCATCCCTGAGAAGATATTGAGTAGTTTGCCCAACTAATGGCGGTAGTAGCCTCAGCAAAAATTCTGGGGCATTGCCACTTATTATTTGAAAGAGTAGCTTAGTTTTGGCATACTGACGTCTTGCAGACAATTTCTCCAGAAGAAACGTATATTGGTAAACCCGTTACAATTCTAGCTGCAGACAGCTGGAGTTTTTCAAGTTTATCGGATTGCTCTTTGGTGCAACCATCCCAGACAATGCTTGAATATTCTAAAATGGGCCTGACGAAACTGAGATAAATTTGTGACAATGATGTTCTATTAAGTTGTTTGAATATTGAAGCTGGGTATCGTCAAAAACAAGTTCGGGCAAGTGAGTTTGATTAAGGTAGGTAAAATATAATACGGTAGTTTTTAGTGTATTGAAACTTAACAGCCATTGTTTGGACCAGTCTACTAAACGTTGTAGATCGTAGTTTAGAATAAGTTCGGTTTCGAGAACATTGGGAGAGGAGTACTGCGTGGAGGAGTCGTCTGCGAATAGTCTAATCACACTTATTATGTTTTCGGGGAGATCATTAATGTATATCAAAAACAGGAGCGGTCCTAGCACGGACCCTTGTGGTACTCCAGCAGTGACCGTTTTAAGTTCGGAAAACGATTGTCCAACTACAACCTTTTGATGACGGCCATACAAGTAACTTGAAATCCACTCCAGAGTGTTTTCGTCAATGCCGTATTGTTTTAGCTTGAAAAGAAGCCCACGGTGCCAAACTGTATCAAATGCCTTTGATATGTCCAAGAAAACCACGCAGGAAAAATCACCCTGATGAAAATGCTTACAAAGACTGTCATATAGTTCTATTAATTGGTGGGTTGTTGAGTGCCCAGGAAGAAAACCAGCTTGATATTTGTAAAAAATACTATAAGAGTTGAAATGGTTGTATATATGTTTAAATATAATTCGTTCGAGAATCTTTCCAACACAACTAATTAGGGCAATTGGTCTGTAATTTAATGCAGAATGCTTATCATTTTTTTTAAATATTGGAATTACGGTTGCTATTTTCCAGAGTTGGGGAACTTTTTTGGTCTGCAACGATAAATTGAAAAGTAATGAAAGTGGTTTGCCGATTGATTTAATTACACCTTTCAACAACCGGTGGCTAATGAAGTCTGGTCCAACAGCTTTCTCAGAGTCAAGAATTTTGATAACATCTTCCACATCCTCTTCGCTTATAACAAAAGGTTCTAAAAGTTCCTGAGTTTTGAGAACAAAGGGTGGAAGAGTGGTAGATGAATCGTTTACAGAAGCCACAGATACAAAGTAATCATTGAGAATTTCTGCCTTAGCTGAATCAGTAAAATAGAGCTTGTTAGTATTATTTGGACAGTGTAGGGGCGGAATTGTGTTGGATTTCGAGTTTTCGCTGATTATCTGTTTTAGTATTTTCCAGTATGATTTTGGATTGTTTTTGAGTGATTCTAAGTTGCACTCCAAAGTATCAACATAATTTTTTTGGGCGTACTTTTTCATATTATTAACGGTGTTGCGACAGTGTTTAAATTTTGCCCAGTCACTGGGTCTTCCTGTTTGTTTGGCATGCTTCCTAAGTCTATCACGTTTTCTCATTTGGCTTCTTAATTTTGAATCGTACCATGGCTTGTCAGTAGGTCTAACAATTATTGTTTTATGCGGAATGCACTGTTCAGCAAAATTTTTAATTTTGTTAGTAAAGGAATTTGTCGCTTCGTCAACGTCACCGGAGCTGAAAAGGTTGTGCCAGTCTTCATTTTGAATTAACGTATTCAGCCTATCAAAATCTGCTGATTTATATATCCAAATGTCACGTGAAAATGCTTGCTTGAAAGAACATTTGATATCAATATAAATATATGTAGAGCAGTGGTCACTGACTGTTTTGTCTACGAATGTTACATCACTGTCAACAACATTTATAGACGAACTGACAATGATTGGATCTAGTATCGTTGATGAATGGCCGGTTATTCGTGTGGGCTTAGTAATGACATTATACAGATTATATCGCAATAAAATGTCGTCAACAAAACGAGAGTTACCAGTCATAAGGTCGTCATTTAAGTCGCCTAGTATAATTAGTTTAGTGTTAATTTCTAATGCTTTCTCAATAAGGGACTCAAAAATATCGTATGTGGCCCTTGGACTACTTGGTGGGATGTATGTTACATTGAGTAAAATATCACCATCCGGAGTCTTAATGCTAACCCATAGAGCCTCGAAATGAGCCAACTCTAGAGAAGTGATTCTAACGCACTTAAGATATTTTGATACATAAATTGCAACCCCACCCCATGGGTTCAGTAGGACCGGGTCTCTATCTCTTCGGAGGGGTGTGCCGAAACCGTCAATCTGTAGGTCTTCATCTAAGACGCTTCTGTCTAAGTTTGTTTCAGTAAAACACAAAATATCATATTCTTCACTGATGTCTGAGATGGTTGCCATTTTGTTTCGGATGCTACGAGTATTAAGATTTAAGATTCTTATGCCTGCAGTTGAAATTGGATTTATAGGTCCGGGATTAGGTTTGATGTCTCCACAGAGGAGGATTATTAGTAACAGGAATGCTAAATTATTTGGTCTAATGAATAAACTTGATGCTATAAAATTACCGATGTTGAATTTAAATCCGGGGAACCTATATCTAAATCCTGTACATGTCCACCTGTGGGTTACTGAGTAGAAATGATCGACTGTTGCACGACGAGTAGCTAAATCATTACCCATTGTCAATTATCGTAAACATGTTGACGTCGGTTAACAGTCGACCATCAATAAAATCAAAGGGTTTATGTGCGATCCACAGTACTCTCGTGTTCATGTTAAAAAATATATGAAAGGTAAATATAAACATTGCAATTAGCATAGATGGGGAGCAGCTACAGATTTCAGCGCAGACGATGAGCTCTCGGCTGAGGCAAGATCCTGGTCACCCAAGTTCACTAAGCTACATAAATACCACTACCTGTGTTACGTAATATTCTAAGTGGTCACATGATTGAATAAGTAAGCGCCATTGGACTATCCCTCCTCTCAGCTCAGCCGGCAGCTTACGTTGTGCGCACACGGTGAGATTCTTGCCACGAGAGGCAGAAAATATCAAACATGCTAAATACTTTTCTCACCGCCTCGAGAGGCGAAAATCTCACCAAAATTTACGCGCACACGGGGGAAACAGCTTAGCTCTCAGCCACGCGTAGCCGGTAGCTCAGCCGGCGCCTCTCGTGTGCGCCAGGCTTTAAGCTGGCGTAAGTTTCGTAGGACGTTAATCATTATCAAAACTATAGTCGCTTGCGCCTTGGACGCAACCGATCCATGTTGTAGGCCTATGCGCAATTTAACGCCAGCTTTGTAAAGCCTAGCGCACACGAGAGGCGCCGGCTGAGCTACAAGGCACGCGTGGCCCTGGGAGCAGCTACAGATTTCAGCGCAGACGGTGAGCTCTCGACTGAGGCAAGTTCCTTGCTACCCAAGATCACTAAGCTACATACATGTCACCATCCTCGGATACCCAGGGTTAAATTCTCAACAAGCTCACCTTTTACGTGAGCGTAAGTTTTAATCGTGGGTTCCGACGATGACATGTCACTACCTGCGTTACGTATTATTCTAAGTGGTCACATGATTTAATAGGCATACGTGATTTGGCTATCCCTCTTTTTTTCAACAAAACTACCTTTCACGTTTACTCATCATCGGCAGATTATCTGTTCCGATATTCACATTTACTTAAAACTCTTTCGGCCGGCGGCTAAAAGTTTCTCTATAAATGACTTAATAGCTCTCCGTTGCGAAAATGAATGGATTTCCGGGTGGATAGGAATTCACGGTCAGCCAAGATATCCGTTTCTTTTCACGGTAACGCATCTCTTGTGATTCTTTCATTCAGAACGTACGCACACCTCGACCGAAGCCATGTATAACGGAAGAACAGATTAAGTTTTGTACTTTAGTCTCCGTATTAAGAAAGTACTGTATGTGGTTAATTTAAACCGAAGTGAAGTGAAGAGAGACACGTGCTTGGCTTTTCAGACAATGGACGTGTTGTTTGTATTATAGCTCTGGTAGACAAAGACCCTTCCTCTTGATTTATTTATAGGTCACATTTAAAAGGACGCACCACCTAAGTTTGTTGTCATTCTTCGTTGATCTCCACACTAAACCTGACAACTCCGCCATATAAGTGAAATAATCCTGAGTGCGGCGTAATACATCTATCAAGCTCTCAATCCGTTGACCTTCAGTAGGGATGCTCACCCTGGATGGATCTGCCAGCTTTTAGTTGATACTAAAGTGAATGGGGAAAATGTTAAATTCAAAATGAGGCTTCCAAGGTCACATGGGTTCATTTGCATACAAAAATAGCCTTTAACTGAAATTATTTTCTTGATTACATGGGAACTGTTAGGATTTGTTAACAGTCAATGTACACATGAAATCTAACAACAACAACAGCATAAACATTCAGTATTTGGATCTGAAATACAGTGTCTATAGGCCAAGCAAAAAAAAATATTTTGAAAGTCAAACTAGCAATTCAAACAACAAATACAAAACTGATAACTCCAATAAACAACAAAACATCTAATGGCTGGTGTAATTGGCATCTTTTACCTGTGTCTTTCTACAGTGATTCCATTTTAAGCTAGAGTACAACATATAGTTTTTTTGTCCAAGAATATTGTGTGGAGAACTGAATTATGGGCATATTTGGAACTCTTGTGTGTTTAACCAGTTCTACATTAGCAAGCTGAGACTTAGGTGGGACACTTTGTTGATCTGTCCTAGAGTTTGACTGTCAAGGTTTGGTATAAATGATCAATTGTAAGGTATTTTGGCATCTGCTTGTTCATTTCCACCCATTATTTAATACAAAAAGTGTATTTAAATTTTATGCTGCACATCCCTACCTTCAGATTAGAAGAAAAAATATGAAGTGATCAATCTCGGATGAAAGGCTGCAAGTCGACTTTCCGCCAAAAGAGTTCCGTGCTCCTATTTGTGTTGGATTTCTTTCGTAAATTTAGGTATTAGCTATATATCAGTTTGTCTATCTTGAGCCCAAGCCTAAAATAGCTTTTTGACGCCCACCTTTAACTCAAGCCAAATAAAATCGGAAAATTTCTGAGTGGATTTTAACTCAGTCGGCGTATGTGGAAGAGTTGCCAGGTATTCGCCGAAGGTCTGGGGCTTCCTCCTGGCAAATATCTGTGTTTCCTCTCCCAACTCAACCTGGTAGGTCTAACACCGCCAGGTATAGAACTACGGCCACGTTACATGCCAGAATATCATATCTTGTTGGGACATTGGCTCTAGAACACTTGCTCACGTGTTTTGAATAGGTTGTATACCATGTTTTGTTAGGGGGGGGGGGGGGGGGGGGGGGGGGGGCTCTATGTGTTTTTCAAATTGTAGCACTCGCGCTGCCCCTGATCCACGGCCTAACGTGGAGACGCATTCTACCCGTGCCTTCAGCAAATCACGATCACAAGGTACAAGAATCTCATCTCAACGTCACATAACTTTGTGATTTAGACGACCGTTAAGTGCTTTGAAATCAGGGAAGGTCCTATGAAATTTGTTACGAGATAAAAGAAACGTAAATGTTGTACCGCAAATGGGAAATATAATCCTAGTCGCCCGCCGTATCAACATCGATCACGACAGCAACTATCTTGTCAACAACACAATAGGGTTTTATTAAACAGCCCCTTTTTGCTTATAGGTTTTATCTGGAGTTAACCACCGCCGTATTTTGTTTTTGCAATAGCTCAGTTACCTGAAAGAACCCTAATTACCATAGTTCAGATGTTGGACATATAGGGCTTGGGATTTTTTTTTCACGCATGACACCATGAGGTCAAGGTCACTGTGAGGTCTCGCATGGGCTAAAACGCTTGTTACCATGTTTCTCAGAAAACGGTTACTTTAATTTAAGTGAAACTTGGGATATATCATCCCTATACTAAGCTTGTGAGCTGAATGACTTTTGACCAGCATCGGTCCAAAGGTCAAGGTTTCACAAGAGTTCAAATTTTGGACTAAAAAGCTTGTTACCATGTTTAACATAACCGTTGTTTCAAATTTCATGAAACTTGGGATATATCACAGCTATTACACTAAGGTTTTAATCTGAACAAAATTTGACGAACATCGGTCCGAGGATCAAGGTCACCGAGAGGTCACACAAAGGTTAAAAAGCTTGTTACTACGTTTTTCAGAAAACCTTCTTTTTTTTTAATTTCGTGTAACTTGAGACATATCGTCGCTATAGTACGGTAGCAAGTATGTGATCAACATTTGGCAAAGATCTCCTGAAGTGTCAAGGTCACCGAGAGGTCACACATGAGCTAAAAACATTTTTTAGAAAAACACCTTTACAAATTTCTGAAATTTTTTAAAATTTTATTTAAAAAAACTTTGGGCTATATCATCGCGCTATACTAAGGTTACGAGCTAAATGACTTTTGATGAACATGCGTCTAAAGGTCAAGGTTACACAGGAGTTTAAATTTTGGACCAAAAAGTTTGTTACAACCTTTAACAAAACAGTTTTTTTTTTTAAATTTCATGAAACTCGGAATATATCATCCATATACTTGATTCAACCTGACCAAAATTTGACGAAGATCGGCCCTAGGGTCGAGGTCAACGATAGGTCACATATAGGGCCTATGCTAAAAACAGAGAAGAGGCTGCTTTCGTGTCAAAACAAACACAATTTCTTCTTTCTTGCGTTAAAATATCAGTCAGAAGGTCACGTAGAGTGACGCGAGATCTCGATTGGCCAACGACCAATTTGGACCCAATCGATAATCTTATGCAAAAGTTATTTTCCCGACTTTCAATAATTTCTGTCCAGGTATCTGTGATAATGGAGCTTAGACCCTTTTTTCGCCAAATTTATAGCTGTTTCCAAACTAACTTGTCAGTTGATACATAGGCCAATGAATATCCAAAACAAACGAACACATCAAAGCAACTTTTAATGAAGATATGTAGAGTTTAATAAACTTTTATATCACAAAATCGAATATATGTACCACATATAGTTACAAGAAACGGTTATCATTCCAGAATAACACTATAATCATATCACATGTGTTCACATATACATTATTACTAATAAATATCAACATATATTTATGATCACTAAAACACACGGGCACGGGGAAAATCTTCTTGTCTAAAATAACCATGGAGACAAGTTTCTAATTGTGTTAAAAAAAAGGTATATCATTTAGACCTTTATACCCCATAAATTGTTGTAACAAACCAAACCTATCCTATTTCATTAGGTTGACGACTGCCAGGAGCTTAGCCTTGGTCAGTAGAATTTTCTGGAATCCTTTTGTAACACATTGACAATGGTTACACTAGTCCGGGTTTCTAACTCCAAAATTACTATTTTTTATACTGACGGCCGTATTTTGGAGTCAGAGTTCACTGCAATCAAAAAGCCGGAGTTGGCTGCCTGCTCAGAAGCGGGCAGTATGTGGTCCGATTTAAACAAAAAAAATAGCAATATAACATACTCAGATCGTGTCTAAACGGTCATATTCACGTTCATGGATAATTTCGCTACCTACCAATGCCTGATATGGACGAGCAGGATCGGCCAGTAAACATTATTCTCCCCCTAAATTCACTTTTGCCTTCTCCAGTTTCAAACTCTCTGCCATTGATGACGTAACACTGTTTAGCGGTTTTTCAGTTTTTAAACTTTAAAGTGGCATTAGCTGTCAAAATCCGCAGTTTTTTCATAACTTCTGATCGTCACGACAGTAAGAGGCTTTGAAGGCTATCGAAAAACTAAATGATTGGCGTTGGAATGAGAAAAATCCATACAGTATGTGGCCTGTATGAACCGAAAACGTGTTCAAAAGTAAACAAAATTTAAATAACCGGGACGACCATTCATTCATTCTAAGCCAAAGTTAGTTCAAAACCGTACTTTATCGTACATTTTCGAGACTAGAAGCATTAAAAAGCTTCTGAATTATACCTCTTGAGAAAAATAGCCAATAATTTCAGCATTCTGTTTTAACGTCAAAATATCAACATTTTGGCAGCTCATGCCCCTTTAAATTCCCTTTACAAAAGGCTAAATTATTAACGAATGTCGTACTGACACTATTTGAGTCAGTTATGTTATTATTTACTATTTAAATCTGACCGCAAACTGCCCGATCAGAAGCGTGCAGTCTACTCCGACTTTTTGATTGCAATGGGCCCTGACTCCAAAATGCGACCGTCAGTATAAAAAAAATATTCATTTTGGAGTCAGAAACCCGGACTATGGTTACACATCTTAACTATGGCAAGAACATCGGTGGACTGAGATTGAACCCCATAAATTTTTGACATTCTAAAATAGAACATATATAAAGACACACTTACATCATGCTTTGATGAAATTCTGAGTCTTCAAAAGGAGAGACATCGCTTAAGTTTCCGACAAAAATGTACAATTAAAGAGTTATTTAGGAATACCCTGTGTTTTTGTTTTCTGTCTGACAGTCAGTAAACAAACAGCCAAAAATGCATCACACGCAGACCCACGACGGTCTTGTACTGCGCACCTAACTAAGGTTCATTCTCGAAGCAGACAAAGGATTCCAAATAAAACTCTCTATTCACCGGTCAGTGGGAGCTAGGAAAGTTACCAATGGCCATCTGGAAACCTCATCGGTTTTAAAACAACTGTTCAACAGTCGAATAGCACACATTTTAAAGGCCCACTTGACGCCGTAGCCTGTTTAAATTTCCTAAGAAAACCAATTTACATGAGCTTACTACGACTAATACCACTAAACATACATTGGACACATAAAACATGTCTAGTTCGCTTTAGAATGTAGAAATGGGGTGAAAAACAAACGAAGAATCGAAGCCTGATTACAACAACAACGATCAGTGTGGGTCAACTTTCGTGTTGGAATACCCTCATTTCAGGCCTTTTTATCTGTGGTTTACACTCAAACAGTTATCAGCAGGCTTTTCCAGTCTGTATTTCTCAGATAAATAGGCCTACGTAAAACTACACTGTGCCGTTAGTTCACTCACTCGACTGAAACATAAAATCGCCCCTGTGAACAGTTTGGTTTGTTTATGTGCCGGGCACCTAACAATTCAAATTTTCAAATTCAAATTAAAAATACAAAGTGACGTCCAAACTTTTAAATTTTGGTAAAAATAGAAAGTTCCTAACTTATATTGTCTGGGAAAAATACAGAAACGGTCTCTCTTTTTTAATGTAAACAATATTCCTGATTTTCGCGGCAAGTGTGCCTTAAACGATCTTTGTTCCGGGCTTATCCATTTAAAGCCCTTTGAACCGAAACAGGTTTGATGTAGTGTAAACGCAGCTTACGAAATGTAGTTGTGTGGGAGTGCTTTTTTTTACTATTTGATTAGTCTCTTGCAATTAAACAATTTGTCATATTCTAAAATAGAGCATATATAAAGACACACTTAGGTCATTCAATGATGAAATTCTGACTCTTTAAGACTTGCCCGTCATGTTCGCTAAATATAATCCACCATGTTCCGATTTTTTTTCTTGCTAATCGGAATACTTATAAGGTTAAGATGGTTTTACGCCATTAGTTCCTTTCTGTCATATAATCGGATAATGCCAACATATTATTCTTAAATTTAAGGCAATCCTTACTTCTAATAACGAGGTCCTTACAGTCTCTTTACTCATGATTCAAGGGATACGGCGGAGACGCATCCCATTGGTTCGAGAATCTCGTATGCAATTTGGGGTTTTGTAGGGATTTAGGGATTGTAAACTCGATCGAAGTAACCATCTTCCTTTTGTGTAATGCTGTGTGTAAATAGGCCTACATTCGCTGTATTTTTAAGAAAGGATCACCTTGACGAAAGCCCAGGTAAGTTTTAAATTTCCTCCAAACCTTACACAAATTCAGAACTTCTGAGGCCTCCGCGGTCCCTGACCCTCCTAGTTCCTGAACCGTTGAGGACTTATGGTGTCGACGAGACTAGGTCCTCCTTTGTCAATCTGGCTAAAGTCGTGACTTCAGTCCGATCGCTCCTTTGGCTTCCGTATTTTAGATTATGTCTCTATATACTCTATAACAACTGCTACAAAATGAAATCTATTGTTTGGTACAGAATTCGAATTGAATACTAGTATACAAACAGGTAAATGAAAGACACACGTGAGAATAACCCTTTAAATTATACATAATACTGAGTGACCTAAATGTTTTGGGTGCATAGTCAACGACCAAGTTTATTTGCGTGAGCTCTCAGATAAAGGGAAACTTTCGTTGCATCAGAATTAGCTAATTGTTCGCAATTTTTGTCCAGAAGTACGAAATTGGAGGTTTCTTCATATATCAATCTTGGATGTGCAGTCTGTGAAAAAAAATCCGAATTTTGGCAGCTCATTTCATTTAAAAGTAGCAATTGCGTTTCCTAGCAACTATCACAACCCGCCCAGACGATATGAAACTATGAAGAGACACTTAAAGTTTTACTTGGATACATGGTTAATTGCGATATGTCACTTCAAAAACAACACGAACACGGATCGATAAACACATATTGTTTAATCCCTCTAATGGACCTAAAACTATCATGGTTCAATTGTAAGAAAAGTCGCAATATAGTTTACAATTGGGATTTGACTGAACTCAACACTGTATTTACATACTTCGTTTAACATCGGAGATATAAATTCTATTGCTATAATACCTTCCACTATTCAACTTGTAAAACTAATAATACTAGGTTATTTATTCGATGTAACCATAAATTATACTCATCAGAACAAGGCGAGAGAAATGTATTGCGGTTGTAAACCAATTGTGATGACGCGGCTATTGTTAGTACCTGGGTACACAAAGATAGGCTCGTCATCACGATTGGGTTGTAGACCCATAAGGTCCGTACCGTTTGTAGTGTCACAAACACAGCAAAGCTATTTTATATTCAATGTGCCATTTGCTAATTACATGCAATTATCATCAGTGGTTAATCTTTCAATGAAATTTAGAAGTTGCACGGTTACAATACGGCGAAGAAATACATATGAATAACAGCTTCTTGGTTTATTGGGTGACGACGTAGGTCTAGTCCATTAATCTTGAGCGAATCCTTAATGTCCGTGCCGTGTTCCGATTCCAATCATGTTCCCGTGTTCAAATCTTGTTAAAATCAGCCGTGGATGTACCCCCAGCTTCTGTAAGCCTTAAAGAAAAAAGAATACAAACTTTAATTTTTTTTCTTCTTCTAAAAGTGATGCCAATTATTCAATGAAATATTCCTTGTTGTTAGCTGATACGGCTCTGATTTTCTCAGGTCTTGCATCTCCATGCAGGTCAGAAATTATTTGTAGAACATATAGGTAAATCGTGTAACATTTTTATTAACACATGGCCCTTGGGTGTAAAAGGAGTTTCGCCAGACATGTACATTTCATGAAGTGTAGTTCGAGACCTTTTGGAAAACATGTAGTGTAGAATTTCGGTGATGCAACAAATCGTAAATGTACAAAGTCTTTAGATTAAAACCTCCACAGATCATATGAACGTCAGGAAGGCTAATGTATTTGGCTAGTCCGGGTTTCTGACTCCAAAATAACTATTTTTTATACTGACGGCCGTATTTTGGAAAAAATATTTCCAAAATACGACCGTCAGCACAAAATAAAGTAATTTTGGAGTCAGAAACCCTGACTAGTATTTGTCATGCTTAATTTTCCTCATTTCAATGCCAGGTAGGCGAAAATGACTATGGCAAAAACCATACCGCCCCCAGTCCGAGGGTCAGACGTATTAGAAAGCTGTCATGTAAAACTCAACCAATCGATCTATCCATTTCGCTATACCATCTTTCATAATTAAAGGATAGGCACATAATTTAAATCGTCTTTCGTTAATGAATGGATTTCCGTGCCCTTATATTATATTCTACTGTGTAGACAAAGCTGACTGACTGTTTGAAATAACGAGATGAATGGCCATGGCGTACCTAATAACAGTAAAACTATAGTTACTTGACATCTAGTAACAATTTTCGTTAATAAAACTAAAATTTATTATAGGTCTGAGAAGATAAGTTATATCACATGGATGATATCGGCTCGTATATTTTCAATATTTCGTTTTACAAGATGAATGATGAGACATGCCATCAATTACTGTATGATATATCATATAGGTTTACGATTACAGATACCGCCGACTGTCAGCTAACAATTACCTTGTGCTCGGCAGATCAACTTAAAGGAATTTATAATAGGCCGTTGTTAAATAACCCATATACTTTGTGATTTTTGCTGAATTAATCGATCCTTGAAGAACGAAATGGAAATATTAAAGAATATGGCTTGGCATAACGAAGGGCCTTCCAGTTGGTTACTCCGGATGGACATTATGCCTTGACGTCGTGTAATAAGACCTCCAACTGAGCCCTGTATTTATTTTTTCTATGGTTACACTCCGGTCACTGCTTAGCATATCTTGTGGCTGATTATTCCACTAAATTACCCTCAGAGTTTTATCATAAGCGTCGTATATTATATGTGACCTTAAAGTAGTGCAATTTACAAGGAATACAGGAAATTCAAAAAAGATAGTATGGCTCGTTCTTCCTTCCCTTGTCTTGAGAAAAAAATTCTCGGAGAATGGCGCGCGATAAAACTAAGCATTTCTACATTTCTATATTAAATATTTTTTTTCCAATTAAAGTCAAATATAAAGACTTGTAGATTGTCACGGGCAATCAGTTATGAAAAAACTTTCTTTGTGAAAACCAAGAGATGGATCCGTGTTCTCTTTTTTGTATATCTTTATGGTTCTAAATCAAATTGCATACGACCCAGGGGCTCGTTTCACAAAGCAGTCGCATCGCAAACGAAGCCTGGTTTCCCATGGATACCATAGCGAAGAGATACGACGCGACTGATCGCACTTTGCGACGGCTTCGTGAAACGCCCCCCCCCCCCCCCCCCCCTGTTGTGCTGCACGTAATTGGTTTAAATATGTTTTTATTCACTGCAATGGCTTAGCTTATTTCTACCAATGAGAATGCATCTATTACACTACTGAGTTTAGATGGTTAACAAACTTTTTCTCGAAACCTTTGGAGTCGAGGCCGATTGTTTGGGGCAACATCCATTCCCAGTCCAATAGGCGAGGGGCTTAGACCCCGAAACTGAAAGCCTTAGAACTCGAGACACCTGTGGCCCGTTTCACTAAGCGGCGTGGCGTAAGTTTTTACGTAACTGTCATTACGACTCTATCCTGTAGAGATGCGGTCTATGAAAGCTACGCTTGTTTTGTGAAACCGGTTCCAGGGCGGGAGATTCAGTTGGTGTGCGGTAGCCTCTCTTTTGAAATAACTTGAGTGCGACAGAAAACATCAGTCAATCAATCCATCACACACCGTCTCGAATTTTCCTTTCAGTAGATCTTAACACATTTTGCCGCCAAATTGACTCTACATTCGTGAATTGCAATGCGTTCAAGCGACTTTTTAGAGGGAGGTGGTAGTGTGTTTACTTACTTGGTTTTGGAGCGTGATTGTTCGCCGCTGAATCGACCCTCCTTCCTGTTTCTACATCTGATGATACTCAGGAAACTGTTTCTAAATTTGGTCCCACTGAGGAAGTAGAGAAAGAAGTTGATAGCGTGGTCCGCATTGATACAAGCGTTCACCAGTTCCCGGGTGAAGTAGTAAAGCGCCGTCTGCTGGACACTGACGCGATAATTCCAATAGGTGACGTACAAATAAAAGACGGGCCCCGGGGTGACTAGAAAGAGGAAAGCCAAGGATACGGTCATCAACATTAAAGTGACTTTCTTGGATTGGTTGGAGTGAGCGACCTTCTTCTCGTTCTTGCCGCCTGTGAGAATCTCTTTTTTCTTCATAGACTGACAAAGCCTAAACGCCATGATAACGTTCATGATGAGAACGCCGCCGCATGGTATGATCGAGGACAGAGTGAAAAACAACCACAGAGTATTCGAGCGAAAAGCAGCATATTCGGGCTTCGTTCCACATGTGATCGACCCTCCTCTAGTCGTTTCCCGGCTGGAGAAGAAGTAATGACAGTTGACACCCGCCTGGAAAATGATCAAACTTATCATTGCCAACGTAACGTTCTTCTTGGTGGAGATTTGAGCGACTTTGAAGGGAAAACAGACAGCGATTAATCTATCAACCGTCATGAATAGAATAATCCAATGTGACGTCTTTCCGGTCCAGTGCAAGAGAAATAAAAGTGGACTGCATCCGAAAGTTCCGAGGTAGCCCAAATTTCCCCTCATTTGTTCGTAAATCAATTTAACGGTCAGATAGATAATATCACTGGCGGCTAGACACCCAATGTATATCAACACCGGGGTGAACGGTTTGAGTTTGGTTACCGTGATGAGGGCGGCGGTGTTTCCGAATAGTCCAAGGGTCCAAAAAATCCACAAGTTCGTCTGGTATATGATCAAGGAAACATTGTACTCGGGAAACGAGGTCAACGAGACCCGGTTGTTCGGAACAGACGCCGACGCCGGAGTGCTAGAGTTGTTCAGACAGTCTCCAATGCCCACCAGTTCAGGTACCATAAAATCGTCCTCTGTTCCGTTCGTCCAAGAAACATTTACAAAATCACACATCTTGGCAGACAAGACACCGTCTCGGTAGACTTCTTGAAAAATGTGCCTGGTAAAAAAAAAAAGATAAGGTGACTGGAACGGCTTTGGTTTGACAGTATGGTGGCTAAGTATCACAGGGATGACAGGGTTTCCTCTGGGACCATGTCATACATTCGCTCCCATAAGCAGCGACCGGTCGCTGACCTATTAAGAGGCCAGCTGATGCCACAACGCCTAGCCAGTAAAACCTATATTTAAAGATCATCAATGGCCCTTGTTTTACTTCAACACTTCCTGGCGGATAGTGGATTACACTATTTACACTAAGTCACATTGGGATTTTTGCCATTGAAAACTCGTATGAACTTTTTGAGTAGAAACTAGGAATTTTGAACTATACTTGGCCGATCTCTCAATTGACCAACGACAATACTGACTTAGAAGTAAAGCAATCTGTATGGAGAACGAGAAATAGGGATACCGGTCGCTGCTTACAGGGCGGTATATTTTACAAATCTTGGGTAAAGATGCGCATTGGGCGGCCTACAACTTGGGCCAGTTGTGGTGGGAGTGTATGTTTCTACATCAATAGACCATTTGCCAGTTTTGCCGCACCAATGAAATGACGTCGCGGCATCAATCCTACACCGGGCAAGCCCAGTAGTCATAATGACTTTTGCCATATTGGGCCATATTCGGTCATTCGATTTTTTCGCATTTCTGGATTCATTACTTTTCGTTTCTTATAGCTCTTGTAAAATACCGAATATTTGATGGTAGAAACAGGCAGATCCTTTGTCCGGTCTACTACTTGAGGCAGAAATTGTGACGTCGCTAAATTACGTCATTTGCAATAAATTGGCAAATCATCTATTGAACCTTACAGTGGCATGAGCTGCCAAAATTAACACTTTTTTCATAATTTCTGATCGTCACGACAGTAAAAGACTTTGAAGGCCATCGAAAAACTAAATGATTGGCGTTGGACTGAGGGGAATCCATAAAGTCCACAGCCTATACGAACCGAAATAGTGTCCGAAAAGTAAACAAAATTTAAATAACCGGGACGACCATTCATTCATTCTAAGCCATAGTTAGTTCAAAACAATACTTTATCGTACATTCTTGAGACTAGAAGCACTAAAAAGCTTCTGAATTATACTTCTTGAGAAAAATAGCCAATAATTACAACATTCTGTTTTAAGGTCAAAATATCAACATTTGGCAGCTCATGCCACTTTAACGTCAAAATATCAACATTTTGGCAGCTCATGCCACTTTAACGTCAAAATATCAACATTTGGCAGCTCATGTCACTTTAACGTCAAAATATCAACATTTTGGCAGCTCATGCCACTTTAAGCCTATTTCGCAAGACAGGGCCCTTAGTAACACATATGTATTATCAGAAGTCTAGACTTCTAGTATTACTTCACAGTTTGATAATTTTGAAAAAGGTAAATAAAGCCGTTATTGGATCAACGATAGTGCCACTTTAGGAAGACTGAGTCATCAACCTTTGTGGTACAGAGTGAATCGAAGATAAACTCTCTGGCGCCTGCGCCATAGAAAGTGAGAAATCGAAAATTAAAAAAACTACTACCTTTAGAGTAGATGCCTCGTCAATGAGACGAAAGAAACAATGAGCCTACTTTTAACAGTTATCTAAGATATTGATTTGAGTAACAGACAGTTTATACAAGAGTATCTGTCATATTAAACACGTTGTTTACCATATCGTTAAAGACGTAACATGTTTTATTCTTGGACGAGGAGAAGTTAAATAGACATAGTGCCATCATCTACTTTGAGAAAGTGGAAGGAAGTCTTTCAATCAGAACAGGAAGTGATACGAAGGCTCGAGTTTAAACACATCAGGCGAATGCATTTCAAACTTTCCTCTAATGTAGTATTGTTATGAGAATACGTTCGTCAAATTTCGTCAATAACTAAATAAATGACACCGAAATACGTATTCAGCGAGTCAATGTTCCGTATAGGGACATACGCACCGTGGATTCCTTTTTTTCATTTTTAGAAAACTTGAAATATTATTTAAAATGGCATGAACTGCCAAAATTCACACTTTTTTCATAATTTCTGTACGTCACGACAGTAAGAGGCTTTGAACCTCCAAATATAGGGAAATTTCGTTGAACAGAATTAAATTATATTTAATATTATTCTAAAAAAGTGGAAAACAAAACAAAGAGAACACTAAACTGAAATGTACTTATACGTCCCGGTTATTTGAGTTTGTCCGTTATTAGCAGACATCCTCCTTAATGAAAAAAAATCTGAATTTTGAAATTTCGTGTCACCTTATAAACGAATAAGAAGGGGGAAACGTAAAATGGGTTAGGCTGTTAGCGGTTCTATAGGAACTGGATCGCAACGTTACCCTACAATGTACCATGACGTTACTATCCATACCCTACTTTCTGCATATCCATTCACTTTTCACAAACCCTATTTCACAAGCGCTATCGTAACATAATTATATAGGCCTATTTAGCGCCTATATTTTGCAAGTTTTGCGAATAATAGCCAACAATTGTCTCATGTGACATGAGCTGGCAAATAAAGGAATATTTTCTGAGAAACAGAATAAACGTGATGCTTTTTCTAGTTTTTTTTTATAAAGATTGATACCGATCTCGGGGAAAGAGGTTTTTTCTATTAACAATTTAAAAAAAACCCCTTTAAAATCTTAAATGTGAACAGGCACAAAGTCTATTTCAATGTTGTTCGTTGTTAGCACACGTCTTTGGTTCGTACGTGCTACTGACTTTCCCTATATTTTTATTTTATTTTAGTGTCAAGCCTTTAGTTTTTCCAAGTACTGACTTTTATTGACAATGAGAATTTATGAAAAATCCGAACTTTGGTAGCTCATGCCGCTGCAAGTATAAAAGTAAAGGTACAGTTGCAATACTTACCGGCGGTTGATCCTTTCTGTTGGTATCGGGACACAGAGTGTTGGGACGTCTTGTCGATTTCCGATATCGAATCAAAAATGAAGATGTCTTCTCTGATAATGACATGACATCCTTTTAAAGATGTACTCGATCTTGCCAACAAAAAGCCGCTTGACCAATCAGCGACGTTCTGATCCATCCAGTTTGATTGACGTGTCAATGGACCACTAGATTTCGCGTTTCCGGAATACCTGACTCTTCTTCCGACATTTCCCCTTCGAACCAAACGTCTTGGTGGATCATTCAATTCAAATATCCATAGTATATACATTTTATTTATTGAGCTAAATTAATCAATCGATTTAAGAAATATCTAGAGGCGTATTTATTTAAAAAATGATTTCTTCAGAAACTAAATAAGTTGCAAATACGCAAATAATGCATTTTTCCACCAGACGTATATGTCAACTAAAAAAATGATTTGTCCCTCTGCCTTGTGATATTATTATTATTATTGAAATTATGATCACTTAACACACGGGCACAGGAAAAATCTTCTTATCTATATGTCAAATGTAACAGGGGCCTCCGTGGCTCAGTAGCGTTGGACGCTCAATCCGAACAGCCTTCCACCAATGGGTTGCGGTTTCGAATCCCACTCGAACTGGAAAATTTTCTGACTGGGTTTTCACCCGAACGACCTATGTGGGATGGTTGCCAGTTGCCAACGGAAGGTCGTGGGTTTCCTCCGGGCATAGAGCCCGGTTTCCTCCCACAATAAAACTGGCAACGCCGCCATATAAGTGAAATAATTTTGAGCGCGGCGTAAAACATCAATCAATCAATCAACTGTACCATGTCTCAGGTCACGCAGAATACCGCGAGATCTCGACTGGCGTATATAGATGCAGATTAAATTAAAGGAGTTCTGAACAGGTTCTTTCTGCAAATATGATTTGCAGGCATATCTATATAGACTAAAGATGTATTTAAAGGCATGATTTTGCATATATTTTCCGTCACCACTCGGGAAAATCCTCGTATTGACATCTAAGTCGACTTACGAACGCCGGTTCAACGCATCGTCATAACCAACCGATCTGGTGTAAGTCTCGTATGACGTCATAAAAAAATCCGGGACAAGGCGAAAATCGAACTCACGACTTAGGGTTACCGTCTAGCCGAGAAATCTTGGCTCTGCCGAATTTTTTTTTTCCGTGTTCGTCATAGCCAAGATCACTTCCATAGTAAAAAACGATATATGTTAAGGAGGCCCGCCTAAAAAATCGGCGGCGCAAATTTCACAACAAATAAGCAAAGAATAAAATATTTACCACTGCATTTCGATAGTATAGACCACGAAGAAGGAGTTTGTCAAACTTACGCCGCTGTAAAGTGACTAAAGATATATGATTGAAGTATTTCTACGACGCCCCGCACAGTTTAACTGGTCGTTTAAATGTTTTACAATGGCGGTTACGTCAGGTTGAAAGCCAGTGGACTTCGAAACAAATATTGACTGCATAAGGGAAAGTTTACCACTTTACAGCGGCGTAACAAGTATTTCTGCCCAAAGCCCTTGCGATACAGGTTATTATTGTAGGGTTACTTGTTTGGGAACAGTATAGAACAGAGAATTAAATATCATACACATTATAAATTCTCAGTAAGATTCTTACAGTTCACTATGCGCGAAAATGGAGTGCGACGGCTCTCGAGCCATGTCTCGAGTTGAAGATCTCGTAGAATGGCACGAGATCTCGATTGCCCCGGGAGATGTCGTGAAAAAACTATAATACCATTTGTGTTTCAGTATAACAAAGC
The DNA here is from genome assembly GCA_963971465.1 of Lepidochitona cinerea. Classification (NCBI taxonomy): domain Eukaryota; kingdom Metazoa; phylum Mollusca; class Polyplacophora; order Chitonida; family Tonicellidae; genus Lepidochitona; species Lepidochitona cinerea. Next base: position 30,850,059 of record OZ020561.1, read on the forward strand.
TAGCATCGCTATGGCCAAGATTATAGTAGAAGAATACAAACTACTTCAAAGTAAACTTGCTCGACCTCTGACCCAAAGGCCAGTCATTGCTTATAAAAAGAACAAGAGTTTGAAAGACATACTGGTCAGGGCTAAACTCCCCTGTCTGCCTTCTACCTAGGTTTTCTGGGAAAGGGGTATGGGGGGGGGGGGGGGAATTTTCACTGTCTTTTCCCATGACCCCATAATATATAGTCTGGCGATATTCTTACTATAGCTTAAGATACGTAAGCATTGTCAATGTAATACAAAGTATTCCAGAAAATTCTACTGACTAAGGCCAAGCTCCTGTCAGTCGTCAACCTAATGAAATATCATAGGTTTACTTTATTACAACAATTGATGATGGGATATAAAGGTCTAAATGATATACCTCTTTTTAAAGGGGCATGAGCTGCCAAAATGTTGATATTTTGACGTAAACACAGAATGTTGAAATTATCGGCTATTTTTCTCAAGACGTATAATTCAGAAGCTTTTTAGAGCTTCTAGTCTCAAAAATGTACGATAAAGTATTGTTTTGAACTAACTTTGACTTAGAATGAATGAATGGTCGTCCCGGTTATTTAAATTTTGCTACTTTTCGAACACGTTTTCGGTTCGTACAGGGCACATACTGTATGGATTTTCCTCATTCCAACGCCAATCATTTAGTTTTTAGATGGCCTTTAAAGCCTCTTACTGTCGTGACGATTAGAAATTATGAAAAAAGTGTGAATTTCGGCAGCTCATGCCACTTTAACACAATTAGAAACTTGTCTCCGTGGTTATTTTAGACAAGAAGATTTTCCCTGTGCCCGTGTGTTTTAGTGTCCATAAATATAGTCATATATTTATGATCACTAAAACACACTGTAATATATATGGGTTTCTTGGAACACTTAGCTCTAATGGTGTACTACCCACTTACACCATTGAGATTTTGTAAATCTCGACCCAGAAGGCACAAAACTCTCGTCCGAGTTCACTCGGATAATTTCGGGAATCTTATATTAAGGCGACCCAAAAGTGTCGCACCTGTTCTGAATGGCAACATTTGGGGCCAAGCTACACTCTGTGTAAATGTCGCTCTTGTCCATGTCATCTAAAAAACGGACATTATTTTCTTTTCAAATATCAACAGACCAACGTTTCTTTTCATGAAACTGACGGTCGACATAACAACACATTTGCTTTTCTCATTGACAGGTGAAATGTTTTTAACATAAAGAAAAAGTGGAGAACTTTCTATCTGTTCCAAAATTGAAAGTTTTGGCATCATAGTGCATTTTAATTTGAAATTAAAATATTGATTTCCTAAGTATACCCGCAATGTACACTCCGATCTTGCGCATGCGCACAGCCACCCTAATTACATAATCGTATCCTGCCGCTAACAGCAAAATTATTTCACGGACTTAATAAGAAATACAGACACAGGATTTGATGAGATGAACAAAATAGCCGGCCGATAAATTTGATTGATTTATTGATTGATGATGTACGCCGCGCTCAAGATTATTTCACTTATGTGGAGGTGGTGCCAGGTTCTTTGTCCAGAGGAAACTCCCGTACCTGGCAACTCTTTTACATACGGCGATCGAGTGAAAAATCCACTCAGAATTTTGTTTTCGATTTTTATTTGGTCTGAGTGGGATTTGAACCCCCGCTGCATCGGTGGAAGGCCGATAAATTGGAGATTTTAAACTAATACAAAGAACTGAAATAAGGGAAATCTGGTTTTTTGGTACAGTTTCAACAAAGAGAGTAGATTGACAAGAGTAGTCACTTCGTCCAATCAGCATTGCTGGCTGGTTTTTCTGGCCCCCTAGCGGAAGTGTGTTCCGACTGTACACGATTCGATTAAAGGGCGCCCCCTACAGGAAGGAGGTTCATAATCGAATCGTGTACAGTTCAAATTCAACATGGCGCGAACGAAGTGACCACTCTTGTCAATCTAATCTCTTTGGTTTCAATTCTACGTATATGCATTTTCACAAACATTTAGATAAATATTTAACTGGACTTAAGTGCCCCATGTTAAATTATAGTGTTTTAACTTTTGTATAGTTACTTTCTTCACAAATGCCAGGCTCTGGTGGCGAGTGTGTGAAAGACCCCTCAATTCCCTTTTCTTTGGACTGAATGGAATTCGAACCCTCGACCAACCGTGAGAGTTATGTTGCTCTACTCGCTGATCAACAAAGGCGCCAAAAATTGATGTAGAGGCCAGTCTTGATTCTTGATGAAAAATGAGTAATCACAGCCCAAGGAGAACGGAGTATATACAAAAAAGTTGTGGAAATGAATTGTTTTATCCAATGCGTACAGTTTGACTAAACGTTTTCTCCTGAGAAAAAAAAGAAGAAGAAAGAAACAACGTAGGGCCTATCAAAAACAACAATAAACAAACAAAACCGTTAACATATGTACTTCATTCCTGGCCGATGCCGTTTTCTAGATTCCGACGTTAGAATATTATTAACACAGTTTCTCTTGTAAACAGTTTCACTGATTGGCCACGTTACACATTTGTTCTTTTTTTCAGTATTTATGTCAATGTTTTGAAATGTAAAGTTCAGTTGTTACACTTGATAAACACTCGGTATAGGTGCCGAAAGCTCGTGTTGTTCGCAAACAACTTCGTGGTGATGCCTTAATCATTTCTCATTAACAAACAAAAAAGAAAAACTTATAGTCGTTAAAATGTGAAGCGAAGTTCTATAAGAGATCAGAGCATGCTATAATGAAGTACAAAATCAACTGTTTGAACCGACACGTTTTCTTCCTCGCTAAAGACCCTGCCATATCAAGAATCTTTTTCATCCGTTATCGATCAACGAGTAGGTGATCTTTCTTCCTTGGTCACCATGTTTCATAAACCGACGAGAAAGGGAACAATTGGCTACCTGTCATTTGCTAATTGGTCTACTCTCAGTACAGACTGTTAGTATTGTCATGACCATATCCCTTTCCATGCAAATTAGTTCCAAAACAAAACTGTTGACCATGTCTTCTCGTTAGGGTATATATAATCATTGGTATTGTATATGTGTGACTTAGTACTTGGCTAACACGGGACTGCCGTTAATGAGAACCTGTCTGCCGTCAATAGCGGATATGTACTCACTACCTTTTTAAAGAGGCATGAGCTGCCAAAATTCACACTTTTTTCATAATTTCTGATCGCCACGACAGTAAGAGGCATTGAAGGCCATCGAAAAACTAAATGACTGGCGTTGGAATGAGGAAAATCCACACAGCATGTGCCCTATACGAAACGGAATAGTGTTCGCAATGTAAACAAAATTTAAATAACCGGGACGACCATTCATTCATTCTAAGCCAAAGTTAGTTTAAAACAATACTTTATCGTACATTCTCGAGACTAGAAGCACTAAAAAGCTTCTGAATTATATGTCTTGTGAAAAATAGCCGATAATTTCAACATTCTGTCTTTAGGTCAAAATATCAACATTTTGGCAGCTCATGCCACTTTAATAAAGAGCAGCTAAAACTTTAATCGCCGTCCGTTCTGTGTACCAGTGTATACTGGTGCTTGGCATGGTCAACGCAATCTTTTAGGTTTTCGGGAGAGCTTATAAAAGCCGTGTTAACTGGTGCATGTGAACTAGTCGGTATATTCACCCCCACGCCCACAATTCAACCATTTGAAGGTCTCGGCGGGTTCAACACACGATTAGGCATACAGTAAAGTGTAAATTAATTGTAGATGCACCGGTCATCTCTCCAGTCCGTAGAAATACAATTCACGGTCAAGATACGATTCATAGAATGCCACAAATTCTCCAGAAACAAGATTTACCCGGGCTAGCTAAATGGCTAGAACAATATCTGCCTAAATCATGTAAGGTATGTATTGTGTTCATTGGGAGAAATAACCCAACTTTTTGTATAAATTGTACGCCGGTTTATTTTACACTACTCTATACAGGTCCAAAGTACAAAATGTTCGATACAACAACTGTTAGCTTGACACTCGTCGTACAGAGTATAACATGTAGTGTAACGTCCACTGAGAACATACTCCTAAATGTATAATTTATCAGGTTGCAATTCAACTACTGGTCAGCACACCCGTTTGGGACCCACATGGGTTAGGCTGGCCTGGATGGGCAGGAGTGGGCTAACACAATTTTGTGTTTATCTTTTAAGATAAATCTTCCGTCACGAGTGGGATCCTATCGGGCTTGTTCACCCAAATTCTAATCATGACTCCCTCACCATTGAAAGACAACCAAATTCTGACACTAACACGTGCCAATCGTATTCTCGCGAGACCTCGTACGCCTTTACCGGGCATAGTGCAGGGATTTTTGCGTGTCATCTAGGGTAACATTTTTAAAAGCTATAAAAGACTTTATGTGAATATATACTTTGAATTGTTTCATCGAATTCCTAAAAGTCACATGATCAGTTGACCTCCTGGGTGAACTCTCCAACCCCATTCCAATGGATTTTTCCGATAAAAATGGCAACTATTGGCCTTATAGGTTAAATGTGTACTTAAGGACTAGGGTAACTTATAATTTTAAATTGAAACACGTGCATTATGTTTCAATTTTCAGCTTTTGTCAAGCGCAATTGTAAGATTTTCCTTGTTTACAAGAACCATAACTGTTTACGGGTAGGGATGTGTTTTCGAAAATCAACTCCATATAACTAAAACACAATATCAATCCATATTTATCAAGTGATTTATTTGGGGCTTCCAGATGTTGGCTACTGTTCAAGCGTCAATTCAAGATCTGTTTTTCAAAGACTACTGGGTAGACAAATGGCCGGAAGTGACGTGCGTGATCGCTAAGGACACAGAGTCGGTAAGAGAAGAAAAACTAATTCATTTACCCCTTATAATATATAGTAGGCCTATATGCAAAAATATATTCATGATTGATTGATTGATGTTTTACGCCGCTCTACAGATCATTTCACTGATATAGCGGCGTTTAGTGGGGAGGAAACCGGAGTCATGGCCCGGAGAAAATCCCCGACTTTCGGCGACAACTTTTCCACATACGGCGATCGAGTGAAAATCCACTCAGAAATGTTTCAATTTTCATTTGGCCTGAGTGGGATTCGAACACGCGTCGCTTCGATAGGAGGTTAACCGACTGAGCCACCTAGGCCCCTAAAGTCTATTAAAAAAAGTCGTATTCGAGTGATTGATATTTTGTCGATTCCTCCGCAATTAGATAATTTTTGACATTTATTGGTCGCCGACCAGGTACGGAACCAATCCAAAAATAAACTAGGTACCTGTAGACATTTAATATTATTGAATTGACATTTGGCAGCTTATACCACGTGTTCTTGCTATTTTGCACCTGAGGATGATCTAAGGGACAAGGAATGTCATTTTCTTGTTATGCTTCTTTTTTTCATTCTATTTTGGACAGAACAACAGCTCGCCCGTTATTTATGGTATTTTTAGAAGCGACCCCAGAAACCTCGCAATGTTATTAGAATACCCTGGTGTCATTAACTGGTCCGATACAAGCATTTATGCAGGTAAATATGAACAAAATTGCTGACTATCATGCATATTTGGATTCACTTGTCGGACCAACAGAAATGGGGATTAATTTACCCAGCCTTGATAAAAAATACCCCATGATAAAGAAGAATTGATTGAAATTTCACTCGAAATTATTCCAATTATATGGCGGCTATTACTTCAACCGATTGATTTATGTTTTACGCGACACGTACTCAAGATCATTTCATGTATATGGATGAGTTGCCAGGAGTTAGTTGGGTAGCGGCGGGGGGGGGGGGGGGGCTTGCTGTTTGTCCGCAGGACACCCCCGTGAAGGCCTATACCAACATGCAACTCTTCCAAATACAGGTAACCGATAAGTCACGTTGGGTTTTTATTGAACTGTACAATACGAATGAATTGTGTAAATGAAATTTGGATAGAGTCGCTGGTTAAAAAACTTCCATGATGCCGGTACCTTATAGTAATAGATGTCGACTTTTCTCTTTAAGCATGGCCTTGTGAAGATAACAAAGTGCTGGCCCAGGCGGGATTAAAGCATAACTGTGAAATTGAAGTCGTTTGTACCGGAGATATCTACATGTTTGACACAGACGTCACAACGACTTTGTAAGTTAGTAACAAGCATACTGACCGCCACATTGTTAGCTTGCTTTCACGTGCTAAGCCACGTGTTTCACTCATTAAACTATACACGTGGAATGGATGTCACGTGACATTTGAGTTCCGTCGAGCGCCGCCATCACAAAAAGATGGGGCGATTTCGATCCAGATCGTCGGTCATGCGCGCGCCCATCGAGTAGTAATGGTGGCGCTTTTTAGACAGCCAGATCCAAACCAGCGTCATTCCACATATATGGATCAATGGTTTGTATATCGTCGAGACTTAAGCCAACACAATTAAGAGAGGAAACATCATGCACACAAACGCAGATGGAGCAGGCGTCAAGAATTTCTACTTCGAAAATAACGATCAATTGAATCTTTTGTGTAATGTAAATCGATTCCCTTAAATTTTGCATGGGCTCGCAGAATTTAATATTTTTTTATCGTCATAAAGGTCTTAAAGGTCATCGTATAGAACCCGTACAGTCTGTGTGCTGTACGAACTGAAATAGTGTTTGAAAAATATAAACACAATTTATGAAATAGCTGGGGAGAACGTTCATTCCTTTTAGACCTATAAGGTCGTTCAAAACACTACTTTAACGTACATTCTAGAGAGCAGTCTAAGCTTAATAGTGTGCAATTTGTTCTCCTTGAAAAAGATAGCCGATAATTTCAAAAATTGGTTTTAACGGGAAAATATCGACAGTTTGTCAGCTATATGATATCACTTAGACTTTCGGGGTGTGCCCTTGGGTCTGTTTCTTAAGTGGAGTGGCGTATTTTTTCAAATGTAATTGCCATGGATTGTAATTGCCATAGTAACCCATAGGTCTACTGTAAAGATGCGTTGATTTTGCAGTTACGTAAAAAATTAAGCCTACGCCCTTACGCGAAACAGGCTCCAGGTTTCCTGAGGGTGATATTACATGGCTCTATGCCCATGTTCCTTCCCTGCCATTCCACAGAACAGCTGGACTGTATGAAAACCATGAAACAAAGTAGTCTATTGATATTTGTAAGACTGAGTAGAATTCGAACCCGCTATATCAGTTGGTCAAACCGGAAAAAGAGACCTAATGGGGGGGAATGGTAACAACTGAAAACATATGACGGGTGTTTTCAGTCAACTGTCCCATGTGGTATGACCAATGAACTATATACGTGGAATGGTCACTTCTTATTGGCTGGTTTGGATCTGACGTTGTAAAAAGCGCCGCCATTGCTGAGTGATAGGCGCGTGCATGACCGATCTGGATCGAAATTGCACCATCTCCTTGTAATTTTCGGCGGTCGATGGAAAGCAAATACCACATGACCTCCATTCCACGTTTGTAGTTCATTTGGTATGACTATGCTTTCCTACCTTACTAAACCTGGCAACGTCGCCATTTATAAGTCGCACGAGCCTTCAAATAGAGGGAGCATTTTGGGGGTCCATACTTTGGCAGCTCGTGTCACTTAATTTGAAACTGTCTTCAGTGCGTCGTAAAACTGCAATCCATCAATCCATCGATGTATAGAAATCACTTTTATTCTGTTATAGAGAAGTTCCAGTTGGTATGAGATTAGGACGGCTATTACCGGAACATGCCCGACTGGTGAAAGAAACATGGGAGCATGGATACACGTCATCTGTCTCCTACATCCGGGACCTTATACAACACTTGCCGACCGCCTGCTTGTATGACGAAAACGGGAAGCCTATTGGATTCGAGTTGACAAGGGAGTACGGATCGATGGGTACACTTTATGTAACACCAGAACACAGAAAGAAAGGATTTGCTAAATTAATAACCCTTTCTCTGGCTCATCAGCTGACAGACCTTGGTAGATTACCATACGTGTTTATTATGCAAAGTAACGAACCGTCACTACGCCTCCATCAAACTTTAGGCTTCCAAAAACTCCCCGATAATAAGTTAGTGTGGATGATAAGCAAAGGCAAAACCACGTGATATCCAACAGTATCCATTCGAGAATCTCGCACCATCTGATTGGGAATTTGCCGAAGTCACGGGTGGAATATGCATCCACACACCAGCCTCTGAACCATAGACTAAAGGAGGGTTCTCGCGACTTCGATATTGGTGTTGTGGGCTGTATTTTAGAATAATATGTGGGGGAATATATGCTAAAAGGGATCGAATGCAATATATACTTATGTTTTTACGAGTGCAGCAAGTGAAAAAAAAAATAGAAAATTTTTAAACATCCAAATATTTCCAGCGAAATAAATGGTTTACTAGATCACGCAGCCAATCGACTTGATACTCCGAATTTACACAAATTTGGTTGGGTAAAAAGACGGAGAAAACACAGAAAATGGCTGCGATCTTGAACAGACTGTATTGCTTCAATCTCTGTAATCACAGAACTTACGAACACTCGTTATTCGCTTAGAAAACCTGTGTGTTTCGCTTTTCGTATTATTGAATACCGACCATGCGTCTATCCGTCCGCCCGCCCCGAATCCCTTGTGACCACATACGTCTACAGTCAGGAGTAAATACTATTTTTTATTCCGAACTATTTTCATCATCGTCTGTTACATGAGAAGGCGGGAATGTTAAATCATGTATTATTGATTACCTGTACAAGTTATTACCCGACTACTACCTTCGCGGCCAGGTAATACCAGCAGACAGATGAAGGATCATATACCGAATATCATCTATGGAGGGCAAAAGCTTTACGTGTAAACTCAACTATAACTGAGAAACCACAACGGAGCACATGGAAATCCGACCGGAACACACACGCAATAAGAAGGTAATGCGCAAGAGCAACAGACGGGCTGATGTACATGTCGCACACATTGTAAAAACTGGAGTGACCTTGTTTTTTTATATGAGAGAACGGATGGCAATGTGGGAAGATCTTGAGAATGGCATAAATCAGGGGATGGTTCTGGGTCGTCTTCATCAGATGACTCTGTAGTGACCTGGGGGTAGTTGTGTTCAGGACAAAAACTTAGAGATTTTGTGCCAATCGGAAGTGGCAACTTAGTAAATTAAAGAACGATGTTTCACAAGAAGATCCAGAAAGTATGACAGCTCCCGATCACGAGTACAGGATTTTGAGCTATCGGAAAAGAGGCATACGAGGTTACCAACGGGTAAATCTTGAGATGGTACAGTTTGTTTTTGGATATTTAGACTGTTCACTGGAGGGATGGATAATGGTGTGTTGTTGATGTTGTGCCAGAATAAGGTTTTGATCATTGGGGATTTGTTTATTTGTGTATTGGTCATGTTGAGTCCACATTTCGACTACAGAAAGACCTCGAGATCTGATTGTGGAGTTTAGTCGTGAAGTATCTAATCAAAGCTGTAAAGATGATAATGTTTTTTGGTGTGGATCTCGACGAAGCAGTTTGGATTCTAGTTCTTGGATTGTTCGCTCCGCAACGAGATTCTTTTTTATGTTTTCAGCTCGACCAAGATCAATGGAGATGCTGTATTTTTGCAGTTGGGAGTCATTTATCAGATTTGAAACCAGGCGCTGAATCCGTTCTGGCCACTACTGGAACTCCATCGATGTATTTAAGATCCAACATGAGCTTGAGGATATTATCCTCTAAGGTCTCTGACCGCTCGTTTTCGATGAATATTGACTAAGCAATAGATGTTACAGTTTCTCTGAGGACAAGAATAAGCTGTTTATTCTTTTCAGTTCCTCGGCAGCATACGATACGCCGACAGGCTGTGGAGATGGCATGCAGCTCTGGGTTGCAACTTGTCCAGGTACCTTCCGCAAAGAAGCACATCGGTAGCATCCAGATGTAATCCTTTCCAACGCTCTGTCAAGGTTTAAAGCGAAGTCTGAATACCAGTGGTAACTGGTGGGTGAAAGGATGTCTGAACGTGTATGTAAGGCGATTATAAGGCCTTCAAGAACTTGTCGAGGTACTACAGTGCAATCACAACTTGGACTGCAGAGATCTTGATTGATCTTGATTGATCTTGATTATTTGCTATTGTTACTGATTTTTGAATATCTGCTGTTATGGTCTATCCTGGTTAGCTTTCTTGATGGGCGAGTCCCCAGTTTTAAATGAGCACAAGTGCGACGAAAGTCAGGCCAATCAACTTGTAAATTTAACCACGCTTACCGGTTGGCACATTTCACACATTTTCCAGGAAAGACGCTCGTACGACACAGTCTTGTAACCTGTCAACAAATGAGAATATTTGGCATGCTTGAACTTGGCATTCGGGGGCATTTCGACTGGCAAAGTCTGAAGGGACATTAGCAGTTCCTTTTAAATGACGGATAGAGATTCATCATTTGGTAGTGGCTCATGGTAGCCAAAAAACCAGAAACCCAAAGGCAAGCAGAAATTCCCCCCGTTTTTCGCACGTGTGCGCTCCTGTTTTGCTGCGCGTCAAGATGCAGCCTTTGAGTTCTGATCGAATCAAGTATGGACTGGTGCTTTGTCGCAGTAGCTATGGACAATGCGTCTACTTCACACGGAAGGCATTTTTGATGGTGTCGCCAGAGCGTAGCGGTGAAGAAGCCAGTTAGGCTAAGTGTTTTTTTATGACCATAGGTGATCTACAATGTAGCTCAAATTCCTTTTTCTTTGACAGATCCATCGATTACTATCTACATCTGATCATTGGGGGGGGGGGGCACATTATATTGGGCTTGAGTAGGGGCCTGTTGCAGTTGTTCTGTCCAGATCCTGTGAGGCCATCAAGTGGGACCATTGTCTTTAAACGTCCAGGCATTACACGAGACAAGACTCTGTATGCTCCGATGAAAGATCGCATGTCTGAAACTGTTCCGGGAGGTGTGATCGAGAATAGAAGGGGATGCGACCTTTGCGTTGTGGAGGCATACACGGGTCCCAAATTCCCCTTGCTTTGCTAGAAACAATGATAGGGGTTGGCCAAAGTTGAGGGGATAAACTTGGGGAACGATTATCCCACCGAAGCTGCACGTCGTAGGATTCGTCTTTAAAATCCGTTGGTATGTTCGTTTCAACAAAGTCACCTGTTCATATAGACACAAAGAAAAAAGTTAAGCACCCCCCTGGAAAGTCTGCACCGACCGATAAAATCATTGGTGTAGGGAGATTGTTGCAGAAACGATTATGATCATAAAGGGCAATATTCTGGCGATAAGAAATCACCATTAATGACAATAAGCTATACAATTTATTCAGGATATCGTATTTTATCGATGTATTTTAACAAAATAAAAAGATGCTTGAAAGTATGAAACTTCAGAGTTTGTCTGGCTTCACTGGGCGAACATATTGAAGTAAAAATATCCCTTTGAATGTGTAGAACACATCCCTGGAGCAGAAGGTCAAAAGCGCGTATCGCCTCCATCAGCTTCCAACCTGCGTTTCATCCCTCCAGTGAGACGTCGGATCTGTTGAAGGGGTAACTGCGCGGATTGGAATACTTTAGAGCACATTTGGGATAGGATGGGCAGAAACATTCAAGCCCTAGTACAAAATACTGTATAAAATCTGCAGGAAGCGGAGGCCGCATTACATCAGTATTGGTGGCAGTTACCCCTTCAACATATCCGACGTCTCACTAGAGGGATGAAACGCAGGTTGGAAGCTAATGGAGGCTATAGGCGCTATTGACCTTCTGCTTTAGGGATGTGTTCTACACACACAAAGTGACATTTTTACTTCAATATGTTCGCCCTGTGTAGTCAGATGGACTGCTGAATAAATTGTATAGTTTATTGTCATTAATAGTGATTTCTTATTGCCAGAATGTTGCCCTTTATGGCCACAATCGTTTCTGCAACATCAGTTTGCCAACAATCTCCCCATACCAATGATTTTGTCGGTCGGTGGAGACTTTCCAGGGGGTGCTTAACTTTTTGTTTTATCCCAATTTGACCAAAGTAAGTGTGCATTTCGAACAGTAAGGTTACTTGGTTCATTACAAATAGAGCCTTAGTAGTGTGTAGAGCTATTTCGAAAAAAGTATATATCATTCTGTTCCATAAGACGAATACCCCCAAGTATGTCAACGTCCAAATGTTCCACAACTAAGTCATTGGAAAAGGAAATTGTCAGAATTGCGTAACAAGGTGAAATGATGCTTATACTATGGCCCTTATACAAGATGTTACAGGTGTCTCAAATGAGGGTCTCTGTCATTTGCAATCGTGCCCACATGCTTACCTCCCCTTCGCTTCAGAACTAAGCATGTGGCTAATGGCGGGACATCTTAGACATGGGAAAACCCACGAGAGATGGGAAATGGTTATAACCGAACAACTTTTAAAATTAACTGCCCCAAACCTTCCAAAACCCACTCTTAAAAGAGAATACATGCACGAAGCATGGTTTTGAAGTCTGAAAGGGACAGAAGTCGTTGAAAGCCGTTCAAATAGTTCCTGACGTCATTTGTCAACACAAAACATTGCGACGATTCCGAAGACTAGTCTGAGTGGTCGTTCACAGCTGTTAACTAGCTAAACATTCCTTAAAATCACGACCAGAAACGAGGGACTATACAGGCAAGTGTATAATTTTTATCTGCTGAGATTTATAGCGTTTGCATCCAGCACTAAGGCATCCAGGTAAACTCATTTTACTTTCAGTTGTATTTTGCGGTTAGGCGCAGACAGTACGGTCGGTAGTTGTAGCCAGTACTACTCTGCCTGTACAGGGCCATTCCAGCCAGCAGGTTCATGCTTCAGTCAGCCCCTGCGTCCAGTGCCTGAATGTTCGTTGTCACGCTGTTTGTTTGGTTTTATTTTATGTACCCCACCTATGTCGCACAATATCTTTCTTTTTGAACTAGTTCAACTACGCTGATACATTTTTTTCTTTTGGGAATTGATTATATGTAATATGATATATTTTTACTAGTAATACAGTATTTAGAACAAGGGTAAACTAATTTGGCATGAGCTGCAAAATATTGATATTTCATGGATGAAACAATACTAGGAAATTACCAATTATTGTTTCTCTCAGAAATGCAAATTAGATGATCTGCTAAAGTGGTGTAAATAAGTAACTTAGGCCTAGAATGAATGAAATTATATACATCCCTGTTATTTAAATTTTGTTTACAGTTTTCACATAAACATTGCTTCATACAGCTAAATGCATATTATTTGTTTTAATGTCTTCGATGTACTCTAAACTCCCAAAACTGTTAGCAAAAAAACAGCAACTTTGGATGCTCATGCCATTTCCAAAAAAAATAATTTGGAAAATAATCTCTTCACGTACATATATTGGCTGGGAGGTGAATATAATATAATAATAGCATATTATAACTATTCAATAAAGAGGGACAGTGAATAACAGTTAATACAGTGGAGAGCTAAATATATTATATCAGTATTGAAAAAAAAAATAGTGAAACAATTTTTTTTTTCAAATACATAAAGCTATGGGGGAAAAAAAAAAAATATAGACTTGCATTTTGAAAGGAAATATCTATAACTTTTATAGGATTTTGTGATCAATAATTATAGTTAATAATGATACTGTCATTAATTTGTTATTAAACAACATATTAAATTTTTTGTTTCAGATTAAGCTGTTTTTCACTGCAGTTAAATCATATCTGTCATGTCATTATGGTTCATCCAAAATAAAAAAATGAGGATGTGGAGAAACACTAGAGGATGTCAAGAACTATCTGAAGACATTGAATATAAAAGTTAAAGGTTTATTATATTGAACTATGTAACCATGTGCTCAACATATCAGGCTGGGGAACATTACCAAGATTTCGACATGCAAGTTAATTTGCACATTGATTGATGCCGTGGATTGCTTCATTTCTTTTGTAAAAATTGGACCAAATATATACTGGTACGGAAACTTGGATTAATCAAAAATAGAAAAAGGGCGTCATTTACGTTTTCATTTATCAAAATGTGTTTTGCCCAGGTATCCTAGTAGATGAACATCATTTCATAATTGCATGTCCAAATTATAAAGATTTACGTACGCCTTTATTCTCCCAAATCATTGATATTTGTCGTATATTTAGTACTTTAAAATTAAATGATCATGAAAAGTTCATTTTCACCTTACTTAACAATACATGTATATCTGAATTATGCAAGCCAATATGTCAGCCAATTAGTTAACTTAATGCTATTGCTCTTTTTAATTTGATATACACTGCCTTTCACTTGGAGTTTTGTACAGTGAAATTGAATTGAATGTAAGCCAATTAGAAAATAAGATAGCTATTTGAATAACCTTTAAAGTTTCAAGAGACATTTCTTCTTTAACAGAATCTAATGTGTAATTTTCAGATTTGAGAACCCTTTGTAATTGATATGCTGTTACCAAATTAGTTATGTCACATTGTCCTGTATAAATATATATATAATGTACCAGATAAAATGTTATAATCTATTACAATCAATGCATATCTGTTCAATTCTAGAGCATTTTTGTTTTCTGTTGATGATGGGAGAGAGGGGAGTGGGTTCCTTGTGTAGAGAAAGTGTCTCACTCCGACGCGTCCCAAGCCTTCCATCCATGGGCCTCCGGTTCGAATGCAACTCAGTTAAAATAATAAAAATGGAGAAACAAAATGAGAGGGTTTTTAATATATATGATCATGCAAGCACCTGAAACGTCAGATGTTTCCATGAGGCAAAAAAGCCTGGCTTCCTCATCAAACACTGCGCCTCGCAATAATGAAATTAAATAATTCAGACCGTCATGGAGGTTGAACATCAATCAACAAGTGGAAGGTCAGGATTTCACATTTCTAGCCCCCTAATAATTGAAATAAATCTTGGATTATTGGTTAGGATGAAAAAATCCAATGGTCAATCCACTCAAAATTGTTTGGTAAAGATAACTTATTTTGCATCTACCTAACAAGAATTTCTTTCCATGTTACTTTTCTACTTCATTTATCCTTAAAACAAAGTTAAACCCAGTCAATGAAGTACATTTTTTGTCAGTTCTTATTTATGGTGCCAGTTACACTGTAAGTGCTCAAATTACCAACTTTAAGGTCCTATTTGTCAGGCTTACTGTAATTATGAATTTATAAATTTAAATATCTACCTCGATCTTTCCATTCTGATTTTATCTGGCTGTTCAACCAACAGCTGAATACCAGATTATTAAATAATAAGACAAGGCATTTACATCAGTGAATTGTGGTAGGGTATAGGCCCTATACTCTACTGTCTACACACCTCACTATCTGTCTCAGACACTTTACACGTGTTCAACTTCAAGAGATCTGTCGTAGTATGTGTCTTTGTACAGTTGATTTCACTCTTGAAAAAGCAAAATCATAAATCTAAAGTCAGTTACAAACATTCTTAGAAATTTATTTTTTTCTAATGGCCTTCGCGTACAGCGAAAATCTTTTACAACCAAGCTACAATATCAACGTAATCTGCTGTGGGCCACGTGTTTGTTTATAGGTCAAAGAAGTTCTCGTGGCGGTGTGGTGTGGCTGAGATCAATCCGCGTACATGGACTGTCTAATATGGCTTTCGTATGGCTGAGAGGTTTAAGGTACGTTCACACTATACTCCGAATTCGGTTCGGGGTCCGAAACGATTTCCGTACTAAAATGGCTTCAATGTTTATCAGTACATTTGTTCACACTGGCTTGATCCGAATTCGCTACGGACACCGGATTCGGAAAGCAAGAATATAAATGGCTCACAGAGCCATTTTATTCGGTCCGGGATCAAATTCGTCCACGATTTTCCTCTTTGGCCAATCAGAATCGACCTGTGAAAAACATGGCAATCAAAAATACAGTGACCTACATAGTGGTTTGGAGATTAAACTATCGAGCGGTTTCGTGTAGAGATGGAGTTAAATACATTTTCGCATGATTTCTGAAGGATTATGACAACAGTTGTCTCTTTTCCTAAAAAATTCAAGCAAACGAATCTCATCTTCCAAACCGCTCTCAACTGTTGTTGAGTTGTGTTGTTGTTGTGTGGATATGAACTGACTTGATAGAATCGGCCGATTATTCGTTGCAGTGTGAACACAACACACCGAATACGCTGACCTGTCCGAAATCCGGTTCGTACCTCGATCCGAATTCGTTGTACATGTATAGTGTGAACGTACCTTAAGTCTCGCATGCGAAGATTAACTTCTCAGTTTAGATTGTGTCATTTGGTATTTGTTGCGGGATTGTTCTCCGATAAATATAATACCGTGATCATATTGATTGATTGATTGATGTTTTACGCCGCGCTCAAGATTATTTCACTTATATGGCGGCGTTGCCAGTTTTATTGTGGGAGGAAACCGGGCTCTATGCCCGGAGGAAACCCACGACCTTCGGTTGGTAACTGGCAACCATCCCACATAGGTCGTTCGAGTGAAAACCCAGTCAGAAACCCGTGATTATACGAGTTTACATCGCGTCTTAAGGCACTCCATTGATGCATCGGAGAGAAACATTGGGCGGTAAGGATACACCCGTGAAGGAGGAAAAAGCGTGTTGGGAGCTGAAGGGGGATCAATTTCTCTTTATGTGTCAGGTGTCATCCATCGGAGCAACCTACCTGAATACCCCTAAGGATATAAGCCTTAAAAGAGCAGGACAAGAACTACAATTTCTATAGAATGTAAATTCTGCATTTGAACGGCGGTGGACATCTTTTCACCGCGTTGGAAATCTTTTCACCGCGTTGGAAATCTTTTCACTGCGGTAGAAATGTTTTCCTTGTAATTTGAAAGTTTATGTGCGAGGTACTAATTTCTCTGCAAATCGTTTTAGTTATAGAAGTATATTTTTTATGATGATATTATGCTTTATTTTAAAGGCAAATTTCACATGGTTATAAAGCAGCTTTTGGTTATTTCTTCCGCGAATAGTAAATAATAACATCTTATAAATCTCAAGAGAATTCACAAAAGTACTCAACTCAACTGCCACGAAACACTTCAAAGTAAATGCCCAATTAGTGTTGATTTCAGACTAATTAGTTTCCCCATCGAGTAGATTCGCGAACTTTGCCGACCAATGTAAGCTCTGGTAGTTTTGACTAATGTTATACGTAGAATCGAAATTTTGGTGCAGTAAAGCATGGAGGATAGAAATATCGAAAAACCCGGTGTTTAGAAAAGAAGGCAATCTCATGGATTTTCCGCTCGTATCGATTTGTATAGGTCACATTGAGTTATTTCTCGACGTCAAACAATCGCCAATCAATGTATTTTGGCCTACTTTAAACCAATTATGGAACCACGTCCAAACAAGGCATAGAACATGATGGATCATTTTTACTCAACAAATATACGAAAGTTATATAAAAACTAAGTTTTTTTATTTCAAAATATACAATTTAAAGTCCACTATACATGTTATAGCAGTACATTAGATTAAAATACTGGACTAGAATTGATTACTGTTTAAAATAAGCTGCATATGTGCCTTGCGGACTGTGCTGTGCCATAAAATATTGAAGAATTTTACCGTAAAATTTCACGACACTGGGGATCGACTTTACGAAACTAATGCTTGCCTTATGCCTCGGTGTATGTCATTGATTGGTTGGGACTTAACGTCGCACTCAACAGTTAAAGGTCGCATGGTGAGAAAAATACCAACTGACCAAAAACACTAATGTAACCATACATTCTGTAAAATCGAAATAATGGCACGGTATTGAATACAACAAGGCCTTTATTTCAAATGCAGCAAACTTTAACATTTTTGACGCCGCTACATTCACATTTCTTTGAATTTGGAATCGACCGATACCAGCTGACCGTG
The DNA here is from genome assembly GCA_963971465.1 of Lepidochitona cinerea. Classification (NCBI taxonomy): domain Eukaryota; kingdom Metazoa; phylum Mollusca; class Polyplacophora; order Chitonida; family Tonicellidae; genus Lepidochitona; species Lepidochitona cinerea. The sequence continues at coordinate 30,867,927 of OZ020561.1, forward strand.
TGCCCGGGTATCTTCTGAAATCCTACAGACTCGTGTAACCGTATCGACGGGCCGTTATCGGGTTCAATGAAGACATAGGGGATCAAACCAATTTCTTTTATTTTCCGGGCCAATGTTAATGTTATTAGTCGGGCATATCCATTTTTCCTGTACTCGGGCATCACGTACAGGACTCCTATCGATCCATTGTACATCATCATTTCAAATCCCGCGGGTTTTCCATTCTCGTCAAAGAGACACACTGATGGCAGATTGTCGATGTGGACTCGGAGAAGCGGAGCGGAAACCTCATTTCCATATTTCCATTTTTCCAAAACAAAGTCGGCATCCTCCGATTTCAAACTGCCTAGCGTCATTCCTGCGGGTACTTCCCTATATATAACCAATAACATCGAACATGATCAAACTTACTTTATCTGTTACTTAAAGCCGCATGAGCTGCCAAAATGTTGATATTTTGACGTTAAAACAGAATGTTGAAATTATTGGCTATTTTTCTCAAGACGTATAATTCAGAAGCCTTTTAGTGCTTCTAGTTTCGAAAATGTACGATAAAGTATTACTTTGAACTAACTTTGGCTTTGGATGAATGAATGATCGTCCCGGTTATTTAAACCTTGTTTACTTTTCGAACACGTGATAAAAAATGTAGAAGTGAAACGATTTACACCACAATAATATCCAATTGTTCAAAGCAGGTCAATTTTCCGTTGATCTGACTCAAGAAATCAAATTAAGAAAACTTCACATGGGTGCGCATTCCAGCAATTCAAATTTTGTGCGTTATTCGCTTATAGCGTGGGTCCATACAACGTCATAGAGTCAAGTGGTGTTTATTTCAATTCGCTTCAAAAGCTTACTTTGCACTCGATTGTCCAATGTGGAATGGTTGCCAGGTAACTGCCGAAAGTCGGAGGTTTTTTTTTTTAGCCCGGTTTCCTACCAACTAAATCTGGCAAGTGAAATAATCTTGACAATGAGTGCATCTAGCATCAATCAATCAAGCCAAAGCTGAATTTATGTTAACAAAGAGAAATCCATAAGAAAAAAGTCCGAATTTTTAATCGAACTCTTGTTCCTGAGTTTTGCTACCTATCGCTAGCATTAAATGCCGGGTGTCATACCCTTTCAGCTAGCCGGCCTCCAATAATTTTCCTGGAGAGTGTTATACCAAAACCAACAATATGGCGTACATCATTCATACGATTTGACACTAAAACAACCAACCAAACTCAGCAACAATCCTGTGCGTAGAAGTTCTTTAATATCACGAGCACTATAGGGAGCGCAAGTCTCGTATGAATTCCACATATTTCCTGTCACCGACACTGCATTGCGCATGTGACTGAACGTTTTTCGTTCTAACATGACGTTTACATCTGACGATATGGAGCAACATACGTCAAATGGAATTGCAACGTCACCCAAAACATTCTTAGTACCGTCATTTCAATCTAAAATTAGAAGAAACCCTAGTCCTAAAGGCCAGATTTAATTAGCCACGTCTAAATGAGATCTCGCGAGAACACAATTGGCGTCATTTGTCATCGGATATCACGAAATCTCGTAATAATTCTTACGTGACTTGCTCTCCCTATTGAGCCTGATACCTACATTGTATCAGGGATATCTGTTGACAAGCAGTAGATATCTGCCGGATCCATGTTCGTTACGGTACTGTCTATTCTTGACCCAAGATCTTTGAGTTCTTCTTCGTCTTCAATACGCCATGCTGCAAAAGCGATTTATATAAGCAATATGAATAATATTATCTTATTTTATTTGAAAAAGTACGCCCAGAAAATCCTTCTACTTTTTTATAAATAAAATAGTCTAAATTTTAAAAAGTGTTTGATGTTTTGTAAAAAAAGCCTTTAATTAAAAGTATTGAAAAACTTAAACCTAATTGAAAAAGAATCAAAAATTCTTCAGACTGAAGACGCTGGATAAAAATTATTCGATTCAGTGTAAGGTGTCTATCAAGATTTCGTGAAATGAATATTGCCGAGGCCAGCGGTGAAAATGAACAAAAGCCCAGTAAAGCTAATTTGGTGGCATTATTTAGTCACACATTTTAATCCATACATCGGTATATGTCGCAATCTTGAGTCGAAAAGACTTGCTCGCCACTTTTTTATTTAAAGTGCTACGAGCTAACTGAGCCGGAACTTCCCACTTGCTTCATGCAATTTGCAAGAGATTTTTTTTGTTTTTTGAACCCGAAGGCAATTTTATTGCATGATGGAATGTCATGAATTTACAGCTGCTTTAATAGCAATCCCTCTTTCCCACATGACCTAGGATTAGGGAGTTAAACCTACATTGTTATGTATACAACTTAAAAGCTATAAGCAGGCCTTTAGTTAACATAATACAACAGCTAGTACCGGCAAGCAAGACCTGAAAAGTGCTTGCCCTACTTAGCAAGTTAGTTTTGGAGGAAGTTTCTGATATTACATGTACTTTAATAAATGAAGTAAATAGGCCGTCGTTTGGTCCAAACAAACAATGACATTTATCTGTCTCAACAAAGTCAACTTCCATTTGCTTAAAAACATTTATGATAAATCTGGGCAACCGTATCTTGGCGATGGCAACCAGTTTTACCATTTAGCTTGCCCTGATGGCAACCGCCACAAAAAGTGAAGTTCCAGCAAGCCTGTCAAAATGCAGACATTATTAATACGTAAAAACACACTTTTTTAATTATCGACTATTTTTCTCAAGTACAAAATATTCCTGGTTATTTAAATTTTGTTTACTTTTCGGACACTTTTTGGGTTGGTACAGATCACACAGTGTATGGGTTTTCCCGATTCCAACGTAGAACATTTTAGTTTTCCCATAAGCCCTCTCGGTGTGGAGAAAATCAACATTTATGAAAAAGTACTTCGGAGTTTTGGCAGCTCATGCCACTTTAAGGAGGCCGCTACTTTCTGTTGAGATCTTCAGACTGTTGTTATTTTGAATTATTGTATCACCCATGTTGAGATCTTTAGACTGTTGTTATTTTGAATTATTGTATCACCCATGTTGAGATCTTCAGACTGTTATTACTTTGAATTATTGTATCACCCATGTGGAGATCTTCAGACTGTTGTTATTTTGAATGATTGCATCACCCATGTTGAGATCTTCAGACAGTTGTTATTTTGAATTATTGTATCACCCATGTTGAGATCTTCAGACAGTTGTTATTTTGAATTATTGTATCACCCATGTTGAGATCTTCAGACAGTTGTTATTTTGAATGATTGTATCACCCATGTTGAGATCTTCAGACAGTTGTTATTTTGAATGATTGTATCACCCATGTTGAGATCTTCAGACAGTTGTTATTTTGAATTATTGTATCACCCATGTTGAGATCTTCAGACAGTTGTTATTTTGAATTATTGTATCATCCATGTTGAGATCTTCAGACAGTTGTTATTTTGAATGATTGTATCACCCATGTTGAGATCTTCAGACAGTTGTTATTTTGAATGATTGTATCACCCATGTTGAGATCTTCAGACAGTTGTTATTTTGAATTATTGTATCACCCATGTTGAGATCTTCAGACAGTTGTTATTTTGAATTATTGTATCACTCATGTTGAGATCTTCAGACAGTTGTTATTTTGAATTATTGTATCACCCATGTTGAGATCTTCAGACAGTTGTTATTTTGAATGATTGTATCACCCATGTTGAGATCTTCAGACAGTTGTTATTTTGAATTATTGTATCACCCATGTTGAGATCTTCAGACAGTTGTTATTTTGAATTATTGTATCACCCATGTTGAGATCTTCAGACAGTTGTTATTTTGAATTATTGTATCACTCATGTTGAGATCTTCAGACAGTTGTTATTTTGAATTATTGTATCACCCATGTTGAGATCTTCAGACAGTTGTTATTTTGAATTATTGTATCACCCATGTTGAGATCTTCAGACAGTTGTTATTTTGAATTATTGTATCACCCATGTTGAGATCTTCAGACAGTTGTTATTTTGAATTATTGTATCACCCATGTTGAGATCTTCAGACAGTTGTTATTTTGAATTATTGTATCACTCATGTTGAGATCTTCAGACAGTTGTTATTTTGAATTATTGTATCACCCATGTTCCTCCCTAACATATGGACCTGCAATGCCCCCCACCGCGGCAGATCCGATGGTTAAAAAATTTGGTCCCAGGTGACTGTGGACTATGACTAATAAGACGTTCTCTGATAACGCTTATCATCTTTTAGCACAGTTTCCCGAGCAAGAATCGTAGAGATATGTTTTTGGATTCGTTGAAAATTTACCTCGCCTGTAGTGTATTTACTAATTTCTTTCCTTTCCCTCTCCTTTAAAAAGTATCCTTGTGGAAGTCCAAAGTCTAAAAATATGTTCAACTAGCCCCCTACCTATCTTCTCCCCATTCATATTATATTTCTATTATAAATCAAACGTAGGGTTATTAGAGATATTTACACTTATGGCTTAACTTACATGTTGTTTTCATATTAGACAATAAGCTATTGATATTAGTCAAACTTGCCTCCAATCATAATCGGTTTGGACCAATCAATGACACCGGGAGTTAGCAGAAATTGAGCCAAGTTCGTCTTTTCTGATAGGAATACATCTAACAGACAGGAATACAGCTCTCCCTATAAAATAAAAATAATTCTTGAGATATGTGATTTTTTTCTTTCTGATATATTTGTTTATTATTTCAAATATATACATAAATGTCAGCCACCTGAGGTCCGTAACGAAATTAAAAGAAATTATCATATTTTTTTTTACTATAAAAGCTTTTTAGTTGTAAAGCTTTCTTTAGTCATGATTTCGCCCACCTGTCTCCGCAGTAGCATTCATAAGTGAAATTGAGCGTAATTTCACGGCAATCTTCCAAAGTTGCTTCAGAATTTGTGCTATAAATTAGCCGAGTCTCAAAACACCCAAAACAAAAAAAAGATTATCCGTATTTTTCCAGACTAAGAAACATTCCATTTTTCAAAAATTCACAAACGTTCACATCCCTTTACATCTTCCATTTGAAATACAGACGAAGGATCTGGTAGGTAACGAGGGTCACAAAATCCAGCAGTTTGAGAATGTCAAAATTAACGACATAATAAGTCTTGGAACAACACAATAAGTCGTGGAACGAGCGGCATAATAAGTCGTGGAACAACATAATAAGACGACATAATAGGACGACATATTCTTCTTATGCATATCCACTCTACGGTTCCGTAGAAAAGAGATAATTAAGTTTTCAAGGCATGCATCTGAAAGAATTGTCGTCATCTTATTATTTTATTAAAATAAGGTGAAGAATTAGGCCCACTTGCCGCCGTAGCCTGTTTAAATTTGCTAAGAATACCAATTTACATGAACTTACTACGACTAATACCACTATACTTAAACATAAGACACATAAAACATGTCTAGTTAGCTTTAAAATGTAGAAATGGGGTGAAAAACAAACGAAGAATCGAAGCCTGATTACAACAACAGCGATCAGTGTCGGTCAACTTTCGTGTTGGATTACCCTCATTTCAGGCCTTTTTATCTGTGGTTTACACTCAAACAATTATCAGCAGGCTTTTCCAGTCGCTGTTAACCGATCGTCAGTCTGCATTTCTCAGATAAATAGGCCTACGTAAAATTACACTGTGCCGTTAGTTCACTCACTCGACTGAAACATAAAATCGCCCCTGCGAGCAGTTCGGTTTGTTTACGTTCCGGGCACCTAACAATTCAAATTTTCAAATTCAAATTAAAAATACAAAGTGACGTCCAAACTTTTAATTTTTGGTAAAAATAGAAAGTTCCTAACTTATATTGTCTGGGAAAAATACAGAAAACGGCCTTTCTTTTTTAATGTAAACAATATTCCTGATTTTCGCGGCAAGTGTGCCTTTATGGATAATAACTTCTTGGTTTAATGGGTTTCGATGTAGTCCTTACGTCGTTATAAAAAGATGTCATTGACTTTGATAACGATGTAAGAACTACATTGAAACGTCGTCCCCCAATAAACCAAGAAGTTGTTATCCATCAGTAATTCTTCACCTTATGTTAACTTCCCAACTTCTAAATGCCATTGAAAGATATTATTCATTATCTATTCAAATTATATTCAAGTTCATTCTTTCTAACATAAAGAGGTAAGAATCTAGAATCCTAATCCATGTCATGCAGGGTTAAATGTAAAATAATGGATCGTCATGTGTCCTTCATATTCGAAAATTTCATTGAAATTGAATAAGGTAATTGTTCGACATTGTTCGATATTAAGCTCGGATGTGTTCCAAAAAATATCAGGCAAATGCTTCCATTCGGCTAATATCTTTGGCTGCAGGATTCTTGTATATCAAGAGTTACTCACGGGTAAACCGGCAAAATGTGAGCATTGGCATGATATTTTTGTTTGATCGGAGAACTAAAAGATCGATTAGGATGCACAGAAAACCAGAGATAAATGAGGTGAAGGGCTACGGTTTCCAACTGCACGGGTCAGCACAACATCAGCGTACGTGCACCCAGGCCAACTAACATTTTTGGGAGTTCACTTATTGGGACGTTTTCTTGATACCGTAAAGGTTAGGGGGCGTTTCACGAAGCCGTCGCAAAGTGCGATCATTCGCAGTTGCCATGACGACGTATCTCTTCACTATGGTATCCATTGGCAACTACACCTGGTTTGCGATGCGACTGCTTTGTGAAACGATCCTCGATGGCATACACGTAGTCTTTATATCGCATTTTTACGTGACACTCTATATTCGGCTTGCATTTAGTTTAAATATTTGCTGTTTTACACAGGGTATAATAGGCCTTTATAACCTGATACATGGGCTAGATGACCCGATTTTCGCCCGTGTTTAAAGTGCGTAAAAGAGGACATCGGTCAGAAAAATACCTTGAAATTAGATCACATGTATAGCCTACATAACTAACTTATATTGCTAAGACACGAGCTTCCCAAAATTCGGCCTTTTCTCACACCGCTCACCTCTAACTGTAATTTAGTGAAAGCACAGGTTACATTGGGCCATTGGTCCACCCAAACCTCTATCGGGAGCATCCCATTTGAACAGGTCTTTAATGTACCATATATCTGTAACAAACGGACATACAATAACACGCATAAAATAATGGCCTAAAAATAGTAATCATATATACACAGTTTTATTGAAACAAGTCCCCGAATGCCTATATATACTACATTTAAACTGAATTGGCCTACTTTACTGGCGATGTCGTACCTATGTGATTGTATCTATTAGGACTATACATATATGTCAAATATTTCCAAATAGAAAATATTCTGCTTTCTTTAAAACCCCGTTGTATTGAGAGAATATGACAATATAACAAACATACATTTTTTGTTTTAAAATTTTACCTGCATTAGTTACATTATTACTTATGACTAGGTAGCACTATATATGGCTTTTGTACTACTGTTAACAAAGAAAATACCAAAAACTATACACTATTAAATTTAAAATCTTCCCATTGCTGCAGAGAGAAAGAGGTATAGGCGTCGACTGTTGGGAGGAGGTGTGTGGATATGGCACAGTGATGATATTTCGTTATGGACGAATTGTAACGTTACCTACCTTACAGGATTTTGGAAGATGCTTTGACAACCATTCGGCTAACAGAGGCCACTCTTCAGTCTCTAGTTTCTTTGGCTGTAACATCGTTACGATGCATTGAGGTCAAAATATACACCACAATATATTTGTAGAGATCGCTAACCGCAATCTCCAAACACAGACTGACGAAATAATGATGAAATAAAAAAACTCTGCAACTTAAACCTATATATATCCATTACTTTAAAAAAATCAATACTCGCAGTGAAAGAAGATATACGCTTGTTTAAGTGGCAGATAAACCATTTTTCACAGTAAAAAAGAAAGAGACGGAGAGCAGAGAAAAAAAAAATGAACACAGAATCAAAATGCACCACTATATATGCTATCAAATGCAAGTTCTGTCAGATTCACATCGTCATTAGTTTGACGGTAACCATGGTGATATGTTTGTTGTTGATTTTTTTGGCGTTATTGTCCGTGTAACAGTCTTAAAGGCACACTTGCCGCGGAAATCAGGAATATTGTTTACATTAAAAAAGAAAGACCGTTTTCTGTATTTTTCCCAGACAATATAAGTTAGGAACTTTCTATTTTTACCAAAATTTAAAAGTTTGGACGTCACTTTGTATTTTTAATTTGAATTTGAAAATTTGAATTGTTACGTACCCGGAACGTAAACAAACCGATCTGCCCCCTATTGGCTATTTTATGTTTCAGTGGAGTGAGTGAACTAACGGCACAGTGTAATTTTACGTAGGCCTATTTATCTGAGAAATACAGGCTGATGATCGGTTAACAGCGACTGGAAAAGCCTGCTGGTAATTGTTTGAGTGTAACCCACAGATAACAAGGCCTGAAATGAGGGTAATCCAACACGAAAGTTGACTGACACTGATAGTTGTTGTTGTAATCAGGCTACGATTCTTCGTTTGTTTTTTCACCCCATTTCTACATTCTAAAGCTAACTAGACATGTTTTATGTGTCCTATATTTAAGTTTAGTGGTATTAGTCGTAGTAAGCTCATGTAAATTGGTTTTCTTAGCAAATTTAAACAGGCTACGGCGGCAAGTGGGCCTTTAAGCAACATGTTGGCTTTAACAATGAACAAACTGGATTTTGACAAATGCAATTTCTGGATGCGAAGAATCACACAAAATGCAGCAATAATCTTCTCCAACAAACAAATGTCATGCCCTATTACCCTGTATGCGATTATTAACATTGAAAATATTTATTTCACTTATAATGCGGCGTTACCAAGTTTATTGTGGGAGAAAATCGGGTTTTTTGCCAGGAGGAGGAAACCCCCGACCTTAGGCGAGTACCTGTCAACTCTCCCACATACGTCGATCGAGTAAAAAATCCACGCAGAAATATTAAAATTTGTATTTGGTCTGAGTGGGATTCGAACCCGTTCACATCGATGGAAAGCCTATGTCTGATTGAGGGACTATCACTCAAACCGACTGAGCCACCGAGGCTCAATTATTTGTTGTGATTTTTACTCTAAAAGACTTGCTCAACAGGAAGTCCGTAATTTTGTTTCAAATCTTGTTATACCTTTTCTCAACTGCACTCCTATCTTATGGCATGTGCTCCTTTCTATGATATTTATATCTATCAATATATTGTTCTAAAATAACACACAGTCCATTAGTCAATAACGAGGTCGTGATAATCATGTTGCCCCTTAGCATTGTAAGCATTACCATATACGGCAGGCGTATAGCGACTTACTATATACAAAGTCGCTCTACGCCTGCCGTATATGGTAATGCTTGCAATGCTAGTTGCCCCTAGTATAAGATCGAGATGCGTTCTATACTCGTGTTTTCGACAAATACCTATCCTGAAGGAGCGAATTTACACAACATTTATCGAATATACGAGTGTGTATATCAGCTTGCTATTATCTATGAGCGTTGAAAAAACTCCTGCGATGATATTTTTTCTGATCTATATAACAGTGAATATATATGTTCAGTCATGAAGGGTTTGGAAGATTCTCCAAATTTGGCGGTGTGTCGATAGAATATATTATTATACAAGATATTTCTGAGAACATGTCCCTATAGCCATCTGAAGTTCGGAATTCTGTAACTTTTCTGGAAGAAAATCAGTGACAGCGTATAGGGATAATGTTCAGAAACCAGCAGGCCCGTGGACCCACACCTACATATATACTGGGTTTGGTATACCCACCGTACCACTTTCAATACAAAAAAGAAATAATCATAGACCCTTTAATGTAGCACAAGTATGTTGTTTCCCCTTGAAATTGCCCAAGTCAGTTCACAAACGAACCCGTGGGCGCTTCTCCCGATTGTCTTATACAATCAAAGTTGATACCAATCTGACTAAAGTCGAGATGCTTATTGAAAATAAGCATCTCGACTTTAGTCAGATTGAGTTGATACCCGCTTAATATTGCATTGCATTGATTGAGTAGAGGCAGTTTCATTCCCAGAACACTCTTCAGAATGCTTCTAAAAAAATCCAGAGCCCAGGAGCTTCCGGGATCTACACGACCCCTGGACCCTCGCCTGGTACGCCGAGATATTTATCCCCCCCCCCCCCCACCAACACCTAAAAATATTACAAGGCCCCATCTATAACTTTGGAACAGAACTATTTCTGGTGACATTTATTTAAGAATTAGCAAAAGCAGACCTCTTTTGAATTTGTAACGGTTGTGTAATCGGAGGAGCAGCGCGTTGTACAATCAGATCATAAACAATATATCGAGTGACATCAAGATTTAATCGAATCCAGGCTGTCAAATGCCAATGGGCGTAGAATGATTGACGCCCTTTGGCCAGTGTGATCGAGGATGTGTCCCGAAGATTGATTGTAATGGATTGATAGATGTTTTACGCCGCACTCAAGTTGTTTTCACTTATATGGCGGCGTTGTCCGGTTTAGTCGGGGAGGAAAGCGGGCTCATTGCCCGGAGGAAACCCCCCGACCTTCGGCGAGTACCTGGCAACTTTTCCACATACCGCGACCCAGTGAAAAATCCACTCCCAAGTGACCCGAAGATGAGGTAAAATTCACTATTTACAATTAGTTAGATGAACGATAAACACAACATGATAATACAAAATTAAAAAATACAATGATAAATATCCTATTCTATAAAAATTTATTAGATTTTAGCCAACATGAACAAGATGTACTCGTGGCCCATATAAAATTATAATAACCGGGAAGAACATTCAATTTCGTGTTTCTTTTAAAAGTTCTTTTTATCTTCGAATCCTATTATTCCACCAAGATTTTGTTGTTTTAGACACTTTCCATGTCCACGTCGGGTTTTTCCCAGATTGAGAGTTTTTCGTCACTGGGGGATTACGTGTTGTTGTTCTTTTAGTATAGTATGGTTTTCGTGTGGTCGTCTTTTTAGTGTAATATGGTTTACGTGTTGTCGTTTTTTTAGTGTAGCGCTCTTTGGTGACAGGACGTTTCCACCAACTTGAAGTCGTAGTTTTTATGGTGTACGTTACAGGTTTCAATGTTGTGGTGCGCTGCCAGATAAACGTTCTGCGTGGCGTCGTCGACCTTGCTGGGGTCGTACGCCTTTGCGTTATCCTTCGCGTTGTAGTTACTCTGGGCGACGTCGTCCGTCTGGACGTTGTTCTACGAGCTGTGGTTGGTCTTGGTGTCGTTGTACGTCGGATTGTAGTTCTTCGGGTCGTTGTCCTTCGTGTCGTAGCTCTTCTGGTTGTTGCCTTTGTTATTACACCACCGCTTCCCCTCTTGACAATAGAGACGTCAGCACAGCCGTAAAATTCTTCTTGAGGGCCGCACCCGATACAACATGAGTCTGAGTTTCCAGGTTTATCGCAACCCCAATCTTTTCCTGAAAGATAAATTATCATATTACAAATAGTAAGATTAATAATCTCTATTTGGATTGTTTTGTAAAACGTTTGTGTTTCATGCATCATAGGTGATTTACCGCGTAATTTAGCGACGTCACAATTACTGCCCCAAGTTGTAGACCAGACAAGTGATCTGCCTGTATTTAACATCAAATTTTGGGTATTTTAGAACAGATATAAGAATTAAGAAATGAAAGCTATGTTCGGACAGTTTATATCCGAACGAATAAGGGGAAAAGTCAACATGACTGCTGGGCTTGTCCGGTGTAAGATTGATGCCACGACGTCATTTCATTGCTGCTCGCCAAACTAGCAAATGGTCTATTCTACCGATCTTTCTCGAACTCTATTGTCTGTTCGCGTAATGTTTGTTCACCGGCTCACCCAGACGGCTGTTTAAAATTAGCATTTGTATTGCTGAAGTCAAGGAACTTCCTCGAACCTTAAATATGTCCAATCTTTATAGACAATGATAAGCAAATTTATTTTAATGTGTTTTAGTGCTCTGGAATTTCTGAGAATCTATATAATTACGCGTTGTTTGTATTTTAGTCAGCCAGTATCCAACTGCTCAACTTTCAAGATTTCACTCTGTTGATATTTATATTCCGTGATCATCGGATCTATACTGATATATACCAGTGAACTTTATGTTCTCGATCGGATTACAGATTTTTGATTTCTTTATCGGAACTGACAGTTCTTAGTTTGTAAAAGTAAGTAATTGTGATATATGTTTTATTGCCGTTGTTTGTATAATATTTACCTGTAAATAAGTTACTCTGTTTGTTTTTTTAGTATCAATCAAAATTTGCAAATAAGATCTGCTGGTCGGTTTTTATTATTATTTTGTCTCGTAACAATGAAACATATGAAACTGTGAACTGCAAAATAGAGTGTTTTCTGCATAGGCTATTATCTGATACACAATTTTTAGACTGTCATCATAAGTTGACATATATGTTCAATTTTTTTTTCTTACATTCCTATTTGAAATTCATTAAATGCTTGACGTTTTTATTATTATTTTGTCTCGTAACAATGAAGCATATGAAACTGTGAACTGCAAAATAGAGTGTTTTCTGCATAGGCTATTATCTGATACACAATTTGTAGACTGTCATCATAAGTTCAACTTTTTTCTTACATTCCTATTTGAAATTCATGAAATAATTAAATGCTTTGCGGGTGAAAGAAATAAAGATTCGTGGAGCATGTGGTCAGAACAATATTGTCTCCGAAAATGAAACATGATCAAGGTAAACGGGACGCACATTCATTATTTTCTAAACTCAATATACTTGTAGTTTACACACAGCCTCAACATGGCAATTCTGTAATAGCAGAAGTCTATGACCCATTCATGTACCTCTGGCTATCGGCATACCAGTTCCCAGTCAATACCTTATAACTATTTACAGATGAATGTTTGCCTATATGCGCAATTTTACGCCAGTTTTTTGAGTTTGGGTACAGAGGTCTCTGCCAATTCGTATGTTTAGAAATTCACAGATAAATGATTAAGACATGATTGACTAACCAGTTCGATACTTCCACTGCAACACACACTGTGAGCATGTGAGACCAGTTGGTAGTCGAGCGGCAACTGTTACATTGTTAGCCTTCAGAGTCTTCGGCAAAAAGTATCTGTCAACAGAAATAACATAATCATTTAAGTCCTTTTGTCCTCTTCCTGACCGGCAAGTAAGTAACACAGGAAAGAGACGCATGAGTGCGGCTACTTTTGACCGTGTGTTTTAGGGTTCTTAAATATGTCAGCCCCTGAATGTAAAACAGAGAGCCAAGATACTGGCTAAAAAATAGCTTAGGCCCTATAGACTAAAATATATATTTATGAACACTAAAACACGGGCACAGGGAAAATCTTCTTGTCTAAAATAACCATGGAGATAACCCCGCAAAATAACCGTCACTCGTTTTTGGATATTGATAATCAGTGTATTTCAAATAGATGTAAACAACGCACTTATCAATGGAATGATTCCAAATTTGACATGATTGATCATCATCATTGGCAGACAAATTCAGTGCTATAGCACCCCTACCATAATGCTCGGACATCCCCACGCGTCTCTTTCCAGAACACACTCGTGTGCAAAACGCTCTCCTCGTATACGCAACACTCTCATTAGCCCATCAACCGTCGAGATGCAGTACCGACTTTCATCGGAGAAGACTACAGTTCTCCACTCCCGGTGACGCCAATTCCGATGTTGTGTGGCCCATTACAGACGAGCGCGGCGATGTCGAGCAGTGAGGATCGGACCCCTGTAAGACCTGTGACATCTGACATTTGCCTGCCTCAAACGCCTGCGCACCGTGTCGTCGCTGATTGGTCTCTGGTGATTGCCAATGGTTGTCCTTGCAGTTTCCGCAGCTGTAGCGAAGCGGTTTTGCAGGTGTTGACGGACAACCTGTCGATCTTGCCTCAACGTTTTTACAGGCGTTCTTCCACTATGAGACGGTCTGCTGTGCTTCCAGTGGCTTGAACCCGTTGCTGCACACGGTATATTGTTCGGACATGAACATTGAAGTGGTTTGTCACAGGTCTTGCAGTCTGGCCAGCATTAAATCTTCCCAAGGCTCGGTCTCTCTGCTCCCGTGACAGTCGTGGCATGTCACTACTGTAAAACTGTGAATGATTCGGTGCATGCTCGTTGGTTTTTTTTTTATAGAGATGACACCTCGCAACACACGTGCATTGTGACCTTCAGGCAAAACGAACCGAAAAAGCATCCCATCATTACTTAAGTAACTGTGCTTTGACGACGTGTTTTGCATATTAGTAACATGATCAGAAACCAAACTTTCTTGACCACTGGCTTCAAACCAGGTCTAGCAAGGATATCAAAAGAGAAAAATTATTGAAAATGTGCTGTTTACATTAAGCCGCTATACGTTGCCGTCAAACACCAAGTAACAAATATCTCAAAGTTTCTTTTTCGTTTTTTGTTTTCAAAACCGGAGTTAAAATCTCCAAAACCACGTTTGTTTGAAGCTACTCTATTCGTTGCAGGTGTCAATATAGAAGCAAGACACAGTTGTGTTATACAATCGATCTGTTACTTGGTACTATATTTACTCCGCAACATGTTCAATAGATTGAAGTTATTCTGGCTATAGGGGTTTTATAGGTGGAACGACTTCTGGGCGCCAGGCGGAAAAAAGGTCAAACCAAAAAAAATGAATAAACGGTTTACCTGGTTTGACCATTGGTCATTCGGAGGAGATTCCTGTCTAAACACGATTGGGTCACTCGCACCTTTGGGCTACTAACTGGACAGAGGCGAAATTCAAAGTAGCCTTTGTGTGGCGCAGTGATATCGAGGGTAAAGGTCACAGTCTGACCTTCTCGGTACGTGTCCACTATTATGCCGTTAGCGAACTTGCCACCAGCCTCATGGGCTCTCGGGGACATGTCATATGGGTCGCCACAAAAGCCACATTTGCCACCCATCTTCTGCCATTGATGCTGAAACAAAAAGAAGCTGATTAGCTCTCAGATACCGACATTGCAGAAGAGAACAAGTATCTCGAGTTATTTGAAACAATATTTTATTTCGAAGGAATGTCGGTGAATTGTAGCCGTGAAATCTGGGCTCTGCCGATTTTATTTTTTTTCGTATTCGTCAGGGTGATTCACATTGCCAGCCAAATATAAAACAAGTCGCCCTTTAGACCGAAAATCCGGACTAGGTGAACTGGTGATATCCATATAGTAAAAACTCTATTATAACGGTATAGTTGAATAAGAACCGATTTTGATGGAATTGTGACCAGATGGGACTGAAGGGTTTTTCTCCTGACATTAGTAATGTTGATTTTCGTCGTAGATTATATTTGCTGAAAAAAAATTGAATTTAAAGTGGCATGAGCTGCCAAAATGTTGATATTTTGACGTTAAAACAGAATGTTGAAATTATTTTCCATTTTTCTCAAGACGTATAATTCAGAAGCTTTTTAGTGCTTTGTACGATAAAGTAGTGTTTTGAACTATCTATGGCTTAGAATGGATGAATGGTCGTCCCGGTTATTTAAATTTTGTTTACATTTCGAACACTATTTTAGTTCGTATAGGCCACATACCGTATGAATTTTCCTCATTCCAACGTCAATTATTTAGTTTTTTGATGGCATTCAAAGCCTCTTACTGTCGTGACGATGTGAAATTATGAAAAAGTGTGAATTTTGGCGGCTCATGCCACTTTAACGTGGAAACACGCTGAATGTACAGAACTGAAAATCCATGCAGCTGCAAATATTCTCACTTTTTTTCATAAATTCTGATTATAATAATTGGGTTTAAAATAAATGTTTAGTGTTAATTATAAGGAAAATCCGTAAAATCTATTGTCCGTAAAAAACAAAATAGTTTTCGAAAACTAAACAAAATTTAAATAACCTGGACGAACGTTCATTTATTATATAGACCAAAGATAGTTCAGCACGTACATTCTTGAGAAAAATAAAAAAAATAATGAAATTTTTTTTTTTATAGCTGAACGGTGTTTTGTTTTGGCAGATTATGCACTTTAAACTACAATAGTGAATATAGCATTTTGTAGAATGCCCAAAAATAACCCTCAGATCTATCTAAAAACTGAAACTATGAAAAGAAAAACGGGACAGAATAGAGGCACCTATGAAATGTTTTCTTTGTCGATTGCTGTTAGCTAAAATGCCAGTTGCAGTCCTAAACCTGAAAGAAATTATTTTTCGTGAAACTCTATACGGTTTATCATTTTGGAATTGTCGCATTTGAAGGAAAATTGTTTGGAATTAGGGATGAGAACGATTTTGAAAGTTTAATGGAACCAGCTAAGGTGGATGGAAATCAGGAGCCTGTTTCACAAAGCGGCGTAGTTGTATTTTTTTGCGTAACTTTCATAGCAATGTATACCTACAGTATGGGTTGCCATGACAGTTACGTAAAAACTTACGCTACGCCGCTTTGTGAAACAGGCTCCTGAAAGCTGGTCGGTGGAGAAATCGGACCGAAAGTATAATGGCCGTCATTCAGATTTGAAGGTGTGCTTTGGAGATATGTCCAAATTCTACTGGGGGCCTCCATGGCTCAGTAGGTAGAGCGTTAGACGCTCAATCTGAACAGCCTTCCACCAATGGGTCGCGGATTCGAATCCCACTCAGTCCCGAAAAATTGGAAAATTTTCTGACTGGGTTTTCACTCGAACGACCTATGTGAGATGGTTGCCAGTTACCAACGGAAGGTCGTGGGTTTCCTCTGGGCATAGAGCCCGGTTTCCTCCCACAATAAAACTGGCAACGCCGCCATGTAAGTGAAATAATCTTGAGCGCGGCGTAAAACAAACAACCAAAACAACCAAACAATCAATCAATCCAACTTCTACTCAAGAGACTTCCTATTGGGTGCTTAAATGATTTTCTTTTTTTTTTCTTCGGTCTTCTTCAGTCCCAAGTTAATACAGCATACCAAACCCATGGTTAATATTTCGGCTGGTTATTACACATGCGTGTAGGTAAAGGATGGCTGAATTGTGTATAAATACATGGACATACAACATTAGAAACTAAAAGATCATTTCTGACTAAAAAGATCATTCTAATATTTCAATTTATGAACACACATAGGTACAGGGAAAATATTCCTGTCTAAAATAACCATGGAGACAAGTTTTTAATTGTGTTAAAAAAGTGTTATCATTTATACCTTTTTACCTAATCATCAGTTGTTTTAATAAATTAAAATCCATGATATTTCATCAGGTCAGAAGCTTCAGTCACTAGAATTTTCTGGAACATGACCTTATTTTCAAAACAGAAGAATCAATTTAAACTTGCGCGTTTGAAAACGTAATGCCGCAAATAGTCTTACCGTTTGTCCGCCACAGTTAAGTTCGTGGTCCTGAACGTCTTCGGGGTTGTTGAATCCAAACCTCCACATTGTGCCCCTGTTTGGCGGGTCGATTAGGCGGCCATGTGACGCCACACGGGGTACAGCCACGGCCAAGAGGCAGAGAGCCCCTGAAATAAACCCAGTAGGATTCTTGCTCATGCCAAACAACGTCATTGATGGGGTTACGGTAAAAATGAATTGGTAAAATATATTGCTATGGTATAACGGTCTTAAAAGTAAAGTATCCACTGCAAAAAAAATGCCTCGATATTTAAGTTATGGTGACATAGACCGAATTCACAGGCCTAACCAATGAATCGGGAGGGATACGCACGGCCTTTTATATTCTAAACACGGTTGGTTCTGTAAAGGCATTCGTTTAAAGACGAGAGACAATCACTACTGTGGAATTCGGAATGTATCTAATTTACATCTGGTTGATAACTTTTAGAATCTTTAGAAAAAACACTTAGGTCCGTTTCTTTGTAGAATGACAAGTCGTTTCAAAGTTTAGGATGCGATTAGCGCACTCTGACATGGTGTATTTTCCATGAGGTTTAGGCTATGTGTCAGTGAATACAAGCTATAGGTAATTTATTTACCTTTGAGTTAGCACTTCTTATTTCACGAGATTTCAAACTGCTTTGAACAATGGTGTGCTAAACATAGTAAAGACCATAGGCTCTGTTTATTTAAGTCACACAGAAAGTGTTAGAATAAAACTTGAGTGACTCGGACAAATAGTTATTTTAAATGCACCGGAATGCGGATGAAAAAGAAAGCGCACACTTTCCAAATGGTGTGACATAATCACATGTAATGGTTCATTTTTATGTGCGAGTTACTTCCGTATCGACGAGTCTGAGACATCACAATTACCAACAAAGGATTGGGAACCATGCAGGGGCATTCATAAACTATGATTAAGTAGCTACAGTTTCTTTGATCAAGGTATTCAATGAAAACAGATAAAAAGGTTTTCAGTTTTTCAAACCAAACAAAGAGATTGTCTGTTTTAATTTGTCTATAACGTAATGAAATACAAGTTATTATGAAAGGCTTGTAATGATAAGATCAGATAGATGGATTGTTTGGAAACAAGAAATAAGACATTAAAAAAAAACTAACGTCATTTTAAAAAAATGTGGGATGGAAGAGGTGTCTTTTTTTAAGTGACCGTTGTGTTCAGTTCTTTGTAGGGACATGCATAGCCGCACACCTATACTTTCCTCTGCAGATTAATTTCCATGCGCCATTTTATTCCTCTGCTGACACCATTGATCTATGGGTCTATTGCATCCTGGTGATTGATTGATTGGGGCTTAACGTCGCACTCAACAGCTAAAGTTGTATGGCGACAGAAGTACCAAACGGACCAAAAGACCACCCCCCCCCCTACCCCTCTCACCCACCCAGATCTAAATTTTGACATTAGGCTCCATAGAAAGTCAGGAAGGCTAATTTATGTGGCATACTTAATGTTCCTCCCTGCTGGGTCAGCACACATGGCTAAAGCAGAGCCACAATGCTCCAGCCCTGGTGACCATGCACATTGAATAAGTGGGGTGAAAACATATGAAGCTCGACCAAGCCACAACACATAATCTTAAATTTTGTTGAACATCGAATCAATGATTTTCTTGGAAGGATTATTGCACTCATACAGCAGCGTTACTAAGCTACGTGTAAATAGTGAAGGAATCCCCGGGTCTTACCCGCCACCCCTTGGGGATAGAGATCAGATGGAAAGTCAGTCAGCAAGAATTTGAAGTCATCAGGACGATTCCTAGCGAAATGTAACAAAAGTCTTCACCTTCATATTGAAAGTTTTTTACACAGTGTTATGAGAATATGTCGGCTACTGGTGGAACTTCTCGAGCCCTTAAATGACCGCTGAAAGTTCTTTTTCAGCCTGGGCATAGCGAGTTTCTGGGCCAGGTAGAGTATGATTAGCAAGTACCACTGGTTTATCGTTTGAAGTGACCGCTTCCTTTCAGAAGCGTTGGTGCAGATAACCGGACAATTCGGTCTCTATGGTGCTGAGAATCTAACATACACTTCCAGACGTTTGCCACCTAGACGAATACAGAGAAAAATTCGGCACAGCCAAGATTTCTGGGCGAAGTCATCGGATTGGAGACCAAGATATTTGCAAACTAAATTTTAAATTCTATCAAATACAGCATCATGCGAATCATCCCAAGGTCACACGATATCCTAGTATCGGCAGTGTATAGCATTAGCCTAACGAAAACTCTTGAGAATTATATGTTTGAGCAGAAAATGTTTCAATATCAAGAAGAGTTTTCTAGAAAGTGGTGCTGGTGTGTTCATCTTTTCGGGCATATCATTTGCCCGCTCTGATAACTTCGGGGATTTAGGTACATAAAATACCAGCAGACCGAAAGCTAGCCGCACTAGTGTGTCTCTATCCTGGTTTATTTACTTTGCCGGTCAGGTAGAGCCACACATTAAACCGCCATTATAAGGGTGAGATAACTCGTGTAACCTCACTAGGCCAAGTTTTATGCTATGCTTTACAAAGAGCGATTTAACAGTTTAACAACGGATTTCGAAGAAATCAACTGGTTCATTGAAAATAGGAATGTTTCAAAGATATAGCGGTAATAGCTGAAAGGTAGTTGAGATTAAGGATAGTTAAGACTTAGCTTAAATCTGAAATCCAAAGTCCTTCCAAATAATTCATCTAAAAGCCGTAACAAACCGAAAACGAGCGAAGCCTTCGAAGTTTGTTCTGACCATTCGCCACATCATTATCACCAAGTAATGACAATTGCTGAAGTATGTCATTCTTTTGAGTCATTCTCATAAAAGACTTACTTTTTCACAAAAATTTCATTAGAGGCGATGCAATTTTTACTTGTGTTGCAAATAAGAAAAAATGTATAACAAAAATGACAATTTCAAAACAACATGACTGATTTCCTCTGAAGATAACATCTTTTGAGTCAAATACTCAACAAAATTGATTGTTTGATGTTTTACGCCACACTCAAGATAATTTCACTTATATGGCGGCGTTGCCAGTTTTATTGTGAGAGAAAACAGGGCTCTATGCCCGGAGGAAACCCATGACCTTCGGCTGGTAACTGGCAATCATCCCACATAGGTCGTTCGAGTGAAAACCCAGTCAGATTCGAACCCGCGACCCATTGGTAGAAGGCTGTTTGGATTGAGCGCCAAACGCTCTACCTACTGAGCCCCCATTACTCAACAAAGGATGGTGTAAAGTGTTAAATTCAACTTTAGAATACAACAAGGGTTGTGGATAAGAAGAAGACAAAGACGTTCCTGTAAAACTGATATATTTAATAACTTTGGTCTATAAATAAATCGATGTACAATGTATATCACAGGGATAAAATGGGGATTTAAAAGGACGGAAATGTCAAGCAAGAATGAGACTACAAACAGATCAACACACATCAATCATACAAATGTATTTACAATGGGTAATAGGCACAATCTCTTCAGTATTTATGTATGTCAAAGGTTGGGGTAATACGCTCATAAAATAATTGTTCTCAGTACAATTACTGAGTAACGTTTTTCACAAATATTCATCGGATATATGGCATAGGTTTCCAATATCAGAGCAGTTTGCATCCAGGTAATGACATATAGCACATAAAGTTTGTGTGGCTTTTTGTAACTTTTGTAAGGCACACTTTATATACACTAGCATGGAAATAATGCAATGAAATCCAATGTTCGATGTTAATTCCCTTGATTTTATACCAGCTCTATTGGAAATGAAACTCTTAGTAAAAATGTAAGTAATGCTTAATGTCTAGTTTACAGTAAAGAATAACTTTGGGGAGAACACACATTTTCACAATGTTATTAAATACTGGAGCCAGTCAGACTTATCACAAGCCTATCCCAAATTGACCAATGAAACGCTGACATCATATTATCTGTATAACAAATTCAACAGGATAAACCCACAAAAAACTGACAAAAGAGGTTGATATATTTTCTCAGACTGGTACATCCTCAAGTAAATTGTTTTGTTCAGGTGACGTGATATAATCGCTTTATATAGCATGTTACCTTATGATCATGGGTTAATCAAGAGGGGTTGATGGGAGATCGAGCTTGACATAAGTACATATAGAACAAACTAAAATGTTGTTAAGTTGAAAAATACACAGCCTAATAAACAGCACCTTACATGAGAGATTTCTAAACAAATTTCCTAGCAGTATCCTGGGATTTCAATTGGAGGGAAAGGAAAAGCCTTTCTATTACAACCAGTCAAGTGACAACCATTTACCTCGCTATTGTTTGCCTCAGACACTGGGTGGGGCTAATCCGGTTGCCCCTAGCCTTGTATCATTCAATCCGATTCATTTTGAACCTTCCCGATAACAAGGATATGTGAACTGCTCCTGTGATTGTTTTCTGTTTAGGAGTGAATCGAAATACCCAACACAGGATTTGTCTATTCACAGGGGTTATTGGATTAGCGCTACCAGGTGTCTGAGACAAATGATAGCCAGGTAACAAGCTGTCGTTAAACTTGCTGTTTTACAAAGGCGTTTCCCATCCCTCCAATTTCAATCCCAGCAGTAGGATCAATAGTAGCTTGGGATCCAAGGCTGGGATCTTACTGGTTTGAGATCATGATCACTTGACTCTTGTTGAATAACAGGCGTCAGCTCAGTGGCTTTCTTTTTCTCAGACAAGCTTCTTGTGTGAACTTTCTGTTTTTCAAGTTGTGGACTGACCTTTTGCGTTGTGTTTTTTGTCCCAGAATTGTCTAGGTAAGTACGATTTTTATTACTTACTGAATATACATGTAAATTGCTTTGCGTCTCTTGTTTCTTATTTGAAATATGCTGATGGTTGATTTTGTGAACCTTAGTTTTATTTCTGGAAGTCTTTGGAAAATAAGCTCTTTTGTCTGTGACAGAGCTGTTTTTGGGAGGTCGTTGTCGTTGGACGGAACTCTTTAGATAGTATCCTTTATCCCTAGAAGTGCTAGGGTAGTGTTTTGGTGATGCTTGACATTGGACGGCAGCTGATTTCAGTTCTGATTTGAAACTTATAGCGGTTCTCTCATTTTTTGTAGATCGATGTTGTTCTTGTTTTGGGACGGAATGTGATTCAAGTTGCCCAGGAAATGGGATATCTTTAGAAATGGTTACCACAGTATCGGGTTTCTGGACGGCAGGTAATCTTGGTAAAGTTCGTTGAGAACTTGTATGATTCTCGTAAAAGGTGAAAGATGATTCACCAAAATAAGGTGGATAAGTTGCGAGAAAAAGTTTCCATCGTTGTTTTAGTGCAGGTGAGGAATCCAATGCTTCTCTTGCCGACATAGTGTCCGTATAAAAAAGACTGGAAAGTGGATCATCCCACTGGCATTCAGAACAAATGTTTACACTGGGACACGGGCGCCTGCATCTACACCACCACTGACGCTCATCACACTGAAATGGAACGAAAATACGCAGAGTTAGTCTTGAAATCAAAGCTTATGGGGTCATTACCAGTTATGGTCCTAAATGTGTTTTCTTTAAACATTTGGAGTCATTACCAGTTAAATGCGTTTTCTTAAAACATTTGGAGTCATTACCAGGTATGGTCATAAATGCGTTTTCTTAAAACATTTCGAGTCATTACCAGGTATGGTCCTAAATGTGTTTTCTTAAAACATTTACAATCAAAGTAACTTTGTGATTGGTTGTATAACCATAATGCTGTAGGTTTCCATGGCAGAGTTTACTTACGCGAAGTCAAATATTTTGAGAAAGACACCTTGAGGAATCACTGACCCCAGCCCTTCATTGAAAATCAAATATATTTTGAACTGTGATTAAATGACTGATGTTTTTACTCTGTACTGATGAATATTTCACTGATATAGCGGTGTTGCCAGGTTAAATGGTAGATGAAACCAGACTCAATGAAAACCCCAGCCTTTGATGAGTACCTGGCAACTCTTCAACATTAGGTTGATTGTGAACCCCACTCAGAATCATTTCTATTTTTTTTTCTCTCACTGTGAGTTGGATTCGAACCTGTGTCCCATTGATGAGAGGCCTGTGTTGGACTGGGGGACTATTGCTCAGTGAAATGAGCCTACAATGCTAGCTTTATGACAAAAGTACCAGCCGAATAAAAGATCTTGTATGTTTTGTTTTCTTTATGTGAATACAAAAGCTCAATAAAGGGCAAGGTCATGAACAATTTAAAAAAAAAACATAAAATAAACACGTAAAATAAAACAAACAAAACAGATATTAAATAAATAGTATACATTAAATGCATATGCATGTTGGCAAGTTTCATATTATTATAAAATAGGTCTTTTTTAATCTCATCTGATCAAATCCCTCATTCGAAGAAGTTTAAGATCAAAAATCATTTTAAGGGTTGATTTTATGGGTTTGGAGAATGACACAAAAGCCTTCAATACTCTAATACTTGAGCAGTGACATATTTTGTTTCTTGATTCCGATTGTATCTTTATTTCAGTAAAATTGCACTAGGAGTGCACAAGTCTTTCTTCCAGGTACATGAACCAACAGAAGTTGTAGATACAAAAACATCATATGCCATATGATACTTTCATCAGTTAATAATAGAGGATCATCCGAAATCGCTTTAAATAATATTGAATATTTTATAAGCACTTAGAGAAAGAAAAATTTCTATATGGTAGTGTAGATTACAATGGAAGCCAAAGTGCCAAACTGCAATCCTGACAGCTGTCACCATGCCCCATTTACTTCAACCACATCGAATGCCAATCAGATTGATTGACTAATATGCCACCCTTGAGATTATTTGATCATTCATGTTGCATTTGTTAAGAGATGGAATCCGGAGCCATGTTTGGCTGTTCAACCAGATTCATTCACATACATGTACCATGAATTGATTGATTGCCGCCACACTCAAGATTATTTCACTTATATGCCGATATAGTGGGGGAGGAAACCGGGCTCTTTGTCCTGAGGATTGATTGATTGATTTTTTGGTGTTTTACGCCGCGCTCAAGATTATTTAACTTATATGGCGGCGTTGCCGGTTTTATTGTGGGGAGAAACCGGGCTCTATGCCCGGAGGAAACCCACGACCTTCCGTTGGTAACTGGCAACCATCCCACATAGGTCGTTCGAGTGAAAACCCAGTCAGAAAATTTTCCAATTTTTTGGACTGATCGGGAATCGAACTTGTCCTGAGGAAACCCCCAACCGTACTCAAGTATCTGGCAACTCTCCCACATACGGCCACTGATTAAAAAATCCACGCAGAAATTTTTCATTTTTTGGGGTCTGAGTGGGATTCCAACCCACGTTGAATCCATGGAAGGCCTATGTCAGACTGAGGGACGATCACTCTGACCGACTGAGCCACCGAGGCCCCCCATGTACCATGGCAGTTTATCAGAATGATCCCCCAATATGAACTAATAGTTGAACATACTTACAGAGATTCTAACTATATCTAGAACATTACTGTTGAAGGGTTGGCTGTTGGGTCAGATTCACTCCACATTGTGTGCACTGAACAGGGAAGACAAAAAGACACAGTCACTCAAATAACCACATAATTACTGAGACATCAACAAATATCACATATATCAATAGGGCCAATAAGTTATGTCGGAGATATCACGATACTAAGTTAATGATGGCGTTTATTCAGAACACTTTATGCATGTGCAGTAAACACGGGACCAATAGATGGAAAGTTTGTGTCAAGTGAGACAGAAAAATCTTCTGGAAACCCAAGAGATGAACTCAGGAAGTCTGGAATAAACATTCTGGAAGATTGATTAATTGATGTTATGTGTTGGACTGGGGATTATTTCACTTATATGGAGGCATTAGCAGGTTTAATGGGAGAGGAGACTGGGCTTTTTGTCTGCAGGAAACCCTGACCGTTGATGGCTATTTAAACTCCCAATATAGAATGATTGATTGATGTTTTACGCCGCATTCGTAAATATATATATATGTCATTAGTTCTATGATATTATTGTTACATGCCACACATAACTTACAGGCCCTATGAATCGTACTAGATGGAATGTATTACAGCACTACCAATAATAAGCTATTGAAAATGCATTATTTTAAAATGAAAAGCTCCTAAAGTTTGAAAAAGAAATTTAACATCTCTTTTCAGGATTTAGGTCTTTATATGGCTGAACTCCTGTTATGAATTGGTTTATTAAAAGTTCAAAGATTCTGTGACATCTCCTGATTTAATCACGACCTATTCTGACAAACCAAAGATTTAGAAATGATTTCAGTTTGCATAATTCCAATGTCCATAACAATAAAGTTAAATTTATAAAATTCACATATATGTACAACACTCCACAACACATAAACAACATCAATTGACATAAAAGTAGCACCAAATGTAAACTCCCACAAGCAGGAGTTATTTACCCTTAGTTCAACACACCCCCTCTCGACTCAGTTGAGCACTTCAAAAAAGCACATGTGGGATGGTTGCCAGTTACCAACGGAAGGTCGTGGGTTTCCTCCGGGCAAAGAGCCCGGTTTCCTCCCACAACAAAACTGGCAACGCCGCCATATAAGTGAAATAAACTTGAGCGCGGCGTAAAACACCAAACAATCAATCAATCAATCAAAAAAGGACTACAAAAAAGCAAGAAAGCTTGCCCAGAAGTAAAGCAGAGCATGTGTCGATTGAAGGGAGAATAGCCACTGCCTATAAGAGTGTACAACAAATGACACACACAAAAAGATTGATTGCAGGACTCAGTCATGGGTAAACGTTGATCTCCCATGCAGTTGAGCCTTCAGGTAAAGATGTTTCTAAAAAGTGGCCTTTCATGCCGTTTATTTGAAATTTGTCCATATAGGTTAGTTGCTTTACTGATATTTTTTATTTCAATGTTAATGATTTAGTTCTTCAAGGTACTTAAAACACTCAACTTTTCTTGAAAATCAGACAGAATTTGTGAAAAAATCCGAATTTTAGCAGCATATGCCACTTTAAGGAAAGGATTTTTTTTTATGTCAGGATTTATGTAGTGAAATTATCTTCTTTCCCCGATGAGTAGATTTATGCAATTTTTGTTGCACCAGTTTTACTTTTGGTTGTCTTCGCGTGTGCGTGCAATCTTGTGTGTAAGCATTACAACAATCCCACAACACTAATTGATGCACAAGACCAAATAACGCATAAGCAACACCAAATGGCACAGAAACAATCCCAGAGAATTAAGAACCAATTTAGACGGGTGATTTTCAGCATTTTTAACGTGAGGGAGATATGGGGAAAATGACATATTTTGGCATTTTTGATAAAGTTCATTCAAAAAGATAAATTTGGACACCCTTTATCAAGTCAAGAAACAGTACACCACATCACAAACAACATCCAAAAGACTGTATCGGCTTGGAATGTGTTTTAATGATGTTGTTTGAATTTTATGGCATTGAAGTCATTTCTCTGTTGCAGGCGCTGTGGAATGCCTCTTTCACATTGCGTTATAGACGAAATGAGCACAGTTTCAACATCAGATTGATCAAAAAACTCAATGTAGCGTCATTTTGCCATACACTGAGGCTACTACGCAAGTGTCAATCCTTAAGACGAAAGGGTCTTTTGCACATAAAGCCAAATGGCATATGGAAACACCCCCAAATGGTATATACATGTAAACAACAACAACAAATCACACAAACAATTCTAAAGAGAATACTTTGGATAAGATACTTGTCCAATATTTCATTTCAAAGACAATATTCACCATAAGGGCTGTTTATCAAAAGATTTTTTCCAGATGAAAATCCAATGTGAAGCATGACTGTGCCAGCAGTAGCAGAGTTACTTCAGATGTAAACAGTTTTAGAAACAAATCCCTTCTTGTTCATGGTCTATTGAGCTATGATTAATTGTCAGAAGTAACTTGATCAAGCTATTTAAGATATTTCTGTACATCTGTCATTGGTATCATTGGGGTATAAAAAGACACAGTCACTCAAATAACCACATAATTACTGAGACATCAACAAATATCACATATATCAATAGGGCCAATAAGTTATGTCGGAGATATCACGATACTAAGTTAATGATGGCGTTTATTCAGAACACTTTATGCATGTGCAGTAAACACGGGACCAATAGATGGAAAGTTTGTGTCAAGTGAGACAGAAAAATCTTCTGGAAACCCAAGAGATGAACTCAGGAAGTCTGGAATAAACATTCTGGAAGATTGATTAATTGATGTTATGTGTTGGACTGGGGATTATTTCACTTATATGGAGGCATTAGCAGGTTTAATGGGAGAGGAGACTGGGCTTTTTGTCTGCAGGAAACCCTGACCGTTGATGGCTATTTAAACTCCCAATATAGAATGATTGATTGATGTTTTACGCCGCATTCGTAAATATATATATATGTCATTAGTTCTATGATATTATTGTTACATGCCACACATAACTTACAGGCCCTATGAATCGTACTAGATGGAATGTATTACAGCACTACCAATAATAAGCTATTGAAAATGCATTATTTTAAAATGAAAAGCTCCTAAAGTTTGAAAAAGAAATTTAACATCTCTTTTCAGGATTTAGGTCTTTATATGGCTGAACTCCTGTTATGAATTGGTTTATTAAAAGTTCAAAGATTCTGTGACATCTCCTGATTTAATCACGACCTATTCTGACAAACCAAAGATTTAGAAATGATTTCAGTTTGCATAATTCCAATGTCCATAACAATAAAGTTAAATTTATAAAATTCACATATATGTACAACACTCCACAACACATAAACAACATCAATTGACATAAAAGTAGCACCAAATGTAAACTCCCACAAGCAGGAGTTATTTACCCTTAGTTCAACACACCCCCTCTCGACTCAGTTGAGCACTTCAAAAAAGCACATGTGGGATGGTTGCCAGTTACCAACGGAAGGTCGTGGGTTTCCTCCGGGCAAAGAGCCCGGTTTCCTCCCACAACAAAACTGGCAACGCCGCCATATAAGTGAAATAAACTTGAGCGCGGCGTAAAACACCAAACAATCAATCAATCAATCAAAAAAGGACTACAAAAAAGCAAGAAAGCTTGCCCAGAAGTAAAGCAGAGCATGTGTCGATTGAAGGGAGAATAGCCACTGCCTATAAGAGTGTACAACAAATGACACACACAAAAAGATTGATTGCAGGACTCAGTCATGGGTAAACGTTGATCTCCCATGCAGTTGAGCCTTCAGGTAAAGATGTTTCTAAAAAGTGGCCTTTCATGCCGTTTATTTGAAATTTGTCCATATAGGTTAGTTGCTTTACTGATATTTTTTATTTCAATGTTAATGATTTAGTTCTTCAAGGTACTTAAAACACTCAACTTTTCTTGAAAATCAGACAGAATTTGTGAAAAAATCCGAATTTTAGCAGCATATGCCACTTTAAGGAAAGGATTTTTTTTTATGTCAGGATTTATGTAGTGAAATTATCTTCTTTCCCCGATGAGTAGATTTATGCAATTTTTGTTGCACCAGTTTTACTTTTGGTTGTCTTCGCGTGTGCGTGCAATCTTGTGTGTAAGCATTACAACAATCCCACAACACTAATTGATGCACAAGACCAAATAACGCATAAGCAACACCAAATGGCACAGAAACAATCCCAGAGAATTAAGAACCAATTTAGACGGGTGATTTTCAGCATTTTTAACGTGAGGGAGATATGGGGAAAATGACATATTTTGGCATTTTTGATAAAGTTCATTCAAAAAGATAAATTTGGACACCCTTTATCAAGTCAAGAAACAGTACACCACATCACAAACAACATCCAAAAGACTGTATCGGCTTGGAATGTGTTTTAATGATGTTGTTTGAATTTTATGGCATTGAAGTCATTTCTCTGTTGCAGGCGCTGTGGAATGCCTCTTTCACATTGCGTTATAGACGAAATGAGCACAGTTTCAACATCAGATTGATCAAAAAACTCAATGTAGCGTCATTTTGCCATACACTGAGGCTACTACGCAAGTGTCAATCCTTAAGACGAAAGGGTCTTTTGCACATAAAGCCAAATGGCATATGGAAACACCCCCAAATGGTATATACATGTAAACAACAACAACAAATCACACAAACAATTCTAAAGAGAATACTTTGGATAAGATACTTGTCCAATATTTCATTTCAAAGACAATATTCACCATAAGGGCTGTTTATCAAAAGATTTTTTCCAGATGAAAATCCAATGTGAAGCATGACTGTGCCAGCAGTAGCAGAGTTACTTCAGATGTAAACAGTTTTAGAAACAAATCCCTTCTTGTTCATGGTCTATTGAGCTATGATTAATTGTCAGAAGTAACTTGATCAAGCTATTTAAGATATTTCTGTACATCTGTCATTGGTATCATTGGGGTATTTGATCTTAACACACCAATCCCAATACCAGATTTCAGCAATGTGTGTGACAATAGAGAGTCAAATTGGATACTCGATGTTTTCCAGAACATCCACAGAGTCACAGTCAGTAAATAGAGTCCAAGCTTTTGTTTTACAGGTACCAGATGAAAATTGTTGCAGAAATGAAATACAATATATTTTTTCCAAAGTGTTCAATTAAAGAAAAAAAAACACATCCATTCAATCATTCATTCAGCCATAATTAAAGAGAGACATGATACAACTGTGTAATAATGACGGTGGTGTGCATTAAAAATGGATGACATATACAACAACATCTTGTTTAGTAAGTTAGTTATTACATGGATTGATTGCATGGATGGGTCATGTTGACAACACATGCAGGTCCCAACCTATGTATGATAATAATTAAGGCTCTTTTCACATAGTCCTTGTGATCAAGTAGCCATATAGTACCATCTTTCACTACGACAATGGTATTCAGTACACCTACATGTATCTTCAAAGCCAGTCTGTTATATTTGGCCTTGCTTAGAAGAAATAACACAGATAAAACAAAGAGGCACCGATGCCAAAAGGTTAAGCAAATTGGGCGGTGCCTCCCTGTAGTTTGAAGCTTGCGAGTAGCAACCACACTTCGTTTGAATACTAATTTGTTATACTTTTATTTTTATGCAAAAGCATCATCCATTTCTTAACATTCATTCCAATACATGATTATGAAGCAGAGTTAATCTAAATGTTACACAGCATTTATATAATCTTTCTATTCAGTCAAGCTAAGCAAGAAAAAATCAATCTCGCCATAAAACTTTTTTTTCAACACTTGGTACTGACATTGTTTGGTTTGGTGTTTATGCCATACTCAAGATTATATATGGCAGCGTGTAGAGGTTTAGTTGTGGAGGAAACCTGGCTAATTGTCACGACCAACCAGGAGCCATTACATATGTACTGCAGCGCACTGTTGGTTAATAACAAGCCAAAGAACAGAATTATTGATATTACTATAAATGAATCCTTCTTTAAAGTGGCATGAGCTGCCAAAATTCACACTTTTTTCATAATTTCTGATCATCACGACAGTAAGAGGATTTGAAGGCAATCGAAAACTAAAAAGTTGACGTTGGAATGAGGGACGACCATTCATTCATTCTAAGCCTTAGTTAGTTCAAAACAATACTTTATGGAACATTCTCGAGACTAGAAGCACTAAAAAGCTTCTGAATTATACATCTTGAGAGAAATGGCCAATAATTTCAACATTCTGTTTAACGTCAAAATATCAACGTTTTGGCAGCTCATGCCACTTTAAGGCAAAAGTTTTAATACATATCGAGAAAAGTAATTTGTGCACATCTACTGAATGATAGCCAGCTTTTGCATCCCAATAGCGATATCCACAGTGAAAAACAAATGTAACAATTTGTTTTTAAACGTTCTGTCTATTGATTAATGTTCTAAGGCATTACATACTCCAGTAAAAACATCAAATCACACTGATTGTACTTGGTGTATTAAACAACTGTGTTAACTTTCAAAGTTGTGAGAGAAAAACGTCTTGAGATATCGGGTTGAAGCAAAAGGATAATAGTCAGTGTGAATACAACAAAATTAACAAGAACCAAATGAAAAATACAACAAAATACAACGAAAAAAAGAAATTATAACGATCGTTATTGAAAGCTTACATTACACATGCCACCACCACCGCCATCTCCACCAGCACAGCATTGGCACAGGATCACATCAACGCATGTGTACGTCTTCAAGAAAAAGAAAATATTCTTGAAAGACACAAAATAAATATTTTGGATTGATTCATCGATTTATGTTGGACTGTGGTGAGTGACTTACAATCCGGGCCATACCGATTATTTTTAAGTTGAATCTCTTCATTCAAGAGAATGTCTGTTGTCAGACATTCAGCAAAGAACATTTATTAAACAAATAACATTTTCATTTTGTTGTCTGTTTAACTATTATTATCGATTATTACCGGGTACTATTAATTAAAAGACAAACTTTAAATTCTGTCAAATGAAATTCTGTCCTACAAATATCATGTGTATTTATATAATGTTTTTTTTTTTTCGTAGATAAGAGTTGGATATCCCGATCGGTACGCCAAAATTTTCCTACATCAATCCCAAAATGTCCATGAAGGGGCTTCTATACCTAGTAAAATTACTCAAGAGTTAACTTAAAGGCCCACTTGCCGCCGTAGCCTGTTTAAATTTGCTAAGAAAACCAATTTACATGAGCACACTACGACTAATACAACTAAACTTAAACATAGGACACATTAAACATGTCTAGTTAGCTTTAGAATGTAGAAATGGGGTGAAAAACCAACGAAGAATCGAAGCCTGATTACAACAACAACGATCAGTGTCGGTCAACTTTCGTGTTGGTTTACCCTCATTTCAGGCCTTTTTATCTGTGGTTTACACTCAAACAATAATCAGCAGGCTTTTCCAGTCGCTGTTAACCGATCGTCAGTCTGTATTTCTCAGATAAATAGGCCTACGTAAAATTACACTGTGTCGTTAGTTCACTGACTCGACTGAAACATAAAATCGCCAATAGGGGGCAGTGTGGTTTGTTTACGTTCCGGGTACGTAACAATTCAAATTTTCAAATTCAAATTAAAAATACAAAGTGACGTCCAAACTTTTAAATTTTGGTAAAAATAGAAAGTTCCTAACTTATATTGTCTGGGGAAAATACAGAAAACGGACTTTCTTTTTTAATGTAAACAATATTCCTGATTTTCGCGGCAAGTGTGCTTTTAAAACAAGTTTACTTTCAGACTTAATTTTCTTAGTAAATTATGTAAAAATATAAATAGTTCAACTGGTATTTGATAGAAAGATGGATATACTTGTTTGTGATTTTTTCTTTATTCTCATTTTTAATTAGCATTTTTCCTTTTTAACATTCTATAAATACAGCAGCCTAAGAGTAAACATAGAAGTAGAAATGAAGAACAGACAGCAAGTAACAACAAACCTAAAACAAAACACATTATTTAAAAAAAAAACTCTTGAAATGCATGCACAATTATAAAAAATAACCACAATTCTAAAAATAATCTCAAATTACAATACATGCAACTTTCTCCAACTCAAAGTTTCACAATATTTCATCAAACCAATATATGACAACATTTCAGGTAACTCAATCACAGGTGACCCCTGTAAACTAAGCCTTAGTAAGGCCGTGCCTAACAAGGCCTTTGCAACACAGAACGACTCCTATCGCCGCAGACCGTTACATTAGTAAAATTATATTGACCTTAGCCCAAATGGATTGTCTATTGCATCATATGAGAGTCGCTATGGTTTCAGCCAAATCATGGGTTTATTACAGTATGTGGCTAATCAGGGGGTTGTTTCACGAAGTCATCGCACAATGCTATCAATCGCAGTTGCCATGACGTTGTATCTCTTCAATGTGGTATCCATTGGCAACTAGGCTTCGTTTGCGATTAGACTGCTTTGTGAAACGAGCCCCAGCCTGACACTCCAATTTTACACATATTTGATGGGGTAAAACAAAAACACAAAACAAAAACACAGAAAAGGGTTCAAATCTTTGTGATTACGAAACTTTTTGAACATAATGCTCGATATTCGCTAACAAAACCACAACATAATTATTGGATTGTACATGTAGTTTTAGACTCCGAAACACTTCTCTTTCAAGGTAGATAAGTGAAGCACTAAAATGGACCCTGTCTTAAAGAAGTGATCAGGGGGCCGTTTCACGAAGCCGTCACAAAGTGCAATCAATCACAGTTGCCATGACGTTGTATCTCTTCACTGTGGTATCTATTGGCAACTACGCCTCGTTTGCGATGCGACTGCCCCAGATCATTGGAAATCAAATCTTTAGACCGTTAAATATGAATACTCGGGGGGGGGGGGGGGGGGGGGGGGCTGGTTTGAAGAAACACCTCACTTTTCAATGATACCTATGTGTACAAGTATCCCATCGAGGTCGACAATTTTTTAGGCTGATTGAGATTTGAACAAAAACTCAAAAACATCTGCCTGTGATTGGGTTACCAAATGCATTACTGATATAAATAAAACATGCCACATGGTCTAAAATACCTTAAAACAAGCCTGGGTTTCCTGGAACAAAAGTGTTAGTTTGATTGACTGTACTAATTGACTGAATCAAGTTATCCGTTTGTCAGTTTAGTGTTTTACGCCACGCTCAACTCTCAAGATAATTTCACAAATATTTCATTTATATTGGCGAGTGAACTTAATTGTAAGTATAAACCAGGTGTGTTACAATAATTAAACGGACTGAGATTTCAACTGCTGTTATGAAGAAGTTATCATCAAAGAACCATTTGTCCTGCTTCAGGTATTGAATGGGAGGTGTATATATTTTTTAACACTATAACACACGAGCACAGAGAAAATCTTCTTGTCTAAAATAACCACGGAGACAAGTCTTTTCAATATTGCGAAAGTGGCATGAGCTGCCCAAATGTTGATATTTTCTGGGTAGAGCAAAATTCTAGAATTTTTGACTATTTTTTCCAAAGAAGTAAAAATCAAAAACTTTTCAAAGCTTTTCATTGCCGCCAGTCTAGTGTTTTTTTTTTAAACTGTTTCAGTTCATAAAGGCCACAAAATGCAGGGATTTTTGTTATTTAAATGTCAATCATTTAATAGGTTTTTTTCTGAGCTTATAAGCCCTCGTAAATTGGTCTCTACAGTCAAAACAGATCATGCCACTTTAAAACCAGATATTGTCTGACAGATAATCGGCTTTGTCAAAAGCCGATATGGACAAGCTCTTTGGATGATCACAGGGGACTTATGTGGATAAACTTTTACCAGACAACAATACTACAGTTGTCTAAGTTTTTAATCTGTAACAAATGTAATGGAGCCACTCCATGTCAAGACTTCTTAAAAGTGACTGACAGACGTTAAGATAAGTATTAATGATTTCCTCTTATTACTATTTTACTGTAGATTTTTAAGACAATCAATCTGAATGTCTTCATTTTTGAAGAGCCACAAAAAATTTGAACCACGATCGGTGGTACCTTTCACGATTTAATATTTATCCAAACATTTATCCAATGGTACCAGTGCCAAGATAAGTCTGTGTTAGTGACACACATATTGACAGCCAAACATCACAAAATCTTACCTTTCTGTTTGGACATATTGAGTCGAGACACGATGATATACTGGGACTCGAACAACAATTACATGACTCAGATAAACTTATACAGCATTCACAACACTGTGGCTGGCCCTCTTTCCCACACACGTCCCATTGTCCACACGCCCCACGCGCCTGTAACAAAAAGGTTAACAGATCAATTGATTGGTGTTTTCCGTTACCTTCTAGATTGACAGGCTTATATGGTGAAATTTATTTATTTCATTTATTTATTATTTATTTTATTATTTATTTTTTTGTGTCTTCTTCTCTAGTAACACTTATATTTGTTATAGGCGCTGTAATTAGGCACTTACTGCCTGTTGTGTCCTGATGTTGAATAAATAAATAAATGAAATTACAATACTCAGGATACCAGATACAACTACCGTAAAGCATGTGAAAGGAAGTCAGCGTTTTCACAACGTAAAAATCCAACGTTTTAGAGAGTCCGCTAAAATGATATTGACTTCAAGTCCCAGTCCATGATCATATCAATTATAAAGGCACCCAGGCTGGTGGTTCACAACATCGTTAGCTTAACGGCAGGTGGGATGACAAACCTCACAAAGGAATTTCTTTGTTATGCGGCTTATGCTACGTCATTCAATCTACCAATCTGAAGAATTAGGGGGATAATTCTCATATTCCCCCGAAAGATATAATACCTACCTGTACAAACACATGCCTTTCGACCCTAGGAGAAAGAGCAACATGCATTTTACACAATAAAATTTTTAAAATCTTGTCCCTAATGTTCTATATGTCATCCTATCTTAATGCCCTGTACTGGATGTCCATTTGTACGTAGCGCGCATGCGCAGCCCCACCTTTTCAACTTCCTTTTGTCAACGCTTGTGGGCGTAGTAGTGAGGGGAGGTTGGGCCAAGCTTAACTGTTTGTACAGGTAGGTATTATAAGAATTATCCACCCAATTCTTCAGATACCCACAGATAATACCAACAAGCTGTACCAACACACGCCTCGAACGACACAGTCCTGAGGTGGCACTAATACGCAGTACAGATCATTAAAAGATCTACCAATCTGATGGATAAAATATCTACCTGCACAAACACACGCCTTTACGACCCTAGCAGAAAAAGCAACATGCATTTTACACAGTAAAATGTTATCCTCCTATCTTAATGCCCTGTACTGTATGTAGCGCATGCGTGGCCATTCAAATTTCCTATTTGCCAAACATAAATTTACATTTTCTTGCAATGACAGTTTGTTTCGTTAAGAAAGTACTCACCATACAGCATTGGCGAATAACTAGAATAATGACAACCAGTACAACATATCCCCCGACAGCCAGACATACTATAGCTGCAGTTGGCAGTTGGTTAGAGGTTGTTGTGTCTGGGGTTTGAGTGGGAATACCAGGGATTGTCTACAAAAAACACAAAAATCAGTCAATCAAAATGTGTAAATAACATGAACATGTATATCATCCCTGTGCCCATGTGTTTTAGTGTTCATAAATATATCATCTCCTCTTTATAACACAATTAGAAACTTGTCTCCATGGTTATTTTAGACAAGAAGATTTTCCCTGTGCCCGTATGTTTTAATGTTCTTAAATATATCATCTCCACCCATACTTCTACATTTCGTCTATTGGCCTTATTAGTCAATTTTTATTCTATTTGAAACTTTTATATAAATCCGAAAAAGCTGAGTGTCCAAAGTTCCTAATTGTACGAAAATTACTGGTACTTAAATTCAGGCCTTTTTAAATCGCAATATGATTAGTTGTCCAATCTTGACTGAAGACTGAAGAGTCAGACTTTTACAGAGAGATGTCTAATTTTGGCTGAATTGTACACAAATTTGACTGAAAGATGTACAATTTTTAATAAAGTGTGTCAAATTTTAACTTGAGGGTGTTTAAAGTGGCATGAGCTGCCAAAATTCACATTTTTTTCATAATTTCTGATCATCAGTAATCAACAACAGAAAGAGGTTTTGAAGGCCATCGAAAAACTAAATTATTGGCGTTGGAATGAGAAAAATCCATACAGTATGTGGCCTGTACAAACCCTTCGAAAGGTAAACAAAATTTAAATAACCGAGACGACCATTCATTCATTCTATGCCAAAGTTAGTTCAAAACAATACTTTATCGTATATTCTCGAGACTAGAAGCACTAAAAAGCTCCTGAATTATACGTCTTGAGAAAAATAGCCAATAATTTCAACAGTCTGTTTTAACGTCAAAAGATCAACATTTTGGCAGCTCATGGAACTTCAGTGCTTTATTTTACGTAATGGTAAACAGTGGAACGCCTAGGCTCAAACTGGGATTCTTTTTTATAAAAATATAAGAGGCAGTAAGATAATAAATAGGTAGTTAAAAATGTTTTCTGAATATCCCAAAGATAAAAGTTAATTTTGATTTAAAAAAAGAGAAAATTTGATGGGTATCACTGCTTTACTGGACCATGTTTCACAAAGTGGCGTAGCATAAGTTTTCACGTAACTGCAATAGCAACCCATACTGTACAGTGTAGAGATATGTTAGTATGAAAGTTACGCAAAAAATCTACACCGCTTTGTGAAACAGGACCCTGAAACTTACATCAGACATCCTGAGGGCTTTTAACTGAAATCGTAATCACGAGGAAACCATTTCTAGCTTTGTATTTTCAGATTTTTCAAGACATTTCTGAAAGTACGAAGTATATTTATTATAGTCAGGATTAAAAAACAAAACCCAGCTTCATGCACATAAAATCAAATGAAATTTTTTTTTACAATTTGATTGTTAAAAAAAGAGTACTATTTGAGTTCTTGACTTTTTCAAAATATTTAATTTAAATATTTTTTTTTTATCTTTTTCAATATTCTAATGTGCAAACTGTATTTCTGTATAAAATTGAAAAACAGTTTGGTTCAAATACCATCACAGCTTTCATAACTGGAAGCTGGTACTCTCATTGGTTGAAAATAACTACATGCAATCATCCCAAAATAGATTTACTGATTCCCAAAATTCAATTACCTGTCAGCATTGATTTTCTTCTTTTTGCTACAGCAGTTGCACATTTAGACAAACCAGCTTCTAAAAACAAAATAAGTGACAAATGGAATAATATTTGATTTTCTTAACAAATAGTTAAAAATCGTGAATGCAGACAATCCAAAATTGTGTAGCTTTTAAAATACTTATCCGCCTGAACGGGGAACATACATGTACTTGTAGCACTAATCTAGGAATAAAAGTTGTAGTCTGTCAGTTTATTTTTATCATCCCCTTCCTCATAGGAAAGTTGACCCTTGATCTTCCATTCATTAACTCAAAAGTCATCCCTCTAAATGTGCCATAATGCTAATATTTCTATTTTCACTTTCTATTGAAAGTGTCACAAAATGGCAGTAACTGTCAATAACTTTCCATTTTTCCACAGACTATTTCACAGCTGCAGGTTGATAAATTGTCCTTGGGAAATAACAAAGCAAATTTGCCACTAATTCAAAACTGTTAACATTTTCTGCATACATCCTCTCTTTTGGCAGAAAATGAAACTTTGGCGATGAACGCAAAACATTTCTAATTCTGGGAGCAAGCATTGTTTTGTTTCAGTGAAAAATTATGGCCAAATATCCAGAGGCACAAATAAGGACTGCTCCATTTTGCTGAGAAAATTTGATCTGGTTTAGTTTTTGTGTTTTTAAATATTTTGACAGAAATTGAAACTCAAATACTTTCTACCACTTTTGTCCTTTAATGACATCAATTTTTTACAAAAAAAAATCTTCAATTAAAATGTGTCTCATGGCTGACCACTGTTACTTTCACTCATCCTTGGTTTAATCAATTCAGTGTTCAATATTTGAATTTGTATATTTTTATGACTAAAGGATGAGTTAATAGTGCGCATGGTTTTGAATTAACACTATCAGCTGTCTGCACCAAGAGAAAGGAGTTTTGATTAAAAAGTGGCTCATGACTGTTCAGCCATGCTACATGTATGATTAAATCAGATTATGTAATGTATAACTAGTTATCGCATGTGCTAACTATTTTCATAAGATTAGCCGGAGATTTATCTTAAAAACTCTTCGTAAAAACTGCTTAAATTCGAACCAGTCTTTCTTGGAAGCTGAGACTTTGCAGGATCCTGTATTCAGTCTTGGGTTGTCATCATTGGGAGAATGCGTGATCACTTGGTCAAGAGTAGTTGGAGATCTCCAAACTCTGTGGCCAAAGTATACTGATGATGCCAGTGGTCACCCATCATCAATACACTTTGGCCACAGAGTTTGGAGATCTCCGACTAGGGTAAGACGTGGGTTGTCATCATCGGGAGAGTGCGTGATCACTTGGTCAAGAGACGCATAGGGGCCTACCAGTTGGGTGTATGATTATTGATAACTGGCTGATTACGTGGTAAGTCTTTTAGTTTTAGTTACTGCTGCAAACTAAGAAACCACAGACAGTAGCTGCTCTCATTTGCCCATGACGTCATGTGTCTGGTCCTATTTTACTTACTACTCAGTTACTTGTCGGTCAGGAAGAACCAAAGACTCTTTAAATTCATCAAATGTCTATGGTTGGTCACATTTATATATTACAAGACATTAAATATATATATATATATATATATTAGAGGATCAGCCAGAAGTCCATAGTGATCTGATGAAACTGAAAGTTGTGAATCACACAACCTGCCAATGGTGAACAGTGGTGAAATTAAAAGCAACAGCAAGTTTGAACCCAAGATTTTTTTACCATTACGTAAATTCCCAACAAGATCACAGTGCAATTCAGAATGAACAAGAAAACA
This sequence comes from Lepidochitona cinerea, assembly GCA_963971465.1. Lineage (NCBI taxonomy): Eukaryota > Metazoa > Mollusca > Polyplacophora > Chitonida > Tonicellidae > Lepidochitona > Lepidochitona cinerea. Next base: position 30,907,701 of record OZ020561.1, read on the forward strand.
TATTTCACTGTCTTCAATACGTTCAGCAGATTATGACTTTCTCTTCCGTAAATGAGATTACAAGTCTACAGTTTTGTGAATTTACCGCTTTCAATCTCAGCTGCGTTCTGACATGCATTCTGACAAGCGAGCTCTCCAATCATTGGAGGCGTAAATATCCTAAACTTCCTGTCAAATGCAACATCAACGTTTTCGTCAGTGTTTACACTTTTAGTACGTACTAACGTAGTTTACTTTTTTGAGACAATGGCCCTTGTTAAACCTAAACAGGATTTGGCCATTGTTTCCAAGAATGATGTCTCAAAAGTAACAAAGAAACAGGCAAAAGTACTGGATGAGGATACCTACACAGAGGTTTGTTCATATATATTTTTTTTTGGAATGGATTTGGATTGTCAGTTGAAAAGTCGCTGATCGGCGGGTAGTTCAATTTACAGAACTTTTGGTGATATTACATATACCAACGTTCAGTCTGTGAATTCTGAAATGCTGCTCGGAAAACTCCGACAAACTTTTGTCGGAAATTACAAGCCATGAAAATAATATTGTAACTGCTCTGTATGGACAATTCCTACCCCAGACTTCTTTAGAACTCATAAAAGATTATTCTTTCCTCTTTTATTTATTTTTATTTATTTTATTTATTTGACATGCACCGTTTGACCCAGTTCGAACGTCGCGCAAAATGGCGGCAAAGTCTCCAAGAAATGACAGTTTGTTGTTGTTTAAGACCAGGTGTACGCCCTTTGAAATAGCTACATGTAATAAAAGCCGACAAGAATAATCTTTTATGAGTTTTAAAGAAGTCTGAGGTAGGAATCGTCCATACCCAGGAGTTACAATAATATTTTCATGGCTTGCAATTTAAGCATCATTTCCACCTTGTATTTCTAATTCGTATACCGAACGTTGGTATATGTAATATCACCATTTAAGTTCGGTAAATTGAACTAATCGGCGGGTTGTCCACCGATCGGTGGGTAAACAGGCACTTCACACCCGAACGACGAAGGATAGACCCAACCGATCGATGGATAACGTTAGGGGAAAAAATGACAATTTCCTCTCTATCTGCCCTATCTTTATCTACCTGACAGGCGAGTAAGTAAAACAGGATAGGGACTAGTTCAATTTACCGAACTTATGGTGATATTACATATAGCCTGAGGGGACCAGTTATCGAGGGTAAATGTCACATTCATCGATCGTCAAATAAAATGGCTTAGGTCATAGTAATAATACTTTGGGAGTGACAAGATGTACCTGTTTGTCACTTATTTAAAATAATTCAGCATCGCTGAGTGACTGTGTTTTCTTTATCGGAAGGAAAAAGTCAGCCCGGTGTCCGACTTGAAATTCAACAGCGAGGGAACCAGTTATCGAGGGTTGGGGAAAAAGTCAGTTTTTGATATTTGTTTTCAAAAATTTCCACACATAAACACGCTTATCGAATATAATGGACATTCTACAGCCAACTAATCAAGTTCTTACTTTATTTTGTTCGAAAAAGGCCACTTTCGATTGCCAAAACCTCACACCGGTAAAAGAAAACCACGTACAGAACCAACGCATTGAGGGAGAGGTCATTTATGCTTTCGCCTATGTTAACCGATACTATGAAGGTACTTGGATATCCAAATCAATGAAGGGTCCCCGCTCGATCGATTGACCTAGATTCTAAAGTCGCGCTTCAAACTCACTTTCCGCAAAATTTTAATAATTATTTTTCATGTAGCATAATGTTCAGTAATTTATGTGGTTTTAGGAGTTGATTAAGGGTTTAATACCGCCGTAGCGGTGTTTGTTGCGTAACCCGATACCGCTGAACGTTGGTTCGTACCGAGTCAAACCACGAGAATGCGCAGCATTCGAGGGGTTTGACGAGGTGCGAACCAACGTTCAGCGGTATCGGGTTATGCAATAAACACCAAGACGAAGGTATTAAAGTCGATTCTACCCCGATAATTGAGAAAAATGAGGAAAAAGTGACCTGTTGTTGATTGCCGTTCCTTTTCCCTCCCTCGGGACAGACTGGGAACTTTTAACCAATCAACGATAAGCTTTGGTCACGTGCAACGGTTGACCCAGATATTTTGAAGCAGAATGATATAATGTCACTATGGCTACCGCTTTGACAGGCCGGGTTGCTGACGACGCTATCGGGGGAAATGTTGTGAAATCAACCCTTTGGTGACTATATACGTTCATGACAGCCCAGTTTTCAATATAAAAGGACAGAATATAACCACACTCACAACATTATCAGGTTAAATCCTTCATTTTGTATGATAACAAGCAAAAGATCACTTCTTCCGGGGGAGGTAAACCTACCAGCCGATGTTGCACTACATGCTCAATGTTGTTTGAAAGTCATCTCTACTTAACATGTATATTTGCACACGGCACACACATGCAGGAGGGGTAGAATATTTGTTCAACTTTTTCATACTTTATGGATTTTTAAGACTGAACTGTTGCACTGTCTATTTTTTGCCGATGGAGTGATGACAACATCGTCTGCTCATACAATTTAAATCGCGGACTAAATTTCAAAATCTGCACTATGAAAATGAAAGAAACTAGGAATTGTAAGTATGTGTGAAATTTTATTAAATTTCTTAAAGGACTTTTCTGTCTACAATCAATAATGTACCTAACCCTCGATAACTGGTACCCCTCGATAACTGGTACCCCTAGGCCAACATTCGGTATGCGAATTTGAAATACAAGGTGGAAATGATGTTTAAATTGCAAGCCATGAAAATATAAGTGTAACTCCTCGATATGGATAATTCCTACCTCAGACTTCTTTAAAACTCATAAAAGATTATTCTTGTCCGCTTTTATTACATGTAGCTATTCTAAAGGGCGAACACCTGGTCTTAAGCAACAACAATTCATTTCTTGGAGACTTTGCCGCCATTTTGCGTGACGTTCGAACTGGGTCAATTGGTGCATGCCAAATAAATAAAATAAATAAAAATAACTAAAAGAGGACAAGAATAATGTTTTATGGGTTCTAAAGAAGTCTGGGGTAGGAATTGTCCATACAGAACTGTTACAATATTATTTTCATGGTTTGTAATTTCCGACAAAAGTGCGTCGGACTTTACCGACCAGCATTTCAAAATTCGTAGATTGAACGTTGGTGTATGTAATATCACCATAAGTTCGGTAAATTGAACTAGATAGGGACTACCCTCTCTTGTGTTTTCGCCGAACTAGTATCGAGTCCTACCAGGGCCAGTTGGGGATATGTGCCGTCGCATGCGCTGACCACTTCAAATCAGAGAAATTCACACAAACTGCAAAAAGTGAATTCGTCATTTTCAACAAGCTGTAGCAGCGTTCAAACTAGCCCCAGGAGTGGACTCTTGATCGGCACATTTCCCCAACCTGTTCTATGACAATACGTCATCAAGCATGTGTTTTGAAATAAATCGAACTATCTACTTACATGTTTTACCTATTGTATCCGTGTCTAGCGCACGCTCTGTAGTGTTCAAAATTGACCACGAAGCATAATTCCATGTCCCAAAATTGAAAACTGAAATTGTTGGAAAAACTGGAAACGACCCATACCAAACATGGAAGAACAATGGTCAATTTAATTCAACAAGTTAAATCTGACTCGTTATCTCCATTTCTCCATTCTGATATTTGCTGGTCGTCAGCTGAGGTTAGAGTTGGTTGTTTACAGTTCTTTACCAATTTTAGCATCTCCTCAGGATAGATTTTCGCCTCATGATCATTTTGGAAAACTACAGAGTGTGAGCTACTCGCGGACAGCTTAAACATGTGAGCAGATATTTTGGTTTATTTCAAAACACATACTTGAATGGCGCAATTTGTTTGACACTTTTAAGAAACAAATTTCAAACGCTTCAGCATACAAGGAGAGTAGACATTGAAGGTAAAACTAGCCATTCACAACAAGCTTGGAACATGCACTGCTGTCATAGAACTTTGTTGAAACTTTTGCATAAATATAGCTCAAAATAAAAATTAAAACCTGCTTCCCTTTATCGACAAGAATTGCATTGTACACAGCTTCCCACTGTCAACGTGTCTGACAGTCAATGAATATATGTAAGGGAGAGAACTCACTCTCCAGCTGTAAGCCAGAACTCTTCAGTGGCTGCCGGATAATCTTAGCGTCCGAAGGGTCTGTTTACTGAAGTCAGGTAGTCAGAAATGAGCATACTATGGCTAAAGTATATTATATTGATGGTTTGTTTTGGCCAACAAAGCTGTGTTCTCCTAAATCAAGCAACTCAATCGATTTATTTTTTTTGTTGCCTCGAGTTCTCCAACCTGATTGGGTAGCCTACATGATATATTGAGCGAGGAAAAAGTAACGCTAACTTTCATCGAAATATTATCCCCAAAAGATGTGCATAGATTCTCAACTTTTGAACTCTTTAGATGTATGTCAGATGAATAACAGCTAGTACGGTCCAATATTAGACGAATATCCACATCCAACAAAAAGTTCATTTGCTTTTACCTCTACAGATTTGAATTGTTTATATTTCTATGTTAAGCTTTATCTACTATTTTTTTGACAGAATATTGAGAAGATCATTCAAAGAGATTTCTTTCCCGACCTACCAAAATTAAAAGCCCAGGCAGAGTATTTAGAAGCAGTTGAAAAAAATGATTTGGTGAAACTTCGAGAACTTCAGATCAAATATGGACCCAAAAGACCTGGCACAAGCACCCCTTCACTGTGTAAGTACTCCTAAAAGGGCACCGTAGGTATGAAGTAAATTAAAGATCCAAAAAATTCTGACATTTAACTGTCATACACATATTGGGAAGGTGTTGGAATGATCACGGGTAAACTTCTTTCCCCTTACAGACTGTTAAATGACGTCTTAAATACGATATGATATGTTACTAAAATATGTTTACTTTTAGTTTCAGTCAGGCTAGAGTTTCTATACAGGCTCCAGAGTCCAGAGTAAGCCGTTGCACGCTTACAGCCTGGCCGATCCTTTTGTCGTCTTCTGACTTTTATGTGCCTTTTTGTTCTGATTACATAATGTAGAAAAAACAAAAAAAAATGTCTGCCCTTTACAGTTCATCAGATAGATGAATACTGGTATTAGTTACTCTTTCTCAACTCACCACTGTAGAGTAAACCCAAGTCGGACCTCTGTTTACATTAACCAGAAACTGTCTGTCAGACAGTAAACAATGTACTACAGAACTCGTACTAATTGCTCGTTAAATGTACATTTTGCGCTGAAAATCTACCTACCACATTTTATCCACAGTCAATCAAATCATATGTATCTATTTAGCAGAAGTTTTAGCAAAAATGTCAACAATTCTAAGCAAGCAGTCCCTTTAAAACAATTAGGAGTAAGGGGCGCAAGTGTCATAAGAATAGATTGGTTGTTTAATGATGTCATCAGGGCTATAAGAGGGGAAAAACGTGATAGACCAAAAGTATTCTGCACTAAAAGTTTAGATGGACAATTAGGAGTGTCAATACAAGGGTTTGTCACATTGTGATCCCTTCTAAACAATACCCATAACATCCAATCATTTTTTGAAGGACATCATTAGGCTTTCAGCTTATACATTGTACATGTACCCTTTTACATCTCATAATTTTTAACCATAATTTAACCATAATTTATACCCTATTACAGCTCATAATTTTTGAGTGAAGTCATTAGACTTTCAGCCTATACCCTATTACAGCTCATAATTTTTAACCATAATTTAACCATAATTTATACCCTATTACAGCTCATAATTTTTATACGCCCGACTTAAAAAAAGTCGGTCGTATTATGGTATCACCAGCGCCGTCCGTCCGTCCGTCCGTCCGTCCCGGATTCCCTTCCGCTCCATAACTTGAAGAGTTTTGATCTAATCTTTACAATTCTTTCACAACATATACCTTGTGGGTAGAAGGTGTGTCATGAACCATTTATGACATCGTCGATTGCATAATGTTGCTTCTACATTGGATTATGTAGTATTCTGTCTTAGTCTATATATTCGTTCCCTTCCGCTCCATAACTTGAAGAGTTTTGATCCGATCTTTACAATTTTTTTGACAACATATAGTTTAGGGGTAGAAGGTGTGTCATCAACCATTTCTGACTTCACCCATTGCATAATCTGCCAGCCATATAGGATTATGTAATATTCCCTTCCGTTCCATAACTTCTAAAGTTTTGATCCGATCTTGACGATTCTTTCAGAGTATATACCTTATGGGCAGACGGTGTTTCACGTACCATTTCTGACATTACCTGTTGCATAATATGGCAGCCCTATTGGATTATGTAATATTCCCTTTAGGCCCCAGAACTTCTTTCGTTTTGATATAATTTCTCCAATTTCTCCAATTCCAAGTATATATACCTTATATGTAGATGATGCGTCACATACCAAATTTGATTTGGGTCCACATATTTTTTGTCTTTTCAAGAGTTTTTTTATCAGAAATGTGTACCTGATGTTTAATATATATATATTAATATATATCAATGCCTTTTTTAGTACACTTGGTCCAGGGTAATACTTGAAGCCAATTAATTTATACATTCTGAGACTGTTTTTTTGGATAGTTAAATGTGTGCTATGATAAATGTGTGCTATTTCACAGCTTTATTGCCCATCTGGAATTTACCAGAGTGGCTGTTTAAATAGAGATAAGGGGACAATGTCAGTGGTCAGCATATCAGTGGTCAGCCTGAAGATTGTTTGCTTTGTAATAAAACTATCACTGCCAAGTCTAATAGAACAGTGTCCCAGTCAAAGCTGTTAAAATTCAAGAATTGTAAGCTATTATGGAACATAACAGCAATGTCAAAACAGCCACAATATTTCAGTTTTTGCAATTAAAATGTGATTGAAATTACCTGAACAGATAATATGTGTGTACTATAACGTACTGAGATTTAGTTGCAGCTTCATCAAATTCAGAAAAGAAAAACTTCTAATGTGAACAAGAAATTTGAATTGATGAAATTAAAACAAATGTTATATTAAATGTAAAGTTGTTAATCGTAGCGGTTCGTCTTTGCCACGGCGGGCGTATGTTGAGTTTACTAAAACTCAGGTTGAGTGAAGTCATTAGACTTTCAGCCTATACCCTATTACAGCTCATAATTTTTAGTGAAGTCATATGACTTTCAGTGTATACCCTATTACAGCTCATAATTTTTGCAGCTTATAATTCCCTTTTAAGTCCCAAAAGTTTTGAGTGAAGCCATCATACTTTCAGCCTATACCTTATTACAGCTCATAAGTTTTTTAGTAAAGTCATATGACTTTCAGTGTATACCCTATTACAGCTCATAATTTTTGCAGCTTATAATTCCCTTTTAAGTCCCAAAAGTTTTGAGTGAAGTCATCATACTTTCAGCCTATACCTTATTACAGCTCATAAGTTTTTTAGTGACTCATCAGGCTTTCAGCCTATATCCTATTACAGCTCATATTTTTTTAGTGAAGTGATTAGACTTTCAGCCTATACCCTATTACGGCTCATAATTGTTGAGTGAAGTCATTAGGCTTTCAGCCTATACCCTATTACAGCTCATAATTTAAAGTCACTATACTTTCAGCCTATACCGTATTACAGCGCATACTTTTTAGTGAAGTCATTAGACTTTCAGCCTATACCCTATTACAGCTCATAATTTTTTAGTGAAGTCATTAGGCTTTCAGCCTATACCCTTTTACATCTCTTAATTTTTTTAGCAGGTCTGGAACAAAATATGTCCAATAAGATTCGTAATAGTGTCAGTCAGCTGCTATAAAATATCTCGGAATCAACAAGGCTTGCAGTTGAGATTAGACTTTGAATTAACTTGGTGATTTAGGGTGCCCTGTGTTTTGTGTCAACTTGGGTTTTTTTATGATGAATCACTTTTATTTGCATTTACTGTTACAGATAATACACCAGCAACTTTTGAAACCCCGGAACCAGGGCATAAACCCCACTCACCTGTGAAGGAAAAACTTGATGATCAGCCAGAGACCGATAAATCCTCAACCGAAACAACAAATAATGAAAAACTTCCACCAAATAGTATGTAACTTGATATTAGTATTTAAAGCGGCATGAGCTGCCAAAATTTACACTTTTTTCATAATTTCTGATCGTCATGACAGTAAAAGGCTTTGAAGGCCAACGAAAAACTAAATGATTGGCGTTGGAATGAGGAAAATCCATGCAGTATGTGGCCTATGCGAACCGGAATGGTGTTAAAAAAGTAAACAAAATTTAAATAACCGGGAAGACCATTCATTCATTCTAAGCCAAAGTTAGTTCAAAACAATACTTTATCGTACATTCTCGAGACTAGAAGCCCTAAAAAGCTTCTGAATTATATGTCTTGAGAAAAATAGTCGATAATTTCAACATTCTGTTTCAACGTCAAAATATCAACATTTTAATTAGGAGTGCTTTATTTTACGCAATGGTAAACAGTGGAATTCATTGCGTCTTCATGATGAATGTTTTTTTTAATTCACAGAGCCAGGCCTGGATAAATTTTTAGCAAAAAACACAAGTGAGGATAACGCCTCATTTAACGACATTCTCAAAGAATCCGAGAAGAAACTTCGAGAAAAGAATTCTTGGCTTTTTGAACGAGAGGCTGATAGAGAACCGGTAAGTTTCATCATTGGAACTTTTTATGAGAACATATGTTTGAGTTTTGGCATACATTTCATTTTGCTTAATACAGAGGCGTGAGACATCGATGAAAATGAGGAAATTCAGGTATTTGTGGATGGTTGACTGCGCCCTTTTTCTGAAATTTCACGTTTTTCCGCCGTAAAATGTAAATTTTGTTTATTTCCATGTAGCAACTGACGGAGGTTTAATAATCTCCTACAGCATGCACACCTGGGTGACTGGTGAATGTTGGTTCTAAGGTTTACGGTTAGGTAGCTTATAAGGCCTATTACTACATGCACAGGCTGTTTTTGCATTGATTTGCCTTATTCTTATTTATTCGTACATTATGACATTTTAGTGATCATCCAGATCCAGATTAAAGTGGCATGAGCTGCCAAAATTCAGACCTTTTTTCATGAACTCCCAGTCAGGTCCCTGGGTGTCAAAGAAACAGTGATTGAAAATATGCATATCTTTTGTCACCAATCGGAAACATCTTCGTATTTGACGTCATAGTTGACATTTGAACGCTTTCCGTGTCATTTCAACCAACCATGAAGAGGCCCAGGCTTAACGTCTTTGTGTCGTCATGGCACTAAACCTAATTAGTTTCCGTATCTAGGCTGTAGAGAGAGAAAGAATGCCTTGAATTATGTAGGTTATGTGCCTGAAACCTCATTTTGCATTTGGCTACGTTCGTATATCAACCTAATGAAATCATAGACTGATCCAGAGATATTTTGATACCTGTATACAGGTATGGGCGCCCAAACTCAAAAGCAAAAAATCCGCCCAAATTCTTAAAACCAACAGATTTTAATGTCAAAATAGCATTTAATGTTGAATTTTTGGCCAGAGATGTTGTTTTTGTCTTATTGTTGGAACATTTTGAACCGAAATGGTATGCCCAAATTTTCCCTGGATCAGTCCCTGGAAATATCATGGGTTGTGGTTTATCACAACACCTTATGATTGGGTATAAATGTCTAAATGATATGCCCCTTTTTAATGCAATAATAAACTTGTCTCCATGGTTATTTTAGACAAGGAGATTTTCCATGTGCACGTGTGTTTTAGTGTTCAAAAATAGAACAAGAATATTTTAGTGTTCATAAATATAACAAGAATAAAAAAATCTTATAACCTCCATGAAATAAGTATTAATTTTTTTCAACAGGAGCAGGAGAAAAAGCTTGCGTTACCGAGTATAGAGGAACAAGCAGCCATTGAGTTAAGCGTCCCGTCAGGCGTTCAGACATGGCAGTACCTCACACGGAATCACCTGATGTATGTACCAGAAGGTGAGTCAATCTCATCATTGAATAAAGATAATTCGGGGGGCTCTTCCACAAAAGTGCCAGACTTACAATAACATTTCATCGGAATGTCACCAAATTTAAATCAAGTCTGACTTAAAGGCACACTTGCCGCGAAAATCAGGAATATTGTTTACATTAAAAAAGAAAGACCGTATTCTGTATTTTTCCCAGACAATATAAGTTAGGAACTTTCTATTTTTACCAAAATTTAAAAGTTTGGACGTCAGTTTGTATTTTTAATTTGAATTTGAAAATTTGAATTGTTACGTACCCGGAACGTAAACAAACCGATCTGCCCCCTATTGGCGATTTTATGTTTCAGTCGAGTGAGTGAACTAACGGCACAGTGTAATTTTACGTAGGCCTATTTATCTGAGAAATACAGACTGACGATCGGTTAACAGCGACTGGAAAAGCCTGCTGGTAATTGTTTGAGTGTTAACCACAGATACAAAGGCCTGACAGGAGGGTAATCCAACACGAAAGTTGACCGACACTGATCGTTGTTGTTGTAATCAGGCTTCGATTCTTCGTTTGTTTTTCATCCCATTTTTACAGTCTAAAGCTAACTAGACATGTTTTATGTGTCCTATGTTTAAGTTTAGTGGTATTAGTCGTAGTAAGCTCATGTAAATTGGTTTTCTTAGCAAATTTAAACAGGCTACGGCGGCAAGTGGGCCTTTAAGCATTATGCACTTTGTGTAACCAGCCTTTAGATGAATAATATTTCCTATCTGACTCAAATTTTATAAAAATTAAGTTTTCCTGGCTGGCTAAAAGTTTGCTAACAAATATTTGAGCCAGAATTTTCAGCTGACAACATTACTTGTAAGTCAACTACCTGACTTTTGTTGGCTTAACAGATTTTATGAAATAGATCACATAAAAGGCCATTTTTGCACCGTAATACCCAAACCATCCTGCAAAATTGAGGGTCATAAGAACATCAAAGAAAAAAAGTGAATTATAAATAAAACCCAATATCCATCAGTCCACTGGAGCCAGGAGCTAATTTCACAAAGTGATCTTAGCTTAAGGTGATCTTAATTGCCAATGGCAACGTATACCTTTAGCATTGGTTGTCATGTTAGTTAAGATCACACTTAGCTAAGATCGCTTTGTGAAACTAGCCCCTGGAAAGTTGTCCTCATCTTTATGTAGACAACAGTATAATGGCACTCAGTTTTTCAATCCTTTTTAAGTTATACAAAATATGAAAAATGAAATTATCTTGATGGTTACTTTTAACACCAACCAATTTTCCAATTTATTATTCATTAAACTGATTTCTTTTCCCAGGTGAGGAATTAAGTGCTAAAGAACTGGTGGAGTTGAAGAGAGAAAAACCAAGGGAGATAATACATGGGAATACCAGATTTGACATATTGCCATTTGACAATGAGCAAAATAAACAGATGTTACGAGATGTTGCCTCTGCACAGGCTCTGAATCAACAGGGGCGTATAGGGGCAGATGGAAAAGAAATTTTACCTATGCCATCTCCACAAGTTAAGGGTTATGGGTTTGTTGGCACGCCTTCCCCTGCCCCTGGGGTAGACGCATCCCCCCTTATGACCTGGGGAGAAATTGAGGGGACGCCCTTTCGACTCGATGCCGGAGATACTCCAATTCCTAAGGCAACAACAGGTCCATCATTTAAGGTAAACATGTACATGAAATCTTTAACAAAGTCTTGCTTTGTAGATTTACTCTTAAATAACTCTTGAAGAAATAAACTGGCTTGTCAAATCCTTACCCTGACATGTTGAAATACAAAACCTCGCCTATTCCTCTGTTTGCTTTCTGCTACTGTGACTACATGTATCTCTCAGGCATGAAAGCTGAAGGATTAAATTTTGGTTCAGACACATTTCGTTTAGCAATAATTTATGGAATTAATCTTTCAAGATAAGAAAATATACTTTGGTTTTAAAACTTTGTCACTTAAATTACTTCAGTTTAGTGTGTAACTCAAAAAAAAAATAGGTAGTTTACAGTATCCTAAGGTTTGAGTGTAGGAAACATTTTTTATACGCCCGGCTTGAAAAGCGGGCTGTATTATGGTATCATCTCCGTCCGGCCGGCAGTCCGGCGTCCGCTTTCCCTTCCGCTCCATAACTTCTAAAGTTTTGATTCCGTCTGTACAATTTTTTCTGAGTATATACCTTATGGGTAGAAGGTGTGTCGCAAACTATTTTTAGCATCACTGGTTACATAATATGGGAGTTATATTGGATTTTGTAATATTCCCTTCCGCTCCATAACTTCTAAAGTTTGGATTTCATCTGCACAATTTTTTCTGAGTATATACCTTATGGGTAGAAGGCGTGTCGCAAAGTATTTTGAACATCACTGGTTACATAATATGGGAGTTATATTGGATTATGTAATATTTCCTTCCACTCCATAACTTCTAAAGTTTGATTCCATCTGCACAATTTTTTCTGAGTATATACCTTATGGGTAGAAGGTGTGTCACAAACTATTTTTAACATCACTGGTTACATAATATAGGAGTTTTATTGGATTATGTAATATTCCCTTCCGCTCCATAACTTCTAAAGTTTTGATTCCATCTGCACAATTTTTTCTGAGTATATACCTTATGGGTAGAAGGTGTGCCGCGAACTATTTTTAACATCACTGGTTACATAATATGGGAGTTATATTGGATTATGTAATATTCCCTTCCGCTCCATAACTTCTAAAGTTTTGATTTTATCTGCACATTTTTTTCTGAGTATATACCTTATGGGTAGAAGGTGTGTCACGAACTATTTTTAACATCACTGGTTACATAATATGGGAGTTATATTGGATTATGTAATATTCCCTTCCGCTCCATAACTTTCAAAGTTTTGATTCCATCTGGACAATTTTTTCTGAGGATATAGCTTATGGGTAGAAAGTGTGTCAGCTTCCTTGGATAATTTAGTGATAGCCATGGTGGCCAAAACCTAAAAAGTTTAGAATTATAATTATTTCTCTGTTTTAAAGGCTCTTCAACTCAGTTTTATTACCCATATGGTAAAGCAAATATATCAATCTGTTATACAAATGCTAAATCTGATTGTATGTCATTTTCAGATTCCTGATGTTCCAAAAAGGGATCGCCTTGCCATAGAATTAGCAGAAAAAGCCAGTAAACAACATCGACATAAAAAGCAGGAAGCTTTAAAAAGAGTCACAGCCAGTCTTGCTAGGTAGGTACTTTTGACGGAAATCGATGTACATAGCCAACATAGGAAAATCACCAGAATCTGTATGGGCCTAAAAAAAGAGACACTCGTTCGTTGTGCCGTGGCCCGGGTTGAAATCCCACTCATTCCACCACAAAATTTGGATGTGGGTGTTTTGTTCACTCGATCGCCCTTTCTGCAAGGATTGCCTGGTACCTGAGTGTCCTCCGGTGTAGAACCTGGGTGTCTCGCCCACCAAACCAGGCAACGCTACCAGCCTGCCATATAAGTATACTCGTAACGTCTAGTTGTTTGGTTAAATTTCTGTCTGAAATGGAAAGCGCCACTATCCTAAATACCTACCTACCATAACCCAATGTGGAAGGGTTGCCCGCTAGATATTGAAGGTTTTCTCTGGCCAATTAGCCAGGTTTTACCCCTGTTTAATCTGGCAGCGCCCCCAAATAAAGTGAAATAAGAGTGTCTATGTGTGACCTTTAACACCAATGAGAAATGATGAAGGCATCACCAGGAAGTTAGTTGTATATGAACAACACGAGCTTTCGACACCTATACTGATGTCTTTTTCAAGTGTAAGAAACTTGATAAAGACATCGGTATAGGTGTGGAAAGCTTGTGTTGTTCATATACAACTAACTTCCTGGTGATGCCTGAATTATTTATCATTAGTATTAAAGTGGCATGAGCTGCCAAAATTCACCTTTGTTTCATTATTTCTGATTGTCACGACAGTAAGAGACTTTGAAGGCCATCGAAAAACTAAATGATTAGCGTTGGAATGAGGAAAATCCATACAGTATGTGGCCTGTATGAACCGGAATAGTATTCGAAAAGTAAACAAAATTTAAATAACCGGGACGACCTTTCATTCATTCTATGCCAAAGTTAGTTCAAAACAATACTTTTTCGTACATTCTCGAGACTAGAAGCACTAAAAAGCTTCTGAATTATATGTTTTAGAAAAATAGCCAATAATTTCAACATTCTGTTTTTACGTCAAAATATCAACATTCCCATAGATAGTACCTACAAACTGTACAAACACTTGCCTTTTGACCCTAGGAGAAAGAACAATCTGCATTTTACACAATAAAATCAAAAAATCTTGCCCTAACATCCTGTATAGTAACCTAGGCTAATGCCCTGTACTGGCTATCCGTTTGTACATACCGCGCATGCGCGAACCTTCCCTTCCGGTCTACCTCTTTCAACTCTGCAGAGAAGAGATCAACACTGCAAATTTTACTAAGTATACTTTTCTTACTAATCCTTCTCTCTGAATCGTTTTTGGTAGGAAATTTTACTGTCCCTAGCGGTTAGATACCCTCCCCTAGATTACTAGAGGGTTTCTGACCAAAAAATGTCCTGTATTTTTTTGTTTTTGGAGAGTTTTCGGACTCAACCCATCTCAACCCACATATATGCTGTCGTGGGTCCAAAATTCGTCACCACGCGGTCGGGTTGTTGTGGCTCACCACCCTCCCATACAAACACTATTACATATTTTCATAGGCGATTTTTTAAAGCGGGGTGTGTCCCTGTTTAAATAAATTACGTTCCATTACTAAATTTGAAATCTTTTTCGTTTTTATTTTTAGATTAAAAATTTGTGATGGAAAATGGTGTCTAGTGCCTGTGGAGGCACTTACCCCAGAATGCCTGCCAAGAATATCATCAGCAGCGAAGCCTCAGAGGAAGAGTAGCAGGTCCCGCAGTTCTTCCTGGTCCAGTGAGGCGGGCAATTCTTCGAAATCGAGGAGGTCCTCGAAGAACAGCGGACGAGGTTAAACGGTCCAGGCAAGTCCTAAATCAATAACTATTATTTATTGTAATAAAAAGAAAAAAACGATATATAATATAACAGGAATGAGTAATTAATAACGAGTTAGTAAAAAAAAAAAAAAAATTTTTTTTCTGTGTTCTCTTGTTGATTATCTCTTCTGATTTGGCTGTCGTTGATGCTTTGTTGGGATTAGCTCTCAACATATGTTCTGTTCATTTTGCTTATCTTCGACAGTTTGTCTCAAGCCAGCGACTGAACGTCAGTTACACCTACCCATACGAAGTCTGCGTGTCGGAACACCCGTCAGCCGGAACCCACGCAGAGGTGAGACGCAGAACGTTTGTGTGCCATGGAACAAACGTTAGAGGGCGTTAAATTCTCAATTGTCAAGCTCGAGTAAATAAACAACTCGAGGCTCGGCAATCGAGGGGCCCAGATCTTCACGATCTAAACAGGCTTCTGCGACCACGACTGTGCACCCAAGCACACGAGTCGAGTTGCCTGACGTCCAGGGCGGGTTGATCAGGCAACGACCGGCAACCTTGTCCCTGGATCAGTCGAACCGCCAGGAGGCGCTCCCTGAGACCAGGAGACGGTCAGACCAGTTCTTAGAGGGCGACTTCCAGACTAAAACTTGGTCAGGGAACTACCTCCAGCCGAAGGTCCAGTATCCCGAACCGGAGCCCACTGGAGAGGAGTCTCCCACGGATTCGGCGGAAGATACGGATGATCAGTGTTTCTCAACTACTGAACAGGGCGGTTCGACCACGTCTGTACGCCCAGGTACACGAGTCGAGCTGCCGGACATCTGAAGTGGTTTGAGCCTTGGGGCGTCATCCCAACTTCTCTATCTGTCGAACCTCGACCACGACTGTACGCCCATGCACACGAGTCGATCCGCCTGACAACCGGAGTGGCTTTGTGGGCCTACGGGCGTCACCCCAGCTCTGGTATTGTCGATCTGGGGGCTTAGCATACGGCGGCCTCGACCCTGACTGTACGTCCAGGTACCACCTGACAACTAAAGTGGGCGGATTGTAATACTGGCGTCATCCCAAGCTCTGGATTTGTCAGTCCACCGGGGAGCCTCAAATTACGGCGCCTTCGATCACGACACTACCCACGGGTTCATGAGTCGATCGGCCTGACAACTAGAGTGGGGGAAAGGCTAACAGCCCTAACCCAGGTTCTGGGTTTGTCAAAACGCCAAGAGGTGTTCCAAGAGGCCTAAACCTACCATGTTTCGGCCACGGATGTACGCCCAGGTGCGAGTCGAACCGCCGGCGGTTATCATCCCAACTGTCAAACCAACAGGAGACGGACGATCAATATTTCACTTTCTCTGAACTCCTGGACTATTGTAACGATGTAATATTTGTAGAATGTATATATATGTGCAGCAAATAGTTACTTTTAATATGTTAGTTCTATGTTGGTTAGTATGAGCTAAGTTTGGTTAAAGTGGCAAAACCAGTTTTAGGGTGGGCGTGACATCCTTTAACTGAGACATGCATGCGTGGCACCTACAAGGGGGTTTTCGGTTGGGACGTGTAAATCATCGCGTGGGTTGGTCTACGTGGCTAGAGACTTTAGGATTACGGTATAAAAAGGGGAGGTAGATTCAAAACGGGAGAATCGAGAGAACTACCAGGGGAGAGAATATCGAGGCAGAACAATCAGGGGTGAGAGTAGGAGAGACAAATATGGGAAGTATAGTAATGAATTAAGAACTTAGGGAAACTAGTGTTAAGAGATGCAGGGAGATTTAGTCACAAAGTATAGAACTGAATATGATTTTGATAGACTGGGAGCAGATTTGTAACAAGGAAAGGTTTGATAGCTAAGAAGTTTACTTAGAACAGAAACTAACGTAATTGTGGGTAAATTGTGGTTTTTGGCTTTTCACTGGGTATAATAAGTGTAGTTTACGCGATTAACAAAAGCCGCCCTGGAGAGTCAACTGTACACGTCTGATTTGTAAGTAGACATATCTTTTATATTCATTGTTAATTAATTATATATATTGAAAATACTGTATGAGGAGTTGTGTTGTTTGGACTTATTACGATTCACTTTATTAGTAGTTTATTTGGTTATATTTATGATACGTTCGTCTACCTGGGTTGGTATATAATTTATGAGGGTTGGGCCCAGCTCGTGAATTGTATTGCGTAACTCTGGTTATTGGACGAGATAAGTTATCCTCTGGGTTGTAAGATAATCGATGGTATTATAAAATATTAAGTTGTATAAGAAGGGATATAGAAAACCTACATCGTATCACTATATCTACCAGCTGCTGCTCAATTTAGAGCGAGCCACTGGGGTGACCGGTCGACAGCGGGAAATCGCCCAAGCGTGGGAGTCTCCCCACCCGATAAGCTAGGCCCTGGACCCCACCTGGTTGCCTTTGATTTTTTTTTTAAAACCTAGCTCAAAACCAAGGCCCTTCAACCAGTACACAGGCCTGGGGGGGCATGTCAGTCCGGGGCCTACTTACACAAATCATGCGGCGCGGGTTCGAATCTTACTCAGAACAAATACATTTCTGAGAGGACTCGTCACTCAGTCGCCGTATGGAAAGGGGTTACCAGGTTCTCACTGAAGGTTGGGGGCTTCCTCCAGACGATGAGCCCGGTTTTCCTCCCCAACTTATCCTTGCAAACTGCAGTATAAGTGGAATAAGCCGAAATGTAGCGTAAAGCATTAACCATGCAACCCTTTCCCCTGAGAATCGGGGATTCCCTCTCCCACTAAACCTGACAAGTTGCCCGGTTAGTGAAATAACATGGATTGCGGCAAAAAATCAGCTATTAATACATTAATCAGATTTCCACCCCTTGGACCTGCAGGACGACCTGCAAGTTGTGTCATAGGACATGAGGGGGGGGGGGGGGGGTACGTAAACAGAAGACTATTAGCCGATCATGACGACTGGTAATATCTAGGAACCCCTGAGCCTGTTTTCATGCAAAAATTTTCCCTCGTCAACGAGCAACCTTGGCGAGGACTACATGTAATCTTCTTGGATTCAGGCTCTTGGCAGTATTGTGAGCCCTCATCCATAATTTATGGGATCAGGCTTTAGGAGGTTTGGTCTTGGGGGTTCCCCTACGACCTTCACAGTATTCTACATATAAGACTTGACACTAGTGCAGGGCGAGGTTGCACTCGTCGGGCACACGTGCGTTGGCACAGCCTTCGTCAAGATGGGTATGTGGAAGACTCCCAAGGTACTTGGCGGAGTTCGGGGTTTACTCCGGACAATAAGCCCGGTCTTCCTCCCCCACTAAACCTGGCTACGCCACCGTATAAACGGAATAGCTTTTGCGTGCAGCGTAATTCTTCGATCAATCAATCGTCAGGTTGGACTGCTCACCCGGCCTGCTCGCAGATTTCAAGGCTGACCAATAAATGATATCACTACTGCGCGGTTGTAAATTAATAACAGCCCGTTCGTAGTTTAAAATGGTGCGCTGTTTGTTATTTTCTTGTGGCATTGCGTCATGACAGCTTACTATTAAAGGGGTATGAGCTGCCAAAATGTTGATATTTTGACGTCACAACAGAATGTTGAAATTATGCTATTTCTCTCAAGGCGTATAATTCAGAAGCTTTTTAATGCTTCTGATCTCGAAAATGTACGATAAAGTATTGTTTGAACCAACTTCGGCTTAGAATGAATGAATGGTCGTCCCGGTTATTTAAATTTTGTTTACTTTCGAACACGTTTTCGGTTCGTACAGGCCACTTTAAATTATTACCCTGACCGTTTCCTCTCGCAGTTACCGTTGCACAATGACAACTTTTACATTATGGCGGTTGCCGTATGCGGAGGAGTTGCCATGCCGAAGGTCGGGGGTTTCCTCCGGGCCCTTCCCCCACAATCTGGCTACGCCACCTTATAGGTTAAATGACTTCAGTGCGGCGCGAAGACCAATCATCAATCTAAGTACAAGACCGAGCTCCTAGTTCATTAGAATGGCGTTATCTTCTAATCTTAGACGGACTTCTTGCCAACTGGTTTTCAAGTAAATTCCTTTTTCTTTTTTTTTTCCAAAATGAGGGAAAGGAAAAAGTACCGTACCTGTTCTGACTACAGATCTTAAGTTCGAACATAAACCATACCAGAGATGTTTTTCTCCCGTCAATTGCTGGAATTGTCCTCTTTCCGCCATCTTCATGATTTCTTATGCCGGGAAAGAAAGGAGCTGTGATTGGCTAATCAGTAACGACTCGGCTGATAGGCCTGTTGGATAGTCGACTGTTACACCCTTTCGGCATTGCGGGTCGACGGGATGTGAACGCCGAAGCCGACAGTACTTGTGTATATTACCGTAGTAAGAAATACACGAACAGCCGTTATTCTTAGTATGTACGGCCACTTGAGCCTGGGTGCTGACTTTGCTTGTCAAGACGCAGAAAGTCTGCAGATTTGAGCGCGGACCTTTGCGAAGACCATATGTCTTCCGTCGGTCTTCGAAGACCACCGGTCTTCGTAGCCGACACAGGAATGTTGCTTATTCCTTTCCGAGTGAAGTTTATTTCCAAGAAATAAATAAATCAGTAAAATAAAACACATTTCTCTAATAGAGAATATATTTCCTGTGCAATCTTCGTTTACCAAGCCCCTTGATAAACGATGATGTCCCTACACGATGTCCTCGGATTATGAGGGCTTATTTCTTGGAAGGCTGGGGTCCGTGACTCAGTATGTATAGCGTTAGACGCTCAATCCAAACAGCCTTCCGCCAATGGGTCACGGGTTCGAATCCCACTCAGCCCAAAAAAAAAAAAAAAAAAAAAAAAAAAAAAAAAATTTTTTTTTTGACTGGGTTTTCACTCGAACGACCTATGTGTGATGGTTGCCAGTTTCCAGCGGAGGGTCGTGGTTTTCCTCCAGGCACACAGCCCGTTTTCCTCCCACAATAAAACTGGCGACGCCGCAATATAAGTGAAATAATCTTGATCGCAGCGTAAAACACCAAACAACCTATCAATCTATCTGTCTTGGAAGTCACCGACGACTTTCGCGGACTATTGTCTCCGCGACATGACTTTAGTACGCGGTGGGTTGTATTCACTCGGTCCGTTGGTAGCGGCCCACACAGCGTTCAGGGAAAGATCTAATTCATCCTGGCCCACTGGACACCTGAGGACGGATCCAGGAGAGTTCGAGGTGAGTAATACCGAGGTAACCATTCTTTACGCGGGAATCAAAAAAACTTGGTTAATGCTCTGTACGGCGTATTAGTCCCTCCTCCGGACTGTGGCATGCGAGGCAAGTGTTTGTACAGTTTGTAGGTACTATCTATGGGAATCTGAAGAATTGGAAGAATAATTCTCATATTCCTCCAAGATATACCTACCTGTACAAACAGTTAAACCCAGCCCATCCTCCCCTCACTATTACGCCTGCAAGCGTTGAAAGAGGTAGACCGGAAGGGAAGGTTCGCGCATGCGCGGTATGTACAAACGGATAGCCAGTACAGGGCATTAGCCTAGGTTACTATACAGGATGTTAGGGCAAGATTTTTTGATTTTATTGTGTAAAATGCAGATTGTTCTTTCTCCTAGGGTCAAAAGGCAAGTGTTTGTACAGGTAGGTATATCTTGGAGGAATATGAGAATTATTCTTCCAATTCTTCAGATTTTGGCAGTTCGTGCCACTTGAAAGAGAGTTTGAAATAGTTCTACAGCAATCAATCAATCTATACACTAGGTCTAATTGCTACGTTTTGTCTATCTTTTTCCAGCCCAAGTCCAAAGTTTGGAATGAGTACGTCGGAAAGATTGAACAGTATGTCTCCTGCAGCTCAACGATTGGCCAGTTCGAAACTAGGAATCCGGCAAAATTCAGACAAAGCTCTTCGAGCAAGTTACACTCCCTCACCAAAACACAGATCTTCCGGAAATAAAACACCTATATTGATTACCTCCCCTAGTGGAACCCCCAAATCAAGTCGAAGTACGCGGACACCCGGCAGCTCTAGTGAAAGAACTTTAAGACGACCAGGAAGTAATGTCACTTCCTTAACAGACAATTTATTAAACTTACCCAAAAGGGCAAGAGCAGCGGAGTTCTTCTGATATGTGGAATGCGAGAATGGGCCAATATTGCTTTGGAAATTACTGTGTTTATTAAACTTTTGTGGAATTTATTTATGAAACTTTTTCCACGTGAAGTTATGCATTCAGAAGGCTCTCTCTAATTATTTTTTTTTTTGAGACTGAAAAAACTGGTTAACCTTACAGATGTGAAAACATTTTTGTAGATATGTATATAAACTCAAACATCAATGATAGGACTTTGGTGTTAAAATCAGTCATCTAAAGTTTAACCCATGTCAACTAAGTGTCGTCCAAAAAGAACAAAAACTAGCGTCCAGCTATAAAGGACTATCACATGGTCTCACAATGAAACAAAGATGTTTTTATGGGGTTGATCCACCTGACTATGTCAATAAACATCAACAACTTTTACATGAATCTTGACTTCTTATGATGTACTATGAAGATAATTTAGTATTGAAATCCATTCATTTCAATTTAGCTGACAGGTTGATTGATTTCTCGTGATACTCAAGATTATAGCACATATTATGACAACAGAAAGCTATGTGATCAAATCCAATGGGTCGCAGGTTTGCAACTTTCATTTGCTACTGTGCTGCTGAACACATTCTGTTTCTTTTACTACTGTGCCTCTAAACACATACTGTTTCATTTTAATACTACTGCGCCTCTGAATACATTCTCTTTGATTTACTACTGTGCCTCTAAACACATACTGTTTCATTTTAATACTACCTCGCCTCTGAACACATTCTCATTCATTTACTACTGTGCCTCTGAACACATTCTCATTCATTTACTACTGTGCCTCTAAACACATACTGTTTCATTTTAATACTACTGCGCCTCTGAATACATTCTCTTTGATTTACTACTGTGCCTCTGAACACATTCTCATTCATTTACTACTGTGCCTCTGAACACATTCTCATTTACTTATTACTGTGCCTCTGAACACATTCTCATTTATTTACTACTGTGCCTCTGAACACATTCTCATTTATTTACTACTGTGCCTCTGAACACATTCTCATTCATTTACTACTGTGCCTCTGAGCACATTCTCATTTATTTACTACTGTGCCTCTGGGCACATTCTCATTCATTTACTACTGTGCCTCTGAGCACATTCTCATCCATTTACAACTGTGCCTCTGACCACATTCTCATTCATTTACTACTGTGCCTCTGAGCACATTCTCATTCATTTACTACTGTGCCTCTGAGCATATTCTCATTCATTTACTACTGTGTCTCTGAGCACATTCTCATTCATTTACTACTGTGCCTCTGAGCACATTCTCATTCATTTACTACTGTGCCTCTGAACACATTCTCATTCATTTACAACTGTGCCTCTGAACACATTCTCAATCATTTACTACTGTGCCTCTGAACACATTCTCATTCATTTACTACTGTGCATCTGAACACATTCTCATCCATTTACTACTGTGCCTCTGAACACATTCTCATTTATTTACTAATGTGCCTCTGAACACACTCTCATTCATTTACTACTGTGTCTCTGAACACATTCTCATTCATTTACTACTGTGCCTCTGATCACATTCTCAATCATTTACTACTGTGCCTCTGAACACATTCTCATTCATGTACTACTGTGCCTCTGAACACATTCTCATTCATTTACTACTGTGTCTCTGAACACATTCTCATTCATTTACTACTGTGCCTCTGAACACATTCTCATTCATTTACTACTGTGTCTCTGAACACATACTGTTTGGTTTAATAGGGGCGAAAACAAAAAACAACAACATGCAATTGTATTGAAGGGGCTCCCATAGAGCATCATATTCATGGGTGTGGCTCTTGCATGTGGTTTACAATGTAAATATACACTGAAAATGAATCTGTCAGACAAACTTGTGTTCAGTCAGTGGAGTGCGCCATTGACATTTTGAAATTGACAGCAAGAACTTGAAGAAGTATTAGTAAATTACTTCCCTTGCAAGCTTATCGTATCTTGTATGACTAAACCTGCAATGTAAGAATACCTTTTCTGAAAATTCTACAACATTCGGGACTCACAGCCAAGCTTTGCGGTGAAGATGGCGGCCGAGTCAGTTAGACGTTCTCTGATAACGCTTCTTACCTTTCTTATAGCACAGTTTGCCAATGAAAAATAGTAGAAATATGGTTTTGGTACCGTTGCAAAGGAAAATTTAACACGCCTGTACAACATTTTCCAAGTTTTTTTTCCTTTCCTTCTCCTTTAATGCCTCGCCTCATTTACTACTGTGCCTCTGAACACCTTTTGTTTCATTTACTACTGCGCCTCAGTAGACATATACTGTTTGATTTATTGCTGTGCCTCTGAACACAGTTTCTTTCGCTTACCATTGTGCCTTTAACCACACTCTCTTTGATGTAGGCCTACTGCTGTGCATCTGAACACATTTTCTTTCGCTTATACTACTGTGCCTCTGAACACATTTTCTTTCGCTTACTACTGTGCCTCTGAACACATTTTCTTTTGCCCACTACTGTGCCTCTGAACACATTTTCTTTCGCTTACTACTGTGCCTCTGAACACATTTTCTTTCGCCCACTACTGTGCCTCTGAACACATTTTCTTTCGCTTACTACTGTGCCTCTGAACACATTTTCTTTCGCTTACTACTGTGCCTCTGAACACATTTTCTTTCGCCCACTACTGTGCCTCTGAACACATTTTCTTTCGCTTGCTACTGTGCCTCTGAACACATTTTCTTTCGCCCACTAGGCCTACTGTGCCTCTGAACACATTTTCTTTCGCCCACTACTGTGTCTCTGAGCACATTCTCATTCATTTACTACTGTGCCTCTGAACACATTCTCATTCATTTACAACTGTGCCTCTGAACACATTCTCAATCATTTACTACTGTGCCTCTGAACACATTCTCATTCATTTACTACTGTGCATCTGAACACATTCTCATCCATTTACTACTGTGCCTCTGAACACATTCTCATTTATTTACTAATGTGCCTCTGAACACACTCTCATTCATTTACTACTGTGCCTCTGAACACATTCTCATTCATTTACTACTGTGCCTCTGATCACATTCTCAATCATTTACTACTGTGCCTCTGAACACATTCTCATTCATTTACTACTGTGCCTCTGAACACATTCTCATTCATTTACTACTGTGTCTCTGAACACATTCTCATTCATTTACTACTGTGCCTCTGAACACATTCTCATTCATTTACTACTGTGTCTCTGAACACATACTGTTTGGTTTAATAGGGGCGAAAACAAAAAACAACAACATGCAATTGTATTGAAGGGGCTCCCATAGAGCATCATATTCATGGGTGTGGCTCTTGCATGTGGTTTACAATGTAAATATACACTGAAAATGAATCTGTCAGACAAACTTGTGTTCAGTCAGTGGAGTGCGCCATTGACATTTTGAAATTGACAGCAAGAACTTGAAGAAGTATTAGTAAATTACTTCCCTTGCAAGCTTATCGTATCTTGTATGACTAAACCTGCAATGTAAGAATACCTTTTCTGAAAATTCTACAACATTCGGGACTCACAGCCAAGCTTTGCGGTGAAGATGGCGGCCGAGTCAGTTAGACGTTCTCTGATAACGCTTCTTACCTTTCTTATAGCACAGTTTGCCAATGAAAAATAGTAGAAATATGGTTTTGGTACCGTTGCAAAGGAAAATTTAACACGCCTGTACAACATTTTCCAAGTTTTTTTTCCTTTCCTTCTCCTTTAATGCCTCGCCTCATTTACTACTGTGCCTCTGAACACCTTTTGTTTCATTTACTACTGCGCCTCAGTAGACATATACTGTTTGATTTATTGCTGTGCCTCTGAACACAGTTTCTTTCCATTGTGCCTTTAACCACACTCTCTTTGATGTAGGCCTACTGCTGTGCATCTGAACACATTTTCTTTCGCTTATACTACTGTGTCTCTGAACACATTTTCTTTCGCTTACTACTGTGCCTCTGAACACATTTTCTTTTGCCCACTACTGTGCCTCTGAACACATTTTCTTTCGCTTACTACTGTGCCTCTGAACACATTTTCTTTCGCCCACTACTGTGCCTCTGAACACATTTTCTTTCGCTTACTACTGTGCCTCTGAACACATTTTCTTTCGCTTACTACTGTGCCTCTGAACACATTTTCTTTCGCCCACTACTGTGCCTCTGAACACATTTTCTTTCGCTTGCTACTGTGCCTCTGAACACATTTTCTTTCGCCCACTAGGCCTACTGTGCCTCTGAACACATTTTCTTTCGCCCACTACTGTGCCTCTGAACACATTTTCTTTCGCTTACTACTGTGCCTCTGAACACATTTTCTTTCGCCCACTACTGTGCCTCTGAACACATTTTCTTTCGCCCACTAGGCCTACTGTGCCTCTGAACACATTTTCTGTGATTATTTTACTGTACCTCCAAACATACTCTCTTTGATTTACTATTGACTATTGTGCCTCTGAAGGCATTCTATGGGATTTACTACTGTGCTTCTGAACACAATGTCTTACTTTTAACTGTGCCTCTGGACATATTTTCTTTCATTTACTACTGTGCCTCTTACAACATTCTCTGCACCCGATACAACTCAGATCCGGGTGGTCTCTGAACACATACTGTTTGATTAACTGGGCTACTATGCATTTGGACACATTTTCTTCATTTTGGCCCACTAGCCTACTTTGGCTCGAAATAGGCCTACTTTCTCTTTCATTTACTGTGCCTCGAAACACAAACGTGTTTTAAGCGAAAAGAGGGAATTTTGTTTTGCATGAATGTAAAAACCAGTGAAGTCTTGAATAAAACATGGTTTGATTTTCCTTCAATTCAATTCAAAATTTATTTACTCAACACCCGTCTGGGTAGGGCAAAAAAAAAAAAAACCCACCCAAATAGGCGTTTATTGTTTTTTTATTTTTTTTTTATTTTGGCACATAGATCACGATAAATAGGCGTTTATTATAGACGTGGAAAACGTTGTAAAAGTATATAAGAGTTGTTTAAGTGGCATTTAGAAGTTGAGCATAATAATGAAAGAAAGAAAACTCTTGCGTATGTTTAAGTGGCATTTAGAAGTTGAGCATAATAATGAAAGAAAGAAAACTCTTGCGTATAACGTCGTGTTCCCAATAAACCAAGAAGTTGTAAATCATTAAAATCCATACGCAAGAGTTTTCTTTCTTTCGTTATATAAGAGTTATCACCCTTTAATTGAAACGTCTTTAACCGCTAGGCGGCACCACTAACAAAACCGCCGGCGTCAGTACGCGGTTCGCTTAAAAGTTTGTTTTTTTGTCTAATATTACCCCGAATTTTGCAAAAATCTGATTTGCAATCATGTCGAACGATACTAAAGTTGTCGAAGAAATCTCCAAGCTGAATGGATTTGAATGCATCAGGATAGTAGCTGCGTCGGTCATGTTTATTGTCATGACTTTTGGCGATCGGCGGACTTGGGTTCTGGCCGACTGTTTTGGCAGTTTGATGTTGGCTTTTTTCCATCTGCTCGCTCCCCAAATTTTTCTCAAACAATATGTACGTACTTTGCCTTATTAGTTCATGCTGTCATATCCTGGCTATTATGCGGTCACTCAAACTTTGTAAAACTTTCCAATCAAAATAGGACCCAAATGTTGGTGTTTACATTGATTACCAGTTAAAGGCCCACTTGCCGCCGTAGCCTGTTTAAATTTGCTAAGAAAACCAATTTACATGAGCTTACTACGACGAATACCACTAAACTTAAACATAGGACACATAAAACATGTCTAGTTAGCTTTAGACTGTAAAAATGGGGTGAAAAACAAACGAAAAATCGAAGCCTGATTACAACAACAACGATCAGTGTCGGTCAACTTTCGTGTTGGATTACCCTCCTTTCAGGCCTTTGTATCTGTGGTTTACACTCAAACAATGACCAGCAGGCTTTTCCAGTCGCTGTTAACCGATCGTCAATCTGTATTTCTCAGATAAATAGGCCTACGTAAAATTACACTGTGCCGTTAGTTCACTCACTCGACTGAAACATAAAATCGCCAATAGGGGGCAGATCGGTTTGTTTACGTTCCGGGTACGTAACAATTCAAATTTTCAAATTCAAATTAAGAATACAAAGTGACGTACAAACTTTTAAATTTTGGTAAAAATAGAAAGTTCCTAACTTATATTGTCTGGGAAAAATACAGAATACGGTCTTTCTTTTTTAATGTAAACAATATTCCTGATTTTCGCGGCAAGTGTGCCTTTAAACTTAAAGAAATCGGTGATCTTGTAAATTGTATAACCTCTGGGTGCACAGTGTAAGCTAATTAATCTGGGTCCTAAATTAGATGTGAAGCAAAAGTCAGCGGGAATGCTATATTCTTGAACACACCGAAGTTTGAAGATTTTTTCTGAACAAAGTTTGAAGCTTTGCTCCCAAAACCCCATGTTAAGTCATCGCTCTCTGAGAGCAAAGGCAGGTAACTTAGTACAGAATGATGTCACTCTGTGGAGCCCTGTGGAGCCCTATACTATTACTAGTCACTAAAACTTAGTAAAAGTAAAATATGATGTGAATTTTCTCCATATACTCCCATGTCTAAATTAAATCAACGCGGTACTCCAGTCCAAAGCAAAGGGAGATAATTTAGCACAGAATGTTTCCCCACCCCATTTGCACTAGTACATGTACTTGACAGACACAATTACACACATGGGATGATGATAGGGCTTTTTGAATTCGCAGCGGCAGCCACTGTTACACTCTAAAATTAACTTAGTTCTAGGGATTTTTTTAAAACTGTGTCTGCCCTGACAGCCATATTTAGTGTCAGGCTTCATTGCCAGGCAGAAGTGGGCAGTCTACTCCGACTTTTTTGATGTCAATGTACCCTAAAATATGGCTGTCAGTTTAAAAAGTTCTTTTGGAGTCAGAAACCGAACTACTCCCAATTTCAGGGCCTGTTTTCATTTTTCAGTTTAACTCAATTCACAAAAAGTCCAAAATTGTTTAGAAATTCCCCATCCCTCATTAGATCGTTGTCTGACTCTCCAAGAGCCACCTGTAGCTAGCCGGACTTAAAACAGTAGCCAGAGACGTCCTAACTCAAGAAATACAAAAACAACTCAAACAAATTATAATATAGGCAAATCAGCAAATCAGGAAATTCACAAACCAAACATTTCCAATTACCTTTAATATATTCACTTGTTGAACTTACTGATCATGTATCATTTTAACTTTCAATTTCAGATTGCTGAGAGTGATATAGATGAAATACATTGTGTGGTCACACAAATATTCTCTGCCTTTTTGTTCGCCTCTTCTGTGTACCGTCTTCTTGTTCGTAAATCTCGTGATGAGACAGTGGGGTCTTCTCTAGTTTGGTCAAGATTCATAGTATGTATAAATTTTCTCCTTAAAAGCATATCAGTCAATAATCTTTCATGTCTTATTGATATTATAAAGACCACATTTAAAAAAAGTGTTGTTCAGTTTTAAAATAATATTATAATTAACTTCCGTTATTTGTGTAATAGCTTTAAATGTACAGGGGGTTGTCCTCTAAACATTTAGTACATGAAATTTCTGTTACCTTTATTTAACCATTTAAGTCTTTAACTTTTATTTTAGACCCTGACCTTGTTCGTTGTTTTGGGATTGTATGTAAGGTACACACCCAAATTCTACTTGCGGCACCAGGTATGAGTTATTAAACGAATTACCACTATTTATAATTTATATTTTTGCAATAAACCCTTCTGGCTTTAATCAAATATGTTTATAATGAAGCTTGAATTGTATGGAATTGACGGAATTTCTCTTTCCAGGCGCTGTGACATACACTATCACGTTTTCGGGTCGAGTGGGTTAGAGTGATCGTCCCTCTGTCCCACACAGACCTTCCATTGATGCGACCCAGGTTTGAATCCCACTCAGGCCAAATAAAAATTGAAAAATAAGTGGAAGAGTTGCCAGGTACTCGCCGGAGGCCAGAGGTTTTCTCCAGACAATGACCTGCTTTCTTCCCCCCACTAAACCTGGCAACGCCGCCACATACGTGAAATAATCTTCAGTGCTGCATAAAACATCAATCATCAATCAATTGCATTGCGTCCGACAAATTGAAAATGAGCACGGTTTCCACGTCAGATTGATTCAAAAACTCAATGTAGCTTCATTATGCCATACACCTAGGGTACTGCCCAAGTGTCAATCCTTAACCCAAAAGGCTTAATTATTGTCCTTTCATTAAAGTGGCATGAGCTGCCAAAATTCCCACTTTTTTCCCAATTTCTGATCCTCACGACAGTAAGAGGCCTTGAAGGTCATTGAAAAACTAAATGATTGGTGTTGGAATGAGGAAAATCCATACAGTATGTGGCCTGTACGAACCGAAAATGTGATCGAAAAGTAAACAAAATTTAAATAACTGGGACGACCATTCATTTATTCTCAGCCAAAGTTGGTTCAAAACAATACTTTATCGTACATTTTCGAGACTGGAAGCACTAAAAACGGTCCGAATTATACGTCATGAGAAAAATAGCCAATAATTTCAACATTCTGTTTTAACGTCAAAATATCAACATTTTGGCAGCTCATGCCACTCTAACTACGAATACTATAACAATATTATATTATAGGGATTCTGCCTTCATAGTTACACTCGGGCTCTGTTTCAAGTATTCAAATGTAGTTTTATAGCAACTTATGATAACTGCACAATCGAGATACTCAATCAGTTTTCAAGACTTATTTTGACAAGATGTTCAATGAGCTATCTACTCAGTGAGATAAACGTATAAATTAGAAAATAAACATTTGGACACTTTTTTTTCAGCAGTTATATTTGAACATCGCTGAAATAGGATATATATATTTTCCTTTCAAGAAAATATCTTTTAATGGAGAATCAAAAAGGCTACACTCGTATTCAAATTGACGACAGGCCACTTTTTTATGTATTATCATAAAAGAAATCACGTTATGATTAGGGTAATTTATGCCATTTTCTTCGTTTTTGCAGAGCCAATCTTTTGTTTTGTATGGGACATTAATTTGGTGGCTGTCTACTGTAGTTCAGTTGTGTCGGTATGTCCACCCTCAGGGTGGGGTAGAGACCCCCGGGATCTTTACCTTCCTACTCCGCCTGGAGTTTCTCATATCGCTGGTTTTTAGCCTGGTTCACCTGGCTTACCCAGGCTGGCTTCTTGGATTTCAGGTTAGTTAACTACATGGATTTTATCACTGAATAGTTTTGTTTTCTATTCTCTAAAGTCTAAATTGTTTATGTTGAAGATCTGTCATAGGCCAGGGGTTTCCTCTGGGCAAAGAGTCCAGTTTCCTCAACTGCTAAACCTTACAATGCTGCTTTGTTAGTGAAATAATGTTTCGATTGTCAAACTTGCAGCTGAAATTAAGTGAAAAACTACAAGAGAGTTTAGTCACTTGTCGACCTACAATTAAACTAGTGGAGAAATATTGACTGTGTTGGATTTTTTTTCTCTTCGGCCACCATTTTTTGTCACAACAACTTATGGATTGGGGTATAAAAGTCTAAATGATATACCCCTTTTTAACACAATTAGAAACTTGTCTCCATGGTTATTTTAGACATGAAGATTTTCCCAGTGCCCGTGTGTTTTAGTTTTCATAAATATATTGTTATATTATACAAGTTGGCCATGGGCTGATTGATAAACGGTTAAGTATATTGAATTTATAGTGTTTCTACTGTTCTTGTTTAAAAAAAACCTATGAAAATTTACTTATACATATTGCTACCTTTTTACAGATACAGCGTGCAAAGCTGTTTCATCGCTACCTGATCCGTATGGTTGGTATCGCTCTGCTGGGATCAGCGCTTCAGGCAGAACAGGCGGTTACCTTCAGATATGACCTTGACAGAAAATCCTTCTTCCTCTCAAGAGTTTTGGTAAAAATAATTTTTCTGAATAAGCCCCTTTCGGGTTTGGCAGAAGTCCCACGAGATCACGCAAGACCCGTGTTTAGGGGTATAACTTTCATCAATCGGCTGTCCGATTAACATTAATGCTTTAAATGGAGATCGGCTGTAACCCTGTTTTGTCTGTGATTCTCAGCGGAAATTCTCTACTTTTTCTGTGACATATCAAGATATATACAAAGCCATTTTTTTGACCGACAAAAAACTAATATTACTTCTCGCACAAAAATAACACGGCGTAGTTGTGTTTTCACCGTTGGTTTTTGACAACTTTGAAGCTAACCACGCCATATAAATATTTGTTAGTGACTGTCAACTGACAAAAACGCAACTGATAGCTTCTGGTGTATTTCACACAAAAAATTGGATTAAAGAAATGATTTAGAAATAAAAAAGCAAAGACAAAACCACACGATAACCGCCGATCACCATAGAAGCTAATGTTAAATGAATGGCTAGTCAGTGAAAGTTATACCCCTAAACTCATTTCTCGCGTGATCTCGCGGGGCTTTAGCCAAACTCGAAAGGGGCTTATTAGTTTCAAATTACACTTTTTACACAATATTAACGTGTTTCCTTCTTGGTTTTCATATACAGTGAACACCCTCACCTTAACAAACCTAAACATTGAACAAACACACCATAGAGCTTGTGTGGTTCTGTATTGATTAAATACATGTTAGACAAGCATGATAAACCTTAGATATAGAAAAGCACTCTTGTTTTACTACAACTTGTGTGATTAGAAATGCTTGTCTCTCTAAACTTTGTGGATATATGGGGTTCAGATATCAACTGAAAACAACTGCATATGCAGATCATATTCCCGAGTAGGTTTTGATTGCGGCGTAAAACATCAATCAATATGGCTCGGAATGAGTCTGATCATAGATTGGAGTGTAGATTGGGAATCAAAAACCCTCACCAGGTGTTCGGAGACAAACTACAGGTATACAAGCATTTCTCAGTACACTGGCTGTAGTATAGTAGTGCTTCTAATCCCTGCTGTTCTATTCAAGAATAAACGGACACCTTTCTAAGTCAACATTTATTTGATTTCTCTCCAACTACTACTCAATTTTCATCTTAACGAGTTATTAAAACCTGATTTCACTGCTTTATATTATCTTCCACTCATTTAGGATTTATATTAATGATAATTTTCCTTGTATTATTTCAGAGTTATGCTATATGTGCTGTGGCCCTGGCTCGTTTCTATGTCTTTGATGGAGTGTTTAACGCTAAAGAGATGGCAATAGCTAGTCTGATGTTCCTCAATGCAATCCCCTCAGTTATTGGTCTGATTCTCTCTATGACTGGCTATGGCTCCTCGAAGACAAGGGAAGGCCGTACAACAACAACATCCTACTCTTACTACACTCGCTCGCACGACAAAAGTTATTAATGCTGTACTTATTACTAATCCAGGTTTGAAAGGCAGCAAAATCACAATCTTAACTTGTAGTGTAGCCTTCATTGTCACCATCATTGCCCGCTGCCCACATATCAATTAAAAATATTCTTTACAAATATTAGACAGTACAACATCCTCCTACTCTGTAAATCTTGAGTGCGGCGCAAAACTCCAATCAATCAATCAATACTAATCTGTAATGTAACCATTTTGAGGACCCTCATAGCTGAGTACGTAGAGCAGTGGACAAAATTTAAAGCCTAAGTTCGCTAATGACTTGGGAGCTCAAACAGCAAAGCAATTTCACAAATTTCATTGGGTTTTGTTCTAAAGACTATTGCACTATAGTTGCCTGTTATCAGTGGAATATTGTGGGTTGCCTACACCCTATTCTACCCCAGGGAAACCTGGCTACAGGAAATAATCTTCATTGAAGTGTTAATCATCTATAAATTTTCTGGTATAAGTATTAAGAAATATATAATTTGCTTATACAAATATAAAATCTTTGTAACTTGGCTTATTGGATTTTCCTGTCTCTAGCTGTTAACTGGTTTAAGATTCTTGTTCAATGATTGCCGTGAAATGTAAAGTATATTTTATCAACACTGCCAATGTGGGTTATTGCCCTTTATCTTTTTTTATGTAACTTTAATTATGTAGAATAGTGACCCTTTCGGCTTAAGGATTGACGCTTGCGCATAAGCCTCGTATGGCAAAATGATGCTAAATTGAGTTTTCGGATCAATTTGGCGTCGGAATCGTGTTCATTTCGTCTATGACGCAATGCAAAAGAGGCGTGCCACACCACCCGCAACAGAGAAAAGATGTCAATGCCATACAACTCAAACAACGTCATAAAAACGTCATTCCAAGCCGAAAGGGTCTATAGATTTATTAGTTGTTAGATATGAATTTTACTGTCTTGCATGATGTTATTAAGTATGACCAATATTACTTTTTGGATGCGTTTTACACGTTCCTTATTTTAGTCCTATATCATGATAATTTCATGGCATGCAAATTTTTATTCTAGATTTCTTATATCGTTTATACCTGTAGCCATGCCTTTGGAGATTTATGTGAAATTAACCTCTTTATGTATGTTATGAGGTAATAAATAAATTCAGGTGAGATTAATGGATAGTTTAAATCTGTAAGCCAAATTACAGCTACCTGCTTCAATTAAAAGCCGTCACTAGCGCAGAAGCCTCTGTGTATCATCATGGCAAAATGACGCTACATTGAGTTTTTCAATCAATCAAAATCGTGTTGATTTTGTATATGACGCAATGCAATAGAGGCATGTCACAGTGCCTGACACAGAGAAATGGCGTCAATGCCATAAATTCAAACCGTAACGTCATGAAAAACATTAATTCACCAAAGTGAATTCCTTGCCTGTCTCCTTGTTCAATAATCTGATTTTCATTATGTCCGACAACCAGCAAATGTCAGAATGTAGATAACGAGTCGGATTTAACTTGTTGAATTAGAAAAAACATATTCTAAACCGAAAGAGTCTATTGTAACAAATACAATAAGACAGAAATAATGTTGAAACTGACATTAAATCTACTCTCACTCACTAGTAGAAGGTCTTCCAATTTTGTACATGTGTCAACCAAACACACTGTATTTTGTATAGTTTCACCTCCAGCATTTGAAATAAACGAACTTACTGGTTAAGTTTTTTGCAGCTTTGTCTTTTGTATGATCTCCAAATTTGTATGAACTTATGAACCTTAAATTGCATTTGCTTTTAATGTGACCTTAGTGTAGAATCTAGATATTGTAGCACTTACCACTTTATTTACATTTTAGCAAATTTCATCATGCTGAATATTAATCACAAAAATTCATGGTACATTTATATTTTAGAAAACAAGTTTTGTTTTTTCCTCTCTGTGTGTTGGCTTTAATATTTAGATTCACCTTCAAAAAGTTGTATTTTTGATGAAATAAATATTACAATTCTTAGAACTCTTGTATGATTGGTCAAAAATGTTCTGTACTAGTTACATGTCAGGCTTAACACACTTTCGCCACAACTTGCCTTTAAAAGGATACATCGTTTAAGTTTGTTGTCATTCTCCGTTGAACTTCAGATTATTAGGAAGATAAGAAGTGGTCAATCTCTGTTGGAAGGCTGCAAATCGACTTTCCACCCAAAATGTCCATAAGAGTTATTTAGGGAATACCCTGCCACTATTCTTTGCTCTCTGACAGTCAGTAAACAAACAGCACCACACGAGCAGCCACAGTGGGTCCATGCCGGGTACCTAATCATAAAGTGGACAAAGGAATTCCCAAATAAAACTCCCTATCCAGCGGTCAGTGGGCTCTAGGAAAGTTGCCAATGACTATCTTGAAACCTCATCTTTATATAAACGACACACATTTTAACATTCTACTTGTCGCTGGTTTCCCTTTAACTAGTCAGACGTGAATCGTTTGAGAAAGTCTCCAGGCAGCAACAAAAGAAAGGCTCGTTTTTCCGGAGGCCTGGTTAGTGCCCTATTGCTTGTATTTATAAATTATGTCTGCTATTCCATCTTAGGTCAAATTTAAACAAGTGGCCTTGAAAAA
This sequence comes from Lepidochitona cinerea, assembly GCA_963971465.1. Taxonomy (NCBI): domain Eukaryota; kingdom Metazoa; phylum Mollusca; class Polyplacophora; order Chitonida; family Tonicellidae; genus Lepidochitona; species Lepidochitona cinerea. Next base: position 30,942,705 of record OZ020561.1, read on the forward strand.
AGCTTACTGGCCTGCGAATTTAAAGGGACAGGAGCTGGCAAAGTCGCTAAAACAGAATGTTGCAATTATTGGCTATTTTTTTTCGTGACGTATAATTCAGAAGCTTTTTAGTGCTTCTAGTCTGGTGAGTGTACGATAAAGTATTGTTTTGAACTAACTTTGGCTTAGAATGAATGAATGGCTGTCTCGGTTATTTAAATGTTGTTTCCTTATCGAACACATTTTGATTTCGGTTCGTGCAGGCCACATACTGTATGGATTTTATTCCAACGCCAATCATTTAGTTTCGATACCGCCTTCAGAGCCTTTTTAGTAAGTTTACTGTTGTGACGATCTGAAATTTTCCAAAAAGTGTGAATTTTGGCAGCTCATGCCACTTAAAGTTTAAATACGAACGATATTTGGTGTAAATACCCTGTAATACATGGCGAGAAACTAACTCAGTATTAGTGTATAATTATCTGACAACTATACCGATACGGCGATTTTCTGTTGATATTTCACAAATATGCATGCGCATTTCTTATATCCACAATTAGAGTAGACGTTAGTTGCAAAGGTTTGGGTGTCCCCGCACAATCAGTCGACTGGTTGTGACGGACAAAGAACAATCTGGCATAACCCAAATATTTAGCCTACGAAGTAGATTTAGTTCAATTTTACCGAACTTATGGTGATATTACATATAGCCTACCTACGGAAGCCCTGGAGGCTCATTTTATCTTTTCTTTTTTTCACTTCTGACTTCCGACTTCTGACTTCAGAGTTCTAAAACGTTCCATACATGTGAGTGCAAATATGGCGACTGATGCGTCAGGAAAAGAGGTAGGGTCAACACGCTTTTATAAGCGCTCTAAAAATTGCATTTATAATTTTATACGGTTTGAATATGCTTCGAAGGTAATCGACATAAAAGTCCTGTCCTGAATCGAAAGTAACAGGCCGACAAATTTTATTTTCATGAAGTGCCCGCACAACAACAAAATAGGCATGCTTGATGTTATTATAGCCTACATGGTAATTAATGAGTATCTGAAGATCTGTATCCCATAGTTCGGCGAAGCGATAACTTTGCGCCATGTTTGGGTAATGAAACAGACGACAGATATCACGTGATCGGGTATATCCATTCAAGACTGCGCGTATAATGACGTCATATAAAATATTTGTTTCGGACTCCTCTGTATGTCATACATCGAACATATTGACCCGTCACGGGGTACATTACAATTGGCCAATAGAATGGGAGTAAAGCCTAATGAATATTTAAGAGGTATAATAATGTTAGCTAATTCATTCGGAGGTACCCATTTAAACCTTGCACACTTTATAGGCCCATACAATCTGTCTTTAAATAGGTCCTTAGTGCCAGGTCGATGAGTCAGTAACTTACAAGTGATAGAATTATAAACATGTAGCTCAGAGACGCTATAGAATGACTCTCTAGGCCGATTCGAAAGATTTTCAGGGGGGAGAATTTGAAGTTTGTTTCTAAAGAGTGGATGTGCTAGTGTGGGTGGGGGTAGGCCCTATTCTAGGCAAATATGGTAAGCATAATGGGCTGCTGAAAATCTCCTGGATGGCTCGTTATTTTAGTTTTCAGTTCTGACTTCCGAGTTCCGAGTTCTGAGTTCTGACTTCCGAATTCTGACTTCCGAGTTCTGACTTCCGAGTTCTGACTTCCGAGTTCTGACTTCCGAGTTCTGGGTGTATCCCAGACAAAATTATCTCATGCATGCTCAAGTCCCCTGGCCTATTTCATAAAGAAGTTTGCCATGATTCACCCTTACAGCTTAGTAGACTATCTGTCACAAGTCGGCTAAATATGTTTTATTAAATGGCCCCCAGGGTTCCACTTCTAACATCGGATTTCCAGCTTATTACTTCGTATTTCCGAGTTTGCTGAACAAGACGGACTCCGCATCGCAGATTGTACGTCCTTGATCAGTATAATTTACACTCACAATTAAGATTTCATGTATTATGGAGAAATGCAGGAGATCTGCTGCATAGACAAAATGTGAAACACGGATAATCTTCGAAGTCTTGAAATAAATGGGAAATAAAATTTAGCGTGTCTCCTTTTGCAGATCCAAACCAGCAGAGGCGTACAAAAGATGGAAAATGCCATGGCTACACAGCAAGCATCTGGTATGTCCATAAATTTATCCCACCTCACACTGAATACTTCCTGTTGATTGGTTCCAACCAGTCTCGTTGAGACCGTGTATATTTCCATATTACGTCGCCGTGCTGATCCATACAGGGCGACTACCATATATATGGTTTGTGACGTCATGTCTAGACACTTGCCAGTCGTGTCTGCTCGTGCCTATGCACATTAGAAAATAGCTTTCGTAGTTCACTTTCTGCCTTTTATGAAAGCCAATTTTCAGAAAGAAGATTTGAATATCGCACAAGTTAGGACTTCGGTGGGATAAATTCGTTACAGGGTTTGTTCGAGGGGGGATACGGAAATATATGGGGTCAGTAAACAGTATAAACAGTAATATTCGTTTACTGACCCCATATATTTCCGTATCCCCCCCTCGAACAAACCCTGTAACTAATATTATCGGCTGATCGTTCAAATAAACAATAAGCGGTCTGCATTTTACCATGGGGTCTACTTACCACAAAGGGGCGTACCCAAAACAGTGGTGGAGAGCATCATCTCACGATTGATTGATTGATTGTTCGGTGTTTTACGCCGCACTCAAGATTACTTCCCTTATATGGCAGCTTTGAAAATTTTCCAATTGGTGAAAATTGGTGGAAGGCTGCTTGGATTGGGCACCCAACGCTGCTCAGGTAAACAAAATAAACCTTAGAGCCACCAGAGTGACTTAACATGCTTTTCCTCACATTCAGTACCATTTTAGCTGTGACGACGAAATGAAGACGATGCTGACGTCTAAATTTCATGAAAATCACAAGATAGGTGTTCTCGTTCAAATTAAGATTATATTGGTGATTCGCCAAATATTACACTCTACTTGGAAAAACGACCTCAATCCATAACCAGGCTGCCTTTATTGCAGGAAATGTTCTTCTGGCAACAAGGACTAAACAAGGTCTCTCCTCTTTCAAAATAACGATGATTGAAACGCAACTCATTTATTAAAGAATTTTATGCCTTTTCTGAATAAAATATGTACACATAAAAATAAAATATCCCTTTCTAAATCATATGTTTACATTTCAGATAACTATGACTCAACAAAACGAAAAGATAGGATACAGTCCCTGATAAGTAATACAAATGGGATGATGGCATCAAAACAGAAAAGGCCGAAATCTCATGGAAGGCACAAAGTTCACAAACTCTATATAGGCTGGAGGCACAGCGAGGGGTTGACAAGCCATTTAAAATGGTTCGGTTTAAAGACGGAGGTGGTGTACGTTGTATTGAGTATCCTGTAGATCAGCCACAGTCAGTCTCCAGCATCACACAGCTTGGACTTAAACTTTTTTTCCCTTGAAGGGAAAAACCAATTGGGATCACTTGAAAATTTAGAACTATCACTCGGAAATTTTTCTGGGCGTTTTATAGATGAGTTTAAAGATACTGAGGGACAACCCTGTACATTTCAGGAATACTTTCATTCCAAGTCACCTGGGAATTTGCAGATCAAATACCTGGCACAAACAGAAAGCTCCTTTTCAGAAGTTATCACTCGAATAAGTTGTCACAGTTGGTCACAATGCAGGGAAATGTGTTTTTCTCTGAAGTACACGACGGGGATTATAACCCCCTTTTGAATGGACACAAGGTACTTTCAATCGAGAAAGGAGGAAAACAATTACTGGACTATGATTACAAAGAGGATGGTTCAATCAAGTTCAAATTTCCCTCCTCATCAGACCAAGAGCAAATCATCCTCCATGGGCCTGGTGAAGTTAGTGGAACGGAGGAGCAAAGCGATATTGTTATCCTTGGGGTGGTTGCTTCCTGTCAAGGACAGGGTTGTCAGTATACCTGGTTTAAAAACGGACTTGAATATGTTACAAGCCCAGATCTGCCTTTATTAGAGGTTAAAGAGCCAGGTACATACGGAGTGTGCGTTACATTTGGTGACTCTGTAAATGTCTGTCAAGAAACCGTTACTGTGGATGATGCTTCATATCCATCACCAAAAGAATCTGCCAACATCAATGACATAAAAGAGGACTCTGGCAGCACTTCACCACCATCAACAGGGAAAACAGTCCGAGGCCTGGGCAGAAGCGTTTCTTCCACTTTAACAGTGCTGCTATTAATCCCCCGCATGAAGCACATAGAGTCAATGTTGCCATACCATTCATTGACAAAAAAGACGTATCCTTTGCCGACGCAGTAGAAATAGGGAAGGGATCGTTTGGCAACGTCTTTAAAGCAGTGTGGGTTGGCACTCCGGTAGCGGTAAAGGAAATTCGAGTAAAGAGGATTTTAAGAAATGTCGTCCATGGAGAGATTCAGCTACAAGGTCGCGTACGTCATCCTAATATTGCGCTTTTAATGGCGTACGCGATCGAGAAGTCACACGTATACATCTTATCAGAATATGTAAATGGCCCAAATTTAGATGAAATTTTGTTCGGATGTGCTGAAGACACCAAGGGTGCGGACTTCGTCCTTACATTTCCACAAAAGATTGTCATCACAGAAGATATACTTAAAGTTGTAGCTTACTTACATCATCTACGACCTTCAGTTATTCACACCGATATAAAACCAGAAAACATTATTGTGCACAGACAATCTTTAACCGCAAAACTCTGTGATTTTGGAGTAAGTCGGGTTAAAGGTATTGAAAGTCAAATATGCACCGGTGGAAATCTTTCACCTGGAACCCCTATGTACCAAGCTCCGGAGGTGTTGCTAAAAACGGAGAAATCATGTAAGGCATCTGACGTTTGGAGCATGGCTTGTACTCTTACAGAATTATTTGCAGAAGAGTCTATTGGTCTGTAGATATAACATTAGAATCCACAGATATTTCCCAAATCAAACATAAGATGCACAACAAGGAAGTTCCGTCGGCTTACCAGGTGCTTATCAACAAACCTGGCTACGATGCATCTGTGTGCGATCTTCTTGGGTCAGGTTTAAAGTACCCGCCAGATGATAGATCATCGGCCTTTAATATGCTCACGAATGTCCAGAATTTTCCAGGGCAGTCACATGTAAATTAGATACAACCAAAACTGATACTGCAAGCGGGTTTGGAAATGTGAAAGTTTTACCCTGTTAAAGTTTTTGTTCACCTTTCTGCCCAGGTTTCCATTTAAGGTTATACTTTAGTTTATTGATAGCTGAATTAGCTGCCTTTTATAATTCATTTATAAGACTACTTTTGAAAGCGATATTCACTGTATTGATAACATTTTCCGCGTTACTGCTTGTTTGGGGTATTAGGCTGTCATTTGGCCTTGGGTGAAGTAAAATAGTATCTTTAAGAGACACTCGTCGCCAAAATGTCGATAACATTAACAAAACAAAACCCACCTGTTTATGTATTTTTCTCAGAACTTAAGTTATGAACACAAGTAGTGTTATTCCGAAAAACGAAAACTTCATATTGACTCAATATTTCGACTTTTATTCAGTCATCATCAGGAGTGAGGTACATTAGCAACAACATTGGTATATATACAGGTAAAAAACAAACAGATTAAGCAGTGATATAACAATATTAGGAACAGCCTTACAGATTTACAAACTTATCATCATTATTACATATGCACGTTGACAAAACAGATAAAGAAAACAGATTAAGGGAACAGCAGGATCTAAACTGGCATGGCTAGGGGATATTAACAAAGAGGTGCAGACAGTCTTATCTTAACAACTAGGACATAGTTCATCGGAATAAGACAAGTTCTTTAGATGCTTTTAATCCACTGTTTAAGACAGGGCTATTTCTTCTAATACACAGAGCTTCTCTGAACAGGATGTCTGACCAGTGATACGATTTGTCAATAATTACAGTGTTAATAAGAATAAAGTCGCAAAGTGTAGGTGGACTAAGGTCATTTAAATTGTCTGGTAATGATTGTAAGTTTTTCAAAAATATAAATTCTTCACAATTAGAAACATGATTGAAAATTTCACTGTTTTTATTTGGACTGCTATGTTCTTTAATTCTTGTAATAAGACATCGGTCAGTTTTACCAATGTAGTCTGAGCCACATGCTGGGCACGTAAATTTATAAATAACTGAGCTTTTGTAATGTTTAGGGGTCGGATCTTTAGTGTTTGTAAAAAAGTTAATTTTGGTGGTCTGCCATTGGAAAACAAAGTTGACGGGTTTGATTAATAATTTACGAATTTTAGATATAGACTTTTTAACAATAAATTCTCCTCTTTTCCCAATGTATGGGAGTCTCATCCAAATTTTATCAAGTTTTTCATCAGATTCTTTATTTTTAGGACCAAATTTAGGCATGCATTTTCTTAGCAATTGTTGGGCAGTAGACTTACGATATCCATTCCATGATAAAAACTTTAAAATGTTCTTACATTCAGTATTAAAAGATAATTCATCAGAACAAATTCTGAAGGCTCTATAAATCAACGATCTAACCCAAGCTGTTTTCCTTACCCATGGTTCATAACTGTCAAAATGTATATACTGTCCAGTATTTGTTGGTTTTCTGTATATTGTGGTGGAAGAAGATGAAAATGATATATCTAAAAAATGAACAGCGTTATTATCTACAAATTCCTCTTTGGTAAAATTAATTGAAGGATGAAAAGAGTTAAGCTTAGCTAAAATATTTTCAAATTCACAAGGCTTGGCAAGAACAAGAGTATCATCCACATATCTAATATAAAATTTTATCAAGTCAGAGGCTATCAATTTATCAACTATTGTTAATTCCAGTTCCGTGAGAATGATGTTGGCTAAAACCGGACCTAGAGATGAACCCATAGCTACACCATCAATTTGTTGGTACATTTGGTTGTTGACTGAAAACGGGGTTCTCATACATGTATCTTTGATTAACTTTTTAAGCGTGTTTCTCTTCAGGTTAGTGGTGACAACATTATCTTTATAAATACGCTTGAGTATTACATCAATTGTTTTGCTTAGGGGGACATTGGTGAATAGAGATTGGACATCAAAAGAGATAAGGCGGTAACCTTCATCAAAAAGTTCTGGTGGGATTTGTCTTATTTTCTGGACGGCATCAAAGGAGTCAATAACAGAGTGTTCATTTTGGGTCAATGGATTCAGAAGAGATGCCAAGTTCTTCTTTAAGTTATGAACTTTGCCCAAAACTCAGAACTTTTGTCACCAAGTTTTATTTTCAATTAGAAGTTAAGAGCTTTTGAGACCAAAGGACAGTTCATAACTTCTTCTTTCTTAGAATGATACAGAAACACGTGCTCTTTGTTGAAATAAATCTTTTTCGACATTTTTCCAGGTCTTTGCAGCAGTTATGCATTCAGATGTTTTTTGAGTGGTGTATGCAATCACTTGGCAGAGATCATTGGTTCGTTTGTTTTTGCCTTTAATATATCAATCAGTTTTTACCTTCAGTCTTAAAGTTACATCAAGACGATTTTTCAGCTGTTATTTCAAATCTTTGATTTCTTAATACACGTAGCCCCAATTGCAGACCTGTCTTTCATGTTTACGAAATTAAACATTTAAACAAAACATATTGCTACAAAACTACTCCATCATTCGAAAAATATCAGAACAAAAATCTGTAAGGCATGTGTTGATTATCAATGTTTAAATTCTCAACAATTTATATTTAAGTATTGCAATCAGCGAACGATTAAAGAATACCTGAATTATCAGCTTACCTGACATTATCGAGGTTGTACCAAAGAGAGTAGATTGACAAGAGTGGTCACTTCGTCCAATCAGCATTGCCGGCATGTTTTTCGCCCCCCTAGCGGAAGGGTGTTCCGACTATACACGATTCGACTGTAAAGCGCCCCCTACAGAAAGGAGGTTCATAATAATTGAATCGTGTCCGTGTCAGGGGGTACTTAAGTTACCATTGTAAATATTTCCAAGTTGTGATTGTTACTCTTTTTGTTGTTTGTTTTCTGCTTTGTTCAAGTGCCAAATACAATAAAATTGAATTAAATTGAAATTGTTCAAATTCAACATGGCGCAGACGAAGTGACCACTCTTGTCAATCTACTCTCTTTGGTTGTACCAGCGTTGCTCAACATAACCAGTGCTAAGAAATGTTTAACTCTATGTAAACAGTGCATTAGTATAACCAGTGCTGCTGGGTTGATGCTGGGGCCAGACGTTGTCTGAACGCTATTTTGTTCAGCCCATGTAATGTTGGCCTAACAGTGACGTGCATAAACGTTGATGCGACGTGGCTCCGAATTTCATGGGTCTTAGAGAGATTTATACTATACGACTGAGCCAACTGACCCACCCATGCAACTTTGGCAATACTTTATTGTTAACGTCGGATGCCGGGAGCTGCTGAGAAGCTGTACAAAATTACGTTTGAGCACCCAATGGCCCAGCGTCGGTTCATGAGAATAGGGCCCCAGTGGGTCAACGTAAGTGGGCTACCTGCCTAAACGTTAGGTAAGGTAATAATTCAAGTGCTCGTCATGATACTTTTTAATAATATCTTGAACTATTACTTGTCAGTCTCAGTGTGCTGATTTCCTGTTATCGTTCCAGATTTTATAAGATTGCATAGCCTAAATTTAAGTTGCGAATATTGAGTTCTATACTGTTATTGTTTTTTTATTTTTGTATAGATTTATTTTGTTCGCACAGAAACAGCCAAGCAGGATGATTTGGTGCTATTCTTTATTATTTGAATTTTATCCGTTAACAAAGTTTAAATATTTCAGGTTTTATTGTCAAATTCTTTAGTTCAATCGCATGCTCAAAGCATAGCATTGTCACGAGAAAGATAATATAATAACATTAAATTTCGAGTTTTTATTTTGATATTTGTTGTGTTGTTTGTTTGTTATATTACAAAAAATGATTTACGAAAGGAATCTAATTTACATTTTAATGTCAAATTTAAATCCACCGGAGGCCCGTCGAGTTTTAAACGAGTCTTAATCATATCAAACTTTTCAAAATTTGCTTTATGAAAGAATTATTTTAAAGTAAAAACCAAAACAGCTGAAAAGTGAGTGACAACTGAAATGTAGGCCTCCATCATGTTAACTGTTTAACTGTTCTTAACAGCATCGATCACCTTCAAAAATAAATCTAGCGATAACTCTACAAATTGATGGAAGCAAGGTTGTAAAAGCTGTTGCGGGGCTCCATACAGTTCAAGACAGATTAACACATCTTCTGTGTCAAAACTTGTTCCACAGTTTTCTGTGCCATATAACTGTGGCATGAAATACATAACATCGGGTTTTCCCGATGGCAGCTCTGCGTTTCTGTTTTTCCGTATCATGTGCAAATTCCAGTGTCTAGAAATTCGGTCCAGTTCAAGCTGTAGCACATTCATGAAACAAAATTGTAAACACTCCCTATGTATAGGGTTAGCATCGAGAAAAATGCCAGTGGATCTCAGTTTATCCACCAGTTTAAACCTTGTTTTCGTAGAATTGACCAAAAAGCTTCAACGCGTTGATTTGGAGTACTCTTTCCCAGCACAAAAATGTTTAAACAAGCTTCTGGGTCAGTTTCATTACAATTAAAAAATGGTTGGAGAATTTTCAACCCCTAGTTTTCTGTTCCTAAATCGCATCTAAGCTTTGATGGAGCAAGTCCAGTATCCCGGAGCGTTTCGAGGTAGTAGGTGGATATAATTGTTGGATTATTGTTACTTTGACCGACCCGCAGCCAAAGCACACGCCGGCTAAATCCATCAATGCATCCATGGATGCAGAAACCAAATGGTTTAAGTTTGTCGTAACCATCCACATGCCACACTGCATTTGGTCCTGGACAGACGTACTTCCTCCTCTTTAACCGATTTCTTTTCCGCAGAGCAACACCATCTGGGTCCACCAAGCGCATAATTTCCAAAATCTTGTTTCTAGGATATCGTATACCATGGTCAATGCTCAATCGGCGCCAAATGGCTCGGTGTCCCAAACAACTACCGCTATGCTGCATTTCAGTTATAACGGCGACTGCTTCATCTTCAAGACTGATGCCATCCCTCCTCATGCGTCTTCTTAATCCCAGTTCTCTCAGTTTCCTTTTAAGGTGACTGAGACTTATTGTATATCCATGGACAAATGTTATCGCTGCTAGGATCTCCAAGTTGGAAAAACCATTCCTGAAATAATGTTCGATTAACTCATTCGGACTTAAGTTGTCGTTAAGACATGGGAGATAAGGTTGTGTCCTTGTAACAGTTCCAGACGGCAAGGTATCCATGGCATTAACACTTATGGTCAGATAATTTACACCTGTAAAACAAAAACACAGTTAAAATTTCATACCCACAATCCACAAAAAAACGGTTGGAAATATTTATAAAAGACTATTTATGCTATGTTTAATAGGCCTATGTTACATGAACGCATTGTGACTTGTTTGTTTTAACAGCTGCACATGTAACCGACTACTCAACTATATTGGAAATTGATTTGCCTCGGAAAGTCAATATAAATAGCCCCCTTTGAATGAAGGTGTATGTTTAAAAAGTCGGAAGTCAGAACTCGGAAGTCGGAAGTCAGAAGTCAGAATTCGGAAGTCAGAAGTCGGAAGTCAGAACTCAGAAGTCGGGACTCGAAAATCACAATTAGGCTTAACACCACTCCGATCGACCAAATTTATGAACTGACAGAAAGATATCACCCAAAAGCCTATACCTCTCGACAACAGACTACCCTATTAGACATTCATAACGTTCCCCAAAATACATTCTTATAACGTTCCCCGTTAGTAAGCTGATAGAAAAGTCATGTTGCCCTAGCCGGAGGGCTCCGACAACAAAATTAGAAATTGAACGTGAAAAACAGGGGTTTGCTACAGGTCATGTTATCTACCACATTCTTATCTCGATAACAACAACTATCTTTACGAGGACCTGAGAAGAAACGACACGTTTGATTGGGATTCAGAGGAGCTCGCTTAAAGAATTCAATTATTTTACAATTATAAATGATCCAAAAGTAAGCATCCTATGTGTGAAATCATTTGAAATACTGCTCTTGCTCTCTGAAAATACATTAATTCCAACCGTGCTCACCTCACTCCAAATCATGTCCGCCATGTTGAATACAGAAACATTGAAGTCAGAAGTCGGAAGTCAGAAGAGAAAAAAATATATATAAAATGAGCCTCCAGGGCTTCCGTATATACCAACGTTCGGTATACGAATTTGAAATGCAAGGTGGAAATGATGTTTAAATTACAAGCCATGAAAATATCATCGTAACTGCTCGGTGTGGACGATTCCTACCCCAGACTTTTCTTGTCCGCTTTTATTACATGTAGCTATTCCACAGGGCGTACGGCCCTACATCTGGTCTCAAACAACAACAAACTGCCATTTCTTGGAGACTTAGCCGCCATTTTGCGTGACATTCGAACTGGTTTAGTTAGTTGTGGTATAAGACCAGATATAACCTCTCGGAATAGCTACACGTTACAATAATGTTTTCATGGCTTGTAATTTCCGACAAAAGTTTGTCGGACTTTACCGACCAGCATTTAAAAATTCGTAGACTGAACGTTGGTATAGGCCTATGTAATATCACCATACAGAAGTTCGGTAAAATTGAACTAGAAGTAGATGTAGATTGCATTTATTGCAGGGCACCGAATGATGGAAGCTTAGTAACAGTTTTAACTATTATTAGCAAATTTTAACGAAAACTAAGGTTTTGAATAGAAGTTCTAGGTGACGGACCAGATCTATATTCGCACCCAAAATAATTTGCTGTTAAGAAAAAATGGAAAGTGCAAATTATTTTTTAGAAACTTCTTCGTAGAGAATTGGTTGGTCCTTAAAAGGACCTTTGGAAATACGATGTCAGGCACCCGGGCAGCTTAGTTCACCCTCTTGGTCTTCTTTGGTAGGAGCACAGACTGGATGTTGGGCAAAACTCCCCCTCGTGCAATGGACACGCCAGAAAGCAGACGGTTGAGTTCCTCGTCATTGCGGACTGCCAGTAGAAGGTGGCGGGGGTTGATGGTCTTCTTCTTGTTATCTCTTGCAGCATTTCCAGCAAGTTCCAAAACTTCAGCGGTCAAATATTCCATAACGGCTGCCAGGTAAACGGGAGCACCGGCACCAACACGACTGGAATAATTTCCCTTCCTCATAAATCGGTGAATTCTTCCAACGGGGAATTGTAATCCAGCACGAGTAGATCTCGTTTGGCTCTTTCCACTCTTTGCCTTGCCTCCTTTGCCACGTCCAGACATCTTTCTTTCAAAATAGGTTGACTTTGTCAAATACTATATTCGATGTATAGTAGTTCCGAAAAACTTTGTGCAGACGACGGCGAAAGTTGCAACTTTTTATACCTTCGCGCGGATTGAAGTGCTTCCAAAAATTAGCCAATCAAATCGCTAATGCGCTATAATGTTTTCTCACAAGTCCGCGCTTTAACCCGCCTAAAAATCCTGCGTGCACGTCATTCTTCACGTACATTGTACAGTACATGTACGTACCTATGCACATGTACAGCCGCAGTGCTCAGCTCTGATCATCTATGTTGCTTTTCTTAATCTATTTTCTTTTCTATAAAAGTACAAGGATATTAGAAAAAATCAAATATCCTGGACAAGACGCCTATTCAGAAATTGGCTGTATTTTTAATTTTATCATAAAATACAACCACTTTTCGACAAACCATTGCCAACCATATTGGTTGTGTAGCAATTTCCAGTGAAAAAGCTATTAATCGATATAAATTTGAAAAATCAGTCTTCTTTTGTGCGGATTTATCAATGATTGAGTTATGCAAGTCAGAGTGGGGATCGAACATTTAAAAATTAGCGTATTTAATTTGAAACTAGCCGCATACAAGTCTACGGTTTTCTATAAGTATTATTGTGTGATCACTGATAGTGATATAGCCTACTTATTTGTTACATAAATCACAATTTGAAACCGCTAATTTTGGGGCCTATTTGTTTGTCCTATCTATCTCAGTATCTGAATAAAGAATGGTTCTATTTCTAATCAACTCTAAAGCTCAATGAATATTCCGACTGTCAGAACTCAGATTGATTTCTGATGTGCTCTATTAAATTTTATAATTTGAACAGGGTTTCTGAGCATCTATCAGATACAAAGTAGGGTCTCGTGCATGTACGTTCGTCGTTGGCCGGAGTGTACAGTTTTATGCATTGTAGTCTAATTTTTTTTACTCATCATTGTTTATCATTGGACCCGTCTCATTCCTTGTATTTCGTGTCCGTGTGACAGAATGAGGGCCTGAGATGCAGTTTTAAAGGTCCAGTAGGCCTTAATATCCCGTTTGAAGATTTTTATCTAAATCTGACCACATACATGTACATTTTATTTTAGAGTATCATTCGCTGCTATATTGAATCGAGGAAATCGTTTTTGTTGCTCCGATATCCTCAGATCGTTTACCATGATATATTATTAAATTTAAAGTGGCATATGAGCAGGCAAAATATATTTTCAGTTGAAATAGAATTTCGAAATTGGTGGTTATTTTTCAACCATACCAGTAGTGGTTTGAGCTATAAGTTATAACTTAGACCTAAAATGTTTTGTTCAAAACATCTTGGTTCATACCGTAGCCGTAGGGGATTTCAATGATTTTCATTATTCCATCCCTGTAGTGTAGGCTACTAGTACTAATATTTTCTTGATGCTCAGAATTTATGAAAAAAACAGCGGCGTAAAATAGTCTTTATTCTCTTTTCTCCAATTTATACAATTTGCAATACAATATATAAAGACACTTAAACACACGGGCACGGTGAAAATAAGTGAATATTCTAGAATTTTCTGGTAAACAAGAAAACTGCCTTGCGGTCGACCTTCGACGGCTTGGCCTTTCGAGAGGTCATTTCCGGTGTTGATCGATGAAAAGTGGTTGTTACTTTACAAAACTAAAACAGCCTTCATTTGGCTATTTTTCTGATTTGTGACATTTTAATGATATATATTTTACTGTTTTTATAATTTAAGAGTTTGCCCAGTAGAATTTAATTGCAAATCAGTTACACGCCTATTTCTGTGAGGGAAAAGGACGGCTTTCTGACAGTAACAACAACAACGCTCTCTGCTCACATATTTGACTGTGCTTGTCAGCATCATTGGAAAGCAACTATGAAATTATGAATATGACGTTTGTTAACTGTCTGTGGCCCAGACGAAGGCATGAATTCGAATGCTGAATATTTGGATTGAATAGTTTGCAGTGCAATTGCGTTTAATTTTTTGTTAAATTTAGTGCAGTATGGCTGGAAATTTCGTAAACAATAATAATTATATTCAACCTAGTTTCAATCCGGCAATGCTGCAGCCAGGAATACCTTCAGCCAGCGCCATAACAGATACTGGTTCAACTAGCTTAGGGTTTGACCAAGCTTATGTCGGAGCAACTGTTAATATGATAAGTGGATCTCAAGGCCTTGCCACTCTAAATGGCCCTATTCTGAACCATATACAGCCAGGAATGAATGCCAATCATTTGCCTTACTCAACTGGCCACTCTTCAATAATCACAACTCTTTCAACTATAGCACCTGTATCAGCAGGGCTTAGAGTTACTGCCCCGGGATCTTTCACTTTCACTTCTCCAACACGCATCTCGCACGTTTCCTCATCTCACATCCAAACAAATCCATATGGGATGTACCCCCAGACTTCACAGACGGCACAAACATTTGCTCCGGGGCTAGGTGCATCGTGGCAGCACTCCATCCCTGCTCAGATGCCTTGGACAGACTCCGGCTCAACAGCTGTCCCCCCTACATTCACTGGATCATTGGCATTTGGTTCTCCTGAAAATGTTGGGTAAGAATTAAGTATGGTTTATCTATAATATTCTTTTTTCAGGTATTACAAACATATGATTAAGTTGTACGGGCAAAGAGCTTGATATCTTTCCCCTACCCCAAAATTTCAACCTTGAGGTGGAATCACAAAGTACCTAGCAATCAATCACAGGCGAACAGTGTTTAATTGATTTTCATAAGCTATACAACTTTATGAATATCCTTTTACTTGTTTTACGGAAAAAACACAAAGCTTTTTAATGCCCTTTGCTAAAATCCATATTTAAGGCAGAATCACCACATTTGTTAAAGGGAAAGAAAATCTAAGCTTTAGACTAATTTAGATGGAAAGAGTAGAGTTCATTTAGTCCAAAACAACTGTCCGATGTATGTTTTATCCCCTCGTAAGCGAGTAATTAGGGATCCCCAACTTGGTGGGGATACCTATTGAAATCGTTCTGCTTTTTCCGTATTATTATTATTATTATTCTTATTTGTTTTCCACGGTTTTTGTAGGTGATATAACTCAAACAGTTTTCTAGACACGACTCTTATCTTTCACATACATATTCTTAAACAAATTATCTAGGTCCATTTTTTCTGAATTGTCGCTACGCTACGCCGTTTGTCCGCCATTTTGAAAAAGGCGTATTTGCCCAAATTTTTTCTTCTCTGAAACCGTTCATCCGATTTAGCTCAAATTTCACATACACTTAGTAGAAGTCGGGGGACTACTAAGTTGTCCAAATCAAGAATCTCCTCGAAAATTCATAGCAGACTTTTATTCGTCAAAGTTATGATGTTTTTAACTTTTTAAAAAAAATGCAATATCTAAAAAACCATTTATTGGAACTTAACGATAATTATCATGCTTGTAGACCTATTATAGATCTATTAAATTCCAAAGTTTTATGAACGTGCAACAAGTCACGTGACCAGGACGCCATTTTGAATTTTTGAAAACTTTAATGAGTCATATCTCAGATAATTTTTCTAATAAAGCAATCGGCTTTTTAAATTTAGATAGACAATATTTTTCTTCATCTTTGAACTGCCAGGTAATTTTTGATTGGATCAACGGTTTCGCCGCCATATTGAATTTTATTAAAAAATTAAAAACTTGAGTTTTTCCAAATTGCTTTCAGATATCAACTTTAAATTCAACATACCAATAGTGTTGATCAAGGTCTATGCCTTGTGTGAAAATCAACCCGTTTCAATAAAAACTCAATAAAATATGACTGTTTAAAAATATGATGTTAATAAACTATGTTCAAATATTTATAAGAAAGATCTTCGGCCACACAGACATAAACCCATATCAAGTTAAGGGCAAAAACCTAGGATGTTAATGAAAGATGTGCATTTTATTGATAGAATCTTGGTAAGTAACATGATAGACAAATATTTTCACCATCGGGGATACAAATACACCCAATATTTTAGGAAAAGAAATAGCACGCAGGGTTTCAATCAATCGCCCATTAGTATAAGACCATAACAGAACTTACGCGGAATTATTCCGGTATAGAGATTAAATGTTCCAGTAAACCACAACTGGCTTAATGACATATTTCAATGTCATTTAACGCTCGCAAGCAAACTTACCGCAAACTGTAAGATGTTGTAGCGACTAACACCAATTAAGGTTTTCACACCGACAGCGACATTGATTTAGTGACCAGCGCCATAACTGCTATGTTCAAGAAGACAGACCTAATCTTGTACAATTTGATGTGACATTATATAAATAATATATAGAACGTTACCAAACTGAAAATATCAGAGACAGTGCTAAACATGTTTAAGGCAAATTATGATTGAAAAATATAACCAAATAGATATTCAATTTCCCGGTTTTAGGTTTTATTTCAGAGATTTCTGTCTCAATGTGGCGAATAATTACGATATAACGAAAAACAAACTGATAAAAACTTAACAGGGGATCCCGGACCTTGAAGTTGCCCCGCTGCAACTTCATCAGCCTCTAGTTGAAATTTGAATGTGGCGTTACAATATAGAATAAGCTCCATAGGCCGTTCACAAGGCCGCCACCATTTTTTCATTAGTTTTATCCAATTATTGTTGAATAAAAAATTAAGTGCGTTATAGAATAGTCATGTGATGCAATTTAGCCAATGGCTGGCTAAGCAATGGCGCGGGGTTGCATACTGACCTATATATTCGGAGACAATCTTCCCACTTCAAGTTTGTCGCCATGTTTTTTTCGACCTAAATCTACCCTTATACATTAGAGAGCGGTAAAAATACGTCATTATTGATCTAAAAATAGCTATACCAACATCACGTCATCCTAAAACGGAAAAATGGCTACACAGATAAGCCACTGAAAGGACATACTTCTGTCTGTTTTTATTAGCTTGAGGGTCACTGGAGGTAATTGACGTGAAATGTTTTAAGCAGTTTGAAGGTTGTTATCGACGATAATCCCTATGTATTTCTAGAGATTTCCCCTCCTTTAAGAAAGGTACTTGACAGTAAAAATTCTGCTAATTCAAGGACAAGCAATGTGAAGACACCCAACGAAAAGTCTCAAACTTTTAGAGTGCTTTTCGTAATGTTTTGAGTACTTGAATCAGCGGAATTCTTACCGTACTCAACGTTTAATACCCAAAGTAAAACTACTAAGATTAAACATTGAATATAATATGTATGTCTAATCTTACTGATGATGAAGTTAAAGTAATGATGATTAGATTTCTGAATCTCTTTGCTTTTAAATAATAATTTTGTTTTTATTTTTTTTAAATGTCAGAGTCAGCAATTGGCTCACATTAGAACCTGTGGCCTCGTGCAGTTCTCTGCCAAGGCGACCAAAGAGGCATGCTGTTGATAACGGGTAAGCATTGAATTTATAATATTGATTTGTTAACTACGACTAAGATTAATAATAATACACACTGACAGTCACAAAATATTTGTAATAGACATAACTTTTTTCCATTAGATTTATTTCATTACTGTAACACCTGAATTATTAAAGGGAAATTTACAGAAAGACTGACTCGAAGAAGGCTGAAGGTTTTGCTATTCTACTGCTGTATGACTATTGGTAACGTGTCTAGTTTTATTTGGGAATTCCATAGACTTCTCTGTCTGGGTTATAAGAATTGGGCAGGCTTAGTAGTGCACACTTATAGCTTCTTTAGCCGTGTGTGTGATGCATTCTTGGTCGTGTTGCTAATAAGCTTAAACAACCAACCAGAAAACAATAGCAGCATGGAATTTCCTAAGTAACTCTTTTAAATGTACTTGTTTAGCGGAAAATTTCCCTCCGGCCCTTATTTCTTATACTTGTACTAATCAACGAAAAATCGCAACAAACTTAGACAATTAGCTATTACCCTTTAATTAGATCCCCTGTCTTTTCCCTTGCCTTCACTTCTGATTGAGGTACAATAATAATGTGTACTCTGTCTCGTGTAATTTCAGATGTGACATTCCCAGCAAAGTTCTAATCAATGAAGAGAAGATGACAGCGAGTATGCAGGAACTGAGCCTCGGTCATCAGTGCGAACAGAAGGGGATGTCCGATAATACAATGGAGGATTCCAGTTTTACCTCTCAAGACGCTATCGATCAAAGTTGGAAGAAATTTAAAGAACTGGAAGAGATGTAAGTTACGTCCGCTTTCACTGAACAAAATCTTCATTTGGATCTTTTTGTCGTTTATAGGCAGAAATTTTGATATTGTTTTCTTCTTTCAAACATGATGAAGATATGGCTCAAGAACTGCATAAAATAAAATGTCAGTTAATTCTTTTATAGCGATTACAAACACTTTAGAATGAATATGTCTGCTCATCTAGGTCAGTGACCCAGAAAAGCTGAGTGGTCAACAAGAATGTAAACAGATGAATACAGATTGCGGACTTTTACTTATATGGAAGTACATGCAGTTATCGTGTGATTGATGAAAACTCAGACTGTTTTTCATAAAAGTCAACTGTATATTACCACTTGTAAACCACAATATGACTGGTTGCTGGTTTGTTTAATTTGGCAGCTGCAACCAATGCCTTTTGTTCAAACATACATGTGTCCTAGAAACTAGATTGGTTGACAGACCATAAGGCATGACCTGTGTCTCTATCAGTGAGTTTCCCGACTCTTCTCCCACTGATGACTTAATTGTTGAGTTTAACAGCAGTTTTTAGATGTTATTAAAGGAAATGAACGTAAATTGATGCGCTCAGAATGCCAATCTTGTTTTTGGAATAGTCAAACTTTTTTAAAAAACTGTTACTATCGCCTGTATTAAGTTGGACCATAGTTTCATGTTTATAACAGACTGACTTCAAGTGAAAATACCAGCCCCGGTAGCTCAGTTGGTAGAGCGTCCGCTTCAGGGCTGGGAGATCTAGGTCAAGCCTGGGTCGAGTCAGACAAAAGACTTTAACAGTGGGCTTGCTGGGTGTCTTCGGCAAGTCGTCTCGGTGAGGCAGCACCAAGTAAAAGAGCAGTGGAAATCTGCCCTGCCACAAGGAGACAATGTCTTCATATGACTGAAATACTGTTAAGCAGGAAGTAAAACCCAAATCACTCACTCACTGAAATACTGTTAAGTGGAAATATCAAGGGTGAAGCGGGAGAAACTGAAATATATCACACTTAACTTTTATCTTTCAGGCTTTCTGATGATAGCAGCTTTCAGAATAACACCTCATCAGTTCCTAAAACTAGCGGGATCAAAGTTCACATGGCCAAGGAAATGGCAGACAAACTAACGTCTGCCTCTTCCCCGTTACTTCCAAAAGATGTTCTAGACAGTATGTAAGTAAACTTAATCCTGATCTCAAATTGTTTGTCTAAAATTGTTATTAAACAGTCACGCAGTTGTCTTTAATGGTTATTTCGTATTTTAACCATGACTCATCATGATTTCAACCCCAACAAAGAAAACCTTTGCTTCCTTTTGTTATATTTCAGCCTCTTTATGTTTTGTTTATTTTGTGGTATAAAATTCACGTAGCACCCAACAACCATGATGCTGAAAATGGAGAACTTCACAAACACTTTGAGTTTGTCCCCTCCTTCATAGTGAATCAACTTTGGGGGCCTCCATGGCTCAGTAGGTAGAGCGTGGGACGCTCAATCCAAACAGCCTTCCACCCAAAAATTGGAAAATTTTCAGACTGGGTTTTCACTCAAAGGACCTATGTGGGATGGTTGACAGTTACCACCGGAAGGTGGTGGGTTTCCTCCGGGCAAGGAGCCTACTTTCCTCCCACAATATCACTAGCAATGCCGCCATATAAGTGAAATAATCTTGAGCATAGCATAAAAACACCAAACAATCAATCAATCATAGTGAATCCATATATCCACCTTCATTGTGTCCTCTCTTCTCC
Organism: Lepidochitona cinerea; assembly: GCA_963971465.1. NCBI lineage: Eukaryota > Metazoa > Mollusca > Polyplacophora > Chitonida > Tonicellidae > Lepidochitona > Lepidochitona cinerea. The sequence goes on from OZ020561.1 coordinate 30,962,965, forward strand.
TGTTATCATTGCTGAAGGTGACAAAATAATGGTTGACTCTGGCATTATGTGGGCCTAGTTCTCCGTTTTCTGAAATACTCTAATGGTGTATTACGCATCGTTGTTGGATGTTATGTTGATTTAAACATTTAAACTTAACTATGCCATGTCATAATCAAATTCCTTTGTGACGCGAAGTATTTATGTCTGAAGCTTAATACACCTTTGAGCAACCGGCCCCAGGAATTTCATTTAAAGCATTCCCCAATGTGCTTTATGTTAAAGTCATCAGGGGAACAAACGGTTTCTACAAGAATGCACTTTTATCATTTTATCTCTATACTTTCCTTGAACAGTAACAAGCCGTGCATGCAGATTGTATTATGGAAACCTCCTGTGGATAAGCTGAGAGAAATCGTGTCTCAAAATCTGTGTAAACACCGTCGGAAAGGAGGCGTTGTGAAGCGGTCATCTAGTAGTGACAGTATAACTAGTCAATCTACTTCACCTCTCACCTGTTTCTCTTCCATCCAAACACCCATTTCATCCACAACTTCATCATGGTGAGCTTCACTCCTCTACTCATTCTAAATATTGAAAAAATCTTGAGTACGGCATGAACATCAGAACATAGGCCGAAGATGGCCCCAGAAAAGTATGTAGACAAGATCTTGAGTACGGCATAAAACTTCAATCGAACAAATTCACCATTGTCCAATGAAAATAGGCCGATTGTTGAATGACATCATTAGGCATACTGACATACTTTATAGATTTATAACCCATTTTTAACATTTAACATATATGAGGCGGCCTTGGTGGTTTAGTCCGGCATAAGCCTTACATCAAAAGGTGCGGGTTCCAATCCCAGTCTCCCAGAAAAATTCATCGTCTTGATAAGACAGAAATAATGTTTAAAGGGACATTTAACCGCCACATAAGTGAAATAATCTTAAGTGCGGCGTAAAACATCAATCACCGAAGGTCAGTGGGTTCTCCTTCCGGGCAAAGAGTGAAGTTTCCTCTGATTAAATATTGAAAAAATCTTGAGTGCGGCATAAAACATCAATCAATCAAACAAATTCACCATTGTCCAATAAACCGATTGTTTAATGACATAATCAGGCATACTGGGGACCAAACATCAGAACATGGGCCGAAGATGGCCACAGAAAAGTATCTAGACAAGCCATAACAATATCGCCACAGGGGCTTGTAACCGAGGAGTCACTTCAAACAAGATACCTCAAAGATCCCATGATTTTTTCAAGTGACGTCATTTAGCTTAAGACCTATTGTTGAGTTTAGCAGCAGTTTTTAGATATTTCTCGTTAATATCTCAAAATTACTGTTAAACTCAACAATTATGTCATCAATGGGGAAAAATAAACTTGCGGATAGAGACACACAAGGCCACATTTTATGGTTTGCCAACCAGTCCAATTTTGTGCAGTGTCTTGTGGCAACAAACGCTTGAAATATTGCCATTAGAAAATATTTCTAATTTATTTTGATGCTTGTTTTTAGAATATTTCTTTAAAAAAATCTTAAATTTATTTTGTTAAGTAATTGTTTTGTTTCATTTTTCATTCCAGCCAATCCATGATAATGAACACAGAGCCATCAGGGGAGACAACTGAGGTCACTGACATGGAATTATGACATCAGTGAATTGACATTTATATTTATTGAATTTGACAATAAAACAGATGTAATCATGTTTAAGTGGAACAGGTTGTTAACATTGTTTGAGGGGCATATAGAAGTGAAAACGATGTCCGAATAGACATTGAAACGTTGCGCCTAAATATAACAGAAGTTGTAAATCCAGAAAGAGTTTGTTTAAGGTTGTTAACAAAAATGTGGATGCAGATTCGTTGAGGTCAAAATCTTTTTTAGTGCCACATAACATTAGCTAACATGTTCCAGGTATAATGGCAGCAAATAATTTTGCTCATTATATGCCTAACAAAATTTTACTCTGACAAGATTTAGGCTCTTTAAGAAATACACAGTTTTGATGTATGTACTTTAAAGTGACATGAGCTGCCAAAATTCACACCTTTTTCATAATTTCTGATCGCCACGACAATAAGAGGCTTTGAAGGCCATCGAAAATGTAAATGATTGGCGTTGGAATGAGAAAAATTTATACTGTATGTGGCCTATACGAACCAAAATAGTGTTCGAAAAGTAAACAAAATTTAAATAACTGGGACGACCATTCATTCATTCTAAGCCAAAGTTAGTTCAAAACAATACTTAATCGTTCATTCTCGAGACTAGAAGCACTAAAAAGCTCCTGAATTATACGTCTTGAGAAAAATAGCCAATAATTTCAACATTCTGTATTAACGTCAAAATATCAACATTTTGGCAGCTCATGCCACTTTAAGATCATTTTAAACAATAATTGTATTTTTGTCTGTGCTATTTCTGGGGTGTTAAATTCTCATTATTAGTGTGTCCATTTCATGTCTGTTCTTTAAGCTAGTAGGTCTTGTTCTAGTTAGAATTTTGTCTGAACAATCGGTCTCCCAGGTGCTGAGAATCGAACATACACTCCCAGGTTTCTTGTCTACAGTAAGAATTCCGCTAATTCAAGGACGAGCAATGTGAAGATAACAAATTATTAGACTGCTTTCTGCCATGTTTGGTCTTTAACAACAACAATAGCGATTGCTCGATATGATTATCGGTCGCTCCATGCAGGAGGTAAGACACCTAACGAAAAGTCTCAAACTTTTAGAGTGCTTTTCGTAATGTTTTGAGTACTTGAATTAGCGGAATTCTTACCGTATCCTAGGAAGCCACACATTATCAATTTGACATACGTCACCAACTTGGTTCATTAGTATCTTATACAATGTTGCATTTTTTGTAGCTGGTCTTCATTTTGAAATTTCATCCAGTCAAGCGAGACTGAAGCATTATTTTGTTATTATGGATCACTTGATCAATCATGTATTGTAATAAACAGAGTTTTCAAACATAAAGAAATTTGAGGACTTCGCTTATTTCATGGGCCCAATTTGCTTTTATGGTTCGCTTTTTTCAACATTTTTAGCTGATGTAGCTTTGCCACTGGTCATAAATTGATGTTGAATATGTTGATTGATTGATTTCACTTACATGGCGATGTTGCCAAGTTGAGTTGCAGAGGAAACCGGGCTCATTGCCTGCAGATAAACACTGACCTTCAGCGAGTACCTGGCAACTTTTCCACATATATGTTGAAGTGAGATTAGCTGTAAAAATGTGAATGTTTTTTCATTAAAACAAAAGTGAGAAAATTATGGTCTCCAGGGGCGGGTTGTTCAAAAGAAAATTAGCTTAACGGTAGGTTAGATGACCTGACATCATTTAACCCGCCATTACAGTGGCGGATCCAGAGGGGGGGACGGGGTGTTCCGGACCCCCCCTGACATTTTTAGGAGTGCCCTTTTTCGATAATCAGTGCCCTTTTAAAAAAGAAATAAAAAGTTCCGCCTGACGTTCTTATTGTATTATTCGAGTAAATTACGTGAAGTCTACTATATAGTAAAGCCTCATTTCATAAGCTTGATGGTGCATACTCCCAGAAACTTGGCTATTGTAATTAAGTATAAGCCCCCAGTCTGATAACTTCGGGGATTTACGTGCGTGAAATACCCTTTGATAGATTACAGGTCATTTTGAATGTGGCGACCAAAAAGGTAGCCGTGAAACGTACAACTTTCATACCCTATGGAGGGCCCAACACAAGTGTCCTCGTAAGGGACCGAAATACTCTTAACTTTCACGCTCCATCAGTTTTATAATTGAAGCATTGGAGGATTCCTGATATGTACCAAAACTGCCTCTCTTCTTTGCGTTACACAACCGGGGGTCAGGACCCCCCATTTTTTCTGAGCAAAAAAAAGAGAAAGAAAAAGAGAGAAAAAACGAGTTTCATGTCTAATAAACCTATATTCGATTCTAAACGCTGAAATGATGGCCTTATCTGACAGGAATATGGCACTCAAGAAAAGAGAACAAAATTATATACACCGTTCTTTGTTTGGACATATCTTCGGCCATGAAGTCTTAGAGCTTCATCAAATATGGCGGATCGTGGATGATTTCTCCGAGAAAGTGTCTTCAGTAATGCAACTGTTACTTTCAAGAAATTGTAACTTAAGTCATGGACAGGGTTTTGCTTGATGATTTTAAGAGCCTAGGTGGTACGGGACCCACGCCTGTAGGCCTATATAGGCCTACTGGGTTTCGGTAGTCTGCCACCTTACCACTTTCAATAAAGAAAACTATCCACAGACCCTTTTATGTAGTACAAGTAGGCCTATGTAGTTTTCCCATATAGATGCCCAAATCAATATAAGACAAACCGCGGGTGCTTCTCTTGCTTGTCTTATGTTTAAGAATTAGGGAAAGCAAAATTCAGAAATTATTTACTTGCAGAACAGCCTCAGAACGTTTCTCAGGCAATCTAGAACCCCTGAGTTTCCGGGGCCTAAGCGGTCCCTGGGCCCTCGCCTGATGCGTTGGGATAGTCAGCCCCTCCCCCATGCTTCAAAAACGTCACAAGGCTTCATCTATAACTTTGAAACATAATGATTTTACTGTTGTTTTTTAAGAATTAAGGAGAGCAAAATCCGGAAATTTTTGCATTTTATAGTTGCAGAACACCCTCAGAGCGCTTCTCGTGCAATCTACATTTTCCTGCGCTTCCGGGGCCTAGGCGGCCCCTGGACCCTCGCCTAATGCGTTGGAATTGTCACCCCCTTATCCATGATTAAAGCGTCACAATGCTTCACTTAAAACTGGGGAACATAACGACTTAACCGTTATTTTTAAGAATTAAGGAGATCAAAATCCTGAAATTAAGCCTATTTGCATTTTTAGTTGCACAACACCCTTAGAACGCTTCTCAGGCAATCTAGATTTCCTGCGCTTCCGGGGCCTAGGCGACCCTGAACCCTCGCCTAATGCTTCTTTTAAAGTTGTTATGTTTCTGTAATCGAAGGGCCTGCATGGGACCCCCGCTTTCGTAAAAAGCTGGATCCGCCCCTGCATAACAGCAATGTCAGACCCCATCCCCAGACAAGTGCAGTTGTCAGCTAGTCGTCTGTCATATTCATATACTTGTATTCAAGATTTTTAGTCTTCCGACAATTACGAAAACGTATCGTCTTTCCCTTGCTGTTTTTGTCTTCAGAAAATTCAGACAAAATATTCGATCGGTCTGTCGCTTGGCATAGTCACGATAACTGCAAAATTCTTCTATTTGTAAACAGTATCTTTTTGGTAGCATGGCTGTACGGACACTTTACTGGCTCCCAATTTTAGGAATAAAAAACCTATCACTTAAATGTTGTTTTGTCTGTTACTCGCCCTTTTTACTCACAAGCAGTGCCCTTTTTGGCGCTGACCCCCCCTGAAAAAATGAGCTGGATCCGCCCCTGCATTAAGCTAATTTTCTTTGGAACAACTGACCGCAGAAGTACAAAATAGAAGCTTTTAAATGCTAGTTGTTTACAGAATGCATGTTTAAGTAGTGTTTTGAACTAACTTAGGGTTACAATAAATGAACAATCGTCACAGTTAATTAATTTGGTTTGCACGGGGCATGGACTGTATGGATTTTCCTTATTCCAGTGCCAGTGTTTCGCAAAACATCTCAGAAACGAATATAACCTGGTTTTCTTTTAATGATCATCTCAGAAACGAATATAACCTGGTTTTCTTTTAATGATAATCTCAGAAATGAGTATAAACCTGGTTTCCTTTTAATTGTCATCTCAGAAACCTGGTTTCCTTTTAATGATCATCTCAGAATCAAAGATAAACCTGGTTTCGTTTTAATGATCATCTCAAAAACGAATATAATCATGGTTTCCTTTTAATGACCATCTCAGAAACGAATATAAACCTGGTTTCATTTGCATGGTCGCCTCAGAAACGAATATAAACCTGCTTTCCTTGAATGATCATCTGATAAATGAATATAAACCTGGTTTCCTTTTAAACGTCATATCAGAAACGAATATAAACCAACAATCTTTTTACGACTACTAGTATCTCACACCCAATCTTGTTTATAGCCAAAAAAGAAATACGAATTGCCAATATTTTTTAATGGCCGTGTCAAAATGAGGATAACCCACAATCATTTTAATGACCATCGTCGGAGCCAATACAAACCGACATTATTTATAATGCCAATCTTGAAAATGAATTGAAAAACCCATTCATTTTCATGACAACCATATAAACGAATAAAAACAATTAATCTTTTTAAATACCCTTTTAAAAACGAATACAATGAGGCCTACCCTTCCCCATCGTCCAATAACCAACAGTCTCCAAAACGTAGCGGTTGCCAGTTACCAGCGGAAGGTCGTGGGTTTCCTCCGGGAACAGAGCCCGGTTTCCTCCCACAATGAAACTGGCAACGCCGCCATATAAGTGAAATAATCTTGAGCGCGGCGTAAAACACCAAACAATCAATCAACCAAAACGTAGCGGGTATTTCTCCCTTCGTTCAAAATATCCACTGCTTTACTTCTATTTTCTAACCATCGGACTGGGGGCGCTGTGGTTTTTGCAATAGCCATTTTCGCCTACCTAACATGGAGGAAAATTAAGTATGCCAAATACATTAGCCTTCCTGACGTTCATATGGTCTGTGGGGGTTTTAACGTTAACATTTAGGTGGAATGGGGGTGGGTAAGATCTTTTGGTCGGTTGGTACTTTTGTCGCCATATAACCTTAGCTGTTGAGTGCGGCGTTAAGCCCCCAATCAATCAATCAATCTATTTTCTAGGCCAGATTTGTTCTAGCATTGCAAGCATTACCATATACCGCAGGCCTAGAGCGACTTAGTATATAGTACTACATGTATATGGTAATGCTTGCAATGCTAGAGCGACTTAGCATATTGATTGATCTTTATTCACCAAAGCAGATTTAATAAAGTGTTTATATGAGAAGGCGGGAATAAAACCTCGAAAGGTTTGTCTTATCCCAGAAATTAAGATGGTATAAGTAAGCTATTATATAAGCATGTGAACTGAGGTGAAGCAAACATGCTATACATAAATACTTTGTATAAAAATTCGGTCCACAATGATCGAGAAGCTATATTGATTATTATTGAACTAATACTTAGATTTAAGAACATCTTCCAGTTTGTTTTTGAACATAGAAAGGGATGTGATGACTTTCAAGTAATCAGGCATATTGTTCCAGATTCTCGGGTCTTTGACCCTGGCCGAATAGTAGGACAACTGAGATCTGAAGAAAGGCCTGTTAAAGTGACATGAGCTGCCAAAATGCTGATATTTTGACGTAAAAACTGAATGTTTTTTGTCGGGTTGGATAATGGTGTGTATATGTTGAATTCTGGTGAACTTATTCAAGACACATTCCGGTAACAAAAATGGTTGATATAGACTTTGATGCACAAAAAGTAAAGTTACATAATCATTTACATCCCCCAAAGTGAGTAGGGGAGACCGGGGCGCATTGAGATATGGGGTACAATGAGACAAGCTCTCTATAGGCTATTTTTATATCAGGATACCTAAAGTGACATCATCAGATGAGGGCAAACCTCTTTTGCGATGTGACATTCTGTTGTAGACCGATTTAGAAAGCACAGGAAAGTTTTAGGGGTAACATTTTTGTTTTTTTCAGACTAAATGTAAATTTTTACTGGTGAAATATTTTTCAATTTCTAGCATTGTTATATGCCATAGTTTTTATGTGTCTATTTTATCATAATGTGGTAAAACCATAGTTTCTGTCTAAAAGTTTTTGAATGAACCTCCCTGCACAACTTTTACCATGAGAAACAAAATGGCTAATGGGGTCATTCGGGGTATATTGGGACATAAATGTCGGGGTCCATTGGGCCATGGGATAACGGTATCACAATGCTTACATTTCCACCACAATACAACTATAATGTTGATTTTCCCCTATATTTCAATGACTAAGTCTACTACAACCATTATTTCAGTTGCATGTGATTTTTCAAGAATCATTTTAATAAAGCTATATTTTGATCAGTCCTATGCTCTTATAGTGCCAACTAAAATTCTTTTAAGGGCCATTTTGTCTAATCGCTTGTATTCAACTTCTGGTTTCCTTTAAATGGCCATCTCAGAAATGAGTATAAACCTGGTTTTCTTTTAATGATCATCTCAGATTGAATATAAACCTGGTTTCCCTTTAATGATCATTTCAGAAACGAATATAAACCAGGTTTCCTTTTAATGATCATCTCAGAAACGAATATAAACCAACAATCTTTTTACGACCATCTCACACCCAATCTTGTTTATAGCCAAAAAAGGAATAAGAATTGCCATGTCAAAAATGAGAATAAACCACAATTATTTGAATGACCATCGTCGAAGCCAATACAAACCGACATTATTTATAATGCCAATCTTGAAAATGAATTAAAAAACACATTCATTTTCATGACAACCATGTAAACGACTTAAAAAACAACAATCTTTTTAAATACCCTTTTAAAAACGAATGCAATTTGGCCCACCCTTCTCCATCCTCCAATTATCAATAGTCTCCAAAACGCAGCGGGTATTTATCTCTTCGTTCAAAATATCCACTGCTTTACTTCCATTTTCTAGGCCAGATTCGTTCTAGCATTGCCATATACCGCAGGCGTAGAGCGACTTAGTATATACTATTCTAAGTGGCTCTTCGCCTGCGGTATATGGTAATGCTTGCCATGCTAGAGCGACTTAGTATTTACTATACTAAGTCGCTCAGTATATGGTAATGCTTGCAATGCTAGAGCGACTTAGTATATAGGCCTACTATACTAAGTCGCTCTTCGTCTGCGGTAGGCCTATATGGTAATGCTTGCAATGCTAGAGCGACTTAGCATATTGATTGATCTTCACCAAAGCAGATTTAATAAAGGGTTTATATAAGAAGGCGGGAATAAAACTTCAAAAGGTTTGTCTTATGCCAGAAATTAAGATGGTATAACTAAGCTATTATATAAGCATGTGAACTGAGGTGAAGCAAACATGCTATACATAAATACTTTGTATAAAAATTCGGTCCACAATGATCGAGAAGCTATATTGATTATTATTGAAACTTATACTTAGATTTAAGAACATCTTCCAGTTTGTTTTTGAACATAGAAAGGGATGTGATGGCTTTCAAGTAATCAGGCATATTATTCCAGATTCTCGGGCCTTTGACCCTGGCCGAATAGTAGGACAACTGAGATCTGAAGAAAGGCCTGTTAAAGTGACATGAGCTGCCAAAATGCTGATATTTTGACGTAAAAACTGAATGTTTTTTGTCGGGTTGGATAATGGTGTGTATATGTTGAATTCTGGTGAAATTATTCAAGACACATTCCGGTAACAAAAATGGTTGATATAGACTTTGATGCACAAAAAGTAAAGTTACATAATCATTTACATCCCCCAAAGTGAGTAGGGGAGACCGGGGCGCATTGAGATATGGGGTACAATGAGACAAGCTCTCTATAGGCTATTTTTATATCAGGATACCTAAAGTGACATCATCAGATGAGGGCAAACCTCTTTTGCGATGTGACATTCTGTTGTAGACCGATTTAGAAAGCACAGGAAAGTTTTAGGGGTAACATTTTTGTTTTTTCAGACTAAATGTAAATTTTTACTGGTGAAATATTTTTCAATTTCTAGCATTGTTATATGCCATAGTTTTTATGTGTCTATTTTATCATAATGTGGTAAAACCATAGTTTCTGTCTAAAAGTTTTTGAATGAACCTCCCTGCACAACTTTTACCATGAGAAACAAAATGGCTAATGGGGTCATTCGGGGTATATTGGGACATAAATGTCGGGGTCCATTGGGCCATGGGATAACGGTATCACAATGCTTACATTTCCACCACAATACAACTATAATGTTGATTTTCCCCTATATTTCAATGACTAAGTCTACTACAACCATTATTTCAGTTGCATGTGATTTTTCAAGAATCATTTTAATAAAGCTATATTTTGATCAGTCCCATGCTCTTATAGTGCCAACTAAAATTCTTTTAAGGGCCATTTTGTCTAATCGCTTGTATTCAACTTTATCGTTGACAGACACCGTTTGTAGGCTATTATTCATTTGTTAAAAAAATAAAGAAGCAAAATTCCTTCAAGTAATCAGTTAATTTCATTTTTACTTTAACGTTGACACTGTCCCAATATACCCCATAGACAATCCCAATTTACCCCACCCAAGGGGTAAATTGGGACACTTTTTAGAAGAAATGGAAATGCCTATGTCCTCGTAAATATACATAAAATAGCCAAAATGAAGCAAGGATATTAATCAGATTGGCATTGTGTTTCATATAAATGTTTTCTTTTAGTTTTAAGTGCATCATTTTTCTGTCAGACTTCAAAAGTTTGCAAAGTGGCCCAATGCGCCCCGGTCTCCCCTATGTTATGCTTTTTGAATATATGGGCAGTATAGGAGACAATCTTGGCTTCTTGTCTACAATTCGCAGCTTATATACGTTTTTGAAGCGAAATGAATGTTGCATAATGAGACCCCATATTATATTACAATAGAAAATATAAGAGAAAAATAGGGTGAAATATAGGGACTTCAGAGTTTTTGTGTTCATACAGTCTTTAATGTTATTATTAACGGCAATATTTCTGGCGAGCCAATTGAGTTTGTTATTAAACCATAGGCCTACACACAAAAACTTACAATTTTCCTCGAATTCAATTATTGTTTCGTTGATCTTTATCTGTGGTAGAACAAATCTTTGAGGTCGATTTGGTTTTAAAAGAATGCTCTTTGTTTTGTAGGTATTGACATAGTTGAAGATCTCCAAACTTTGTGGTCAAAGTATATGATGATGGGTCACATACTTTGACCACAGAGTTTGGAGATCTCCAACTAGTATTGACAGAGAGCTTGTTACAGCAGAACCAGTTGAACAGTTTGTTTTGCTCGTTATTTATATCGAGTGCTAAGGAATCAAGGTCGTGAGAAGAAAGTGTGAGACTTGTGTCATCTGCAAAGAGGATGAGATTGTCACTGGCCTTGATAATGTCATTGATATAGATTAAAAAGCAAATAGGTATATAGGCCTACGTACTATACTAAGTCGCTCTTCGCCTGCGGTATATGGTAATGCTTGCAATGGCACTATACCTTTGTTCATGACCAATTTAAGAGATCAGCCAATCCTTGTTAAGATTAATTCGGCGTTTCTTCTTAAAACGTCAGATGGTATATCAGCTGATCTGAATCGGTAAGCGGCAAATCTGGCCCAGCGCTGGAGCAGTGGGTGTTTTGAACGAAAGGAGAAAATTTATACCTGGTGCTTGTCCATTATATATCCTGCTACTTCACTAAAGTAAAGATCTTACTCTGTTATTTGATAATTTCTGACATTTATTGGTCGTCGACTAGGCCTACCTGGTACCGACCAATAAATATCCTAACATATAGACCTAAATACCGAGGTACGAGGTAGACATTTAATATTATTGAATTAATATCCTGCATGGGTGATTTGCTTTAGCCATGTTTGCTGACCTAGCTAGGAACACTAGGCATAAGCAGTAAGTATGTCATATATGCATCCATCTTTCTGACGTTCAATGATCTTCGGGGGCTTAATGACGTAATGTCAAATTTTAGGTTGGGCGCAGGCATCCCTTGGCCTGTTGTGCTATCTTTAGTAAATTGTCGCCATTTTGACACGAGCTGTCGATTAATAAGCCCCAATCAATAAACCAATATTTGCTTTTTAAGTTAATATGTATACCTGGTAGCCTACTATTGAAATAAACAAGACTCGCCGTTTTCTACCAATTTAAACTTGAAATTCTATAAAACTAGACGCAATTTGTCAACGGTAAATTTTTAAACTCCCTCCTTGTTTAATATTATAATAAGTTGATACACACTATGTTATGAGCGATAACCAGAAAATACCAGAATGAAAATAATAAGGCCACTTCGTTGAAATCAGACAAGCAAAGCAAATAAGCTTGAATTGTCAAGGGGAGATAACTTTTCCACAGATGGGGAAACAAACGGGGAAATGGCCGAGTAAACAGACAACACGTACAGTGCACTGACGTTTGAGTGGAATCTAGTTTACCTTGTCGCCATGCTGGCAGAGAAAGATCGGTCGTTGTTACCTTTTCTCCACATCTGATCTGGTATGTTTCTCTTCTGCTAATATGGCTTGTTTCTATTTGCCTGTCGTATGTAACTTTGAGTTTTAACGGTCTCAGTTTTGACGGATTGCGTTGTGATTTTCCAAAATCGGTCATTAAAAAAAAAACACACAAAAAAAAAAAACACGTACTAAATCAGTAAATTTATCTTATGTGTTTAAAAGGGATGTATCAGGGTATGTCATTTATTTTATAAATTTATACAGTTTATTACCCCTCGCCGTCGGGCAAATTTTGCCCGATGGGTATTGTCGTTGCCTCCGTCGTCCGTCTGTCTGTCAGTCTGTCCATTGGTCTTTGTAAACACATTATCTAAAAAGTTTTTAACTTACAATTTTGAAACTTCACACATTTGTTTAATACAGCAAGTACAAGAAGCCTATTGAAAATTAACGCGCTCGGATGTTTTTTTTTCCAAGAGTTATGCCTCTTACATTACCACTGCTGTCAAAAGCCTTGTAAACACATTATCTAAAAAAGTTTTTAACTTACAACTTTGAAACTTCACACACTTGTTTAATACAGCAAGTACAAGAAGTGTATTTAAAATCAATGCTCTCGGATGTTTTTTTTTCAAGAGTTATGCCCCTTACATTACTGCTGCTGTAAAAAGCCTTGTAAACACATCTAAAAAAGTCTTTCACTCACATTTTTAAAACTTCCTACATTTGTTCAATACAGCAAGTACAAGAAGCCTATTTAAAAAGTATGTGGAGTAGTTTTTCCCTCGCAACAAATTGTCTGGAAAATAAATACATCTTCGGGTTCTTTGGCCCAGACCCGAGGGGTCCTGATGGCGACAGCCACTTATTTATGTTTATAATTATACTTTATCAGTTTATAGCAAATCATGATTCATATGTTGTAATATTAATCAGTGATTAATAAACCAAAACCCATGATATCTCATTAGGATGACGACTGACAGGAGCTTGGCTTTACTAGTCAGTAGAATTTTGACTAGTAAAGCCAAGTATGGATCCTAGTTGGAGATATCCAAACTCTGTGGCCAAAGTATATTGATGATGGGTGGCCAACAGAGTTGGAGGACCTGCCATATTGAAACATGCACATTCGGAGAATCATCACATTGTTGTGGATTTTCTCTCAATTTCTCCTAATTTAAGCAACGCAACCGGCCCAAACTTAACACACATTCTATTCGATCTTTTAGTTTGCTGTTTCACAAAAAAAAAAGCGTTCAAACTCTCATATTTGTGTTGCATCCTCGTCGTTTTACCAGGATAGCCCAAATCAACTACTCGCTGCCTTTAAAATGAACTTGGGAAATGTACGAACACGTTGACCTCTGGGCCTGCCCTCGCTTTCGGATTAAAAAACTATGTTTATCAAGAAAATCCGAAAGCGGGGCTCAGAGGTCAACTTGTGTTCGTACTTTTCCCAAGTTCTCTATAAGAAAAAAAGTCATTTTGGAGTCAGAAACCCGGACTGAATTTAGGCAGTTTGTATTTGACTGATATAATCTGGGCCATACTGTCAGTATAGAATATAACTGTTGTGGAGACACATTTATTGCGTGGAGGATTTTGCATGAGTGTAATTCTTAAAATTATTTAAAACCTTTCTCCAGTAGTAATAGAGTTGGGGCAATTGTCCAGTTATTTCAGTTTCTAATTTATAGTGCTCCTATACACCTCAGTTGCTATAGCATTAACCCAGGACCCTGTTTCCCAAAGTGGTAGATGCATTTTTTGCGTAACTTTCATACTAACGTTTTCTCTACAGTATGGGTTGCTATGGCAGTTACGTGAAAACTTGCGCCACGCCGCTTTGTGAATCAGGGTCCTGGTATACAAGTCATGGCACAAGGGTCACCTGGGGCTCTCTATTTTGCAGATGAAGTCAATATAATATGAGTGTATATTAAGGTTCTTTTAAACTGTAAAATTATTTAAAGGCCCACTTGCCACCGTGGCCTGTTTAATTTGTTAAGAAAATCAATTTGCACGAGCTTACTATCGCTAAAACTACTAAAATTAAACATAGCACACATAAAGCATGTCCAATTAGGTTTAGAATGTATAAATGAGGGTGAAAAACGCAGCAAGTGTGCCTTTAAACTTACAAGGCCCACTCGCTGCCGTAGCCGTTCTGACATTTGTACAAATTTATACCAGCTTACTGCTAGTAAAATCACTCAAGTTAAACATGGGACACAAAAAAAATGTCTGTTATTTTTTTAATGTGCAAATGGTGCTGTGAAGGCATACCCAGAACTGGTCTGAATGTTGACATCGATTAGAAACCCTATGTTGAAATACACAAGCATAGGCTTTACTTCACAAAAAATTATTGTAAGGCTTTTCTTTGTCTCTCAAATCAATATGGCCCTCTGTTGACTTCTACTAACTAGAAAAAATACAGAAAAGGGTCTTCCTTTTTTAATGTTATCAGTTTTCTGGATTTTAGCGACTCTTACGATTGCTCATGTTGAGGCTCATCATTTGTTGACTAGGTGCTTTGACAAAAATGGAAGGTATTAAAAATGGAAGGTATTTAACTTCTATATATGGGAAAAATTCGAAAATCTTCTTCATATGTAGGCCTAAAGATAAGGTTTTCAGATGCCCATTGGCAACGCGGCTAGCTCCCATGGACTGTTGGATAACAAGTTTATTTGGGAATTATTTTGTCTGCTTTGCTGTGGTAATGAGAATCGACCTGGCTTGGCTGAGCAATACAGGCCCTTTGTGGCTGCATGTGGGACGCATTCTCGGTTGTTTGCAATGACTGTCAGACAGAAGGCAAACGCAGCAGGCAATTCAATAAATGTACTTTTTGGGCAGAAAAGGAATTTGTGTCTTTCATCTGAGATTGATTACTTCTTGTTTTTCTATGATTCTGAAGGTCAATGAAAAAAAACAACTTAAATGGTGTGTCCTTTTAAAGATTATGAGTTTTGTGTTAATTTATTGGGTTTTTTCTTTGCACCTATTGTAAACAATATGCTCTTGATAATTTGTCACTCAAATTTGAATTGTTTTTCTGTTTGCAGATTTAGTCTTCTTCTGAGTGCAGTATGCGACACACAATCCTTGTTCTCTCTCCACTGAAGAAAATGACGGGAAATTATTCCACTGCAATGAGATTAATGTAAGGACGCTAACAATATTTTAGTCAAAAATTACCTTTAGCACAACTCGAATTTTATTTGATAAAAATACTAATAGGGAGCGCCAGTCACGTGTGAATTTCACAAATATCCTGTCACCGGCACTGGATTTCGCATGTGATTTAGCGTTTTTTGTTCCAAAATGACGTTTAAATCTGACGTTATGGAACAAAATACGTCAAATGGAAAACCTTCTTAATGGTGTCATCTGTCACCGGATATCACAAAATCTCGTAATAATTCTTATGAGATTTGCGCTCCCTATTGGTCAGTGACAAGTTGATCCTGGTACTATGCTGTGGGATCCTCATGGTCGACAGATAGTATTCTGTGCAAGAAAGTATATTAAAGGCCCGTTCTCACTGTGCGATTTGTTGAACCGACTTGTAGGATGCGATTAAAATGGATGCATTTGATTGGTTGATAAATCATTTTGACTAATAAAAAGCATCCATTTTAATCGCATCCTACAAGTCGGTACGACAAAGCGCACAGTGAGAACCGGCCTTACGCCTGCAGTGATGTGTACCGCTGTGTGTGCTTGTAACCAAGGGGTCACCTTATTAAAACAAGACCCCTTAAAAGGCTCAAATATCCCAGAATTTTTTGAGTTAATTAGGCCTATTGAGTTATTGACTATCTACCTTTTGTAACAGATAATTTTGTGAGAATTGATGAAATGTCTTTGATTGAATCAGAACTGGAATGTTGATTACACACCGTGTTGTTAATTGAATCTCTGGGTTAATTAATTAAGATATTGTGTATGCTATAATATCTGAAGATGACAGCAGCTGTTCCTGAAAGTTCATGAAACATACGACATCATGTACATATTGTTATTGACCGCATGCCAAAGGTCACCCAGAGTTCAATGCTGCTTTCATCATCAGCGCATATCAAAGGTATTTCGCAGACATTATAGTATACACATGTTATTTTAGACAAGAAGATTTTCCCTGTGCCCTGTGTTTTAGTGTTCAAAATATATACAGAAAACAAACAAACAACAATTCTGATAACAAAACTTCAAAGTAATTTGTATACCCATGATCTCAGTCTACCGATGTTCTTGCCATAGTTAAGATGCGTAACCATTGTCAATGTATTACAAAAGGATTCCAGAAAATTCTACTGACTAAGGCTAAGCTCCTGTCAGTCGTCAACCTAATTAAATATCATAGGTTTAGTTTATTACAGCAATTTATGATGGGGTATAAAGGTCTAAATTATATACCTCTTTTTAACACAATTAGATTATTTTGATTATTTGGTTATTTTAGACGAGAAGATGTTCCATGTGCCTGTTTTTTTAGTGTTCTTAAATATATACAGAAAACAAACGAACAACAATTTTGATAACAATGAATGTAATATTTGCTGGCATATAAATATATGTGAATAGAAT
Organism: Lepidochitona cinerea; assembly: GCA_963971465.1. Taxonomy (NCBI): domain Eukaryota; kingdom Metazoa; phylum Mollusca; class Polyplacophora; order Chitonida; family Tonicellidae; genus Lepidochitona; species Lepidochitona cinerea. Next base: position 30,979,700 of record OZ020561.1, read on the forward strand.
TATACTGGTCTAATACTTATAGTAACCAAGTTATAGAAAATATGCTAAAAGCTCATACACCCGATTTTCAGTTTTTTTCTGTGGCAGAGCTTTTGTCAAGTAAAACATCTGTTGACAAAGAACTTCAATGTAAACACAATATGTGTGAATAAGTTTATAATATAAATCCAGCTGTTGGTATTCATGCTTAATGGAGAAAAAATAAAGCCAGAAAATGTGTGGGTCACCTGGACCAAGTGGGTGGGTTGTAGCAAGTGGGTGTGTCACGTGGACAAAGTGGATGGGCTGTAGCAAGTGGGTGTGTCACGTGGACCAGGTTGATGGGCTGTAGCAAGTGGGTGTGTCACGTGGACCAGGTTGATGGGCTGTAGCAAGTGGGTGTGTCACGTGGACCAGGTTGATGGGCTGTAGCAAGTGGGTGTGTCACATGGACCAAGTGGATGGGATGTAGCAAGTGGGTGTGTCACGTGGACCAAGTGGATGGGATGTAGCAAGTGGGTGTGTCACGTGGACCAAGTGGATGGGCTGTAGCAAGTGGATGTGTCACGTGGACAAAGTGGATAGACTGTAGCAAGTGGGTGTGTCACGTGGACCAAGTGGATGGGCTGTATTAAGTGGGTGTGTCACGTGGACCAAGTGGATGGGCTGTAGCAAGTGGGTGTGTTCCGTGGACCAAGTGGATGGGCTGTAGCAAGTGGGTGTGTCATGTGGACCAAGTGGATGGGCTGTAGCAAGTGGGTGTGTCACGTGGACCAAGTGGATGGGCTGTAGCAAGTGGGTGTGTCACATGGACCAAGTGGATGGGCTGTAGCAAGTGGGTGTGTCATGTGGACCAAGTGGATAAGATGTAGCAAATGGGTGTGTCACGTGGACCAAGTGATCGGGCTGTAGCAAGTGGGTGACCGTGCATCACCTGGACCAACTGGGTGGGTTGTAACAAATGGGTGGGTCAACTAGCTTGTTAAACATCAATCAATCAATCATTTATGCAGGCATCTAATATAGCTTTTATTGGGATGATCTTCATTCCTTGATAGCCTGAAATGTTACATTGACTGTGTTGACAACTAATCACAATGTCTCGTTTGCACAGTAATTAATTTTTAATTGTTTCAGGGGTCATTTTAATTCAGGACAATACAGGGGTATCGTAGAAGAATCCTTTAAATTCCAACAGCAGCAGGATTTTTTTGCTTACCTGAAAACAGAAAAAGTGGACTTCGTTATCAGTTTACATGCATATCATTCTGGCAGACTTCTTCTAGGCAAGTATCTTAGGGGGAATTGTTCCTAAAACGACAGTTACGTACAAAATCTTGCCAAAGGTCTCGTCTTTCAATAGAGGTAAATTTCCAGGATTTGACGCCGTGTAAATTATCGTGTGCAGTCATTTTCAAAAGTGTATCGTTTAAATTAAAACTTATACCTTAATTGGATTGAGAGTGGTTCGGGCTAGAGGGTGATTCACATTACCAGCCAAATATAAAAAAGTCACCCTCCAGACCGAAAATCCAGGCTATAAGAAACCCTGCCTTCGCGAAAGGTTCAACCATGTGGAGTGTATCGTAAAACTAGTACCAGAAGTCTATGAACAGGGAAGTGTGAAATGTTGCATTACCCCATGTTCAGGGCACTGGCGCTTTCAGCCTGCTTATACTACACTATGTGACGTATATGCGCGGTAGATTTTGAAATTGTCAACGGTTGCGCAAGTTCAAATCAGAAAATAAATTCATTCTCCACTTACTGTATCTATCGGCAATTCCAGTAACCGCAGTTCGGAGAATGCATTGGTTCTTATAAAAGCTTTACCGAACACGCGACTCTGATATCTCCATTTCGACTCAAATCGTTCCAAACAAGTCTTCTAGTCTCATTTTCAACTATATGAAGTTCTTCGGAAACTTTTGCTCCATCAAGTACTGTTGTCATATCTAAAACGTTCGCCATGTTTTTTCTTATGCATCCCATAATAGTTCATAGGAGGAAGTGAAGAAAAGCCACGCTTTCTGACTAACCGAGAGAGGGCAATGTATAAGGTGACCTTTGTGTCAAAAGGTGCCAACGCCCTGAATATGATGTAATGGGACGCTTTACACTTCCACATTCATAGACTTCTGATAGTACCCAAGAAATATCCGTACAGTATGTGGCCTGTACAAGCCGAAATATGAAGTGCTTGAAAAACTAAATAATATTAAAATAGCTGTGAAGAAAGTCTATTTATTTTAGGCCTTTGGTAGTTTGAAGAAATACCTAAACAGACATTCTCATGACGAATGCCTGTGGGTCATTTCAAATTTGTATTTTCTCGAAGATTTTAACACTTTGGCAACCTATGCAAATTAAAATAGATAAATTTATGATTTTCGTATTGTCAGTGGTACATTCCTCTTACTTTCAGGGGGGGGGGGGGGGGGGCTCTGTGTCTCAGTAGGTAGAGCGGTGAACGCTCAATTCGAACAGCCTTCCACCAAATGGGTCGCGGGTTCGAATCCTACTCAGTCAAAAAAAATTGGAAAATTTTCTGACTGGGTTTTCACTCGAAAAACGACCTATGTGGGATGGTTGCCAGTTACCAACGGAAGGTTGTGGGTTTCCTCCGGGCATAGAGCCCGATTTCCTCCCACAATAAAACGGGCAACGCCACCATATAAGTGAAATAATCTTGAGCGTGGCGTAAAACACCAAACAATCAATCAATCAATCTTACTTTCAGACTGTCCAGTACCGTTTGTATTAATCTTAGGAGGGACTGATGTTCATGAGTACACACATGACGTGGACAAATGGAGGCTCATGGGAAAGGTTTTAGCAAAGGCACAGTAAGTAACGTTAAATTTATTCTCCTGCAAGCCCTTTACTGGCATTTTGGCGTCAATTTGCCTGGCGGGCGCGCGGTCAAATCGTACTCAAACTAAATAAAAATTAAAAAATTTCTTTGTTGATTTTCACTCGGTCAACGTATGTGGAAGAGTTGCCAGGTACTCACCAAAGGTCAGGTGTTTCTTCTGGGCAATGAGCCTGGTTTCCTCCCCCTAAATCAGGTGAAATAATGCTGCCTAAAACAATCAATCAATCCATTCACCTGGGATCAGAGATTATGAGATGTGAAATCATTTACGTTCAGATAATTTTCTTATGAACAATGAACTGAATGCCCTCAAGAAATATTGATGTTTTAAAACCCACTCAACCAACAGGCCATGTGTATGAAAGGAAAATTGGGTCAAGGAGGTGTAAAACTCACATTTTAAATGTATCTACACTATATTTCTCAAGCAGTTGATCCCTAGCTCTGTAAGAAATTGAGAATATTCTTCTCTATGGGTACCGTACCTGCTGCATACAATTGCATGTTGTGTTTTTTTAAATTTTATTCTCCTTTAAAGTGGCATGAGCTGTGAAAATGTTTATATTTTGATGTTAAAACAGAATGTTGAAATTATGGGCTATTTTTCTCAAGGCGCATAATTCAGAAGCTTTTTAGCGCTTCTAGTCTCGAGAATGTACGATAACGTGTTATTTTGAACTAACTTTGGCTTAAAACGAATGAATGGTCGTTCCGGTTATTTAAATTTTGTTTACTTTTCGAACACTATTTTGGTTCGTATAGGCCACATACTGTATGGATTTTTCTCATTCCAACACCAATCATTTAATTTTTCGATGACCTTTAAAGCCTCTTACTGTTTCGGCGATCAAAAATTATGAAAAAAGTGTGAATTTCGGCAGCTCATGCCACTTTAAATTAACTACATGTACATGCCCATGTTCCAGTAACAAAGATTTTATAACTTTAAATTTTTATTTTTTAGAAAAGTTATAGCTTTTGGTAAGCCCCTACTGGCAGATGTATGTAACAAATGGGTGAGTCAAGTCGATGTTTCTAGGAAAAAAATTTCAACTATATTTGAGGCCTTATAGACTGATTGTCTCTTACACGAACACAATCCTTCCATCGATGGGGTGGGGCTTCGGTGGTCCAGTGGATTAGAGAGATCGTCCCTCAGTGGGTGATCGTCCCTCAGTCCCACACAGACCTTCCATCCATGGGGTGTGGCTTCGGTGGTCCAGTGGGTGATCGTCCCTCAGTCCCACATAGACATTCCATCAATGGGGTGGGTTAGAGAGATCGTCCCTCAGTCCCACACAGACCGTTCATCGATGGGGTGGGGCTTCGGTGGTCCAGTGGGTGATCGTCCCTCAGTCCCACATAGACATTCCATCAATGGGGTGGGGCTTCTGTGGTCCAGTGGGTTACTGTGATCATCCCTCAGTCTCACACAGACCTTCCATTAAATCACACTCAGACCAAATTAAAACTGGATTCTGAGTGGATTTTTCACTCGGTCGCTGAATGTGGAAGAGTTGCCATGTCGGAGGTTTCGTTTCAGGCAATGAGCCTGGTTTCCTCCCCTGCTTAACCTGGCAACGCTGCCATATAAGTGAAATTATCTTGTATATGGCATAAAACATCAATCAATCAATCCATCAATGGGTGATGCAAAATAAAATATAGTTTTCACTCGATTGCTCTTTGTGGAATAGTCACTTGATACTTTCTGGCCACAGAGCAAGAGTGTGCTTTCCTCCACTCACAAAACCTACCATATTGGTCAAATGATTTTGGGTTAGTGTAAAACAATAATTAATCAATCCCTTGTATTCTTTTGACAATCAGAATTTTAGTACCGGTATACATTTTCCTAGCTCTTACCACTTGAAATAAAAATGAAAAATGCTGTCCAGTTATTTGTGATAGAGCTGACTGTTTCCATTGAATAAAACTCAGTTCTTGATTGAATTTACCCCACAGAACACCTGCAGAGCACTTAATAAATATTTGTTCTTTCTATTTTTCTTTTCATGCGTTGGTACAATTCCCCTTAGCCAGATTTGAATCCGTCAAATATTTGTATAATTCCACAAGGTAAGTTAAGGACCTTTCTGACTTCCAAAAAAGTCACATTATGTTTTTTATCTGTTCATCCCTATAATAAACATAGGTTTAGTTTATTTTGATGGGGTATAAAGGCCTAAATGATATACCTCTTTTTAACACAATAAGAAACTTGTCTCCGTGGTTATTTTAGACAAGAAGATTTTCCCTGTGTGCGTGTGTTTTAGTGTTCATAAATGTAATAAATCATAGATATACTTATTTGTTTTCATTTCTTTGAGGGAAAGGCCTCAAGAGGATCAATAAACTGTGATCTGAGAATAGAATTGCGGCTTTTTAAATCTTGTAAGATACGTTCTAAAATAAGTTTATTTCCCTTTTCACTGGTGACTCAGTTGTGCAGTCTATCAGTTCAACACAAGCCTCTCATCAATAGGTCGAAGGTTCAATCCCAATTAGTCCAAAGAAAAATGAAACAATTTCTGTATGACATTTTTCAATCATATCACCCTATGTGAAGAGTAGTCAGGTTTCCTCCTCCACTAAATCTGGCAACGCCGCCAAATATGTGAAAAAATCGTCCACTTGTATAGTTTGAATTCGCTAATCGGAAAATAATATGTTACGTAATTGAGAAATAAATGATTACATGTATTCTCACTGTATATTTAGATTATTAAGTAGTATTTGTAAAATGTTATACTTTTTAAGCCAATGAAATCTTGACTATTTCAGCTGTGCGAACCTCTCCTTCTTCATTCTCCATTCATAGCTATCTCAGAAATCTAGGGAAATTACCCCCATGTAAGGAGACTGTCGAGAACCATGACAAAGAAAAACTGTTTGTTGTTGTTGGAGGTATTAGACCTGTGAAGGAACCTTTATTTCTAATGAAAACTTTTTCAGGTAAATATTTTTCTTTAAAAATGCAAATTCCACTTTCCCAAACGACACAATATATCAATTCACTGACTGATGGACATGTGCTGGTGGAATGGTTGAATCAAGATTGTTACCTTGCTGATATGGTGGTGTTACCAGGTTTATATGGGGAGGAAACAGAGCTCTTTTCGTTGAAAGAAAAAAACAAATTCTTTCTTTGTGCAGTGAGGTGCTTTTCATTCATATAAAATTACATGATTGATTGATTGATGTTTTAGTCACATTCAAGATAACTTCACTTATGTGGTGGCGTTGTCAGGTTTAGTGGAGGTCTGGGGAAGGAAACCAGGCTCTTTACTCGGGAAACGCATCACCTTTGATGAGGGTCTGGCTGGGCCAATATTTTAAGTAGCCTCATATGACCCTTCTTGGAGGCTCACATAACAAATAATTAGAGGTTTTCACATACCATTTGTCTTCGGCCCTAGGGCTGATATGGAAGTCTCGGGCTGATATGGGGTATGATATGAAAAATGTCATGATATAACCTTTTTATTACCCCTCGGGCAAATTTTGCCCGAAGGGTATTGTCGTTGCCTCCGTCGTCCGTCTGTCTGTCTGTCTGTCCGTCTGTCCGTCTGTCCGTCTGTCCATTGGTCCTTGTAAACACATTATCTAAAAAAGTCTTTAACTTATAACTTTGAAACTTCACACATTTGTTCAATACAGCAAGTACAAGAAGCCTATTTAAAATCAACGCGCTCGGATGTTTTTTTCAAGAGTTATGCCCCTTTTATTACCGCTGCTATAAAAAGCCTCGTAAACACATTATCTAAAAAAGTTTTTAACTTACAACTTTAAAACTTCACACATTTGTTTAATACAGCAAGTACAAGAAGCCTATTGAAAATCAACGCGCTCGGATATTTTTTTCAAGAGTTATGCCCCTTTTATTACCGCTGCTATAAAAAGCCTCATAAACACATTATCTAAAAAAGTTTTTAACTTACAACTTTACAACTTTAAAACTTCACACATTTGTTTAATACAGCAAGTACAAGAAGCCTATTGAAAATCAATGCGCTCGGATGTTTTTTTCAAGAGTTATGCCCCTTTTATTACCGCTGCTATAAAAAGCCTTGTAAACACATTATCTAAAAAAGTCTTTAACTTACAACTTTAAAACTTCACACATTTGTTTAATACAGCAAGTACAAGAAGCCTATTGAAAATCAACGCGCTCAGATGTTTTTTTCAAGAGTTATGTCCCTTTTATTACCGCTGCTATAAAAAGCCTTGTAAACACATTATCTAAAAAAGTCTTTAACTTACAACTTTAAAACTTCACACATTTGTTTAATACAGCAAGTATAAGAAGCCTATTGAAAATCAACGGGCTCGGATGGTTTTTTCAAGAGTTATGCCCCTTTTATTACCGCTGCTATAAAAAGCCTCGTAAACACATTATCTAAAAAAGTTTTTAACTTACAACTTTAAAACTTCACACATTTGTTTAATACAGCAAGTACAAGAAGCCAATTGAAAATCAATGCGCTCGGATGTTTTTTTCAAGAGTTATGCCCCTTTTATTACCGCTGCTATTAAAAGCCTTGTAAACACATTATCTAAAAAAGTCTTTAACTTACAAGTTTGAAACTTCCTACATTTGTTCAATACAGCAAGTACAAGAAGCCTATTTAAAATCGATGTGTTCAGACATGTTTTTCAAGAGTTATGCCCCTTACATGACTATCAGCCAAAAACCTCCTTGTAAATGTGATGCATGTATGTGGAGTAGTTTTTCACTCACAACAAATTGTCTGGAAAATAAATATATCTTCGGTTTCTTTGGCCCAGACCCGAGGGGTCCTGATGGCGACAGCCACTTATCATATATCATCTTATATATTGAAGAAAAAAAAACAGAAATAGTATACATGTACCTTATGGGATAATTTGTTTTTATTTTTGTAACATGAGAAGATATGAAAAGAAAAATCGTTGAGACACTATTAATTTAGTGAAGAGAAGATGAACAAAAGCCATCTTCCTACCAGACTACCCAAAGGGAGATAACTCTAATCCAAAGGCGTTACCCTGTAACGAATTTATCCTACCGAAGACCTAACTTGTACAATATTCTACCCTTCTTTCTCAAACTTTTCTTTCATAAAAGGCAGAAAATGAACTCCGAAAGCTATTTTCTCATATGTATAGCAAGACCAGACTTGACTGACAATTGTCTAGACATGACGTCACAATCCATATATGGTAGTTGCCCTGTATGGATCAGCACGGCGACGTAATTTAGAATATACAGGGTCTCCATGTGACAGGTTTGAACCAATGAACAGGAAGTATTCAGTGTGGGGTGGGATAATGATATTGATATGGATTTTCGGACCGGTCTGATATGGCTGAGCCGCCGATATGGATTTTCGGACCGGGGTGAGATATGGGTGCTGTCACCCTACCGATATCGCATATGCAAAAGACCACATATTATTGACAGGCATATGATAAAAGAAGTTTATTGAAGTTATGTATTTTTGTAATTTTTTTTACAGACTGGCATATAAACAACAAAGGAAATGCTTATCTGGTTTTCATTGGCCCACTGGTGAGGCTATATCATTATTATTTTTTTAGTGATTTAAGATACTTATTCAAAACATATAATACAATTTTTTATTAAAACTTTAAAGGGGCATGTTGAGAACAAATATCATTCAAGCATTCCACTTGTAATATATAGATAAGGTCGTTAGTGGTTCAGTGGGTTAGAGTGGTAGTCCGTTAAGACCACACATACCTTCCATTGATGGGTGCGGGTTCCAATCACACTCAGACCAATAAAAATTTACAAATTTCTGAGTGGATTTTTCATTTGGTCTCCGTATATGGAAGAGTTGACAGGTACTCGCCGGCGGTCGGGGGTTTCCACCAGTCAATCAGCCTGGTTTCCTCTCCCAATAAACTTGGCAACACCGTCATTTAAGTGAAATAATCTTGAATGCGGCGTTAAACGTCAATCAATCAATCTTTACAAGCCTGTGGGGTGATACCCATGACTGCATGCCTATACATCTCCGTGGTGAATGTTTTCTGTCAGCCATGTTTATCCCTTACCACATGTCGGCCACAATGATACTCAGTGTGCACTGTGAAGCCGCCGCACAGTGCGATCAATCACAGTTGCCATGACGCATCTCTTCAATATGATATCCATTGGCAACCAGGCTTCGTTTGCGATGCAACTGCTTTGTGAAACGAGCCCCTGTCTATTTGTAACTTTTCTAGCTCCTGCGTACCACTGGATATTGAGTTTTATTGGGGAAATTCCTTTTTCTTCTTTGATATGGTAATGAGAATTGACCTGGTTTAGCTGTGTAAGCTACATACCTCTAGCTGTACAAATGATGCATTTTTGGCTGTGTATAAAACTACAAATGGGGCATTTTTGGCTGTGTTTATGACTAAGAGAAAAACAACAGCAGGGAGTTCCCTAATTAACTTACTCTTTAAATGCAATTTTTCGGATGAAAATTCACTGGCTGTCCTTCATTTTAGATTCATTTATTTTTCAACTCCTCTGAAGGTCAGTGGTATGTGGTATGTCCTTTAAAGCACGGTTGAGTTGACTTCATCGCTTATTTTCAAACGATTATTCTATTCTATGTTATACATTGTACATGGAGAATGTTTAACCTGAAATTCAAATGAAGTATACTGTAGATTCATTTAAACAAACTAAACTTATTTTAATTGTCTTTTCTTTTACTTAATTCTTACTTCATTTTGGCTCGGTAAGTTAAATATTTTTCAAATATTCTACTAATTGCTGATGTATATTTAGTCCCAGGTATGGGAATCATTGAAACTATCATCGTCGGAAACCAACTCTGTTAAAATCACGATCTGCAAACGCTTTCTATAACGGTCAGCTACTTGACTTCTCCGTGTTCCAAAATGTTAGACAACCCCAGAGTGTTGGTTTTGTGACATACCAAGTGTAATCACGGCACAAAGTCATTTTGGTTAGTGTGCCTAACCTGATTGAATGCTTGTTGAGAGGTCATTTGGTTGCCAAAACTTTGTTTTCCTTGAAATTTCATTCAAGGACCAACAAGAAAGCGTGAAAGGCTATGTATGTAGCCTATATTTATATTTGACTGTTTTGAAAACACATTTATTAGTTTAATTGTTTACAAAATTGGAGCAAATAGGCAGCATCAAACCATATGCATGTACATGTAGTTTAACAGTGTCATTGGCTACCATCTTTTTTAGATCTCTCCAAACAGCTTTGTAACGTCGATTCTGATTGGTTATTTTTCTATTGGGTATTTGATCAATTCAACATACTCATGTGAATGTACATGTAGGGTAAAACTTACCTATATCTTGACTCCATTGTTTGATCTTTAAGTAGCATGAGCTGCCAAATTTAGTGACTTGAACAGAAAGAAAGACCCTTATATACAGTATAAAGCTGAAACAAACTTTAAAGTGGCATGAGCTGCCAAAATGTTGATATTTTGACGTTAAAACAGAATGTTACAATTATTGGCTATTTTTCTCAAGACGTATGATTCACAAGCTTTCTAGTGCTTAAAGTATTGTTTTGAACTTACTTTGACTTAGAATGAATGAATGATCATCCCGTTTATTTAAATTTTGTTTACTTTTCGAGCACGTTTTCGGTTCGTGCAGGCCACATACTGTATGAATTTTCTTCATTTCAACGCCAATCATTTAGTTTTTCGATTGTCGTGATGATCAGAAATTATGAAAAAAGTGTGAATTTTGGCAGCTCATGCCACTGTAATGACATTAACCTGGCTTTCAAAAACACATTTATTTATTAAATCATGTATACAGTACTCATTTTTCAAAAGCTTTTATTTTTGTACATAAGTCATTTTATTTATAGAATATAGAATTACCGTACTTTTGATTTTATTTATTGATTTATTAAGTTTTTTTTATTTGATTGTTTTATTTTTTAAGCTTTACGAAAAATTTATTTTGCTTTGCTTGAGTCTTGGCATGTGAAAATAGATGCATATTCCCAAAAATTAACATTTGGCTGATTTTTGCTTTTAAAAAGTTTCTGCTTTATTTCATGATTTTATTCTTTACTTAAAGTTTTTTATTTATTGATGAATTGATTGATTGATAGGCCGTTGACAACTTTGAGAATACGTTAGGGAGATGACATTTCTTCAGTTAAAATGCAAATACATAACCAGATTAAGATTATTTCACTTATATGGTGGCGTTACAAGGTTTAGTGGGGGAGTAAACCGGGCTAATTGCGCGGAGGAAACCCTTGAACCCACTGGACCACCGAGGCCCCGAATGAAAATGAAACGTAGAACTTGATGGACAAATCACTATCATATATACAGATTTTAATAAAGGAGTAGTATTTGGTCAAATTTGAAGCCCACCCCATTTTGTTATTTGAGTTTACATTAGTGCATTACAACAGGTAGCTATACTTTGCAATGTTAATGCATTTTTATAATAGGGGCAAACTTCTTTAGGTATTGTTCAAATCTTTTAACTAGTATGACAATTTAAGATGTATGTGTTTGCTAGCAGACCTGGAGGCCGTTTCACGAAGCCGTCACAAAGTGCGATCAATCGCAGTTGCCATGACGTCGTATCTCTTCACTATGGTATCCATTGGCAACTACGCCTCGTTTGCGATGCGACTGCTTTGTGAAACGAGGCACTGATGTTTTAAACGCCAGATGTGACTATATCATAGCCTAAAAGTTCTGAAAATTCAAGTGACTCAAAACATCAATCAATTACTCTATGGATTACACATTGATTCTGTTAACATGTTTTTTCTCTTCTATTGCAGCAGTTAGATTCATCCTATGGGGAAGGCTTCATTAAAACTTTACAGAGGTACATATTTTGTTTTTATTATACCTAATGAATATTCATTAGATTTACTATCATCTGATTGGTCTATATGCGCCCTGTAGCTGGTTAACATTTTTCATTATTATACCTAATCAATATTCATTAGATTTACTCTCATTTGATTGGTCTACATGTATATGCGCCCTGTAGCTGGTTAACATTTTTCATTTTTATACCTAATCAATATTCATTAGCCTGTTTTGTCATGTGATTGGTTTATCTGCAACCGGACCTTGTCAACATTTTTATACGGCCAGGTTGAAAAGTATCGTCTCTGTACGTGCGGCAGTTTGGCGTCGGCTTTCCCTTCCGCTCCATAACTTCCAAAGTTTTGATTCCATCCTTACAATTCTTTCTGAGTCATGAACTATTTTCCACATCGCTGGTTACATAATATGGCAGTTATATTTGACTATGTACTATTCTCTTTAGCCCCAAAAATTTCTACATATTTGATGCAATCTGAACAGTTCTTTGACAGTTAGTGTGTGCCACACTATTTATGACATACATTGTGTAATATCACAGGCATATTGGATTATATAATATTTACCGTAACGAATATGATTTTTTTTTTATTTTACCAAATGATATGTTCAGTTTGAAATGAATATAATATGTTTTGATCATGCGATAGCTGTTGTTTGCCTCTTTTTTCCAACTTGGTTGAATGTTATTGTTTGCACGATTTATCTGATTCTAATTTCGAAATGGAGGCAACAACAACACAAGAAACTTCCAATGTAAAGAAATCATATATGCTTTCTTCATGATAAAAATTTCCAACACCAAGGTAACAATAAGGTGAAGAATTACTTATGGATAACAACTTCTTGGTTTATTGGGTGACGACGTTTCGATGTGGCTCTTACATCGTTATCAAAGTCAATGTTTGCCTGGTAACACTTTTTACTCAATAAGCAAAGATTAAAACATCAGAAATTTATTGTTATTTTGCCAGAAGTCCTGGTGTACTCTATGTCGATGGTTTATCTCTAGACGACACTCATGCAACTATAAGAGACAGTTTCGCCTTAGTGAATTCTTCTCGAAGTGAGGGCATGGCTTCAGCAATCTTAGAGGTAAAGTGTTGAAAATGTTGTCTTAAAAGGAGTTTGATTAATTGATTGATGTTTTACGCCGCACTCAAGATTATTTCACTTGGCCCCCCCACCTAGGCCCCCCCTTGATTGATTGGTGTTTTGCATTATGTACATAATATGTAACTTGGCCAAATTTGGTTAATTTTCTTTATTCTTCTGTTCTGAATAAAAGGGTCCATTATTGAAACTTCAAATGTCCTACAACTGAACTTAAATATCCCAAACAAAATGAAAAAAATCCCATGAGTCCGAAAATTATATTTCTCTGTCTAGGATTTAAGAAGTGAACTGTAATCTGTGAACTACTGTCTGTATATCTGCCCTTTCCTCACTGTATGGTTATTTGTTTATGAAATTTGATTTACACCTTATTGGTCATTGTTAAAGGAAGGGTCCATTTTAGCGTTTCACTAGTGTGTTCTGAAAGAGCAGTGTTTCCTGAGTCTAAAACAGCAATCCAATAAATTTTTCGTTGATTTGTTAGCGAGTAACGAACATTTGAAAAGTCCGTGGTCGCAGGCAGTCGATCGCCATGAGCCCGTTCTTCGGCGCATCCATTTTCCCCGTCTTTTTGCCCAATCAAATTCGAGCACCGGTCCGACCTTTGACCTGATCTAGTAAGCCAATGATTTGGCAGAGAAATGACGGGGGTTAATTCGCTGACATTGTTCTAAAAATAAAGTCTCCCACATAGAAGAGTGGATCTAAAAATAGCGGCCCTCATATGATGCAATAGACAAGCCAGGAAAATGGTGACACTGATAAGAACCAGAGGGTGACACTAGTCAATATCAGTTTACTAATTTCAGGGTATTTTGCGATAAGAGTCGTTATGTGCATTAAGGGTTTTGGTGGGCATTCTGCTAGTTAGGTTGTGTCTATTTCTGGAGTTTTCTATCCCTTTAAAGTTTTTGGTGTTCAGCTGCTATTTTAGGTCACTGATATGGTCATTTTCAGCAGTTGCTACATGCATGTAGTTGCATGTGAATGAAATTTTATTTGCACCTTACTATTGATGGGATTTTTTGTACTTTAAGTACCTTGTTCAAGTTTCAACTGTCTGGTTGTTCAATTCATTCAGTTTATGTCATTACTTCCATCGGTTGAGCCTCCTACAAACCTCTCTGATCTCATCCGCAGTGATTTTTCTCTGTCTAGGCAATGGATTTAGGTACACCTGTGATTGTTCGTGATATTCCAGCCAACCAGGATTTGGTGCAACATAAAAACACAGGTCTTCTATACCATACTCCACAGGTAAGAACAAAGCTATTGACCAATGAAAAACAGTAACACTTGGACCAATCACTATTCGCTTAACTTAAACATGAACTAATGAACAACACAAAGATGGATGACTTTTCTATTGAATGAAAGAAACTCTTCTAGAGAAGACAATTTCTGAACTTTTGAAATTATAAGACGCCTGCATTGTTTTCTTTTTATCTCAACCGAATCAATCCTGTCGGTGAAAAGGGGAGGCAAATGCAGTAGTCAAGCAAACATTTCTGTCGTTGACCAGTCTATCTATAGAAGAGCTTCTGTTTGGTCTGTCAGTCAATGACCTTCACAGTAAAATTCACCCAGTTTGCCCATGGGTAAAAATTAGTGTGAATTTAAGTGTAGGCTCTGACAATTTTGTTATTTTTCATATCCCAAAATCTCTGGGACTGTTTTTCAAAAGATTTACGGCCGATGCAAGACCTAACTGTCATAGCAACATATACCTTCAACATTGCGATTGATTAGGCACAAAGTTATGCTTATCAATATGTTGAGAAACAGCCCCCAGGTGTCCCATTCAAATTACACTTGGTGTAAAGTAATACATTTCTCACCATGTTTTTCACTATGTGGTATGACCTCTCTGTGGCCATAATTCTTTTTAGGAACTTGTTTCAACTACTCAGCAATATTCCCATTATGCTATTAATATAAAAGTTTTGTGTTTTGTTTATTTCAGGGATTTGTTAATATGGCTGAACTCTTGCTAACCTCCCCTGATCTGGAAACTCTTCTGTCAAGGAGGGCAAAAGAACAGATATCAAACAAACATTCATTACAAGCAGAATTTATTTCATACATTTCCATAGTAGAGGAATCAATAGCTAGATAGCAATCAAATGAAAATTTATATTAAAGTTGGAATTATTTTAATATTTAAAAAAAAAAGAATGGTTCCTTTTTGGTTAACATTGCTTTATTTACTGATTTAATCCATGACAGATCTTATGACATACTCTCTAAACATTGTAAGCTTGAGGTGTTGGTGGGTGGGTGTGTGCGTGGGTGTGTGGGTGGTGTGTGTGTGGGTGGCCAGATTAATACCAAATATGCTATTGAAGACCACCTGGCTATACAATTAAACAAAAACATCAAATAATGGACCTAGATAAGTAGATTCTGCTCAATTTGTTGGCAGATAATTTCAAATACAAACTTGTTAGTTTGAATGTTTATTTTTTAAATACAAAGTTGTTATTTTGATGGGTTTGTTAAATTAAGATAGCTATGTGACCTTTTTTTTTGATAATCGCTGCATTATCAAGACTGGTTAGTCTCTCTTTGTCTGCTTGCTTTGCTTAAGCAAGATACTAATGTTTAAAATTTTCGTGAAAGTTGTGAGTATTTCTATCAGATTTTTTTTTCGTTTTGTGTATTCTATTGTATACTCCACCTTTTGAAATCAAATCAAGACTCGAAAATACTTTTCCAACGATATATATGGAAAATTTGGTATGGGTTTTTTTTTTTACACATGAAACCAGTGATATCCTCATACATAAAGTGAAGCCGGGAAAATAACTGACCAAGCCCACCAAAGGGCTGAATTAGGGCAATTAATCAACAAAATCCATCCAAGAGGGGAATTAGGAAAAACAATCGAGCAGGGTGTGGTGAAAATAGGTAATAATCAGCCAATCCCACCCGAGGGGTGAATCAGGGGAAATAATCAACCAATCCCACTCAAGGGGTGAATCAGGGGAAATAATCGACCAATCCCATCCAAGGGGTGGATCAGGGGAAATAATCGACCAATCCCATCCAAGGGGTGGATCAGGGGAAATAATCAACCAATCCCATCCAAGGGGTGAATCAGGGGAAATAATCGACCAATCTCACCCGAGGGGTGAATCAGGGGAAATAATCAACCAATCCCACTCAAGGGGTGGATCAGGGGAAATAATCAACCAATCCCACCCAAGGGGTGGATCAGGGGAAATAATCAACCAATCCCACTCAAGGGGTGGATCAGGGGAAATAATCAACCAATCCCACCCAAGGGGTGGATCAGGGGAAATAATCAACCAATCCCACTCAAGGGGTGGATCAGGGGAAATAATCGACCAATCCCACCCAAGGGGTGAATCGGGGGAAATAATCGACCAATCCCACCCAAGGGGTGAATCGGGGGAAATAATCGACCAATCCCACCCAAGGGGTGGATCGGGGGAAATAATCGACCAATCCCACCCAAGGGGTGAATCTGGGGAAATACTTGACCAATCCCACCCAAGGGGTAAATCGGGGGAAATAATTGACCAATCCCACCCAAGGGGTGAATCGGGGGGAAATAATTGACCAATCCCACCCAAGGGGTGAATCAGGGGAAATAATCGACCAATCCCACCCAAGGGGTGAATCAGGGGAAATAATCGACTAATCCCACCCAAGGGGTGAATCAGAGGAAATAATCGACCAATCCCACCCAAGGGGTGAATCTGGGGAAATACTTGACCAATCCCACCCAAGGGGTAAATCGGGGGAAATAATTGACCAATCCCACCCAAGGGGTGAATCGGGGGGAAATAATTGACCAATCCCACCCAAGGGGTGAATCAGGGGAAATAATCGACCAATCCCACCCAAGGGGTGAATCAGGGGAAATAATCAACCAATCCCACCCAAGGGGTGAATCAGGGGAAATAATCTACCAATCCCACCCAAGGGGTGAATCAGGGGAAATAATCGACCAATCCCACCCAAAGGGTCAATCAGGGGAAATAATCGACCAATCCCACCCAAAGGGTCAATCAAAGGAAATAATCGACCAATCCCACCCAAGAAGGTATATTAATAACCTATTTGACAAATGTAGATTATTACTACACTGAAATGAATATGATCTAGGTCGTTTTTTTCTTGTGAAAGGCCATTTACTTAAATGATCCTGGACATTTCGGCCGATTAATCAAAACTCATGAGCTGAGCAGGGACTGATATTTCAAAACGTTTATATCAGGCGTTATAGTCTATTAATGCAAGGCTTTACTTTTATATCACAATTTATAGCGCAAGGTTTTATTCCTATGGCAACGTTTACTTTCAACATAATATAACGACCAGGCTCGAAATATAACGACCAATCTCAAAATTATGCCAGGTATAAACAATTGATTTAAATATGTACAGTATATAAATCAATAGAATGGTTAATGGTTTGATAGAAGGTGTCAAAACAAACTACATTATTTCAGATCAAAACGTAGATGAGTTTATTTAAAGTGGCATGAGATGCCAAATATAGGGGGAAAATTTGTTGATACAGAATTAAATTATTGTTGGTCATTTTTTTGTCAAAAAGTACAGAAGGGCTTACAAATCTAAATATATGTTTAGCTAGTTCTATAAGCAATAAAAAACCCTCAAAATTGGATTGTACATCTCGGCTATTTGAATCTTGCCTGTTATTCTCACACATTTCACACACATTCTATTCACACACGGTTTACTTGCTTTACCAATTTTTTTCATTTCAATGTCACTCTTATAGGTACTCTTATAGGTACTTCAAAATCTTGTCCGTTATTACCACACATCTTCAGTTCACATGGTTTACTGGCTTCACCGATATTTTTTATTTTGATGTTAATATTTTAGTTTTTCAAGGTACTTCAAACGCTGAATTTCTCTGGACAACCAGAATTTATGAGAAAAAATTGTGAATCAAACGTCCGTTAAAAAATGGGGAAGAACCTGATAGGGTTTTCATTTTATCATTTATGGAATGGTTGCATCCTACCACACGGTGGGAGGTTTGCACAGATCATGGTTGCTTTCTCCCTTATTAACCAAACAGCCTTTTACTGTTTTTTAAGCAGCCTGAGTCAAACATCAATCAATCAAATCACGTAACTATTTATTATTAAAGCTTCCAGAATATATTGTAAAAATCATTTATGTTTTCTAATAAATTATGCTTGTTGCAAATATATGTTTCAAATAATAGTAAGGTTTTGTTTGTTGTTTATGGGTAATGATGTCGTCTTGGCTAATAATGCGGTTAAAGAGCCGCATACATGTAGCTACCAACGTTACATTCATAAAGCCACGGTAAAAAATATTTTTAAAAAATTGTTTAAATAGATATAGATGCTCATTACCAAATACGAAGACATGGGTCAAGCTGGCCCAAGTTTTTATAATCAGGGTTTTAATGTACTACAACAATAATCTTTAATGTTGTAAAACAGTTGGATTCTGTCTCCAAATATACCTTTCCTCTCATTTCGGCCAATTACTCTTGTCCAAGTTCCAGTTTGTGTTGCACGTGCATGTCATATCTATCAATGTCGGGGGCCTCCGTGGCTCAGTAGGTAGAGCGTTGAACGCTCAATCCGAAAAGCCTTCCACCACCGCGGGTTCGAATCCCACTCAGTCCAAAAAAAATTGAAAATTTTCTGACTGGGTTTTCACTCGAACGACCTGTGTGGGATGGTTGCCAGTTACCAACGGAAGGTCGTGGGTTTCCTCCGGGCATAGAACCCGGTTTCCTCCCACAACAGAACTGGCAACGCCGCCATATAAGTGAAATAATCTTGAGCGCGACCAAATAAAATTGAAAAAAATGTTGATTGGGGTTTTCACTCGATCTGCATGCATACGTAGAAGAGTTGTCAGGTACTCGACGAAGGTCGGTGATTTCCTCTTGGCAAAGAGCCGAGTTTCCTCCCCCACCCACAAAGCCCTTGATACGCCTTCATATAAATGAATAATCTTGAGTATGACGTAAAACGTCAATTCGCAAATGCCGGGTTAAATTATTAACCGACAAACAATTATCAAAACGGAGGGCATAGTTGGCTTGTAAGTTGACATGACTACATAATATTTCTTTTTATTCCCGATGGTGAAACGATTGACTCTGTAAATCAAGAATTGCAAACTACAGAATTTCTAACTTAGGAGAAAGCACTATGGAGCTCGTGTTTATTCAGTTTGGTAAAAACATGCGAAATCGAGATAAAAAGAACGAACGGACAAACTTTTAAACATTCACCTTAGATCAAACCAAAATAAAATATAAATAGAATTTAGGCTTAAGCTAAAATGCTAAATTTGTATATTGCTGTTTTTCGATTGTTAGCAGTTATAATTCCGATGATCAGAAAATAATTTAAGATTTGCTTCCAGTTTTGTCTTTCTTTGTGCCATTTTCATTAGTCGGTTTCGGTTTCGATAGATAGAGACAATCCGGGCCTTTAGTAGTATCATCCCAGACGCAATAATCTGATAGTTTATCTTCCTGACTTGAGCCAGCCAAAGACGCCATTTGAAGAAGATCTTTCAGCTTCTCGGGCGGATCGCCGGACTCCAGAAAGTTCTTCCATTTGGCACTGACTTTGGCATCCTTCAGGTCGATGGCATGTTCTGTTACCTGCTTCTGAAAGAACTTACGGAACTCCTCATTGTGATGATAGAAAAGCTTTCTGAGAATCATCACTGTTCTCAAATGTTTCATGATGGTAAGGTTCCGTCGTCCGCTCCACTTGGGGTAGACGATTTGATTCATGCCAACCGTTCCCTTCACCATGTAAGGCACGGAGTACTTGTGGTTCCTTTGGTGTCGATAGCTCTTCAGTTCGTATTTCTGGGCCCTGTAAGTGTTGGTGGAAAATCTACGTTCAGGTCCCTTGCTTCTCTCAAGGGATGTGTACTCCGGGGAGCAATCGTCTGGTGAGCTGATCTGAGGGCGAGGACCAGGCAAAGCTTTGACATTCCTTAGGAAATCTCTGTAGGCTGCTGACGCGTGTTGGTCCGGCAAGAATTCTAACATGATGGGGGTGGCTACGTTCATGTACAGAACTCTAAAGGCAGCTTTTTTGGTTGTTCTGTACAGTTTATTCTCACTGCCCTTCATCTGATCGAAGTTCTCGTGCTTATTGTGCCTCTCATAAGACTGCAACACGGTTTGGACATTATGTAGATACTCTCCCATTTGCACCTTCCGCTCGCTCTGCCATTGTGGATGACAAACGAATGGCGAATAATAATATGGCAGGGAAAGTCCGTATGACTTGCAGGCTTCCTGCAATCGGCTCTCCCTTGTCGACTTGTTCTTCTCGATCTCCTCTTTACGCTTCAGTTTCTTTTGACGTGACTTTTCGGCCTCTTCTTCCGTTTTCTGTGCCTCAGGTGGCACAACCACTACCTGCAAGTAAGCACTGCGAATTCCTTTCAGACTGGCAGTGCCAGGTAACTTCAAAGGACGTGCCAGTCCCGACAATCCATACTCCTGCGCTTTGCCTTTCTCCTTTTTGCTGTTAGCATCTTCTTCGACTTTTTCAATATTCTTGGACTGCCGTTTAGCACATCGACCACATTGCCTCTTACCCTCGACCTCCACCACCGGCGAAGGCCCGTGGGTCAAGCAGCGGAATGAATAGCCCATGTTGAAATACGATCCAGCCAAAAGATATGCCGATATGGTACTACGGTTCAACCAGCCTCAGACGAAACGCCTTCTGGAAAACAACAAGCAGCAAAATAAAGTAAATTCATCACTTTTAAATGCCATTATTATAGTTGAGATTATAAGCTGTTTCAGCGAGGATTCCTTCCCCTCAAATCCATTCCAGGTATTCAAAAGTCCTGCGTTAGAACGCTGTGAAATAAACAAAATCTCCGATTCACTTGCAAGAAGTGTGGTTACTAAAATGTCTACCTTCGAACCTTGCGCCAGGGGGCTGTTTCTCAATACACTTACGCTCGTCTTAACTTGGCGCCTAGTCGTAATGTAACATTGAAGGCATATGTTGCCACGACAGTTAAGCCTTAGGCTACATTGAACTTTCGTCGGACGTAAATGTTTTGAGAAACAGCCCCCTGATTTGCTAATAAGGAACCGAACTCTTTATTTAATTTTTGGCGAACATTTCAATCGCGAGTATCTCAATCAAAAAGTCAATTGTTTCAACTGAGGAGGAAAATATGGCTGTGTCTTGGTTGTGGTGACGGGAGCGTTGGTGTAAAATGTAACTTACATCTAATAGCAACCTTATGATGACCATAGGGGCTCGTTCTATAGGCCTACTTAGTAGCGTCGGTCGCAAATAACACGCAACTTTAGATCGGTCACAAATTAAAAGAAGCAACTCCATATTTAAAGCGTTTGTGTAAAGCAATTTTACAAAACAAGCCCCAGTTAAGCCCATTGCTGCCACTAGTGCGAAAATGAAGGCTTTTGAGAGTTGTAAATGCAAAAATGCGCATTGTTTTGCGTTCGTTGGTAATTTTCGGTTGTAAATTCAACAAACCATCTAAAAGCTAAACAATTCTTACCCCATAACGAAGACGTTTCCAACAGGCTTGCTGTAATCGAAATAGCTTCCAACTTCCCGACAACCAATTATTACGTCATGACGCGACATAAGGTCGTAAACGGCGTGTACGTTTACGTCACAAATAGATTCGCTCGACGTATTCCCTCCCTCTCCATGATTGTTGCGCGACGTCATAATGACGTTGGTTTTTTTGTTGTTTTTTGCTTTGAAACATCCCGCCCCCAGTGACTTAGGGAGTAGAGTGACTGGTCATTCTCCGATCAACAGAAACTCTCCCAAAACTACGGAGGGTGGAATTTGATATTTCCACTGTTTTAATAAGAATTTTACACACAGGGGAAACTTAACATTGTAAACATTACCATATTATGCATATACCGCAGGCGTAGAGTGACTTTAATAGTACTGTATAATAAGTCGATCTACGCTTGTGGTATATGATAATGCTTGTAATGCTGCTGGAAACTTGGTTTTGAGGCTAGAGCTTCTGGGGCCGGTTGTTCAAAAGTGTATTAGGCTTAATACCGGTAGAACTTTGCAACGTCAAAATTCAATTTCTTAGTTGCGCGACGTCATTTAGACCGATATTAAGCCTAATACACCTCAGGGCGTACATCATCCATACGAATGGACGCGCCAATAAGCTAAAACAACCAACCAACCTTATACACCTTTGAACAACTCAGCCCTGCATCTCGAAGAAAGGCAAACGTGTATTATAAAAATCCAACCTTCATGTTGAACATTCCACCGCGGAGACAAAAGGTGAGAACTTTTTTTCTGCTAAGTAAACGTTCTTACCGCGCGGTTGAAGCCTTTTTACCGCGGTGGAAATGATTTTACGGCGGTGATAAATCATATATGTCCATAAATCATTTGAATTTCCACCGCGATGATAACGTTTACGCGGGTTTTGACTTTCTCTGCAAGTCGTTTTAGTAAGAGATATGTTGTTATCATGCTCCCTTGACTTCCTATAACATACAGAGAACAACGTTCTAAAACGAAGTTACTAAAGGGACAAAAGTCCGATAACTGCAAAAAAAAAAACCCATCCAAAATACCAAATTCAAACATATGCATGCACCAATAGTCCTCCATGCAAAACACACTGAGTATTTTTTTTTAATTTGAAACACACTGATTCAATGCATACCTTCATAACTAAACTAATTATAAGGGCCTATCCACCCCCCACACCCCCCCTCCCCCCTCAACCGCCCCTCTACCATTTAAAAAACAAAATATTTTGTATACATATTTAGGGTGTGTGTCAACATTGAAACACAGCTGAGTCAGAATTCAAGTTGACGTCTCCGTCAGGGCCACTTGACCGGGCCAAACGTTCCAAAAGGTGTGTCCCCTGACCGCTTTCTGACGTTACAATGGTCATGACGTCACACAGCCGTTTAACCTTTTGAAACGTTTGGCTTCGTCACGTGGTGCTGGTAGAGTATCAGGCTCTGTGAATCGTTACCTTTGATAGGCATAGCACTTCAATGAATTCATCTGGAGGATTTGTTCGAGAGGGGAGATAGGATTAGAGGGCAATGCTTCGACAGCGGCGTTAGCGCGCCGCCCAAAACGAAACTTTGATGTAAGAACTGTTTTAAAATCTCTTTAAAGGCACACTCACCGCTAAAATCCAAACTAAAACAGTTGTGTATTTTTCCCTGTCAGAATAAATCATGTACTTTCTATTTTCCCCCAAATATTGAAAATTATGGCATCATTCTGTATTTTAAATATGAAATCAGAAATTGTTTCGCACCCGCAATGTAAACAAAACCCGAGCATGCGCACAAGCACCCTGATGATTTGAACCGTGTGAGCGATGTAACCATGCAGTACAATTTTACCGACTTTATCTGGAAAAATACAGATGAAAGATCTGGTTTGATGGACACAAAAGGCATGTCGATAAATTTTATACTGTGAACTGTAAAAGTTAACCGGTTGCTAATTGTTGGCGATGTATCCGGGCTTAAATTCCTAAGCCTTTACACCCTATTTAGACACCATAACAGGGCGCGGTTTCACGAGGCCGTCGCACAGTGCTATAAATCTCAGTTGCCCTGACGTCATATCTCTCCAGTATGGTATCCATTGGGAGGCAGGCTTCGTTTGCGATGAGACTGCTTTGCGGCCATTCTTTGATTATATTTGTTTTACTTGCTGTAAACTCGTGTAAATTGGCTTTCTTAAAGGCACGCTTGCCGCGAAAATCAGGAATATTGTTTACATTAAAAAAGGAAAGACCGTTTTCTGTATTTTTCCCAGACAATATAAGTTTGGACGTCACTTTGTATTTTTAATTTGAATTTGAATTGTTAGGTGCCCGGAACGTAAACAAACCAAACTGCTCACATGGGCGATTTTATGTTTCAGTCGAGTGAGTGAACTAACGGCATAGTGTAATTTTACGTAGGCCTATTTATCTGAGAAATACAGACTGACGATCGGTTAACAGCGACTGGAAAAGCCTGCTGATAATTGTTTGAGTGTAAACCACAGATAAAAAGGCCTGAAATGAGGGTAACCCAACACGAAAGTTGACCGACACTGATCGTTGTTGTTGTAATCAGGCTTCGATTCTTCGTTTGTTGTTCCCCCATTTCTACATTCTAAAGCTAACTAGACATGTTTTATGTGTCCTATGTTTAAGTTTAGTGGTATTAGTCGTAGTAAGCTCATGTAAATTGGTTTTCTTAGCAAATTTAAACAGGCTACGGCGGCAAGTGGACCTTTAACAAATGCCAGAGGGACTAATGCGGCACTCCTTAAAGACACTCGCACATGTTTCAAAAGTTCCATCGTCGGAACCCACGATTAAAGCTGCTCAGTTTTACCCGCGTTGGCCAACTGGAGGAACAAACGTCATTTCTAATTTGGTATACATGTAAACTTTGATTGGTCACAGTTTTGTGGACATTTAAAGTGGCATGAGCAGCCAAAATGTTGATATTTTGACGTTACAACAGAATGTTGAAATTATTGGCTATTTTTCTCAAGACGTGTAATTCAGAAGCTTTTTAGTGCCTCTAGTCTCGAAAATGTACGATAAAGTATTGTTTTGATCTAACGTTGGCTTAGAATGAATGAATGGTCGTCCCGGTTATTTAAATTTTGTTTACTTTTCAAACACGTTTTCGGTTCGTACAGGCCACATGCTGTATGTATTTTCCTCATTCCAACGTCAATCATTTAGTTTTTCGATGGCCTTCAAAGCCTCTAACTGTCGTGACGATCAGAAATTATGAAAAAAGTGTGACTTTTGGCTGCTCATGCCACTTTAACCAATCACGTTTACTTTAAGATGCCGGTAATGAACGAAACAAATATGGACGACGTTTTTATTGTATGCGAAAAGCCCTGTTGAGAAAACAGTTTCTGACCTTTTGAAAGGCTGAAACGCGTATATTGTTTTCTTTTTTATCTCATCCGAATTCATCCTGTCGGCCAAAAGTGGGCGAAAATATAGTCAAGCTGTCGCTTGTTGACGTATATCTATCTACTGGCATGGTTGTTGAAATATAGCAAAGCGTCTTATTGGTCTTCACTGAATTGGTCTGTCAGTGAAGTATATGGCTTGAAACTGTGTTGTAAGGGATTGCATTGTTTGAAAATTTGGTACTGTGTTGTTAGAGATTGTATAGTTTGAAAATTTGGTACTGTGTTGTTAGAGATTGCATAGTTTGAAAATGTGGTAATGTGTTATTGGAGATTGCGTTGTTTGAAAATTTGGTGCTTTGTGGCTGGGAATTGCATAGTTTGAAAATTTGGCACTGTGTTAATCGAGGTGGCATTGTTTGAAAAGTTGGTACCATGTTGTTGGAGACTGCATTGTTTGAAAATTTGGTACCATGTTGTTGGAGACTGCATTGTTTGAAAATTTGGTACCATGTTGTTAGAGATTGCATTGCTTGAAAATTTGGTACTGTGTTATTGGAGATTGTGTTGTTTGAAAATTTGGCACTGTGTTATTGGAGATTGTGTTGTTTGAAAATTTGGTACTGTGTTATTGGAGATTGCATAGTTTGAAAATTTGGCACTGTGTTATTGGAGATTGTGTTGTTTGAAAATTTGGTACTGTGTTGTTAGAGATTGCATTGCTTGAAAATTTGGTACTGTGTTATTGGAGATTGCATAGTTCGAAAAGTTGGTACTGTGTTGTTAGAGATTGCGTTGTTTGAAAATTTGGTACTGTGTTGTTAGAGATTGCATAGTTTGAAAAGTTGGCACTGTGTTGTTAGAGATTGCGTTGTTTGAAAATTTGGTAATGTTTTATTGGAGATTGCTGTTGTTAGAAAATTTGGTACTGTGTTGTTAGAGATTGCATAGTTTGAAAAGTTGGCACTGTGTTATTGGAGATTGCATTGTTTGAAAATTTGGTACTGTGTTGTTTGGCACTGCATTAATTGATAGTTTATTGATTGATTGATTGTTTGGTGTTTACGCTGCGCTCAAGATTATTTCACTTATATGGCGGCGTTGCCAGTTTTATTGTGGGAGGAAACCGCGCTCTATGCCCAGAGGAAACCCACGACCTTCCGCTGGTAACTGGCAACCCCCACATAGGTCGTTCGAGTGAAAACCCAGTCAGAAAATTTTCCATTTTTTTTTTTGACTAAGTGAGATTCGAACCCGCGACCCATTGGAGGAAGTAATTGATAGTTTAGAACTATAACCATTGAAATTTTAACGTCTGCAAGTTTCAAATTATATTCATCGTTTGAAAGTTTGTAATTATTTTGAAACATCAATCACACATAGTAGGATATCTAAGGACAATATTTCTCCTAAAACTCATAAATTAATTTTTGATTATTCCAACGTTTTTGTGCTGTTGAGTATATGTGAGGTACATAATTCCCACTAAAGTGTTTTTGATAAATACAAATGCATGTTTGTGGCGACCGTTGGTTGGGTTTTCGGATTAACTCACATAATCCCCCGTTGTGATAGATTATGCAGTAAGATCTAATGTTTTCTAATATCATGTTCGGACAGGCTATAATCGGCAACAACTGGTACCTTGGTTACAGTGTATAACACCCCAGACTGGTCAGTGGTCACTATATAAAGTCCGGGCCATTACTGACCAACTCACAACACCTGCACTTCTTCTCCTCATAGATTTAATCAGGTCCACTGTCCAGCCTACAACAACAACATGGTGAGTTTCTGCCAAGGATTTTGATTATTTTCTATATTTAAATATATTTTCCATCCTTTCGGAATCTTTAGATATTCGGCAATGCGGTTCGGCGACGACGACTAAATACCATCTCCTCGAAACAAGATACAACAATGTTGATCAATACGCCAACAAATACAACAGCATCGTTGTACGTACCTTGTCTCTATACGAGTGTCCTCCACATTCTGGATTTAACGGCGCAATAATCAACGAAGGATTATGTTTCTAGTATTGTACTCTATTTTGGAATGAAATTGTCTGAAAATGATGACTCGATGCAAGCAGATTGAAGATTAGTTTTTTAGGATTGTACCGATTGCTTTATAAAGTAAAGTTATTTGTCTTATAATTGCCTTCCTTTTCTCTATGCTATAGAAGGTTTCCTTCCACATTTATCGAAAATCCAGACATATTGATTCCATAAACCCTGTTCTAAAATTCTTTTCAAATCCGACGAAAGTGTGGGCATAACAGTGTTCATTTTCATTGGCGATACCACCATTCTAGGTCTAACTTTTTAATGTTATTGCAGGATATTTGGGTTTCATTTTCTAATTTTCGTTTTCAGCGTGAATGTATCAGTGTACACGTTGGTCAAGCCGGTGTCCAGATCGGTAATGCCTGTTGGGAACTCTACTGTCTGGAACATGGAATCCAGCCGGACGGTCAGATGCCCTCAGACAAAACCATCGGGGGTGGAGACGATTCCTTTAACACGTTCTTCAGTGAGACTGGTGCCGGGAAACACGTACCCAGGGCTGTCTTTGTGGACTTGGAACCAACTGTTGTCGGTAAGTATTGCAAGCAAAACAGAATCAAGATGTTCAGTAACACAGTACACAACGTATAATGGGACTCGGTTATGTCCGACTCAATTGAAATAATCGTCTGCTGAAAACGGATGCTACTCAAAGAGCTTTATGCTGGGATGGGGGGTGGGGTTCATTGCTAAAAGTAAAAATGTAGATGCACACGTACAGTTACATTCGTTAGTGCAAGCTTTAACCTAAACCCTTTCTATTCCAGATGAAGTCCGTACTGGAACCTACCGTCAACTCTTCCATCCAGAACAGCTGATCACCGGTAAGGAAGACGCCGCCAACAACTATGCCCGTGGTCATTACACTGTCGGTAAAGAACTCATCGACATTGTTCTCGATAGAATCAGGAAACTGGCTGACCAATGTACCGGTCTCCAAGGGTTCCTCATCTTCCACAGTTTTGGTGGTGGTACCGGATCTGGATTCACTTCTCTCCTCATGGAACGTCTTAGTGTGGATTATGGCAAGAAATCCAAGCTTGAGTTTGCTGTCTATCCTGCCCCTCAGGTGTCCACGGCTGTAGTCGAGCCTTACAACTCCATCCTGACCACCCATACCACCCTGGAACATTCCGACTGTGCCTTCATGGTAGATAATGAAGCCATCTATGACATCTGTCGTCGTAACTTGGACATCGAGAGACCAACGTACACCAACTTGAACCGTCTGATTGGACAGATCGTCAGCTCCATCACAGCATCTCTCCGATTTGACGGTGCCCTGAACGTCGACTTGACAGAGTTCCAAACCAACTTGGTACCTTACCCTCGTATTCATTTCCCTCTGGCCACCTACGCCCCAGTTATCTCTGCAGAGAAGGCCTACCACGAGCAGTTGTCTGTAGCTGAAATCACCAACGCCACATTCGAGCCCGCTAACCAGATGGTGAAATGTGACCCACGTCACGGTAAATACATGGCGTGTTGTATGTTGTACCGAGGTGACGTCGTCCCCAAAGATGTCAACGCCGCCATTGCTACCATCAAGACCAAGAGAACCATCCAGTTTGTCGACTGGTGTCCCACGGGTTTCAAGGTCGGTATCAACTACCAACCACCAACTGTTGTCCCTGGTGGTGATCTGGCCAAGGTACAGAGAGCTGTTTGTATGTTGAGTAATACCACCGCCATTGCTGAAGCCTGGGCTCGTCTTGACCATAAATTTGATCTGATGTACGCTAAACGTGCCTTCGTCCACTGGTATGTTGGAGAGGGTATGGAAGAGGGAGAGTTCTCCGAGGCTCGGGAGGATTTGGCCGCCCTGGAGAAGGATTACGAAGAGGTCGGTGTTGACTCCGTGGAAGACGAAGGAGAGGGCGAGGGAGAAGAATATTAAACATGTTAAAGAACTTTATTTCACAATACTGTGAATGAAACTTTATGTTGAGCTTAACTCTTTAATGATCATTGATAAATGAACGAAGAGCCAAGTTTTCTCTTACTTTTTCGTTACCTAAATTAAAACTTGGGTAAACTTATGATATCAAGACTAGACGGTTTTGGCTGGTAATCTACAACTGTTCTTTTCTGTTTTTGCTTCATCAATGTTTACTTCAATATTGAACTTCCGAAGAAAAATAAATCAGAGACTGTGCTAGAAATTTATTTTTTGTTCTTGTTACAATTTAGATAAATGGAATGAAATTAAGAAACAAAAAACATAACCGTCTATCGCTTAGTCTAAAAGCAAATTGCAGACACCACTTTCCATTAAAACACTGTGTGGCTCAAGACAACCGAATCACTTTTTGAGAAATACCCTGCCTATAAAGCTGATCGGGCTGCTCCCAAACGAGATAGTGTGTCTTAACTCAAGGCTTATATGGATCCGCTCGTTAGAGAATGCCAAAGAATCTTCAGATCACGGATTCGGTTATTGGTTCCATATGACCTACGCACTCGGATGGTTTCGGGGATTTCAAACCCGAAAATAGGTTCTCCGGACTTTTTCTAATCGCTTAGACACAGTGTGCGAAAATTTTATATTTTAGCCTAACATCGCGAGTTACAGATAAGTTTACGTTCCTTTCCGTTTCGCTTATCCCAACGGAAATTATGGCCTTCAACTTTTTAAATTTTACGAAAACTAGGCTACCGCCTATGGAAACTTTCATGAACACTATGGGACTATTTCAGAATGCTTGTTGAATTTTAAGAAATCTGTTTGATATAATTCTGTCATTTTGTTTATCAACGTAATGGTAATTTTGTGTACGTGTGTGTGTGTTGCAGAATGTGCCATTATATTGAGGAACGTCTCTCTTCGCTTTCTAGCTTATATATCACTGAAAGTTAGCTAAATATAAATATAAGTAGGCCTACAACACGTTTTAGTCTAAAATAGTTTAGGGGCGCTATAGTAAAATTACATTATCGCAAACAAAATTGCAAGTCAGGCTAATTATTAAAAATTCTTCAATGAAATATGACTGTCGCATCTATTTCTAAATGTAAAAGTTCACGAACTGTGAATCCGTCACGTTAAAATCTGATCACAATAAGACTTCCCCGCCACCTTCTTCGCCAGCCACCATGCAGAAGAACACATGCAAATAACTAGTCCGGGTTTCTGACTCCAAAATTACTTTTTTTTTGTACTCACGGTCGTATTTTGGAGTCAGGGCTCATTGCAATCAAAAAGTCGGAGTAGCCTACACGTTTCTGATCGGGCAGTTTGCTGTCAGATTTAGACGGTAAATAACAACATAACTAACTCAAATAGTGTCAGCAAGACATTCATTAATAATTCAGCCTTTTGTAAAGTGAATGTAACGTTTAAAAACTGAAAAACCGCTAAACAGTGTTACGTCATCAATGGCGGAGAGTTTGAGACTTGGAGAAGGCAAAAGTGAATTCAGGGGAAGATTAATGTTTACTGACCGATTCTGCTCTTCCATATCAGGCACTGGTAGGTAGCCAAATTATCCATGAACGTGATTATGACCGTTTAGACACGATCTGAGTAGGTTATATTGCTATTTTTTTTGTCTAAATCGGACCACATACTGCCCGCTTCCGAGCGGGCAGCCAACTCCGGCTTTTTGATTGCAGTGAACCTAATCCAAAATACGGCCGTCAGTATAAAAAATAGTCATTTTGGAGTCAGAAACCCGGACTAACAAATAACTAGTCCGAAATATCTGCGATGATGATGTTAGACATTTTCTGACAGATAGGATGATGATGGCCTATCTGTCAGAAAATGTCTAACATCATCATCGCAGATATTTCGGACTAGCAAATAACATAAGGGACAAAGTCACTAACAGATCTTTAAGTCAAAAACCGAGGCAGAATTCAATTGTATTGTATTTTGTTCATCCAAGGTCATGTGCAGAAAAAAGTATTACAAAACTCGTCCAACGCTCTACTTACTGAGCCACGGAGGCCCCTCTAAAGTCACAGAGGACTAGATCTATCGCAAAAAATAGATGATAATTAGTAAATTGCTTTGGTAGTCCAAGCACATGCAAGGATTCAATTTCTGTGAAAGACAAACCATGTCATACAATGTAAATCAGTAGAAAGTAAAACCCCTAAAGTTAGGTGATTCATTTTCTATATATGTTATAATTTAAAGCACAAGGAATAACTACTGTACTAAAATAACAGTAAAGTTATAAATTCATTTATATGTCATAATATGCATGTTGTAAAATGGGGACAATAACAATAGACTTTCCAAAAACAAAATATTTGGAAGTATAATAATTTAATATTGTGAACCGTAATGTTTGGATCTTTCTGACAATATTGTTCAGATGTACTGTACGTCGTTTGGATGTTTGAAATTATATTGTTTGGATGTTTGGAACTATATTGTTTGGAACTGTATTGTTCGGATGTTTGGAACTATATTGCTTGGCTGTTTGGAACTATATTGTTTGGAACTATATTGTTTGAATGTTAGGAACTATATCCTTTGGATGTTTGGAACTATATTGTTTTAATGTTTGGGACTATATTGTTTGAATGTTTGGGACTATATTGTTTGGGTGTTTGGAACTATATTGTTTGAATGTTCGGAACTATATTGTTTGGGTGTTTGGAACTATATTGTTTTAATGTTTGGGACTATATTGTTTGAATGTTTGGGACTATACTGTTTGGGTGTTTGGAACTAAATTCTTTGAATGTTCGGAACTATATTGTTTGGGTGTTTGGAACTGTGTTGTTTGGAACTGTGTTGTTTGAATGTTTGGAACTATATTGTTTGAATATTTGGAACTATACTGTTTGAATGTTTGGAACTATATTATTTGAATGTTTGGAACTATATTATTTGAATGTTTGGAACTATATTATTTGAATGTTTGGAACTATATTGTTTGATTGTTTAGAAGTATATTATTTGAATGTTTGGAACTATATTGTTTGAAATTATATTGTTTGATTGTTTGGAACTATATTGTTTGATTGCTTAGAACTAAATTGTTTTGGTGTTTGGAACTGTGTTGTTTGGAACTGTGTTGTTTGGAACTGTATTGTTTGGATGTTTGGAACTATATTTTTTAAATGTTTGGAACTATATTCTTTGGATGTTTGCAACTATATTGTTTCAATATTTGGGACTATATTGTTTGAATGTTTGGAACTATATTGTTTGGGTGTTTGGAACTATATTGTTTGAATCTTCGGAACTATATTGTTTGGGTGTTTGGAACTATATTGTTTGAATGTTTCGAACTGTATTGTTTGGATGTTGGGAAGTATATGGTTTGAATGTTCGGAACTTTATTCTTTGGATGTTTGGAACTATATTGTTTTAATGTTTGGGACTATATTGTTTGAATGTTTTGGACTATATTGTTTGGGTGTTTGGAACTATACTGTTTGAATGTTCGGATCTATATTGTTTGGGTGTTTGGAACTGTGTTGTTTGGAACTGTATTGTTTGAATGTATGGAACTCTATTGTTTGGATATTTGGAACTATACTGTTTGAATGTTTGGAACTATATTATTTGAATGTTTGGAATTATATTATTTGAATGTTTGGAACTATATTGTTTGATTGTTTAGAACTATATGATTTGAATGTTTGGAACTATATTGTTTGAAACTATATTGTTTGATTGTTTGGAACTATATTGTTTGATTGTTTAGAACTAAATTGTTTTGGTGTTTGGAACTGTGTTGTTTGGAACTGTATTGTTTGGATGTTTGGAACTTTATTTTTTAAATGTTTGGAACTATATTCTTTGGATGTTGGAACTATATTGTTTCAATGTTTGGGACTATATTGTTTGAATGTTTGGAACTATATTGTTTGGGTGTTTGGAACTATATTGTTTGAATCTTCGGAACTATATTGTTTGGGTGTTTGGAACTGTGTTGTTTGGAACTGTATTGTTTGAATGTTTGGAACTATATTGTTTGAATATTTGGAACTATACTGTTTGAATGTTTGGAACTATATTATTTGAATGTTTGGACTATATGGTTTGAATGTTTGGAACTATATTGTTTAAATGTTTGGAACTATATTGTTTGATTGTTTGGAACTATATTGTTTGATTGTTTGGAACTATATTGTTTGATTGTTTAGAACTAAATTGTTTTGGTGTTTGGAACTGTGTTGTTTGGAACTGTATTGTTTGAATGTTTGGAACTATATTGTTTGGATGTTTGAAACTATATTGTTTGAATGTTTGGAGCTATATTTTTCAAATGTTTGGAACTATATTATTTGAATGTTTGGAACTTTATTATTTTAATGTTTGGGACTATATTGTTTGAATGTTTGGAACTGTATTGTTTGGATGTTTCGAACTATATTATTTGAATGCTCGGAACTATATTCTTTGGATGTTCGGAACTATATTGTTTCAATGTTTGGGACTATATTGTTTGACTGTTTGGAACTATATTGTTTGGGTGTTTGGAACTATATTGTTTGAATGTTGGGAACTATATTGTTTGGATGTTTGGAACTATATTGTTTGGATATTTGGAACTACATTATTTGATTGTTTGGAACTTTATTGTTTGATTGTTTATAACTAAATTGTTTTGGTGTTTGGAACTGTGTTGTTTGGAACTGTATTGTTTGAATGTTTGGGACTATATTGTTTAGATGTTTGAAACTATATTGTTTGAATGTTTGGAGTTATATTTTTTAAATGTTTGAAACTATATTATTTGAATGTTTTGAACTATATTATTTTAATGTTTGGAACTATATTGTTTGGGTGTTTGGAACTATATTGTCTGATTGTTTGAAACTATATTGTTTGATTGTTTGGAACTATATTGTTTGAATGTTTGGAACTATGTTGTTTGATTGTTTTGAATTATATTGTTTGGATGTTTTAAAGTGTTTTGTTTGAATGTTTGGAACTGCATTTTTATGATGTTTGAACTGTATTATTATTATGTTTGGGACTGCATTATTTGAATATTTTGAACTATATTGTTTGAATGTTTGGAGCTATATTTTCTGGGTGTATGGAACTGTATTGTTTGGATACTTGGAACTGTGTGTATTGTTTTGATGTTTGGAACTGTATTGATTTATAGAAACTCCCCGCTTATTGAGCTCTCTTGCTATGAAATGTTTTCAGGGGTTTACGTATATGAGTGATGCTTTCTATAGCTAACACGAGATATATTAATCAATTTCAATCATTAAGCTACTATTTTCTTGCCGCTACTAACCCTTTGTCCGATGTATACGGATGATATCAACAACCTTTGCTAAAACTTTTTTTATTTTTTATCATATCCCTGTTGAGAAGTACAAGTATATCTGGAGAAAAAATAAAATCTAAAAAAATCCATTTTACTCTCTACCCGTTTGTCTGTCCTTACCTACCGTAAGCCATGTAACTGGAAAATGTGCTTGCCGCTATATATAGTCGCGAGGGTTGGCTGGGGATTTCGGATTACCGAAATTAATCCCCTGTTGCGATAAACATTGGCAGTCGGAAGTACTGAGTGATTCTATAATGTTTTCTTAAATCATGTTCAGACAGGCGACGATTGATCCACAACGACTGTTACCATGGTGACAACGCATAACACCCCAAACTGACCACTATATAACACCAAGTCCATTACTAACCAACTCACAATACCTGCAGTTTTCCTTATAGACATAATCGGGTCCACTGTCCAACCTACAACAACAACATGGTGAGTTTCTGCCAAGCACTGAGGCTTTTTTTTTTTACAAAATTTCCCACCTGTTTGGAAATGTTCAGATATTCAAAAATGCTGTTCGACGACGTCGGCTGAATACCACTTCATTAAAACAAGGAATGAGTTATTTGGAAACATGGCCAAAGTATATTGATGTTAGGACTGTTTGAAACTTTCTTTAAACCTGGGCTCCATTCTAATGATATAAATTCACGGCATGTCGATGTGGGCATATTTTTCACCTTGACTAGCGGGAATACAGCCCCAATTTCGGCATGTTATGAGAGGGTTTGTTGATTAACTAAGCTCCTCTGTAAATCTAAAAAATATAACGCATATCTTTTGGCGGTACTTCAAAAATATTCCTTCAATTTTCGGGCGAGGCTAGAAGATATCAATGTTCCATTTTCTAATTTTCTTTTTCAGCGTGAATGTATCAGTGTACACGTTGGTCAAGCCGGTGTCCAGATTGGTAATGCCTGTTGGGAACTCTACTGTCTGGAACATGGAATCCAGCCGGACGGTCAGATGCCCTCAGACAAAACCATCGGGGGTGGAGACGATTCCTTTAACACGTTCTTCAGTGAGACTGGTGCCGGGAAACACGTACCCAGGGCTGTCTTTGTGGACTTGGAACCAACTGTTGTCGGTAAGTATTGCAAGAATAGAATCTTGTGTCGTCCGCATGTCCACCAAAATCTGCAAAACAAAAACTTATAATAGATCACTTAAGCCCCACTTCAGCGATGAATTGAGCAAAAACTGACGCTATGAAACCGGGTCTATTACCGGGTTACTCACAACAGATATAGAGACACCAACCTAGCTGTTTATTCACTGTGAATGTGGGTCGAGGTGCTCATGGTAAATTTAATTTTTAGTTACTTCCTAACATAGTTCTCGGATAAAGAAGACTTCTTTGGTGCAAACTTTAAAGGGGCATGAGCTGCCAAAATTCACAGTTTTTTCATAACTTCTGATCGTCACGACAGTAAGAGGCTTTGAAGGCTATCGAAAAACTAAATGATTGGCGTTGGAATGAGAAAAATCCATACAGTATGTGGCCTGTATGAACCGAAAACGTGTTAAAAAGTAAACAAAATTTAAATAACCGGGACGACCATTCATTCATTCTAAGCCAAAGTTAGTTTAAAACAGTACTTTATCGTACATTTTCGAGACTTGAAGCATTAAAAAGCTTTTGAATTCTACCTCTTGAGAAAAATAGCCAATAATTTCAGCATTCTGTTTTAACGTCAAAATATCAACATTTTGGCAGCTCATGCCCCTTTAACCTAAAATCCTTTCTATTCCAGATGAAGTCCGTACTGGAACCTACCGTCAACTCTTCCATCCAGAACAGCTGATCACCGGTAAGGAAGACGCCGCCAACAACTATGCCCGTGGTCATTACACTGTCGGTAAAGAACTCATCGACATTGTTCTCGATAGAATCAGGAAACTGGCTGACCAATGTACCGGTCTCCAAGGGTTCCTCATCTTCCACAGTTTTGGTGGTGGTACCGGTTCTGGATTTACTTCTCTCCTCATGGAACGTCTTAGTGTGGATTATGGCAAGAAATCCAAGCTTGAGTTTGCTGTCTATCCTGCCCCTCAGGTGTCCACGGCTGTAGTCGAGCCATACAACTCCATCCTGACCACCCATACCACCCTGGAACATTCCGACTGTGCCTTCATGGTCGATAATGAAGCCATCTATGATATCTGTCGTCGTAACTTGGACATCGAGAGACCAACATACACCAACTTGAACCGTCTGATTGGTCAGATCGTCAGCTCCATCACCGCGTCTCTCAGATTTGACGGTGCCCTGAACGTCGACTTGACAGAGTTCCAGACCAACTTGGTACCGTACCCACGTATCCATTTCCCTCTGGCCACCTACGCCCCAGTTATCTCTGCAGAGAAGGCCTACCACGAGCAGTTGTCTGTAGCAGAAATCACCAACGCCACATTCGAGCCCGCTAACCAGATGGTGAAATGTGACCCACGTCACGGTAAATACATGGCGTGTTGTATGTTGTACCGAGGTGACGTCGTCCCCAAAGACGTCAACGCCGCCATTGCTACCATCAAGACCAAGAGAACCATCCAGTTCGTCGACTGGTGCCCCACTGGTTTCAAGGTCGGTATCAACTACCAGCCACCAACTGTTGTCCCTGGTGGTGATCTGGCCAAGGTACAGAGAGCTGTCTGCATGTTAAGTAACACCACCGCCATTGCTGAGGCTTGGGCTCGTCTTGACCACAAGTTTGATCTGATGTACGCTAAGCGTGCCTTCGTCCACTGGTATGTTGGAGAGGGTATGGAAGAGGGAGAGTTCTCCGAGGCTCGGGAGGATTTGGCCGCCCTGGAGAAGGATTACGAAGAGGTCGGTGTTGACTCCGTGGAAGACGAAGGAGAAGGCGAAGGAGAAGAATATTAAACATGTTAAATAATTCTATTCTAAACCACTGCCAATGGAACTTAAAACCTAAAATTACTGATCATTCATAAATGAACCAAGAGCCAAGTTTTCTCTTACTTTTCCGTGACCTAAATCAAAATTTGGGTAAACTTATGATATCAAGACTAAACGATTTTGGCTGGTAATCTATAACTGTGCTATTCTCTTTTTGCTTCATCAATAATAAATTTCCGAAGACATACAATTTCTTGTTTGAATTTAAACGAATGAATATCAATCGTTTGTGGGTCTTCCAAAAGGCAAGCATCCAAGAATAAACGCCTTTCTTTTGAAACCGTGAGTTTCAAAAACCTTCGCAAACACTTTTGAGATTGATTGATTTATGTATAAGCCATACTCAAGATTATTTCCCTTATATGACTGCGCTGCATCATTTAGACTGAGTGGGGACAACCCGTCCGAAAGTGGGATCCGAAATCGAGACTCATCCATTGGAGGCTTGTGTCAAATCCGAGAGGCTATCACTCTGTAGAGCTTTTTGAAAGGCACCTACTCTCGGGATAAAACAGATCGGCTTGCTTTTACATGATACAGGGTGCCTTAGCTACTGGCGTATATGTTGGTAAATGGAAATATTTATTCACTGTAGCTAAAGTATATATTGATGGGCTTGCCAGCAGAGATAGAATGCGTATACATCGCTTTCAAAAATGTAACTCATAAGAATCTCTCTATTTCAACGCGATACACTTCCCAACGTTAATGGCAGACACAACATCAATGTACTTTGACCAATACGTTTGGGTTTGGGCATTCCTTACTTTAGTTCTATGCTAATATGAAGGAAGGTCGTACCCAAGCGCTAAGAGTAGATCGGAAATCAAAGTAGTTGGATCTCTTTGAATAAACTGTGAAGTCATTCGATATATTGGTCTTCTTGGAAAACAGTCCTTACATTGCATTTTACGTGGAGAAACACTGAAACTCTGTCAATTCTTCATGTTTATAATTTATCGACATTTGAACCGTATGATAAATTTAGTTTAGGCATAATATGCGGGGCCAGGAAAAAAGTGCTGACAGTGCTGGCTTTCAACGATGCAGTTCACATTTGCTCGCGTGTACATTGATGGACATGTGAAACATACCTGCTGGTAACACTAGCGCAGCCTGCCCAAGGGGTGGTTTGCAATGAAAATGCTCCTCAGTTTTCCTAGGTAAAGGTGGTAGTTCCCTTTCTTGCTTAAAGGCCCACTTGCCGCCGTAGCCTGTTTAAATTTGCTAAGAAAACCAATTTACATGAGCTTACTACGACTAATACCACTAAACTTAAATATAGGACACATAAAACATGTCTAGTTAGCTTTAGAATGTAGAAATGGGATGAAAAACAAACGAAGAATCGTAGCCTGATTACAACAACAACGATCAGTGTCAGTCAACTTTCGTGTTGGATTACCCTCATTGCAGGCCTTGTTATCTGTGGGTTACACTCAAACAATTACCAGCAGGCTTTTCCAGTCGCTGTTAACCGATCGTCAGCCTGTATTTCTCAGATAAATAGGCCTACGTAAAATTACACTGTGCCGTTAGTTCACTCACTCGACTGAAACATAAAATCGCCAATAGGGGGCAGATTGGTTTGTTTACGTTCCGGGTACGTAACAATTCAAATTTTCAAATTCAAATTAAAAATACAAAGTGACGTCCAAACTTTTAAATTTTGGTAAAAATAGAAAGTTCCTAACTTATATTGTCTGGGAAAAATACAGAAAACGGTCTTTCGTTTTTAATGTAAACAATATTCCTGATTTCCGCGGCAAGTGTGCCTTTAAGAATCCTATATACCGATTGTTAAATGACCTGGAGCCGGTTTCACAAAGCGGTGTAGAGTAAGTTTTCACGTAAATGCCATAGTATCTCATACAGTAGAGATACGTGGCTATGGCAGTTATGTAAAAACTTAAGATACGCCGCTTTGTGAAATGGGGTCCTCAGGCATGTTTCATTAAACTCCAGACCTATTATAAGAAAATTATACTGCCTGTCCAGAAAACGAAAACAAACAAATCGACAAAAAGTAGAGGATAAAATAACCAGACCATTGAATAATTTAGGATTCTACTTTATTTATTTACATACAAATGGAATGGTAAATTGTGAAACATTATAATATACAAGAGACAGTCTGAA
This sequence comes from Lepidochitona cinerea, assembly GCA_963971465.1. NCBI lineage: Eukaryota > Metazoa > Mollusca > Polyplacophora > Chitonida > Tonicellidae > Lepidochitona > Lepidochitona cinerea. The sequence continues at coordinate 31,018,872 of OZ020561.1, forward strand.
CAAGGAGAGCCTATTAAACTTTCACAATAGGCCATATAAAGAATTTAACATGAAATTAGTGAGAAAAAAAATGAAATTAAATTGAATAAAAAGCATATAAATGGACGGATATTTATGTAAACTAAACATAACATTTTATTAATGTGGAGATTCATTAGCATGTGCTCCAAAGCCATCCAAATACCTTTAATTAACTTTTTCAATTTATCAATTGAATTTTGAATCAATATCATGAGCTTTTCATATGGTCAAAAAAGAAAAGAAATATTTGAAAAAGATCTAAATATAATCTTTAAAAACTAGCGCATTTATTTACAGAACTTTGGCCTAATTACACTTAATGGAGTATGCGGCACTAAAAATGATTTCACTTGTATGATCTCGCCTTGTTGACAGATTTATTTAGTGCGACTGGGTAGAGGAGACCACAAACAGTCCAGGTGCAAGTGACAATAACCACAGGTAATTCAATCCCATAAAACACAAGTTTATTGCCAGGAGGAAACCCCCGACCTTCGGCCAGTACTTGACAACTCTTCCACATATGGCGACCAAGTGAAACAAACACTCAGAATTTTTAAAGATTTTTATTTGGTCTGAGTGGGCATCGAACTCACGCCGCATCGATGGAAGGTCTGTGTGGGACTGAGGGACTTGTGGAATTCTTACTAGACTTGCACTCCCTATATTAGTGGAAGGCATAACCAATCAAACCTTCATGTGAGCAGGCGTGAGAGTGTCAGCATTTTCCCCGTCAAGGTTTAACTAATACGATACTAGCTAAGAAATCTAGATACGTCGGTATGAAAGTTACTCAAAAAATACATCTACGCCGTTTAGTGAAACAGGCTCCAGGGCTATGCCGATTATTATTTTTTTTTCATATTTCATATACCTGATTCACATTACCAGCCAAATATAAAATAAGTCGCCCTCCAGACCGAAAATCCGGGCTAATACAATACCATTATATAAGACTAACTAATAAACACAAAGCCAATGTGATTTTCCACTAATTATATGAAAGCATATGGCCATAGTTATATTAATGGAATGTATTTTTTGGCTTTGTATGTTACATGGCTTATTTACTCTCTGATCTATCTCAAAGTCAAGCTTATTTCACTTACATGTAAATGACAATGTTGATGTGATAAATTGTACAACTTACAAATCATGCAATAAAAACATGCAGCTCAGAACAAACATAATGAGTAATTAATACACATACATGTACACATGATACACTGGTGGATTGATTGATTGATTGACAGATGTTACATTTTGCACCATTTCGCTTTATATATGGTGGCGTTGCCTGATTTAGTAGGGGAGGACACTCTTGTACTTAAATACAGAGGTATAAAAGGCATTTGGCAGTGGTTTTTTCAGAGCTTAAAGACAAAAAATTAAAACTTTCGATTAAAAACAAATCAGTTTAACCCAAAACAGGCAGACCATAAATTAAATGGAGGCTCCTGGAGGCCGTTTCACGAAGCAGTCGCACAGGGTGACCAATCGCAGTTGCCATGACATCGTATCTCTTCAATATGGTATCCCGTGGCAACTAGGCTTCGTTTGTGATGCGACTGCTTTGTGAAACGAGCCCCTGGCTGACAGTCACTGGATTCTTTTGCCCACTCTCTTGGTCCCTTTTTTATAGTGATATCGAGATGGCATGGGTGCCCCAAACAATCCACAATTCCAGGCTTCAACATAGTGAGCACAGATCATAAATAAATATTTTTTTTTTTACAAATAGAATTCATGTACATTATTTGTTTGATAAAAGTTAACATAAATTAAAACACATTGGAAATACCAAGGTGAACATGTAAATCCCTTTGTTGTCCGACGATCTTGATTTCAACTCCAGGCTTGTTTTCTTCCATAATTCTAAAGATAGAAATACAGAAAAACAATCAATATAATTATTATCTCATCAAACAATATCAATAGAAAAGAACAATCAATGTATTTCTAATTTCTACACACTGGAACAGGGAATATTTCTGAAGTATAATAACTATGGACTTCAAACTCAACCAGCAGTTTTTTTACACTTTATTTGGACTGATTGCAATTTGGCTCCCTTTTCCGCCCCACTTTGGCTGAATGTTCCAAAAATAGATAATATTTAGTTGGCTATAAATTTTCTTAGTGACCCATAAAACGACCATGAAGCAGTATCACTGAGGTCATGGGGAAAATAAAGACTATTTATTTGATCACTTAGACGTCACATTTCGATCTCAGTCACCATTTTAATCGTCAAAATACAAGTTCTATGCATAAACAAAACAGACTAGTCGTAGTAGGTATGCACGCAGTGTAAACAAGATTAGATTGACTTTCAAAATGGCGGATATATTACCCAGAATGCAAAGCTGTGACATCAGTGCAAGTGGACTATAGTTTTGTCTTACCCGTGGCGTAAATGCCTGTAGTTTCATTCTTTCCGTCTCTTGTCGGAGAATTTCCTGTGCGTGTTCCTCTTCGAATTTGTCCTCGTCTTCTTCGAGCTTCAAGCGAAGTTCCTGATCTGCCAAATCGCCACGATGAGTCACAATCTACAAATAACAAATTCACAAACATTAAATGCTGGACAAAAAAGTTCTGTGTATTTCTTCTCCTGCCATCAGATTTATTGACAATTGATTATTCAGTGTTTTTTGCCACACTCGAAATTATTTGACTTTAGTGGTGTTAACGGGCTTATTGGGAAAGAAAACCGGTTTCTACGCCTTGAGGAAGTCAAGCATAATGCCTAGGTCATTTCAGGGCACCACGTGGGATTTGAACTCGCAGCCCATTGGTGATCTATTTCATTGAAAAACCTTGGATTAACCTGAAACTTGTTTTCCTGAGAAAAGGTTAGAATGGCTAAATAAATACACACTTTATTCCATATAAATTGATGTTTTATAACACACTTAAGATTATTCTATAGAGTGTTGCCAGGTTTAGTGGGGAAGGAAACCAGGTTCCTAATCCCTGACCTTCAGCAAGTAAGTGGTTACTCTCCCATATAGAGCGTCCGAGTTAAAACTCCACTCAGACACTTTTCAATTCTTTGGTCTAGGTGGGGTTTGAACCCCTGACCCATTGATGGAAGACATATTGATGTCAACAACTATTCAAGTACAATGGCAGCAGATTAACAACATTGCATCACCTGTTTTTCTAGCTCTTGTCGCCTAGCGGATTTGATGGCCTCGGCCTGTTCTTGCTCTCGTCGAGTCATTTGATTGGCCACTTCCATCTCCCTGACCAACTGTTCGCGTCTCTTTATCGAGTCTTCTTGTTGTTGTCGTAACTCCTCCATTTTGTCTTCAATTTGAATCTGTCGTCCGTCCAGCACCTACAGTTAGTTTATAGAAAATTGGTACGTAAAGGCACAATCAGCCAACAAAAATTGTGCATATCATTTTGCTTCGAAAAAAAAACAAAAAACACACACACCCAAATTAAAGCTTTTTTTTTTATTTAATAACAGTCCAAGATTAGAATCTTGAAGATTAAGTCCAGGAATGTATTCTAGGAACTCAAAGAAAACAAATTGAAAATATTTTATTATTATTTTATTATTCAGAATTTTCAAATTTATTCAGATATGTTAATGGAGATGTCTTTTATTCTTGAGAATCAGGAATATATGGAGAAAGAATGTTTCTTAGTTGTAGATAATATTTTCATAACATAAAAAAAGTACTTACCTCTCTCATGAGTTTTTCACGAGCCCGTCTCTCTCTTTCCCACTCGGCCTCTCGTTTCTGCCACATCCTGGCTGCTTCATCCCTTCAAAAGTCAGAGATTGCATTAGAAATTGTCGAATGGAGTTTTCTCCCAAAATGCCATTAGTCATTTGAAATTGATTTAAGTTTTATGTCGCACGAAGATTGTTTCATTATATGTTGGGTTTGCCGGGATCTTTACCTAAAGGAGACCCCAAACCTTCGACTTCGACGATGCAGTGAGACTGAACCTCCGAGGCCCCTTAAAGTTATAGAAGTTTGACGTACCTTGAATAACTAAAGGCTTGACGTTGAAATAAAAAGTATTGATAAAGCCAGTAACCCGTGCCAACCAAAGATGTGTGTTATTACGAAATAAAAATAGTCGGGATCTTTATTTTAAGGGTTTTCACTGCCATCACTTTTGACCGTTTACACAAATGAACTATATACGTGGAATGGACACGTCTCATTGGCTGGTTTGGATCTGACTTTGTAAAAAGCGCTGCCATAGACAGTTGATGGGCGAGTGCATGACTGATCTTTAAGCACCTCTTAGTAATGGCGACGTCCGAAGCAAATCAAATACCATGTGACCTCCATTCCACGTATATAGTTCATCGATTTGACGTCATTTTCTAGATAAGGCGCGAATGAACGGTAAAATGCGAGTGTTTGGGTGAACTCGTACGTTTATTCTGCACAGCTGAATAATTTTCGATCAGTGGCCAAGTCAAGTATAAAAGCCGTGTTCCTTTCCTCTCGTATAATAGTCGGACATTATTTCAAAGGAGCTAAAAGGGGCACTCTGAAGGTTACAAAGAGCGACTGATTTAATTTAGTTAGTTTCGAGTGGTCGAGTTGCCGGCCAACTTGAAAGAGTAGACAGGTTTTTTTTAGCCGGCTGCTATTGAGAAGCCTGCCAAAACGAACATTTCCAAGATTGGTATCAGTGGAAAGCTATTTTGTTTTTCTAGATAACATTGACAAACAATTACCCATATTTGGCAGCTCATTCCACTTTAATGGGCTATATAAAAGAAATCTACTTACTGATAAAGCATATCTAGTTCTGCTTCTCTGGCCTTTTCTACCCTGATCTGATCTTCTATCACCTTTTTTTACAGAAACAAAACAAGCGAATACATTAAAACATGTGTATTTACTTTCCTTAATGTACAGACTAAAAGATGAATACATTCATGTGGAAGAAAATAATTATTTAGATATGTTATTATTTTTCTCAAAATTTTAACAAAGGAGAATAACGTCAAGATTTGATTTATGTAAATGTCAGAAAGATTGATTGATTGTCAATTTGTTCCACAGTTACCATTATGAAGATGATCCGGTTTTATGATCAGTATTGCATATCAACAATTAATGGATGTAACACAAAAGAATTGTAGTTTGCTTTGAAAGCACTTTCAATTTGATCAGCTTTTTATTATGCTATGTTCTTATTGTACAAAAATAGAATGTTTGCAAGCAAATGTACGAAGCAACAACATATAAGAAATGTTTGAAACTCTCTTTAAACGTGGGTTCCATACTAATGATAAAAAATTAAGACATCACTTGACGAAGACACCGGCACAGGTGTCGAAAGCTCGTGTTGTTCAAAAACAACTGACGACGTGGTGATGTCTTAATTTTTTATCATTAACATATAAGAAAGTAAGTACAAATCAAATAATTAGGATACAAATTGATTAATTCCAGATTAGCACACATTTTTTTTTAGCCAAATGTCGGTAAAAAGCTGATAATTGCGCAATTTAGTTTTTAAAAAAATATAGAAATTCTGCCATCAAGGTCAACTACATATAAAACAATCACCAGGACACAAAAGGATAATCAAGAACAATGGTATATCACATGATCTAACCTGCTTCATCCAGGCAGCGTCGGCTTTTGCCTTTTCTTTTCGTTCATTCTGTACACCTTTAGCAAACTGTTCCTTTTCTAAAAGAGCCTCTAAAATCTTTCTGTCCAATTCCTGTTATGAAAAAGAAGATATCTCAGTTTTTGACCTTTTACAGGTAGGTCAGTGTAATAACATTATATCATGACTCAAAAATAGCACTTTTATTGCATGTACAAATATCTGAGGATAATTTAATACCAATGTGAAATTGTTTGTTTGAAGTTATACCAAGATTTTGGTCTTTGCTCTGCCGCAGCTCCTCCTATTAAATGCTGAAATAACCGCTTCCTTGATACATAAACAAACACTTTCAAATGGGGGATGGTGTGACCGCTAAATGATCCGCGTTGCCCTCAAAACAATATAACTTTTAAGAAAGAATTAAAAGTCTATTATGGGAGGGGACCGGAGGGTTGTTTCACAAAGCAGTTCTATCATAAGAAGCCTATTTGCCATTGGATACCATAGGAAAGAAATACATTATGTCCAAGTTATAGAGAGAGCGGCTCAGAGTTACCAAAGCTTAATAAAAAATATCTTTTCCATTAAGCAAAGGAGAATACTGTTGAATTCATTTTCCTAAATTAGACTCATATTTGTTTTAAACCAGACGCTTTTCTCTGCACAAATGTGTTATAAAAAGAAAATGTCAATTTTATTATACAAAGGAGATAAATTCATACCAATTCATCCTGTATTTGTCGAGATCTTCGCCTCATGTGAGCGATGTGTTGTCTCAATAATACACGTCTAATAAAGGGAAACAATAAATCATTAAATCCAATATTTTTTTTTTTGATTTTAAAATGTCATATTTTTTTCTCTACTGTTGCACAAGCTTTTTACAAGAGAATTTAGGGCTTAAATGTATTTTTTCCTCTTATTGAACAAACTTATTATAAAATAACACTTTTGTTCCTGATTTCTACCAGTATTCTTGTTATTTTGGGATTACACTTTCTTGAAAATATGGTAGAAATTCTTCTACCCATTTTTGGGTGACGCCCGAAACGGTCGGCTGAATGGATAAGGCAGCCGGCATTTAGTGCTGGCGATAGGTGCCATACTCTGGGACCCGAGTTCGATTCCCGTTTCGGGCGTCACCCAAAAATCGTTAGAAGAATTTCTACCATATTTTCAAGAAAGTGTTATCCTAAAATAACGAGAATACTGTTATGTTCACTTTCTAAAAGACACTAACGAATTAAACTCATGATTTCTACCTTTTAAAAGAAAATTTAATATTTATTGTTATTGAAAAAAAAAATATAATTTTTTCCTGATTATTTTTGAGAGCTTTTTAGAAGAGAATTTGGTTTTAGAAAGAAATCTTTTGAAAATGTTTACCCATGTTCTTGTTTCATTCGTTTCTGTTCCAGATATTTTCTCTGCTCTTCCATTTGTTCTATCTCCCATTGCTGCCTCATCAACTTCTCCTGATCTCGTTTGATTTCAACTGCCTGATAATAAAAACAATGGAGTTAAATTATTAAAAACAGTCAGGTACTGCTCTTCATATAGGGCCTGGGAGTCTACTGTACTAAGAGATTTCGCGATATCCGATGACAGATGACGCTTTTTGATGACGTTGTCAGTTCGATTGACGTTTCTTGTTCTAACACGTCAGAATTGAGCGTCACATTCGAACGACAAAGGGAATTTGTGGATTTGTCACGTTACTCTCGCTCCCTATTACAATATATAAATATGCTCTAATTGAGACAAGAAACAGCTTTTTTAAGTAGTGTTATCAGGTAACTTTTATCTAAAATGAATGAACGTGCCAACTAAATATCAACATTTTGTCTACTTTTCAAACATAACTTACGTTTGTACTGTATGAAAATACTTATAACTTCAACATTAGTCTTTAGATGAATTCTTAAAAATAGAAATCTATGAAAAGAGATGTGAAATTTGGCAACTCAAGCTACTTTGAATAAATAAAATAAAGTTTCGGACGAACCCTCCACATTGTCTTAACAACCGAAATATCTGAAACAAAAAGCGCTAATTTGGTAGCTCATGCTACTACTTTAAATAAATCAAATAAAACTAGAAATTGCTGAAGCAATTGCGATTCAAAGTGTGAAGTCGAATAGATCACCATTTCTTAAACACCTTGAAGTAATTTAAGACAAAAACAGTACATATTTTAACATTAAGGCCTAAAGGAAAAAGCGCGGACCTGAAAGAAAACATTTTTAAATTTTAAAGATTTAATTTACGGAAGAAGTTGACTGATAGAATGTATCTAGTACATCTTACCTGAGAAATTTTGATTCATTCGGCTAAACATTTTTTAAGTTATAAAGCTTTTAAAAATGTGTGACGTCATCAAATCTTAATGTTAGTTTATTGCTTATAGAGCCAGTATTTTCAATTTGTTAATCGTTGAAACTAGTTTTATTTATGCATATTATTTGTTTACACTGAAATATGATATCAGTTTTGCCCTATATCGAGTTAATTTTGCTCGGTATATGTGAGAAAGTCCAATAATACACCTGAAAATGACCAAGTCCAATAATTGAAATTTTTTAACAAAGATTAAAAGTACTTATGAAAATGATAGGAAAGATTTGGCGGTATATTTTTCTTCGTTTTTTAAGGACTTTCAGATGATATATAATAAAAGTAACTAAAATCAATTTTAGAAAAATGCACACTATTTTGATGACGTCATCAATTTTAAATACCAAATATCTCCTAAAGTTTTTGAACGATTAACTTCAAACTTGCACACATATTAGACAATATGTTGAACTATTCATATTTGCAAAATCAAAGCAATTAAGCAATTGTGGAGAAAAAGTTCTTTAATATTTGGAACCCGATCCAATATGGCGGCCAAACCATTGGTCCAATCAAAAATCGGTTGACATTTTGTGATTAACAAATTTCCTTGTCTCTCTCAATATGAAATCGATTTCTTTCTATCTATATTATTGGCGAAATTAGCATTTTTACAGATTTTAAAAATTTAAAATGACGTCATGGTCACGTGACTTTGATTTGGATTTTATAACCTTAGATATTAGTCAGATTGATGCAAGCAATAGATGTAGAAAGTTTTGTCACTTTAAGTTAAATAGTTTTTTAGTTGTTGACTTTTGAAAATTTAAGTGATGACGTCAAAATTTCGACCAATAGCGAGCTTCTAGAGTTTTCAACTCAGGTACATGAAATGTGCAATCAAGATGCGCTTAAGTAAGTCCTACCTATATACGAAATTTGAAGCAAATACGAATTGATTGGAATTCTGTCGAGAGATTTTAAGTTTCAAGAAGTTCAGTTAAGTAGTTTTCGAGAAATAGTCCTGGAACATCGACGCAAGGAAAAAAAAAAAATAATAATAATAATAATAATAAACACGACGAAAACAATAGATTCAAAGTTTACACTTTGAATCTAATTAATCAGCATAGTAGAAAATAACAAAATCTTACTTCTTTCTCTCTTCGTCTCAATTCATCCATTTGATTCTTTAATATCAGTTTCAGCTCTTTTTCTTCTTCAAGTTTTTTTTCCTCTTCTTGCCTAGCAACAGAAATGGCCGCCTGTCTTTCTCTCTCCATCTCCAGGTCGTATTTCTCCTTCTCACGCCTTGCGCTCTCTAAAACCTGATCAAACAGATTGTGTTTATAGAATCACGCTTAAAGAAAAACGGATTGATTGATTGATGCTTACACCGCACTCAAGATTATTTCACTTTATATATGGCAGCGTTTCTAGGTTTAGTGGGGGAGGAAACCCAGCTTTTTGCACGGAGTAGACCCCAGACCATCTGCGAGCACCTGGCAACTCTTCCACATACAGCCATCAAGTGAAAAATCCACTCGGATTTTTTAAATTTTTTTCTTATTTGGTCTGAGTGGGAATATCCCTCTAACCGACCGAGCCACCGAGAGCCCTTGAAAAACGAAGAATACATTGATAAAGTTAGATTAAAGATGAAGAAATAAATCCCTAATTAAATTAAATCACTCGCATTTCATACTATTATCCCTCAGAAAAGTACCTCTGCAATCTAATTGGTCAATTAACCTCCAATAAATATTCCTATTGGGTGTCCTAGCACACCAGATTTTCTAATTTGTCCCTGCATATTTTTTTCTAGATTTGTCACAGTAATTCCCAGGGCTTATCCCCCAACTGCTACCATTCCATACATAAAGACCTTTAACTCTTTAGGCAGTCGGTTTTACATCTAATGGGTTCATTCCATAAAACGTCTGTTAGAAATACATTTTGTACCATAGAAACTCATGCAATCGCTAGTGACTCCTTGTTGTAAGTCTATGTGTAACTTTGTGTCAGCTTTGAAAAGCAGGCGTATCGTGGACAAGAAAGAGTTATAGCCCTTTGTGTTTTAGCCTCAGAAAACCAAACCTGAAAACTTATGCTAACCTAACTTGAGCCTAGTAGTAATGTAACGTTTAAGGCTATATGTTGCCAGGACAGTTAGGCCTTTCGTTAGCCGAGAAATCTGGGCTCTGCCGAATTGTTTTTTTCTCCCAGTGTTTGTCATAGCCCAGATCACTTCCATAATAAAAAAGTTATATTTTTTAAGAAGACCTGCCGAAAAAATCGGCGAAGCAAATTTCACAACAAATAAGCAAAGAATAAAGTATTTAACTCTACATTCCGATAGTATAGACCTAGAAGAAGGAGTTCGTCAACTTTACGCGCCTGTAATGTGGTAAGCTTTCCTTTATGCAGTCAATATTTGCTTCCAAGTCCACTGACTTTCAACCTGACGTAACCGCCATAGTAAAACATTAATTTAACCGACCTAAAAACTTGGCGGGGCATCTTAGAAATACGTAACTCGTAATCTTCGGAAATCTTTTGTCATGACCAATGAATTAGGCCGAATATGAAATATTTGTGGAGTATTAAATACTAGATGTATAGACCTATATTTCTCCACAGTTATATCGGTATTATTTTACCCTAGTGATTCAGGCTAAGGCGACAAGACACATTAGCAGCCATATAATACCAGTCGCCGTAATTAACAAAGCTGTATACAAACCTCTTGTTTCTCATCTACTTGATCTGACCAAGCATTCACCACATGGTCAGTAAACTGTTCCTTTTCAACCTAAAGAAAATAAAGTTTATAATTGAGATAATAATAATAAATAGAACTCTGGCCCTATTCAAATTGGCAAAATAATGTTTATAATTTAGCTAATAATAATTCTGTAAACTAGTACGGTTTGACATCTAAAATAACATTACGTAAACAAATACTTATTTAACCTACGTTGAAAGCTGAAAAGTAAAATTAAAAACATGAAGATTGGTTAATTGAAATTCAGATTCGTTTATGCCAGAGACCTATTAACAGGACTGATAACAAGGAAATGAAAAAATAATAAATAATAAAATTTCAAACAAAAGGATCAAATTTTGATAAAGGTTTCCATAAAGAAAGTGGCATGAGCTGCCCAACATAGGGCATATTTTGTTGAAACAGATTGATTGATTGGAGCTTAACGTCACACTCAACAGCTAAGGTTATACGGCGACAAAAGTACCAAGCGACCAAAAGAATTCCCTTACTTGACTTTTTTAATATTGTACAAATCAAACTTAATTTTTACTCATTATTTTTGTTAAAGATGATAAAAATGGAAACATCCAAACAAACCTTTCTCAATTCTGGGTTATTTTGTTTCCAGTGTTCATACAACTTCTCAGAGGCCACCTAATAATGATATACAATATAAAGGTTAGACTTATGATGGGGTTTGAACGTCTAAAAGTAGGATCCCATATACAGACGAAATATCATGGGTTTTATGATTGGGTATAAAGGTCTAAATGTAGGATCCCATATACAGACGAAATATCATGGGTTTTATGATTGGGTATAAAGGTCTAAATGTAGGATCCCATATACAGACGAAATATCATGGGTTTTATGATTGGGTATAAAGGTCTAAATGTAGGATCCCATATATTAAAATATCATGGGTTTTATGATTGGGTATAAAGGTCTAAATGATATACCTCTTTTTAACACAATTAGAAACTGGTCTCCATGGTTATTTTAGACAAGAAGATTTTCCCTGTGCCCGTGTGTTTTAGTGATCATAAATATATAATATAAAGGCATGGCTAGTCATTGATTTTCTTACACTACATCCCCGATAATTCCACTCCCAGGCAGTGTGTTACTTTTTGCATAATCAACATGGGAAATTATGGCACAAGTAACATTATTACCTCATGAAAGAACTGTCAGCACAAATGAACTACGTCATCAGTCTTTAATTTCGATTTCAATTTACTATGCAGAACATTCATACAGAACAGTGCATAGTATAACTATAAGAGATATTCGAGGATCATAATATACACAACAAATAAAGAGATATGTGCCCGTCATAATGACGTTAAGATCAAGCTTCCAACAGAAGCCCTATATTAAAGGGCCTGTGATGCTGTCGTTGGTGACGTCATTTCTGACGTCACAATGCCTTTTCGAGTCTTTCTTCAGACAGCCATTCTTGAAATTAGAGCGACGTCACCAAACATTTTCTTAAGTAGAGCCGTGTTTTTTTTAATAAAACGCTGTAATTTTAGTGTAGTTTGAGAAAAAGAGTGTTACAATGAATATCACCCTCGTGTTATTATTAAATTAAAGTCCAGCCAGAGGCTCGTGGCTTTGAAAGTTAATAGACTTGATTGAAATTCATCGTAACACTCTGGCTATTGTTAGATAACCTCTATGTATAGAAAAAGAGGTAGCATTTGACTATGGGTTGTGAAAGGAGCATATTTGGATCGCAAGAAAAGAATTTACACATGTAACTCGATGTTCCAAAATATGAAAAGTCAAGTATCACAGTGAATGACATTTTAATTGAATATGTAAATAACTTTAAATTTCTAGGTATCATATTTAACGAAAAGCTAAACTGGATAGATCACATCAATTATGTCTGTAAAAAAATCTCTCGCAACCTGGGTCAAACACATCTCCTCCACCATTAACAGTAGAACTCTTCTTATCCTTTATTATTCTTTAGTATTCCCATATCTGTCATATGCTAATGTTCTTTGGGGTAATACCTATGTGTCACATTTATCCCCCCTTAGCCTCGTACAATTTTAGTGTGCTATACGTATCATCTCCAGATCACCACGCCTTCAGCACACTAGCCCACTATTTCAAAAACTTAAAATTATACCTCTAAGTCAGCTTAACAGGTTTTTCATTTTAGGATTCGTACATAAATGTTTGTACTTTCCTGAATCTACAACGTTATTTCGAAACTATTTCATTAAACTGACTGATACCCACTACTACCCTACTCGACAACAGTCCGTTAACCTTTATAGACCCTTCACGAGAACCAATCTAACTCATTACACTCTTAAACATACTGGCCCCAAGGAATGGAATAATCTACCCCCTTTTCTAAAATACATAGAATCTAAGTCATTATTTAGATCGAAACTGTTTGATAGGTTAGCTGCACTTGCCACATAATCTGTAGTTTTTATTATTATTTTCATTTTTCTGATGGCAAATAATGTTTAAAATGTATCCATATGTTTGTCTGGGTGGTCAATTTTGTTTACTTGTTTGTTTTAACTATACATAAATGTATTTTCAAATTAAGATCAGTTCACCAGCTAATATACCAAATTAAAATTAGTAGTTTCATCTGGGATAGTACAAGCCGCCTGGCTTTATTCCCGCCAAATTATATCTTTTCTTTAATATCTAATCTTCTGTTACTTATGTATCTGTACAAATCTAATTTATATTATTTATTTTTGGTCAATAAACAATAAATCAATCAAAAAATTATCATATTAAATTATAAAATTCTTCAAATTCTTATTTCTGATACGAATGAAATTTGAGGACAAAATAAAACTAAACCTCTGGGATGGGTTGCACAAAGGTGTATTAAGCTTATCAAAGTCAGACTTAAATACGTCGCATCCCAATCTACACATCATCAAATTACCAACCCATCTGTATAGATTGTTACTGAAGTAATTAGATTCATACCCAAGCAGGAACTGACCTGTTTACGCTTTTCTTCTCTGGCACTTCTCAATCCCTCAACTTTATCTTTCATATCGTCCATCCGTAACATGTTATCTTTGGAGTAGCCTTTCAATTCACACTGTTTCACACAAAAAGAAAAACGATGCATTATAAAAATAAAAATCTTGTGAACCCTCATAATATCCCACAGTAAGAGACCTGGGCCCTGTCTTACAAACCTGACGTAAGTTACGTCGGACGTAAATCAGTGTTAAAGCTATAGGAACTTACGCCCTAGTCGCAACTGGTGCATGTTGTAGGCCTATGCGCAACTTTACGCCAGCTTCGTAAGACAGGGCCCTGGCCCCAGTTTCATAAAGCGATCTTAGCTTAAGATGATCTTAATTACCAATGGCAACGTATACCTTTAGCATTGGTTGCCATGGTAGTTAAGATCAAACTTAGCTAAGATCGCTTTGTGAAACTAGGCCTTGAGGCTGAATCACATCAATGTGTTACAAGCCCTTGAAGTGACAAGCATGATTGCATGCCTATATACTTTTCTGTGCGGAATACTTTTTGGCGGCCATGTTGATCTCATAATGTCCCCCCATGATGGCATAAAGCAGTCCCTCTATAGGCAGTCTTGCATTGATACTCAGAATTCTCCAATCAAATAAAATTCGGCAGAAAATAAATTCCATCAGACAATCCTAACTTTGGTCATATTTATAAAAAGCCCCTAAGACGTTGAAAACATAAATATTTTTGCTCGGATGATACTCTGAATTATAAGGGTATGGTTGTGAGTTATGTCCCTTTGATTAAATAAAGATGATCAAGCACAAGGTACCACTATGGATTATACTTCTGGAATTGAAGCATTGTGTACATACAGAAAAAAAGAAATAAAATAAGATAAAGAAGTAGACTTGAAAATAATGGCTTGAAACTGTCAATTAAGTGACAAAATAACCTAAAATAAAAATATATATATATTACGCAAAGAATCTTTCAATAGTTTTTGACAAGTTGGGTTTCATAACGTATTTGATTGATTGATTGTTTTACGCCGGGCTCAAGATTATTTCACTTATATGGCGGCTTTGCCAGTTTTATTCTGGGAGGAAACCGGGCTCTATGCCCGGAGGAAACCCACGACCTTCCGTTGGTAACTGGCAACCATCCCACATAGGTCGTTCGAAAACCCAGTCAGAAAATTTTCCAATTTTTGGACTGAGTGGGATTCGAACCCGCGACCCATTGGTGGAAGGCTGTTCGGATTGAGCGTGCAACGCTCTACCTACTGAGCCACGGAGGCCCCCCCATAATGTATTTGAATTTTGAAGCTGACCTCATACTCCAGTCGTTCTTGTTCCAACATATCAGCCAGTTTCAATCTCCGTTTCTTCAGCTGGACCAACTTATTCTCCTTCTCAAATATCGCTTTGTATGCATCCATACTAAAGGGGAAAACATACATGTAATATTTTAATAGAAAACAAACAAAAATGAACAGAATTTTCAGCTGAGAATTCAAGGTTCTATCAAGTAAAATGCTTCTGAATTTAAAAAAGATTCAATCAGATCAGATGATGCTGAGTTTATTTTAGCTTTTTGTTCATTGTTAAGCATGTCAGTCGCCTTCAATATCATTTCCTTTTACAGAGCCTTGTACAAATCTTCATTAGGAATTGGGGGCGCCACGTCTGGGGTGACTTTACCTCAAGGTAATACTCTAGCTTTCAATAGCAGTAAAACCCCCAAATGTAACAAAATTAGTGTTGTAAAAAAACCCATCAACATCTGTTTGTTTCTGTTGATTTAATTGATTAATACTTTAAATTACACTAAAACGTCAATAAAACAAGGGAATTGTGGAAATGAATGTTTCTAGGAAATATTAAATATATGTTCATTGTTTACCTGTTTTGGAAAGATTTCTCACTTGTCCAGCCATTTTGTTTTGAGACTTCTACGTCAGATTTATGAAAATATCCTGCTGTGTTCGACCATTTCTCTCTGTAGTCAGACTCCTTGTTTCTCCTGTGGACTATCGACTGTTCATAGAAGTTATTTCTGTTTGACCAAGGTGAGGGTAAAGTAGGCAGAGCCATCCGTAACTATGATGTCGAAATTCTCTATAAGTAATATTGAAAAATAGCTGTAATAGAAAAAATGTGTCATAATCAAGTAATGGTAATGGTATATAGTTTTTTCAGCACGTTTCTTTAAGTTCTTCTAATTGTTAGCTGAATGGTAAACGTAATACAACTGCATTTGTATACATATATATTATGAGTGGATCCAAGATATCCTACAACCCCCATTAATGTCACTTCAAAAGAATGAACATATTAATTATTATCATTAAGGAAGTCAAGACAATAGACAGCGGTCTAAGCAGTAGTTCGAAATATCTGCGATGATGATGTAAGACATTTTCTGACAGATAGGCCATCATCATCGTCAGAACGCATTTGATCAATTTTCTGGGAATTCCTTGACCCACTTTGGGCTGGCAAGACCACCTCTCGTTTCTCGTCAAAAATATCAAGCTTCTCAACATAACTTTCCCTTTCTCCTCGCACCAATCTGACGTCTGTATGTCGACACAAGCCATAGATCTGTCCGGTTAAATTTCAAACTGTACCAAACCTTTAGTTTACAAAAGTCGCCATCTGCATACTCTCATTGATACGTCACTATATACTCGAAAGGTCAACCGGTCACATGACTACCCCACTAGCAGGCAATATAGTTCATTGGTCGTGTTGTTTTTTTGCTGAAGTCACGTGAACCAACACGACCAATGAACTATATCGCCTGCTAGTGGGTAGTCATGTGACAGGTTGACCTTTCGCGCATATAGTGACGTATCAATGAGAGTATGCAAATTGCGACTTTACTAAATTACAGGTTTGGTACAATGTGAGATTTAACTGGGCAGATCTATGGCTGGTGTTGACGTAGACTTCAGATTGGTGTGAGGAGAAAGGGAAATCATTAGAGTTAGCAATTTTATTTTTTAAAAGTTATGAAGAGAATCTTGATATTTTTTATGAGAAACGAGGGGTGGTCTTGCCACCTCGAAGGGTGGCAAGAAATTCCCAGAAAATTGATCAAATGCGTTCTGACGATGATGATGGCCTAGCTGTCAGAAAATGTCTTACAAGTTACATCATCATCGCAGATATTTCGGACTATCGTAACAGGAACATTTGTGATAAAGCATGGGGATATATCATTTATATGATTGACCAAAAACTGGACCAAAAATACGGTGCGTAAAATCATAGATATTTCAACAAAAAAACAATTCAGAAACTCAAATATTTCAGTTAGTGACACATTTTAAACTTACGAGCTTAGAAGCTGGATGTCACCGTTTCAGTATATTATGTTGTTGTTGTTTAAGACAGTCACATTTCATGTTTTGACATGTCTACTTTAGAAATGGTTGTATCAATAATTATAGACGCGTCATTCATTTAATTGTTTTCTGAAGACAAATGACTTAAACAAAACTTAAATACATGAACAAAAAAACTAAATATTTTCAGATTCACGCACAAAATTTAACTTAAATTCTGTTCATCTACCGCAAGAGGACTAAACTCGATCTCCGGATGTGAACATTTTCGGTTGACATGTGACGCATGCTCAGTGAGATAATAGAAAAACTCAATCTCAGCATCAATCGTGCCCACATGCTTACCTCCCCTTCGCTCCAGAACTATGCGAAGATTAACTTCTCTGTTTAGATTGTCTCAGCATGTGAGCTTTTTCTGTAGAGTCAAAAACACCGAGTAACAAATTCATGTAAGGTCTAGGCAGAAATATCCCTTCAGTATTCAATTTTCAGCGAAAACTTGAAGTAAACAAATCTACACATATTTAATTTTTCTTGTTCTTTTTTTAAAAAAACGAGTGGAAAATATGCTAGCTTAATTGTATGAAATCTGTATTGAAATGGTGCACACCATTCTACAATCGTATTCTCGCAAATCTGGCCTTTAGGACGAGGGTAACTTCTAATATTAGATTGATCATTCTATGGAATGGAGCGCCAAAAACCTTTGAAATAATAATAAAATAACACCGAGTAACGAAGATGGATTGATTGATGTTTTCCGCAGCTCTGGCGACAGTGCTTAGGCCTATATGGTGACGTTCGATTCTATTCCACGCCCCATCGATGGAAGAATAAAAGAGAATAGGCCTAAATATCTGACTAAAGTTTCGAAGTTAACTCGATGAACATCCCGACTTCAACTAAAGTGAACATTAAAATATAAACATCTTTTAAAAAACCATAAAATCGACATGTTTATTAAACAGGTCTTTGGTACAATTAAAACGTTTTGGTACATAGGCCTAACAGCGCCTTAGAGTTGAACTAGGTAGGTTATGATCAGTAAAATACTAAAAAGGGGTTAAAACAGTGTCACAGTTAGGCCTAGTAGACTGTCTTAATCGAGCTGCCTGGATTTTATTCACCAATGGAAGGGTCATTTGGGGTACATCATAGGGTGCTTATTTACCCTGTACTGTAATCTAGACTCACCCCTTGAATGGACTGATAGGCTTCTTTTCGCCCAGCAAAACTAATGAAACATTAGAATATATTTCAGCGGTTTATAGTACAGCTCTTGGCCATGTGATAGTCTACAAGTGCCACCTTAATTGAGAATAGTCGCCCCACCACCCGCTACACCACACTGGGAAAGGACAGTCCATCACCACCCACTACACCACACAGGGAAACGACAGTCGATCACCCGCTACACCACACAGGGAACGGACAGTCCCCCACCACCCGCTACACCACACAGGGAAATGACAGTCCCCCACCACCCGCTACACCACACAGGGAAAGGACAGTCCATCACCCGCTACACCACACAGGGAAAGGACAGTCCATCACCCGCTACACCACACAGGGAAAGGACAGTCCATCACCAAGAGAATAGTCCCCCCACCACCCGCTACACCACACAGGGAATGGACAGTCCATCACCAAGAGAATAGTCCCCCCACCACCCACTACACCACACAGGGAAAGGACAGTCCATCACCAAGAGAATAGTCCCCCCACCACCCACTACACCACACAGGGAAAGGACAGTCCATCACCAAGAGAATAGTCCCCCCACCACCCACTACACCACACAGGGAAAGGACAGTCGATCACCAAGAGAATAGTCGCCCCACCACCCACTACACCACACAGGGAAAGGACAGTCGATCACCAAGAGAATAGTCCCCCCACCACCCACTACACCACACAGGGAAAGGACAGTCGATCACCAAGAGAATAGTCCCCCCACCACCCACTACACCACACAGGGAAAGGACAGTCGATCACCAAGAGAATAGTCCCCCCACCACCCACTACACCACACAGGGAAAGGAAGTCGATCACCAAGAGAATAGTCGCCCCACCACCCACTACACCACACAGGGAAAGGACAGTCGATCACCAAGAGAATAGTCCCCCCACCACCCACTACACCACACAGGGAAAGGACAGTCGATCACCAAGAGAATAGTCGCCCCACCACCCGCTACACCACACAGGGAAAGGACAGTCGATCACCAAGAGAATAGTCGCCCCACCACCCGCTACACCACACAGGGAAAGGACAGTCGATCACCAAGAGAATAGTCGCCCCACCACCCGCTACACCACACAGGGAAAGGACAGTCGATCACCAAGAGAATAGTCGCCCCACCACCCGCTACACCACACAGGGAAAGGACAGTCGATCACCAAGAGAATAGTCGCCCCACCACCCGCTACACCACACAGGGAAAGGACAGTCGATCACCAAGAGGGTTTTTTAGGGCTTCAAGCAGTTCTTTGAGAAAATATTCTCGCATTCTCGCGGCGAGGTTTTACTTTTAATTTCGCGTTTTTGCCTCCTAATATTCGCAGCGAAAACGCGAGAACGCGAAATGGCACAAAACAGCCACCATATATCGGACATTACAGAGGAAGTCAAAGAGAACGACGATTCTTTTATTGGAATGGCCTGAATATGACCTGTGAAAAACCGAAAATTAAAATAACCCGGACGAACGTTCTTTGTTTTAGTTAGTTCAAAACCCTATACTTGAGACTATAAAAAAGCTTTTCTTGGGGCAAAATATCCAGTAACAGATATTTCTCCAGAATGCTTCCACAGCGCTTTAAAATGTTATCCTCTGAGGAAGTACTTTAAGGGATTAAACCTAAATTTTCTCACCAGAGCTTCACCAAAAGGAAAACCTTTTACCTAACAACTCCTCCACATACGGTGATGGGGTGAAAAAATCCATTCAGAATTTTTTTTCTTCCAAATTTTATTTGGTCTGAGTGGGATTTGAACCCGTGCGTCAGCGATGGAAGGACTATCAATCTACCGACTGAGCCACTGAAGCCCCCGTATCAGTTTGAAGTCAGGCTATAGGCCAGTTGGAGGCCAGAAAGCTGGAAATAGGCCAAACCAGTTTGATTGATTGATTGAAGTTTTACGCCGCACTCAAGATTATTTCACTGGCGTTGCTAGGTTTAGTGGGGGAGGAAGCCGGGCACATTGCCCAGAGGAAACCCCCGACCTTTGGCGAGTATCTGGCAATTCTTCCACATACGGCGGCCGATAGAGTGTGATTCGATGGAAGGTCTGTCTGGGACTGAGGGACGATCACTTTAGCCCACTGGACCCCCGAGGCCCGTATTAAGGCCAGAAAGTTGGATATAGGCCACATATAAATCAGTAAGATTTTAGACAAGAAGATTTTCCCTGTGTCCGTGTGCTTTAGTGATCATAAATATAAATCAGTAGGAAGTCAGAAGGTTGGCTATAAGCCAGATATATGCAGTAGGAAGTCAGAAAGTTGGCTATAAGCCAGATATATGCAGTAGGAAGTCAGAAAGTTGGCTATAAGCCAGATATATGCAGTAGGAAGTCAGAAAGTTGGCTATAAGCCAGATATATGCAGTAGGAAGTCAGAAAGTTGGCTATAAGCCAGATATATGCAGTAGGAAGTCAGAAAGTTGGCTATAAGCCAGATATATGCAGTAGGAAGTCAGAAAGTTGGCTATAAGTAACTTTGTATCAGTTAGAAGTCAGAAAGTTGGCTATAAGCCACATATGTATCCACTGGAAGTCAGAAAGTTGGCTATAAGCCACATAGGTATCCGTTGGAAGTCAGACAGTGGGCTATATAAGCCACATATGTATCCGTTGGAAGTCACAAAGTTGGCTATAAGTCACATATGTATCCGCTGGAAGTCAAACAGTGGGCTATAAGCCACATTTATGTATCAGTTGGAAGTCAGAAAGTTGGCTATAAGTCCTTTTGTATCAATTAGAAGTCAGAAAGTTGGCTATAAGCCACATATGTGTCCACTGGAAGTCAGAAAGTTGGCTATAAGCCACATATGTATCCGCTGGAAGTCAGAAAGTTGGCTACAAACCACATATGTATCCGTTGGAAGTCAGAAAGTGGGCTATAAGTCACATATATGTATCAGTTAGAAGTCACAAAGTTGGGTATAAGTCACATATGTATCCGCTTGAAGTCAAACAGTGGGCTATAAGCCACATATATGTATCCGTTGGAAGTCAGAAAGTTGACTGTAAGTCATTTTGTATCAGTTAGAAGTCAGAAAGTTGGATATAAGCCACATATGTATCCGCTGGAAGTCAAACAGTGGGCTATAAGCCACATATGTGTCCACTGGAAGTCAGAAAGTTGGCTATAAGCCACATATGTATCCGCTGGAAGTCAGAAAGTTGGCTATAAGCCACATATATATCCGCTGGAAGTCAAACAGCGATTTAGTGGCCTCGCTTATAGCCTACATCTTCCAGTGTCGCCTATTTATCGCGTGACTGTGAAGACGTTCTCTCAGGATGGTCTGTATCGTCTTCCATACAAGACACATTACCAATTGTTAATGGCTAAAGACTGCCCCCCCCCCCCCCCCCCCCCCCCCCCAGCGTGCAATGTCAGCCTGGTCTTTTATGCAGAACTGCAAGAAATTCTTTTGAAGTCGTTATGCACAATAGAAGAAGTGTTTCAGGTATATATAAAGGGCCGTGCCTTTAGTTGAAACCCATTTAAAAACGGTTTCTGTTTGTGGTACAATACACGAGTGATTAAGGCGAATACTTGTTAGAGAGGTTTCGGTGCAAGCAAGGACAGTTCATGCATGATCTGAGAATGATGATCGACATTTAGTGGTGTAAGTATAGGTTTTCATACTTGGAGATTTTCATGAATTGACATGCAGGCCCAGTCATTCGATGTTCTGGTTTAGGTAAAATGTACGGTTTAAGTTAAAATGTTATTGTAAAATGCTTTATGTTAATAATACGGCGGAATAATTTTTAATATTGATTCTCACAGCAATATTTATATAGGATTTTATGGGTTCTTAGCCATATTTAGTTCGTGATACAGGTATAACTTATTAGATTCTGAACAGAATGTATACTATGATCGACCTTTGTCGCCTCTCTTAAATCCCGTTGATCACTCAATTGAGGGGCTATGTCGGGAGGGGCTATGTCGGGGAGCCGCTCCCTTGGAAAGCAGGGGCTATGTCGGGAGGGGCTATGTCGGGGAGCCGCTCCCTTGGAAAGCAGGGGCTATGTCGGGAGGGGCTATGTCGGGGAGCCGCCCCCTTGGAAAGCAGGGGCTATGTCGGGAGGGGCTATGTCGGGGAGCCGCTCCCTTGGAAAGCAGGGGCTATGTCGGGAGGGGCTATGTCGGGGAGCCGCTCCCTTGGAAAGCAGGGGCTATGTCGGGAGGGGCTATGTCGGGGAGCCGCTCCCTTGGAAAGCAGGGGCTATGTCGGGAGGGGCTATGTCGGGGAGCCGCTCCCTTGGAAAGCAGGGGCTATGTCGGGAGGGGCTATGTCGGGGAGCCGCTCCCCGAGGCCCTCCCCCTTGGAAAGCAGGGTCTATGTCGGGGAGCCGCTCCCCGAGGCCCTCCCCCTTGGAAAGCAGGGGCTATGTCGGGGAGCCGCTCCCCGAGGCCCTCCCCCTTGGAAAGCAGGGTCTATGTCGGGGAGCCGCTCCCCGAGGCCCTCCCCCTTGGAAAGCAGGGGCTATGTCGGGGAGCCGCTCCCCGAGGCCCTCCCCCTTGGAAAGCAGGGTCTATGTCGGGGAGCCGCTCCCCGAGGCCCTCCCCCTTGGAAAGCAGGGGCTATGTCGGGGAGCCGCTCCCCGAGGCCCTCCCCCTTGGAAAGCAGGGGCTATGTCGGGGAGCCGCTCCCCGAAGCCCTCCCCGCTGCATAAACTTTCCTGACCTCGAAGCCTAGCCATGCTTAGCTGGTCCCTGAGGCGTACCGTATGGGAAGAATTTAGGGCGCGGGGAGGGTGGGGGCGGTTGGGGTATGCGAGAAGGTGGCCGCTCCCCCTGGCGTCAAATTTTAGGTAGCGATTTGAGCAGTCAATCCGAGCAGCCTTCCACCAATGGGTCGCGGGTTCGAATCCCATTCAGTCCAAAAAAAAAAGTTTAGATGAAACAATAAACAGCTGCATAAAATTTCGGGAACTGCTCACCAGTCCGAATGTTCACTTTTACGATTGCCCACCGGCCCGAAGGTCCACTGGTCCGAAGGTTCACTAGTTTGAAGGTTCACTCGGAACATCCCAGATATAATGCGCTATATCTCAAATAAGACCATCCGCTATTTGGATGAGAAAAACTAAATAGTGGTACTGAGAGACATTTTATTGTAGCGATAAAAAAATCTGAGTAGCGTTACGTATACTTGAACAGATATGAAAAATAAAAAGTACTCTTCACAGTTACAAGCTTACAGGACATATGCGACCTTTTGAATCACGTCTATATGGGCTTGCACTAAGCCTCAAAAGTTCTGCGCCATAAGAATAAAACTTATGTTTTATGTCGCAGACCTTCAATTTTGAGGGGGGGGGGGACCTCCGTGGCTCAGTAGGAAGAGCGTTGGGCGCTCAATCCGAACAGCCGTCCACCAATGGGTCGCGGGTTCGATTCCCACTCAGTCCAAAAATTGGAAAATTTTCTGACTGGGTTTTCACTCGAACGACCTATGTGGGATGGTTGCCAGTTACCAACGGAAGGTCGTGGGTTTCCTCCGGACATAGAGCCCGGTTTCCTCCCACAATAAAACTGGCAACGCCGCCATATAAGCCATAATGAACAGCTGCATAAAATTTCGGGAACTGCTCACCAGTCCGAAGGTTTACTTTTACGATTGCCCACCGGCCCGAAGGTCCACTGGTCCGAAGGTTCACTAGTTTGAAGGTTCACTCGGAACATCCCATGCAGATATAATGCGCTATATCTCAAATAAGACCATCCGCTATTTGGATGAGAAAAACTAAATAGTGGTACTGAGAGACATTTTATTGTAGCGATAAAAAAATCTGAGTAGCGTTACGTATACTTGAACAGATATGAAAAATAAAAAGTACTCTTCACTTATATACATGAACGTTTACAAAGTCGACATCACTTGTCTTTCTAGATATAAGGATAATGTCATCTTTTTAATATTTTTTTCCCCAACTTTCCAAATTATCTTATAAATAAAAGGATTTAAATTTGATATGTCATGTCATGCGAATAACCCTGTAGAGTTCCTAATGAAAAATAAAATATTTAGTTCGACGGTTTTATATATCCCGCATACCTCCTACTTCCTTAGGGAATTCAATGTGATTCTCTTTCTCAGTCTGCACCCAACTGCTACCGGGAGGTACGCCTGTGGCTGTGCATAAAATCGTCGAATTAAATATTTCCTTTTTCTTTGGAGAGCTCATAAATTCTGAACTGTACACTGTCTCGACTAGAGACCAGCAAAGACTGAGGGATACTGTCTCGTCGTAAAATGATGCTGAAAAAACTATCCTTGGGTCTGGGTAGGCCTATGCCCTCCGGGCTATATTGTCGTTTGGAGGATGATATCGGTACCGCTCTTCGGACTAGTGAACCTTCGGACTAGTGACCCTTCGGACCAGTGACCCTCACATTCGGACTAGTGAACCTTCTGACTAGTGAACCCGTTTTTCGGACTAGTGAACATTCGGACTAGTGAACCTTCAGACTAGTGAACCCTTCTCAAAATTTCACGAAAAACGATACCGCAATAAGTACGATGAAGTCAAAAACTTTACTGTTGCCTTGACTGCAACGAGAGGTTAAAAGTCAGATTTGTAGACAGAAAAAAACATAATCAGTCAATAGGACTGCCAATATAGACCTACAAATCTTGACCTTTGAGAGATGCAGATTGATTGATTGATGTTTTACGCCCACTTATATAAGGCGGGATTGCAAGTTGTAGTGGGAGAGGAGACCGGGCTCTCTCACTATAGAGGAAACCCCCGACCCCCCCCCCCCCCCCCCCGAAAATTGATCTGTTTTGAGTAGACCGCTTACTTCTGAACGCGGGCAGTTTGTGGCGGGATTTACAAGGTGAAATAGCAAAAGAAGTGACGCAAATCGCGATTCAGTTGTTTGTGAGTTTAAAGGGGCATGAGCTGCCGAAATTCACACTTTTTTCATAATTTCTGATCGTCACGACAGTAAGAGGCTTTGAAGGCCATCGAAAAACTAAATGATTGGCGTTGGAATGAGGAAAATCCATACAGTATGTGCCCTGTACTAACCGAAAACGTGTTCGAAAAGTAGCAAAATTTAAATAACCGGGACGACCATTCATTCATTCTAAGCCAAAGTTAGTTCAAAACAATACTTTATCGTACATTTTCGGGACTAGAAGCATTTAAAAGCTTCTGAATTATACGTCTTGAGAAAAATAGCCGATAATTTCAACATTCTGTGTTTACGTCAAAATATCAACATTTTGGCAGCTCATGCCCCTTTAACGTTTCAAAACCGAAAAACAGCAATGTTACTAGTCGATGGAGGCGAATTGAGAGACTCTAGGGGCCAAAGTGAATTCACGGGACGGACAATATTTACTGAACGATCCTCCCCGTCAATATCAGACACTGGCAGATAGCTAAATTATTATGGCCGTTTTGATACGATTTGAGTAGCCTATATCTCGATATGAATGATAAATGATTTCATTTAACTGTCTAAATTTGACCACAAAGCGGTCTTCTCTGGTTGTTTGATTGCATTGAGACCGGACTCCAAAGTACGACCGTCAGTACACTGTAACAAATGTGGTTGTAATTTTACAGCAAAGTTCGCGGGCAATCGTAGGACAAGTAAAATTTGCTGTAGATTTACATCTGTGTGAATATGTAAATTTACAGTGTGGTGTTAGTAGATTTACAGTGAAACAGTATATTTACTGGGCTTCTGTCCTTAAATACAAGTATCTTGTCCGTTAATCTACCAATATTGTTTGTAAATTAACCAAAAAGAGCAAAATTACCGAAATGTGTTACAGAGTCACATGTAAAACAGCAGTACTTTTACAAATCTGTGTATATTTACAGTGTGTTTACGTAAATTTACATGAGAACCAATATAATAACACCGCACTCACGGGTAAAACGTTTACAGCACTTTATCCTGTCATGAAATACAAAAGTTTATATCTTGTAGTTCTACAAACATTTTTTACAGTGTATAAGAGTCTTTTTGGAGCCAGATAGACTACCTGTTACGCTGTACTTTGCATGTCACCGAATTGAAACTTCCCTTAATTGAATTGGAATGATTTGACTCTTTTATGATGATTTCGACGATTTGGGACGAAAAGTAGTTTTTTGGGAAATGGTAGGCCTACTATACGTTCTGTTAGCTGGGTTTTGTCAGTTATGTTTCGCTGGATTTAGAGATTATCGACGAATGGGTGGCGACGGCCTTATGGACAGTCCCAATGCTTAGATTGATTGATGTTTTACGCCGCACTCAAGATTATTTCACTTATATGGCGGCGTTGCCAAATACGGCGACAGAGTGAAAAATCCACTTGGTCTGAGTGTGATTTGAACCCGCGCCGCATCGATGGAAGGTCTGTGTCGGACTGAGGGACGATCACTCTAACCCACTGGACCACCGAGGCCCCCTTATGCTTAGTAGTAATCACCACAGCTTTGCAAGCCAGAAAAGATATCGATAGAGGCGGTCATTTTTGTCTCTGATTTCCTCGTGAAAAGCGTCTATACGACAAATTGCTACCTATGCAAATTTTGGGTAGCGACATTTAATATGGAAAATTAATATAAAACACTAAGAATAAAAAAAATCTTCCAACTTTCTCATCGGTAAAGCGTTGCGACGATCACCAAAAACTAGACAATAGGCCTCCTCGGCAAAACACATCGCACTTTATATTTATGAACACTAAAACACACGGGCACAGGGAAAATCTTCTTGTCTAAAATAACCACGGAGACAAGTTTCTAATTGTATTAAAAAGAGGTATATCATTTAGACCTTTATACCCCATCATAAATTGTTGTAATAAAGTAAACCTATGATATTTCATTAGGTTGACGACTGACAGGAGCTTGGCCTTAGTCAGTAGAATTTTCTGGAACACTTTGTATTACATTGACAATGCTTACGCATCTTAAGCTATAGTAAGAATATCGTAAGACTATATATTATGGGGTCATGGGAAAAGACAGTGAAAATTAGCCCCCCACCCATACCCTTTCCCAGAAAACCTAGGTAGAAGGCAGACAGGGGAGTTTAGCCCTGACCAGTATGTCTTTCAAACTCTTGTTCTTTTTATAAGCAATGACTGGCCTTTGGGTCAGAGGTCGAGCAAGTTTACTTTGAAGTAGTTTGTATTCTTCTACTATAATCTTGGCCATAGCAATGCTAGCTTTGTTATACTAAAACACAAATGGTATTATAGTTTTTTCACGACATCTTCCGGGGTCCAAGTTCAAACCCAAAGGATAAATAGTTTGTAATGTTTGAATCCAAAAACTTTCCCTTTCCAAACGTTTGTGCTTGGTATCTGCAGCGGAAGTGAGAAATGGGATTTTCTCAATAGGCATGATTTCAAAATGGTCCTTGACCGAATGACCTTGAGTATTGAAATGTTGTGCTACGGGTACATCATGTTTAAGTCTTATACTAGATAAATGGTTGGCTGCTCTTTGTCGTAGAGAATTCTGAGTTTCTCCGACGTACTGTTTGCGACATTTTTTGCACGTGATTAGATACACGATATTAGAGGAGTCACAATTAAGATTCTCTGCCATTTGATATTTGTTGCGAGTTTGTTCTCCGAAAAAGGTTCCGCGATCGGGTACGTATATATCGAGTTTGCATCGCGTCTTAAGGCATTTCATTGATGTACCTGAGAGAAATGTTGGACGGTAGTGGTACACTCGTGAAGGGGAGGTAAGCGTATCGGGGGATGAAGGGGGAAACATGATTTGTCTTACTGTGTTAGATTTGATCCTTCGGAGTAATCTAATAGAATACTTCCTAGGGAGGAGAGCTTTAAAAAGAACAGAACAAGCCTGGTTAAAAAATCTAAAGAACTAGTTTCTATAGAATCTAAAAATCTGAGATTTAATGACTCCCTTGAAAGTGTGAGGAGGATGGTATGACCCAGCATGTAGCAGCTGATGCGTGTCAGTAGGTTTGAAGAATACTTTGTAATCTAGATACCCAGTAGTATGATATGTATGACCCTTGTAAATAGTTACATCCAAAAAATCCACAGAAGTGTGATCAATAGTAGGCTGTAATTTAATGCTTGAGTCGTGAGAATTAAGAGTGTCAATGAAAATATGAAGGTCTTCCAACGTATGTTGCCAAATGATAAAAATGTCATTTTGTCAAAGTCCCTCGGACAGTCGCTTACCCCAACCAATGTTTCTTGGTCGGTCTTTTACTCGTATATGGCACTTCAACACCATCAAAAGACACTTTCACATTTTTTCAAATTTCCCAATCACCGCATGACTATCGCTATAAATTTAGTTTTCAGCAGGTTTTAGCCCATAATTTCGGGATATGGTGTATTTCTTTTTGTTCAATAAATCATTTTTCCAAACCCATTTATACAATTTCATACGAATGGACGCGCCAATAATAAAGCTAAAACAACCAAACAACCATTTATACAAAATTAAGCTTACAGAAAAATCAAATATATATAAGCTATTGTATAAGATCTTTCAATGGCATTTAGAAGTTGGAAGGTTACAATAAGGTCAAGAATTACTTATGGATAACAACTTCTTGGTTTATTGGGTGACGACGTTTCGATGTAGTTCTTACATCGTTATCGAAACGTCGTCACCCAATAAACCAAGAAGTTGTTATCCATAAGTAATTCTTGACCTTATTGTATAAGAAATGATAAGAGTGTATCAATTTAATTTTGAAATATTTTGAATGTATTGTGATTTATTTTTGGATTTTAGAACTTTGCATGGTAAAGCTTCATATAGACACGTTATAATATCATCCCCGATATGCTTAATAGTTGCATAATCATATCAATGCGGGTGAACATTATATAGAATGCGTTTCAAAATGTTTAGCCGCTAATAGACTTAACTTTAGTGAGTTTTATCTATTATTCCTTTGTCTGCCCAAAATGCTTTGCCCGTATCTCCTGAATTAAGCCATTACATGGTGATGGCAGACTGTACCTTTAATGAATCAATAACTAAAGTGATGTAATAGTTAGCCAATTCTAGTTTGACATTGGCGTCGTTTATATTATCATCAGCCTTATAATTATAAACCTGGTCTTTATATAAGAAGGGATTTCAAAACTTCACCATTAGCATTGAACTGAGAGAGAAGCTTCAAGTTGATGTATAATACACCTTGTTCGATACGAAGAGAACCTATAAAACCAACAATGCATTCCGTGTTTATCTTGGTAATTCTTGGAGCAAATCTAATCTTCACAAACGCTGGTATGTATCATGGATGTCTTTCAAGTTTTTTAAAATGTGTTAAGTGGCATGAACTGCTAAATATAGACATACTTTCGTTGAAACAGAATTAGCTAACGTTTGTTATTTTGACAAGAAGCACAAAGAGCAGTTTTTCATTGATATTAATCTCGAAAACTTACGTTAAAGCAGTTTTTATAAGAACAACAACAACCCTACAATGGAACACGCATCCCAGATATTGGGTTTTTAGTTTCGCTAAGCACGAATAGGCCGAAATAGCTTTACAGATATATCTTATTTTAACGTCAGTTTTACAATGTATTTTCGTTCATATTCTCTTGACAATTTTTGGCAGTTCAGACTACTTTAAACACGAATTTATATAGGCCCTAGTAGGCCTTTTCTCATTTTGAATTTCTCTGTTTAAATCCAACCGTCATAGCTTATTGATATGATAAAAACTATCAAAATGGAAATGACGGTAGCTAAACAGACCTTTATTAGAAATCAGGGTGTCTCCCGATGGATTTCAGGAACTCAATTAGCTTTGAATTATTCATTTTTTCAGTTTGTGTGGACAAACATTCAAAGTGTGAGAAATGGGCGTCGGAAGGACAATGCGACGCAAACCCTGATTATATGTTACCCATCTGTAAAGTAAGCTGCGGATCCTGTCATCTTCATTCCGGTAAGTCACGGTTCTCGGATATCACAAATAATGTTTTCCAGAGCAACGTATAGTGTTAGGTATAGTGTTATTTATCCTAACTGGTTGTCCGATCTGATCAAACATATGTAATGGTTAAGAAGTAACCTAGACATGAATCTGTACGCCTAGGTTGAATTACTTTGCATTGCAATTATACTGTTTTAATATATATCAAGAATTGTGTCGCTTCGTCGATATACCATGCATGGCTCAGGGAATAGTTTTCATTACTTAATCAAATATTTAGTTTTTCGCGGATTTTCAAACACTCAAATCAATGCTGACTTAGGACAGAGTTTGTATATTTTCTCTACAAGTTTAAGTGCAAACAATAACTATAGCCAATTCATCTATTTTGTCTTTTACAGAAATATGTATACTTACCTCTGATATCTCAATGTCCAATGTGACTACAGAGTTTGGATATATGTTCAAGTGCAAACAATAACTCACTATAGCTAATCCATCTATGTTTTAGAATCGGAATCATCAGGCCGTACATGTACCGATCATCACCCTAAATGCAAAGCTTGGGCGGATAAAGGAGATTGTAGACGGAACAAAGTTTACATGATGAATGAATGTCCAATCAGCTGTGGTATCTGTCAAGGATATTGATGGATTAATTGCAGAGAGTCATTAATTGATTGATGTTTAACGCCGCATTCAAGATTATTCCACGTATAACGACTTTTGTCCGGCTCGATGGGAACGGCACCCGAAACCCCCGATCTCCGAGGTGACAAATATTCCACATATACGGCGATCTTTTGATGGAGGATACAAACTTTACACATTTTTTTTTGCTGCCACCTCTGTGAAATGCACTTTGAGACTCAGATTGTCCATTCCATTCAATGTTCACCTGTCTTCATAAAAGATCTCTCGTTGCCATGCAACAGTTGGTTATACAAATTTGATAATTATTTTGTCTTTCACAGAAATATATATGCTTCCCTCCTTTTGTAGTTGATATGACTATTCTTAGACATTTTGTTGTTGTTGTTTAGTCTTTCACGGAAAAATGGACTTAAAGCATTCATATATTCGATTTTAATGTTTATCTCTTTCTGATTTATGACAATTTGGCATGTTTTACCCCCAAACCATCCAAGAGACTAACACGCACTATATGCAAGCCTTATCATATTGAATTATGCAAATTTCTATGTAACGAATTATAGAAGAAAAGTCTGTATGAAAATGAAAAATATGACAATTTAATTTCTGTCGACTCTACAAATAAATCAGTAAATAATGTGTTACAAAATGTCTTTCTTATATTTTTCTATAACTGCTGCAGAGCCATGCTATAGAAAAGAACGCACACACTTGTGGGTTCCTCGATTCGTTTTAGCTTCTGAGATGTGTGAAGGTTTGGGTATCTAGACTAGTGTTTGAGATTCATTCAGAAGATTTAGCAGTGTTCCTGTCTACCCGATGACTTATATTACAAAGCATTACAAAGCATGTTCAATTTAACTGCAGACAAGAACGTCATTAAGTGGCAGTCGGACTACTAGCAAAGAGAGTAGATTGACAGAGTGGCCACTTCGTCCAATCAGCATTGTAATGTGGCGTGAGGAATCGCCCGCAGAATTACCAGATTACCGTGGCTCGCAAGAAAGAACACCAAGATGTTTTCTAAACAGCAGCCCTTTATTACGCTATGGCTCCGTAAAACTACAATATAATTGTAAAAAAGGGGCTTATCAGAATGGTAAAAATTACTGTTTTATATAGTTAAAAGAAGTACACAAAATAGACGCAACATACACGCATAACATACGCACAACATACGCAAAATATACGCAGAGAAATACCACAATTTATGCAACACCATAACCACAAAATATTTACACACATTACTTTTTTTTTTACACTTTTACCAACTGAATAATAGAGGAAATCTTACTTCAATTATAACATATAAACATAAACATACGAACCACAATGGGTCTTCTACACACATGCACGCATGAGGCTACCTCGCCCAAGACTGACTGATAGCACGGACTTTTTAGCGCCCTCGCGTGTCAACAGAGAATGCAAAAAGGGAGATAATTGCTGCGGTGCATTTACATACCTCCTCAAAATTGAAATCAATTTTCAGTTAATTTTGTATCCCCAAACCTTTCTAAAATTAAAACTAACTTTTGAATAGGTCTTTCGAGATAGGTAATTGGGCCCAAGCGCTTGCCGTACAAGTCCAGATTTGTGTTGCCCACGGCCACAACAACTTTACGCACGTAACCATCTTCATCGACAAATGTCTCGTGAACACGTCCGAGGCGCCACATGTTACGAGGAACTGCGTCTTTCAATAGCACTATGTCGCCAACTATCAAGCTACGTTTTGGTCGATGCCACTTTTGTCTCACCTGAATAGATTGTAAATACTCGTTACGCCATCTATACCAGAACTCGTTAGCACAGTGTTGCACACGACGCCAACGTTTACGAGAATACACGTCTTCGCGACTAAAGTTACCGGGTGGGGGCAAAATAATTTGAGACTTCAACGTAAGTAAATGATTGGGTGTCAACGGTTGGATGGAATTTGGATCATTTACTGTTTCAAGCGTAAGAGGTCGACTGTTGATCGTAGCTGAAACTTCGCATAAGATAGTGCGTAGACACTCGTCGTCTAACTGCGTACCCACACTTTGTAACAAGCCAGTCAAAATACGCCGAATCGTGCGGATCTGGCGTTCCCAGACTCCTCCCATATGGCTCGCATGTGGGGGATTTTGCCGTTGCACAACATAGTCACAATAATTTTTAAGCAAAAACTCGCCAACACGAGCGTTATCTAGCTCCGAAAGAGCTTTCTTTAACTCTTGCTGTGCACCAACGAAATTTGTCCCACAATCTGACCGAAGTTGTCGAACAGGTCCGCGTATGCTAATAAACCGTCTGAGAGCGTTTATCAAAGACGAAGTATCGAGGGAATTAGCTACCTCAATATGGACGGCACGAGACGCCATGCAGGTGAAAATGACCCCATAACGCTTTAACTCTTTTCTACCTTCCTTAATCAGAAAAGGACCAAAAAAATCTGAACCACAAAACGTGAACGGAGGAGTTTCCTCCATGCGATCGAGGGGCAAATCTGCCATCTTTTGTTGACCCGAGGAAGAAAACAATTTTCTACAAATAACACAATGCGCAATCTGCTTTGCTACAGCACCACTGCAACCGATAATCCAGAAACCGTGCTCCCGTATAGCGTTTATCGTCATTCCCCTCCCAGTATGCCCGTTTTTCTCGTGAAAATAGCGAATAATAAGGGTACTTACGTGATGATGTCGAGGAAGTAGGACAGGATGCCTAGAATTTACTGACAGACTTGATCTCGCCAGTCGTCCCCCAATTCGCAATATACCATAATCATCTACAAATGGATCAAGACTCGATAGAGACTTACCTTTCTGAAGAGATGGTCGGTGATCGCCGGTTTTACTTGCTGAACTAAGAGTCTGGATCTCCTGAGAAAAAACCTCCTGTTGAACAACTTTAATGATCTCAATTTGAGCTTCTTCGATCTCAGAAACACTAATTGAAGCTTTGTTAACGTAAGGTGCGTCACTCTTGATTCCTTTCTTTGAAGCCAATAGACAAAGAAAGAGTTTCTTCACACGAAGACAAACTGCCACAGCCCTTTTCAGGCGAAACCAGTCAGAGAAATAAAGAAATCTATCGCTGCCCAAACCTTGAACAGCAGATTTTAACCGTGACATTGCTACGTTTACTTTTCTGACTTCCACGTCCTCGGGATTTAGTTGATAATCAGTTACTTGCTCTGAGGGAATAGAATTACACCAAAGAAAACTTGGACCATTAAACCACATAGATGACGTCTTTAACTCACTTACCTCGCATCCACGAGAGGCTAAATCTGCTGGGTTGTTTTTACTTGAAACATAATGCCATTGTGTCGGACAACTTACGTCTCTTATTTGCTGAACCCTGTTGGCGACGAAGATATGAAATCTACGAGTGTCGTTTGAAATGTAACCTAAAACTACTTTACTGTCGGTCCAGAAGAAATGCTTGGCATTCAGTTTAAGTTCCTTATCAAGAAAACTACTTACCTTGGCTGATACCAATGCTGCGGTTAGTTCGAGCCGAGGTATGGTTACTGGACGAAGGGGAGTTACTCTGGCTTTTCCCATTACCAATGCACAATGAACGTTGCCGGCAACGTCTACCTGACGAAGATATGAGCACTGTCCGTAACCTGCAACGCTTGCATCTGAAAAGTGATGGAACTCTACCTGAACAACTTTTCCAAAATTGGGTGGCTTATAGCAGCGAGGGATTTTAAGTCAGCTGATTTCAAGAAGACTAGTCCTCCATTTCTCCCAAGCTAATCGCATATCATCGGACAGAGGAACATCCCAACCAGTTTTTTCTCGACACATTGCTTGAAGCAACTGTTTGCCAAGCAAAATAATCGGTGCCAAGAATCCCAACGGATCGAAGACAGAGCTAACAGTTGATAACAGTCCACGCCGTGTGAATGGTCTGTCCTGTAATAAAATATGAAACTGAAAAGTGTCAGATTACACACCAATATATCCCCAATGCTCGCTCAACGGATAAGGACTCGTTCATCAATTCAAGATGTTTACCGGTAGACGCTCGATCAGCCTCCGGTAGAGATTGGATAACTTCACTTGAATTTGACACAAATTTATGAAGATGTAAACCTCTGGTATGGCAAAGTTTTCTGGTTGCATTAATGAGGTCTGTAGCTTCTTGTACGGAGGAAACGGATTTAAGCCCATCGTCGACATAAAAATCGAATCTAATAAAGTCAGCTGCAGCTTTGCCAAACACCTTTTCATTTTCTTCAGCAGCTTGCTTTAAGCCAAAATTGGCACAGCCTGGGGAGGAAACTGCACCAAACAAGTGTACCTTCATGCGATACTCACCTGGATCCTTGGATATATCCCCGTCCTGCCACCAAAGGAACCGAAGGTAGTCTTGATCTTCTCTTCTCACATGGAACTGAAAAAACATTTTCTCTATGTCGCACATGATGGCAGTTTGTTCGAGACGAAATCTACAAAGAACACCTACCAACGCATTAGTGAGGTCCGGACCTTGTAACAGAACGTCATTTAAAGACGTATCTTGAAATTTAGCACTACAATCAAAAACGACGCGAATTTTGTTGGGTTTTTTCGGGTGATAAACCCCATGATGTGGTATGTACCAAACATTCTTACATGTGTTATCTGTTACTTCAATCTTCTCAGCATAGCCAGAATCAATGATACATTTCATGAAGTTAGTATATTCCAATTTATATTTTTCATCACGTGACAATTTTTTCTTCAGAGTTTTAAGGCGTTGTACAGCCATGGATTTATTGTTTGGAAGCTGAGGAGAATTTACCTTGAATGGAAGCGGAATTTCATAGTGACCATTTTCGGTAACTCTTATACCTTCTGATACCTTTTCGAGAAATAGACGATCTTCCCGTGAGTACGTGTCTTGGTCTGTTGACTGTTCACTGAAATCCAATTCTAACATTTTGACCACAGATTCAGGATTTATAACTTCTTTAACAGTTTTCCGAGCGGTTAGAATACCTTGATTGCTTTCATGAAGGGGTTTGTGACTTACCAAAACTCTGTGACTCACGCCAATCGGGTCATCCGCAAAATCTACAAGGTCAGGATTAATTATGCCCACTATTCCCCAACCCAAATCTGTGCGCTGAGCATAAGGCTCGTTTCCAACTGGGGGAATAACATCTCTGGGCGCCAATGCGCGAGAACAGTTATAGCCAATCAGTAAACCAACTTCAATATCTAATAGAGGAACTAATTTGTCGGCTATCCTCTGGAGGTGTGGCCATTGCTGGGCCATGTCGGGAGTCGGGATATGCGATCTGTTGGCGGGCATAATATCCCTGGTATATGTAGAAGGGAGTGGAATATTAATTGGACTATCGTACCCCCGTACTAACAAACCTGAAATGCGACGACTGCTAATCAACTCGTCTTTAGAAGACATCGTTGAAAGCGATAGTTTAACTGGTGAACCCGTCAAGCCAAGAGATTCACAAGTACCATCCAGTATAAAGGTGGTATCTGACTGGGTATCGAACAGAGCATAAACCAAACGTTCAAACCCTGGGAAATCAACATGGGAAACCCAGACCGGTAATATCATAGAAGATTTACTATTTTTATCAACATTGTTAAGATGACTTACACCAGACTGAACACTAACCTCATTCTTAGACAGCTTTTCGTGAACCCTATCATTATCTTTCCTGTCTCCATGCAGGGAAGTAGGATGTAGTTTGAGGCAAACTTCGCACTTTCGTCGCTGGCGACATTGATTCGAGCGATGACCACATTTCAAGCAGGCGAAGCAAAGACGATTTTTCCAAGCATAGTCTTTTCTATCTGGCAAGGGTTTTGATAGAAAGATTTCACAACTATCCAAACAATGATCCTTTTTACAGAGGAAACATACCAATTTCGGCCTTTCATCTAAACCTACAGAAAAAGATCTGACATCGGGCTTATATATACCTTCATATTTACCGACGGACCTTTCGTTTGGACTCACCTTATATTTGTTTGGTTGGAAACTGTTCATTGGTTGACAGGCAATATTCGCCTCCTTGATTAAAAAGGATACAAATTCACCGAATGGAGGAAATTGAACATACCTTTCTTTCCACTCGGCAACCAAGCGACTCCAGCGTAAGACCAGCCAATCGGGTAATTTACCCATTAGCTTCTGGTTTTCATGAGAGTCATTAAGTATTTTCAGGCTCTCTATTGATGACATGGCAGTATGACACTGTCTTAGAAAATCCGAAAATTTCCGCAACGCTATACCATCGCGACTTGCAATCTTCGGCCAAGAATCCAGTTTCCTTCGAAACGCATTCGCAATAGTAAAGGGGTTTCCAAATCGTTCGTCTAACAAACGTATTGCCTCCTCGTAGGCCGTATCGTTCGACACCAAAAAGTAGCCCTCAACTGCTTCCCTAGCAGAACCCCCAAGATATTTCTGAAGATAATAAATACGCTCTGCAGTAGGAATTAACTTATTGCCAATTAAAGTATCAAAGGCGCATTTCCATCCAGGATACGCCAACGGATCACCATGGAAGATTCCCGGCTCTGGGGTAGGAAGCCGACCAAGTGTGAGTTGATCGGTAAGACATTTAGCAAATAAAGCAAAATCAGACTGTGGAAAATTCTTACCTTGTGTGTCACCCGGCGAAGTGTTAGGGTTTTTATAAGGATTAAAAGGCTGGTTTTCAACATATGGAATATCATTACCTTTAATGTTATCGTAATCCGACA
The DNA here is from genome assembly GCA_963971465.1 of Lepidochitona cinerea. Classification (NCBI taxonomy): domain Eukaryota; kingdom Metazoa; phylum Mollusca; class Polyplacophora; order Chitonida; family Tonicellidae; genus Lepidochitona; species Lepidochitona cinerea. The sequence continues at coordinate 31,056,444 of OZ020561.1, forward strand.
AGGGGTACTTAGAGGGTTTGGCAAATGTAACAGATTCTATATTACCTTCGGGTTTTATTATGGTTGGGCTAGTGACCTCAGGTGGTATTTGAAAAAATGGATTAGTTTCTGACAAATAGTTCGCTGACCTTTGATTACCTAAGTTGGGTTTAACAGAAGGTTGTGCTAAGACAGAATTTGGATTACACCCGATATCAAAAGGGTTTGCAAAGCTTTCTTCCGCACGTTCAAAGTTAGTAATGTTAACCAAATTATCATTCAAAGGACTTTGTTTCAATGGAGCAATTATTGACGCATCTGGTAACGGTTCGTTAAATCCTTTAGAATAGCAGTAGTTTGACACATAATCTTTATCTCGACCAGGTAAAGAACTCAAAGCGAGACTCGCTTCCTTAGCTCTACCAGCTTCGTCGATCGCCTCTAATTTTGCATTAGTCATTTCCAACCGTTTCATAATTTTAAGATGTTCAAGTTCGGTTTTAAGTTTTGTCTCCTCTTGAACAAACCCCAACTCCGCTTTAATAGCAGCCGCTTCGGCGGCAACCTGCACGCGCGTGGTATTCGCAAAATTAGACAAACGCGATGACGCATGCGATTTATTAGAACTACGCAATTTCTTAGAAGAATGCGATTTTTTAGAACTATGCGATGCTTTAGATAGTGTGTCGGCGAAATTTAACTCGCGAAGGCGTTCTACTATTTCTTTCATAATGGTTTGATTATCTACTTCCACTGTTTCGTACTTATCAAATGCAGCGCCAGATTTACCGAGATCAACCAACGTCGTTTCGAGGTCAACATAGTCACGTGATACGCGCTCTAACAGATCCAAAAGCACGTCGCGCTCCGTTCGTAGCAACGAGACATCCGTCGAGTCCGACAATATACGCAAAACTTTAATTTCTTGTTTTCTCCAAGCCGAAACTGAAATTTTGAAGTTACGCTCGCGCTGGCCCAACTGCCACTCGAGATACTCAACAGTAGGTTTCTTAGTACGCCCACTCGCTACCTCCCCGTCATCTCTCTGCTCACACGCGCGATCAGCGATAATTTCATTTGAAGGTTGCAAATTATCCATCATTAGGTAAGGATTTAGATTAACTACCCAAACACTCAATCGCACATGCGCACTGACACACAAACACAAAATGAAAACAAAACTCACAGGTAGCAATTCAAAAATATGAAAAACAAAAAAGACTTTCAAAGAAAATATACGATCAAAACAAATGTTTTAGATAAGTCGACCTTTTGCAGAAAAATAATCCGTCAGTGAGCAGAACACCAATCGATCTCATTAATAATCACAAAACTGGTTCAAGTAATTGTTCATGTATAAATATCATTAAATATATCTGAGTACGGAATTTATAAGAATATGAGGTGTAAAAATCTGGTTAAAAATATAGCAATCAAAATAGAGTTCATTTTTGTTGTATCACAGTTCTGTCCGTTGAAAGTTCATTGGTCACAAAAGTTGACTTTAATTAGTTGAATCTGTTGGAGACTCCTCTCTATTTCATTAGATAATAGGAGGAATTGCTCGTTATCAAAGGCATTAGGAGACGCAAGGAATCAAAATCACAGGTAGGCCATATATAACGGGATCACAGAAAAATATATCACAGTTAGCTCTAAAGAATTTCTTTGTCAAACATCTGTAGGTCATATGATGATATGTTAAAGTTAGCATATAGTGGAAACCGGAATCGTCACATGGATCACAGGTACCAAAGCATTTCCAATTATCTGGCAATTGCAAAAAGTAGCCCAACTAGAAGGCAAACGCCGTAAGAAACATTTTCGTCGAAGATTAACTGACTCGCCGCCAAATATAGGGATTTAATCGTGTGGCATGGCTAGTATCAGGCTCACCTGGCTCCTAATAGCTCTGACCAGGTATGCTCACAAACAATAGAGATTCCCAACTGACTCAGGCAGTCAAACAGGTAGTCTTGGGCCAGGCATTGCTGGTAAAGGCCGTGTGTTTTACTGTAATGTGGCGTGAGGAATCGCCCGCAGAATTGCCAGATTACCGTGGCTCGCAAGAAAGAACACCAAGATGTTTTCTAAACAGCAGCCCTTTATTACGCTATGGCTCCGTAAAACTACAATATAATTGTAAAAAAGGGGCTTATCAGAATGGTAAAAATTACTGTTTTATATAGTTAAAAGAAGTACACAAAATAGACGCAACATACACGCATAACATACGCACAACATACGCAAAATATACGCAGAGAAATACCACAATTTATGCAACACCATAACCACAAAATATTTACACACATTACTTTTTTTTTTACACTTTTACCAACTGAATAATAGAGGAAATCTTACTTCAATTATAACATATAAACATAAACATACGAACCACAATGGGTCTTCTACACACATGCACGCATGAGGCTACCTCGCCCAAGACTGACTGATAGCACGGACTTTTTAGCGCCCTCGCGTGTCAACAGAGAATGCAAAAAGGGAGATAATTGCTGCGGTGCATTTACAAGCATTGCTGGCATGTTCTTTGGGCCCCCTAGCGGAAGGGTGTTCCGATTGTACACGATTCAACTGTGGGGCGCCCCCTATAGAAAGGTGGTTCTTAATAATCGAATCTTGTCAGTTCAAATTTAACATGGCGCGGACGAAGTGACCAACCACTCTTGTCAATCTACTCTCTTTGCTACTAGCCGCACACATGTGTCTCATCCCGTTTTACTTACTTGCTGGTCAGGAAGACTCGAACTACAAGTTATTGACAATTCAAAGGCGATAGCCTACTAACAAGTTCGATGGAAAACGTAAAGATCACCTGAGTCATGTTACTTTGGTTTTCGTATATATAGGATAGATGACCCAGACAAGAGATACGTTGGGCCAACATTAGCGACGGTATATAGCGTTAATGTGAGGCCCGAAGGGCCGAACGGTACGGAGGGTAGCTATGTTTAAAATAGAAAGATTCCTGAATGGCTGAGAATTCAAAACATGGCTGCCGTGACCGGGGGAAATTGTCACAACCAGTTTCATGCATAATTTCATTAAAACTTCCATGAGCAGTAATTTCTTTAAAAATCGAACTATTTCTGTAAAATGACTTGAACTTAAGAAAATGATCTATAACTCACCATGGTAGACTCAAATATTTTTTTATGAAATTCAACCACATTCCCTGAGAGCATGATTTAATAAACAGCCCGAAATTGTCATTCCCATGAAAATTTCAAGAGCCGTAAATTTTGTGAATATATACAAAGCCGGAATTTTTTGAAAAAAATCAAATGGCAGAATTTTGCGGACAAATGAGTCAACTAGGTTTTACCCACACCAAACGCAGCCGAGTATCTGAAACTGTTTGGAAAACAGTTTGGAAAACTTATTTGACGGACTGTTGGACGGACTGTTTGTCTGACGGACAGAGCGGACGGGTCGACTTTATAGTTCCCTTCGGCTTCGCCGGTAGGGGATTCATAATCGGTCTTTTGCTGATGAACTGACGTCTCTGAAGACAAACGTTACTTCTTTAGGACTTTCTTCAAGGCTGTGTGTTATATGGAACAGTATGAGCCCGATTTGTTTGTACTTCGACCCTGGTTCATTGACCGTGTAATGAGCAGTTAATGAAGAGACACTCAAAATGAATTAACCTTACGGGTTAAACGTCTGGCTTTTGCATGCAATTCTCTTTCTAATCTTTATTGAGGTCTGTGATGGTTGATTTCACAATGGCTGTTATCACCTATGGCACCGATGACTTCATGTCCAATTCTCCACTGCAACACACTGAGATCTCGTTCTGTGGACGTGAGCGTTACAAAGATTTGACGAGACAATGGCTTCAAATTAAGTAGATGGCAATTTCTACATTGACATACATTGCAAAGAGCGATACCAACGGACATATATTTGTAATTCCTATGAAATACAGTCACATATTTCCTTATCTTGCATCAACGAAATCGTCGTGAATATGACAGCTAATGGGGTAGCTTTAAATTTGCAATTCTCTGTAATCATCCAGATTTCACCTTACAAGTGTTAGTGCCAATATTTAATAGTCAACTAGGGATCTATTATGGGGTTTTATTCATAATGACCGTTGCTGTCTCAATTCTAGTATCTTATCTTGTTAGACAATCTTATAGCAAAATGAAACCTTCCATTTAGCAGCTCATGCCACTTTGGAATTCTTAATAAACAAAAACAGTGTTGGATATTTGTAAAATATGGTATTCTGATAATAGCATACTATTTGCATTGACTGCTATTAGCTGTGTATAGCCTTGAGGTACAACTAAAGAGGAAAATAAAGTGAAGTTTCCACACTGGGGACTGTCATGGCCACTCAATGGGTGTGACATTTAGTTAAATGTCCATGGTCAGTTTGAAGGGGTTAGACATCGGACGCCATTCATAATAGTGTCTTTGCCCAATTGTGGCTGTGATTCAGGAACCTATACCCACGTTCTTTACTTTGAACTGATCCCAGGCAAGCCATCAGACGGGTTGAACTTATTTCAATCTGGTGAATATTTTATGAGCCAAAAATTCTACCTGATAATCAATTTACCAATATATTCCTGGTTTTTCTCAAAGAACCAAACAGGGATTGCTTCTGTTTAAATCACTCTGTAGACACAGTTGTTTAACTTCACCGTTTTCACAAATTTTAATGACGATCGAGTCGATCTGTATCTATTTCTGAATCTTAATAGAACATTTTGTTCTACAGCAACTTATATTAGCAAGATTCATGGATATACGCCATCAGTATTCCGATTCTAGAAATCTCTCTATCATGTAAGACGTTTTTTACGGCCCTCTCAATTAAGAAACAGCCTATTCTGTTTGTTCTCGGCTGATCAAATGGCCGTGTAATGGTTCGTTGATGAAGAGACACTCAAAATGAATAAAACCAAATGCTAGCGGTTAAACGATTTGACTTTTCCATGTCATTCACCGTTGAATTTCTCTCAAGGTAAAGTGAGAAGCTGGCAGTCTGTGTTGCTTGATTTACCAATGGTTTTGATTCCCTGTGGCGCCGTTTGTTCCATGCTCAAATTTCTGCCTAGGGCAAACTGAGATCTCGTTCATTAGACGAGAGCGAAAGGGGATCACGAGCCACTGACATAAAATTAAGTAGATGCCAATTTCTGCCAATCATGATCACGTGCTCGAATGACTGAATAACCCGGATCATCTCGTGTTGTGCCGAGCATCTTCTGATAATGAAACGCTGTAGGAACAATTAAGAAAGTCAAAGTGTACGAATTCGTGCTGCACTATTGTAAATCTTCGTCAGTTCGTCTGTAAAGAAAGCAAACAAAACATGAAGGGAATTCAGTACGACGCCGAGGATGTTTCCGGCGAATAAGAGGAAGGTCTTTCGATCGACAGGGTATCAGTGGCTGTTAGAATGAAGAGAACGTTCCACAGACCGGACGATTATGTAAATGGGATTGATTGATTGATTGTTTGGTGTTTTACGCCGCGCTCAAGATTATTTCACTTATATGGCGGCGTTGCCAGTTTTATTGTGGGAGGAAACCGGGCTCTATGCCCGGAGGAAACCCACGACCTTCAGTTGGTAACTGGCAACCATCCCACATAGGTCGTTCGAGTGAAAACCCAGTCAGAAAATTTTCTGAGTGGGATTCGAACCCGCGACCCATCGGTGGAAAGCTGTTCTGATTGAGCGTCCAACGCTCTACCTACTGAGCTACGGAGGCCCCCTGTAAATGGGAGGGAACAAGGAAGGAGATTCTTGCTTGTTGCCAGTCAGACATGGACCATTTTCCTGTTGCCAAAGAAACTACAATTTTAACGCCATCTTAAACAGAATTAAGAAGCATAGCCGGCTAAAATTTAATTTTTTTTATTGAAACACAATCTGACAAAAGTCGAAATGTTCATTGGATAGACCATTTGAGAATTACCCCCGTTTAACTCGTGTTTTCACGTTTTTTTCAATGAACATCTGGACTTGTCAGATAGATTGAAACAGAATTAAAATTGCCTCAATATTTTAACCAACAGGGCAAAATCTATGCTTTATCACCGTTCCCAAAATCCTAATATGCAGCCGTTCAACACGGCATTAAAGGGTTAAACTAAAATCTGATTGCGCTACAATGAATCCCATTATTAAGAGCTGATAAAGATAACAAACTGGGCCGATTTTACACACAGACAAATTGTTCCAAGTGGCAACAGCGCCAAAAGAGACAACCGTCAAAATGAAGGAATCATTGGTCGTAGTGTCATAACGGATATTGTTCACTTCCTCGCCAGACGCCTGGGCGCAACAGTTATTATTTCAACTTCTCGATTTACTATCGGACATCTTATCTAAATGTCTCTCAAACAGCGGTCACAACTAGGGGGATCTAGTTGTCTATAAACCTGTTTCAACCATAGTAATTTAGATCAGTTGTGAAAACAAAATGATTTAGGACCAGTTGTATTCGATGTAATAGGATTAATTGATGTTTTACGCTGCACTCAGTGTTTTGTATGGAGGGAGGGAATCCCCGATGTTCGGAGAGAACATGGCAACTCTTCCACATGATGGCAATCGAGCGAAGAATCCAATCTGAATTTTAAAAATTTACTTGGTCTGAAGTTTAATACGAACATCAGTCCTCTATAGATGCAACTTAAGAAATTTCCACACAGGTTAAAAATTGAGTGTTGGCATAGACATCTGTGTAAGAAGAGCAAGTGTTAAAGGGTGTATCCATCAGGGTTTATCCCAGAAACTCGACCTCTGGAGACTGTCATGGAGACACAATATGCGCGAGATTCAAATTTCATAGTCAGTTTAAAAGTCACCGTAGCTCAATTATTAGTTTATAAACATGAGCCAATTATTATTTTGGGAGAATTTGGAAATCTTATAGAGGATCTCAAAATTAAACGCAAGATGATTTTTATTCTTTGTGGAGTTTATATGCAATATACTTAAATCCCAAGAGGCTTTATCCGAAGAAAGTTTGTAGCTGCCCTATATATCATTCAAACAGTCATTGGTTTAGAAAATGACTTAAAGAAAAGCTTGTTTTTAGTTTCATATTCTAACAAAACCTTATGATCTGCTAGGAAACATCGGTATTTAAGGCGTTTTCTTCCTTCCTTGCCGTTTTAAGTTATCGCTAAGCCGAAAATCTAAAGATGGGCTTTAAGTGGTTTCGTAAAAGTGGTGTAGGTCTATCTTAAAATTTCCCATCAGTTTTAACCATAGGCACTAAGGTCACCTTGGCCATTTATGTTTCGGTTAAGTCTCAAAAACAGTTTTCTAACTCCGATGTATATATGATTTCACAATCGAAGTCGTTTGAAGGGCCTTAAGGGATGAAAAGGCAATCGCTCGTGATAATTCTCACAGCGTCTCCATTACAATATGGATACAATTTATATCCAGTTATTCCTCTTCATTAAAGACGGCTTGATAGAAAACCTTGTGTAAATGAGACTGTCACCGGGAATAGAAGACTCAACTTGATGGACATTTGGCGCAGTCTGCTGGAAAAGTGTGGTCGGGTGAGAACCTTCACACGCCGTTGGTAACACCATCTCAGAGTGAAATCTGCCAAGGTGACATTTTAGGGACAAGATTCTTACCAAGGAGAATTGCAAAGGTTATTAGTAATGAATTCATCTTACAGTTGCACACCTTGTTGTATGACATACCGGGTAATTATGATCCCTAAGGCATATTTTGCTTTACATTAAGTGGAATACTTTTAAAAGCGTTCTAGTGGAGCTGACACTTAGTTGGCAAATGCGGAGATTTTACAAATGCTGGCGCCAAATGAAAATAGCTAATAATGGATATTGGTGGCAATTAACATATTTTGGTGCTAGAATCCACAAGAGGGTAATGGGAAATCTTTATCTTAACATAATGAGTATCAATTTCGTGAATTCGGCTTGGACTAAAATTTAAGGGAGCTCAAAAGTATATCAATCACTTTCAACATACATCGATATTTAAAGTGGCATGAGCTGCCAAAATTTTGATATTTTGACGTAAAAGCAGAATGTTGAAATTATCGGCTATTTTTCTCAAGACGTATAATTCAGAAGTTTTTAGTGCTTGTAGTCTCGAGAATGTACGATACAGTATTGTTTTACACTAACTTTGGCTAAGAATGAATGAATGGTCGTCCCGGTTATTTAAATTTTGTTTACTTTTCGAACATATTTTTGGTTCGTACAGGCCACATAATGCATGTTTTTTTTCTCATTCCAACGCTAATCATTTAGTTTTTCGATGGCCTTCAAAGCCTCTTACTGTCGTGACGATCAGAAATTATGAAAAAAGTGTGAATTTCGGCAGCTCATGCCACTTTAAAGGTTCTCTTAATGCGTTTTTATAAAAAATCAAACGAAAAAAGAAAAGCAAATGAAACCTTTTAATGAGATCACACTAGAAACGGCTATCAACTAAAACTACAGCACCCCTCCCACCTCTACCACTCAAATGCATGAACCTAAATGATATGGGTTAAACAATTGATTTTTTTCCATGAAAGTCCTCAGTCCGTGTTGCTTGGTATGGTTTTGATACCCTATGGCGCCGTTTGCTTCATGTCCAATTGCGACCTTCGGCGAACTGAGATCTCGTCCAGTAGTTGAGAGGGAAAGGGGGCCACGAGCCACTGGCTTCAAATTGAGAAGATGTTGATCTTGGCGACACCGTTGAATAACCCGAATCATCGTGTGCTGTGTCGATTACCTTTTGGTGCCAGAATATGAACGAAACTAAACTGCACCAGTTGTAATTCTTTGTCACTTCGTCTGCATATGACAAAGCAAGCAAAACCTCTAAGTAATGCAATATAACATAGAGAATGTTTTCGTAACGGAATAAGTGGAAGCGATTTCGATTCACTGGCTATCAGTTGCCGTCGGAAAACAAAAGAAAGTTCCACTGTCGACTGGAACAAGGATGGAGGGCGCTCTAACTTTGCGCCAGTTAAACATTAACTATTTTGCTGCTGCCAGCATCTTTGAGACAGTGCAATAATTAGGGCTATGAATTCAATTATTAATTTAATAATTAATTTTGTCTTTGACAAAGCAACATTAAAACCAAATCACATATAAAACTACACTAAACTTGTACATATCGCTGTCAATGAAGGGGAGGGAACTGTGTAAATATAAGGCATATCATTTGGTTGAAGTGAAGTCCCGTTATCCCAGAAGAACCTTCTATTAGAAACTCATTTCCTTTGTAGTCATTGAAGGGACAAGGAAATAGACAAATCATTTTTCCAAACCCATTTATACAATTTCATACGAATGGACGCGCCAATAAGCTAAAACAACCAACCAACCATTTATACAAGCTTACAGAAAATTCAAATATTTATAGGCTATTGTATAAGAAATAATACGAGTGTATCAATTTAATTTTGAAATATTTTGAATATATTGTGATTTATTTTTGGATTTTATAACTTGGCATGGCAAAGCATCATAGACACGCTATAACATCATCCCCCAAACGCTTAATAGTTGCATAATTATGTCAATGCGGGTGAATGTTATATAGAATGCGTTTCAAAATGTTTAGTCGCTAATAGACTTAACTTTAGCTAGTTTTATCTATTATTCCTTTGTCTTCCCAAAATGCTTTGCCCCTATCTCCTGAATTAAGCCATTACATGGTGATGGCAGGCTGTATCTTTAATGAATTAATAACTAAAGTGATGTAATAGTTAGCCAATTCTAGTTTTACATTGGCGTCGTTTATATTATCATCAGGCTTATAATTATAAACCTGGTCTTTATATAAGAAGGGATTTCAAAACTTCACTATTAGCATTGAACTGAGAGAGAAGCTTCAAGTTGATGTATAATACACCTTGTTCGATACGAAGAGAACCTATAAAACCAACAATGCATTCCGTGTTTATCTTGGTAATTCTTGGAGCAAATCTAATATTCACAAACGCTGGTATGTATCATGGATGTCTTTCAAGTTTTGTCAATGTGTTAAGTGGCATGAACTGCTAAATATAGACAAATTTTCGTTGAAACAGAATTAGCTAACGTTTGTTATTTTGACAAGAAGCACACAAAGCAGTTTTTCGTTGATATTAACCTCGAAAACTTACGTTAAAGCAGTTTTTCTAAGCAAACCAACAATCCTACAATGGAACACGCATCCCATATATTGGATTTTTATCTGTTATTAATAGTTTCGCTAAGCCCGAATAGGCCGAAATACCTTTACAGATATATCTTATTTTTGACAATTTTTGACAGTTCAGACTACTTTAAACACGAATTTATGTATAGGAGGCTTTTTCTAACTTTGAATTTCTCTGTTTAAATCCAACCGTCATAGCTTATTGATATGATAAAAACTATCAAAATGGAAATGACGGTAGCTAAACAGACCGTTATTAGAAATCAGGTCTCACCCGATGGATCTCAGGAACTCAATTAGCTTTGAATTATTCATTTTTTCAGTTTGTGTCGACAAACATTCAAAGTGTGAGAAATGGGCGTCCGAAGGACAATGCGATGCAAACCCTGGTTATATGTTACCCATCTGTAAAGTAAGCTGCGGATCCTGTCATCTTCATTCCGGTAAGTCACGGTTCTCGGATATCACCATTAATGTTTTCCAGAGCAACGTATAGTGTTAGGTATAGTGTTATTTATCCTAACAGGTTGTCCGATCTGATCAAACACATATGTAACGGTAGCCGAGAAATCTGGGCTCTGCCGATTTTTTTTTCTCTTCGTGACAAGGCACATTAGCAGCCATATAACACCAGTCGCCGTAAGACCGATAATCCGGGCTAATGTAACGGTTAAGAAGTAACTTAGAAATGAATCTGGAGGCCTAGAATGAATTACTTTACATAGCAATTATACGGTTTTAATATATATCAAGAATTGTGTCGCTTCGTCCATATACCATGCATGGCTCAGGGAATAGTTTTCATAACTTAATCAAATAGTTTTTCGCGGATTTTCAAACATTCAAAACAATGCTGACTTTGGACAGAGTTTGTATATTTTCTACAAGCTCAAGTGCAAACAATAACTAAAGCCAATTCATCTATTTTGTCTTTCACAGAAATATGTATACTTACCTCTGTTTGTAATTGATATCTCAGTGTCCAATGTGACCACAGAGTTTTGATATATGTTCAAGTGCAAACAATAACTCACTATAGCTAATCCATCTATGTTTTAGAATCGGAATCAGCAGGCCGTACGTGTACCGACCATCACCCTAAATGCAAAGCTTGGGCGGATAAAGGAGATTGTAGACGGAACAAAGTTTACATGATGAATGAATGTCCAATAAGCTGTGGTATCTGTCAAGGATTTTGATGAAATAATTGCAGAGAGTCATTAATTGATTGATGTTTAACGCCGCATTGAGGATTATTCTACGTATAACGACTTTTGTCCGGCTCGATGCGGACGGCATCGGAAACCCCCGACCTCCGAGCTGACAGATATTCCACATATACGGCGATCTTTTGATGGAAGATACAAACGTGACACAATTTGGTTTTTCTGTCCCCTCTGTGATATGGCTTTGAGACCTCTGATTTTCCATTCAATTAAATCTTTACCTGTCGTCATAATATATCTCTTGTTGCCATGCAACAGTTGGTTATACAAATTTGATATTTATTTTGTCTTTCACAGAAATATATATGCTTACCTCCGTTTGTTATTGTAATGATATGTCGGTCAACTATTCTTAGACATTTGGTTGTTGTTGTTCTTTCACAGAAAAATGAACTTAAATCATTGATATATTCGATTTTAATGTTTATCTCGTTCTCATTTATGTCAAGTTGACATGCTTTACCCCCAAACCAACCAAGAAACTAACACGCACTATATGTAAGCCTTATCATATAGAATTATGCAAATTTCTATGTAACGAATTATAGAAGAAAAGTCTGTATGAAAATGAAAAATATGACAATTTAATTTCTGTCAACTCTACAAATAAATCAGTAAATACTGTGTTACAAATGTCTTTCTTATGTTTGTCTACAACTGCCGCAGAGCCATGCTATAGAAAAGAACGAACACACTTCTGGGTTCCTCGATTCGTTTTAGTTTCTGAGATGTGTGAAGGTTTGGGTATCTACACTAGTGTTGAGATTCATTCAGAAGATTTAGCGGTGTTTCTGTCTACCCGAGGACTTAAACCTTATAGCATTACAAATCATGTTCAATTGAATTGCAGACAAGAACGTCAATAAGTGGGAGTCGGACTACTAGCTGCACACATGTGTCTCATTCTGTTTTACTTACTTGCTGCCCAGGGAGACTCGGACTACAAGTTATTGTATTGTGGATGACCCAGACAACAGATACGTTGGGCCAACATTAGTTCCGCGGTATGTAGCGTTAATGTGAGGCCCGAAGGGCCGAACGTTACGGAGGGTAGCTATGTTTAAAATACGAAGATTCCTGAATGGCTGAGAATTCAAAACATGGCCGCCGTGACCGGGGGAAAGTGTTACAACCAGTTTAATGCATAATTTCGTGAAAATTTCCATGAGCAGTAATTTCTTTAATAATCGAACTATTTCTGTAAAATTACTTGAACTTAAGAAAATGATCTGTAACTCACCATGGTAGACTCAAATATTTTTTTATGAAATTCAACCACATTCCCTGAGAGCATGATTTAATAAACAGTCCGATATTGTCATTCCTATGAAAATTACAAGAGCCGTAATTTTAGTGAATATATATATATATATATATATATATATATATAAAATCAAAGGCCGGATTTTGCGGACAAATAGTTGGACGGACTGAAGATATTGTAGACTGTTGGACGGACTGATAGTCTGACGGACAGAGCGGACGGGTCAACTTAATAGTTCCCTTCGGCTTCGCCTCATGATCCACTGATCAACTGACGTCTCTGAAGACAAACGTTACTTCTTTAGGACTTTCTTCAGACATATCTTAATAATCTTCAAGGCTGTGTGTTATATGCACCAGTATAAGCCCGATTTGTTTGTACTTCGACCCTGGTTCGTTGACCGTGTAATGAGCAGTTAATGAAGAGACACTCAAAATGAATTAACCTTACGGGTTAAACGTCTGACTTTTCCATGCAATTCTCTTTCTAATCTTTATTGAGGTCTGCGATGGTTGATTTCACAATGGCTTTTATCACCTATGGCACCGTTGACTTCATGTCCAATTCTCCACTGTAACACACTGAGATCTCGTTCTGTGAACGTGAGCGTTACACAAATTTGACGAGACAATGGCTTCAAATTAGGTAGATGGCAATTTCTGCCAATTGTGATCATGCGCTCAAGTGACCCAATATCCCGGATCGTCTGGTGCTCTGTAGATTATCTTTTAATGGCGGATTTCGAAGGAAAATTAACGGTACGCATGCATGGCTTACGTCAGCTCGTCTGTATAGTATAAGCAAACATAGAGAATATTTCCGAAAGAGAAGATGCGGAAGTGGTTTCGATTCGCTGGGTATCTGTTGCGGTCGGAAAACTAAAGAGAGTTTCAGAGATAAGAAGTACACAGCGCCTCGTCGATTATTTTTTAGGAATCGGCAGAAGTTCGACATTTATCCCATACATAATGGACAGAATTGAAAATCTGGATGGGGTTGCAGTAAGGACTACATTGACATACATTACAAAGAGCGATGTCAACGGACATAGATTTGTAATTCCTATGAAATACAGTCACATATTTCTTTATCTTGCATCAACGAAATCGTCGTGAATATGGCAGCTAGTGGGGTCGCTTTAAATTTGCAATTCTCTGTTTTTCACCTTACAAGTGTTAGTGCCAATATTTAATAGTCAGCTAGGGATCTTTAATGTGGTTTTATTCATAATGACCGGTGCTGTCTCAATTCTAGTATATTGCCTTATCTTGTTAGACAATCTTATAGTTTGTTCAAAATGAAACCTTCCATTTAGCAGCGCATGCCACTTTGGAATTCTTAATAAACAGAAACAGTGTTGGATATTTGTAAAATATGGTATTCTGATAATAGCATATTATTTGCATTGACTGCTATTAGCTGTGTATGTCCTTGAGGTACAACTAAAGAGGAAAATAAAGTGAAGTTTCCACACTGGGGACTGTCATGGCCACTCAATGGGTGTGAGATTTAGTTTTATATCCATGGTCAGTTTGAAGGGGTTAGACATCGCACGCCATTCATAATAAAATCTTTGTTCAATTGTGGCTGTGATTAAGGAACCTATACTCATGTTCTTTACTTTGAGCAGATCCCGGTTGAACTTATTTCAATTTGGCGAATAAATTGTGAGCCAAAAATTCTACCTGATAATCAATTTACCACTATGATCCTGTTTTTTCTCAAAGAACCAAACAGGGATTGCTTTTGTTTAAATCACTCTGTAGACATAGTTGTTTAACTTCACCGTTTTCACAAATTTTATGGACGAAGGAGTCGATCTGTATCTATTTCTTAATCTTAATAGAACATTTTGTTCTACAGCAACTTATATTAGCAAGATTCATGGATATACGCTATTATCAGTATTCCGATTCTAGAAATCTCTCTATCATGTAAGACGTATTTTACGGCCGTCTCTAATAAGAAACAGCCTATTTTGTTTGTTCTCTACTGATCAAATGGCCGTGTAATGGTTTGTTAATGAAGAGACACTCAAAATGAATAAAACCAAATTCTAGGGGTTAAACGATTTGACTTTTCCATGTAATTCGCCATTGAATTTCAAGTAAAGTGATAAGCCGGCAGTCTGTGTTGCTTGATTTACCAATGGTTTTGATTCCCTGTGGCGCCGTTTGTTCCATGCTCAAATTCCTGCCTAGGGCAAACTGAGATCTCGTTCAGTAGACGAGAGCGAAAGGGGATCACGAGCCACTGACATAAAATTAAGTAGATGCCAATTTCTGCCAATCATGATCACGTGCTCGAATGACTGAATAACCCGGATCATCTCGTGTTGTGTCGAGCATCTTCTGGTTGTGAAACGCTGTAGGAACAATTAAGAAAGTCAAAGTGTACTAATTTGTGCTGCACTATTGTAAATCTTCATCAGTTCGTCTGTAAAGAAAGGAAACAAAACATGAAGGGAATTCAGTATGACGCCGTGGATGTTTCCGGCGAATAAGCCGACGGATCTTTCGATCGACCGGGTATCAGTTGCTGTTAGAATGAAGAGAACGTTCCACAGACCGGACGATTATGTAGATGGGAACAAGGACGGAGACTCTTGCTTTCTGTCAGTCAAACATGAACCCTTTTCCTGTTGCCGAAGAAACTAAAATTTTAACGCCATCTTAAACAGATTTAAGAAACATAGCCGGCTAAAATTTCATATTTTTTATTGAAACACAATCTGTCTAAAGTCGAGATGTTCATTGGAAAAAACATTTGAGAATTACGGCCGTTTAACTCGGGTTTTCACGTTTTTTTCAATGAACATTTGGACTTGAAACAGAATTAAAATTGCGTCACTATTTTAACCCATATGGCAAAATCTATGCTTTATCACCGTTCCCAGAAATTTACACTGAGGTAAATCAGAATATTCTAATATGCAGCCGTTTAACAGGGCATTAAAGGGTTAAACTAAAATCTGATTGCGCTACAATAAATCCCATTATTAAGAGCTGATAAAGAATAACAAACTGGGTCGATTTTACACACAGACAAATTATTCCAAGTGGCCACAGTGTCAAAAGAGACAATCGTCGAAATGAAGGAATCATTGGTCGTAGTGTCATAACGGATATTGTTCACTTCCTCGCCAGACGCCTGGGCACAACAGTTATTATTTCAACTTCTCGATTTAGTATCGGACATTTTATCCAAATGTCTCTCAAACAGCGGTCACACTTAATAGTCAGCTAGGTGTCTTTAATGGGGCTTTATTCATAATGACCGTTGCTGTCTCAATTCTAGTATATTGCCTTATCTTCTTAGACAATCTTATAGCTTGTTCAAAAGAAAATCTTCCATTTAGAAACGCATGCCACTTTTGAATTCTTAATAAACAAAAACAGTGTTGGATATTTGTAAAATCTGGTATTCTGATAATAGCATATTATTTGGATTGACTGCTATTAGCTGTGTATAGCCTTGAGGTACAACTAAAGAGGAAAATAAAGTGGTTTCCACACTGGGGACTGTCATGGCCACTCAATGGGTGTGGGATTTAGTTTTATATCCATGGTCAGTTTGAAGGGGTTAGACATCGGACACCATTCATAATAATATCTTTTCCCAATTGTGGCTGTGATTAAGGAACCTATGCCCATGTTCTTTACTTTGAACTGATCCCAAACAAGCGATCAGACCGGTGGAACTTATTACAATCTGGTGAATAATTTGTGAGCCAAAAATTCTACCTGATAGTCAATTTACCACTATGTTCCTGGTTTTTCTCAAAGGACCAAGCAGGGCTTACTTTTGTTTAAATCACTCTGTAGACATAGTTGTTTAACTTCACCGTTTTCACAAATTTTAATGACGAAGGAGTCGATCTGTATCTATTTCTTAATCATTTTGTTCTACAGCAACTTATATTAGCCATATTCATGGATATACGCTATTATCAGTATTCCGATTCTAGAAATCTCTCTATCATGTAAGACGTATTTTACGGCCGTCTCAATTAAGAAACAGCCTATTTTGTTTGTTCTCTATTGATCAAATGACCGTGTAATGGTTTGCTAATGAAGAGACACTCAAAATGAATAAAACCAAATGCTAGGGGTTAAACGATTTGACTTTTCCATGAAATTCACCGTTGAATTTCTCTCAAGATAAAGTGATAAGCCGGCAGTCAGTGGTGCTTGATTTACCAATGGTTTTGATTCCCTGTGGAGCCGTTTGTTCCATGCTCAAATTCCTGCCGAGGGCAAACTGAGATCTCGTTCAGTAGACGAGAGCGAAAGGGGATCACGAGCCACTGACATAAAATTAAGTAGATGCCAATTTCTGCCAATCATGATCACGTGCTCGAATGACTGAATAAACCGGATCATCTCGTGTTGTGTCGAGCATCTTCTGATAATGAAACACTGTAGGAACAATTAAGAAAGTCAAAGTGTACGAATTTGTGCTGCACTATTGTAAATCTTCGTGAGTTCGTCTGTAAAGAAAGCAAACAAAACATGAAGGGAATTCAGTATGACGCCGAGGATGTTTCCGGCGAATACGAGGAAGGTCTTTCGATCGACCGGGTATCAGTTGCTGTTAGAATGAAGAGAACGTTCCACAGACGGGAAGTTTATACCGATGGGAACAAGCGATCGGACTAAAGTCGGGATGTTCCTCCGTTTAGGAACAAGGAAGGAGAACTCTTGCTTTGTGTCAGTCAAACACTAACCCTTTTCCTGTTGCGGGAGAAACTACAATTTTTAACAGCATCTTAAACGAAGCATAGCCCGCTAAAACTATATTTTTATTGAAACAGAATTAACATTGATTCACTATTTTAACCATCAGGGCAAAATCTAAGTTTTATCACCGATCCCAGAAATTTACACTGAGGTATTGTTAAAAAGTAACGAAAACAAAATATTTCAATATGCAACAGTTCAATAATCTGATTGCGCTCCAATGAATCCCATTATAAAGAGCTGATAAAGAATAACAAACTGGGCTGATTTTACACACATACAAATTATTCCTAGTTTTCTATAAACCTGTTTCAACCATACTAATTTAGATCAGTTTGGAAAATAAAATGATTTGGAAAAGTTTTATTCAATATAATAGGATTAATAGATGTTTTACGCTGCACTCAGTGTTTTGTATGGAGTAAACCCCCGACATTCGGAGAGTACATGGCAATTCTTCCACATATGGCAATCGAGCTATTAAAGAATCCACTTAGAATTGTTCAATTTTACTTGATCTGAAGCCAGTCCTCATCAGTCTTCTATAGCTTTATAGTATACTTGAACTATTAACCACTATTTTGATTGTCTACATATCTTTATCGATCTCTATTGTCTGTTCTCCTATTGCTTGTTCGGCGGCTCACCCCGTCGGCTGTTTTTCTAATGCGGAAGTCAAGGAACTTTCGCAAAACTTATAAACAACTTTCTATAGATATTCAAATTTATTCTAATATATTTTAGACGGAGTTTTCTAGAATTTCTGAGAACATATTTAAGGACGTTTTTGTTTTTTAGGTAGTCAGTTTCGAACTGTACTCTTTGATGCTATTACTGATGCTTTGATGCTTATTTGTCAGTGGTGATACTGATATCTGATTTGTGAATTCTGTGAATTTACCAGTGTGTTTACAAGATTCTATTCTGTGGATTTATATTTCGAGATCATCGATTTAAAATACTAGCATTAACAGTGAACTTTGTGAAGTTATCAGGACTACAGATTTCACGGAGCTGTAAATTCTTAACTTGTATAAGTAAGTCATTTTGATATATGTTTTCTTTCCAATGTTTGTATGATATTTGCTTGTAAATAAGTTTCTCTGTTTATTTTTTAATATAAATCAAAATTTGTACATAAAATCTGCTGGTCTGTTGTTCCTTCTTTTCATTATTATTTTGTCTTTTAACAGTATAATTTAAGAAATGTCCACACAGGTTCAAAATTAAGTGTTGCCGTAGACAACTGTACAATAAGAGCAAGTGTTAAAGGGTGTAGGGTCTATCCATCAGTGTCTATCACAGAACTCGACCTCTGGGGACTGTCATGGAGACACAATATGCACGAGATTCAGATTTCATAGTCAGTTTAAAAGTCACCGTTGCTCATTTATTAGTTTATAGACACGAACCAATTATTATTTTGGGAGAATTTTGAAATCTTATAGAGGATCTCAAAATTCAACGCAAGATGATTTTTATTCTTTGTGGAGTTCATATGCAATATACTTAAATCCCAAGAGGTTTTATCCGAAGACAGTTTGTAGCTGCCCTAACATTCAAACTGTGAAACAGCCATTGGTTTAGAAAATAACTTAAACAAAAGCTTGTTTTTAGTTTTATATTCTAACAAAACCTTATGATCTGCTAGGAAACATCGGTATTTAAGGAGTTTCCTTACCGTTTTAAGTTATCGCGAAGCCGAAAATCTCAAGATGGGCTTTAAGTGGTTTCGTAAAAGCGGTGTAGGTCTATCTTAAAATTTCCCATCAGTTTTAACCATAGCCACAAAGGTCACCTTGGCCATTAATGTTTCGGTTAAGTCTCAAAACAGTTTTCTAACTCCGATGTATATATGATTTCACAGTCGAAGTAGTTTGAAGGGCCTTCAGGGATGAAAAGGCAATCGCTCGTAATAATTCTCACAGCGTCTCTATTACAATATGGATACAATTTATATCCCGTTATTCCTCTTCATTAAAGACGGCTTGATACAAAACTTTGTGTAAATGAGACTGTCACCGGGAATAGGAGACTCTGTTTGATGGACATTTGGCGAAGTCTGTTGGAAAAGTGTGGACGGGTGAGAACCTTCACACGCCGTTGGTAACACCATCTCAGAGTGAAATCTGCCAAGGTGACATTTTAGAGACAAGATTCTTACCAAGGAGAATTGCAAAGGTTATTAGTAATGAATTCATCTTACAGTTGCACACCTTGTTGTATGACATACCGGGTAATTATGATCCCAAAGGCATATTTTGCTTTACATTAAGTGGAATACGTTTAAAAGCGTTCTAGTGAAGCTGACACTTAGTTGGCAAATGTGGAGATTTCACAAAGGCTGGCGCCAAATGAAAATCGATAATAATGGATATTGGTGGCAATTAACATATTTTGGTGCTAATTGCGAATTAAAGATGGAAAGGCTTTTCTTATGAATCCAATACGAACAACGTTTCGCTCCTTGAATCCACAAGAGGGTAATGGAAAATCTTTACCTTAACATAATGAATATCAATTATCTGAATTCGGCATGGAATAAAATTTAAGGAAGTTCAAAAGTATATTAATCACTTCCAACATACATGGATATTTAAAGGTTCTCTTAAAGCGTTGTTATAAAAATTCAAATAAAAAAACCCCAAACAAATGAAACCTTTTAACGAGATCACTTTAGAAACGGCTGTCAACTAAAACTACAACACCCCTCCCACCTCTTCCTTGGTCTGTTCATAAAATTATCAATTTGCTGTCCTTATAAAACATTTTTTTCTTTTTGAGTTGTTATAACAATACGGAATCGTTGTATATTTTGAAAGAAGTATTGAGGTAATAACGTTATATGGCCCAGATTTGACGCTCTACTTTTTTGAGCTTTCTTGGTCAAATAGCCGTATAATAAGCAATTAGGGAAGAGACACTCAAGTGAAACCCCTAAATCTCAAGGGTTAAAAGATTACCTTTTCCATGAAATTTACTTTCGAATTCTTCTTTCGGTAAAGTGATAAGTTGGAAGTCTGTGCTGCTTGATTTACGAATGATTTTGATACCCTATGGCGCCGTTTGCTTCATGTCCAATTCCGACCTTGGGCGAACTGAGAACTCGTCCAGTAGTCGAGAGGGAAAAGGGGGCCACGAGCCCCTGGCTTCAAATTGAGAAGATGTCAATTGCTTTTGATCTTGGCGACACCCTTGAATAACCCGAATCATCGTGTGCTGTGTCGATTACACCCGAATCATTGTGTGCTGTGTCGATTACACCCGAATCATCGTGTGCTGTGTCGATTACCTTTTGGTGCCAGAATATGAACGAAACTAAACTGCACCCGTTGCAATTCTTTGTCAGTTCGTTTGCATGTGACAAATCAAGCAAAACCTCGAAGTAATGCAATATAACATAGAGAATGTTTTCGTAACGGAAAAAAAACTGAAGCGGTTTCGATTCACTGGCTATAAGTTGCAAAAGAACAAAAGAAAGTTCCACTGTCGACTGGAACAAGGATGGAGGGTGCTATAACTTTGCGCCAGTTAAACATTAGCTCTTTTCTGCTGTCAACATCATTGAGACAGTACAATAATTAGGGTTATGAATTCAATTATTAATCCGATAATTAATTTTGTCTTTGACAAAGCTACATTAAAGCCAAATCACATATAAGACTACACTAAACTTGTACATATATAGCTGTCAATGAAGGGGAGGGAACTGTGTAAATATAAGGCATATCATTTGGTTGAAGTGAAGTCCCGTTATCTCAGAAGAACCTTCTATTAGAAACTCATTTCCTTTCTAGTCATTGAAGGGACAAGGAAATAGACAATTCTCTGCAAATGACCGTGTATAACAAATCCAAATCCAAGGAGCTAAACGAGTGCCCCTTTCCAGGCAATTTACCGACGAATTTCTCGGTTTGTTTTGCTTGATTTACCTATGGTTTTGATTCTCTGTGGCGCCACTTGCTCCATACCCAGTGCGGTCTTGGGCAAACTGAGATCACGCTCAGTAGAAGAGAGTTAAACGTGATCAAGAGTCATTGTCATCGAATTAGGTAGATTTCAATTTCCACGAATCATACGCTCAAATGGCTGAGTATCCCAGATCATCTGCTGCTGTCGATGGCGAGAAGGAAAACAAACGTGTACCACTTTGTCTTGCAATATTGTTAATCTTCGTCTGTGAATGAAGAAAACAAAACCTGAAGGTATTGCATTATAACACAATATTTGTTTCCGTATAAAAGAGAACATGCGGATAGACGGGGTATCAGTTGCTGTCGGTTAACAAGAGAAAGTTCCGTAGACCGTAGACTGAAAGTTTATGTAGATCGGAACAAGGACGAAGTGAGGAAAGCTGGGGGGCCTCCAGACAAAAAAACCCGGTTGCCTCTCCCTAACCACTTCCATGCCATTATATAAGTGAAATAATCTTGAATGTGGTGTAACGCATCGATTAATCATCAAAATATAGAGAAATGTAAAATTGCTGATGTTTAACATATGCCAGGTACCATGCAGTCAGATAATTGTGTATATTTTGGAATTAATGGTACTCGAAGCCACGTTCCTTCTTTATGTGAACTGGCGCCCTACTTCTTATTGAAATGTTTTTCTTATTGAAATGTCTCCAGATCTATAGGTATAATGGGAGATGTTTCATGCTGACTCAAATTGGACACTACTTGCGGACCAGAGACAGACGCCTCTCAGTATCTGCGCTCAAGCAACCTTCCAAAACATCAGGGCCTAGTTTCACAAAGCGATCTTAGTTAAGTGTGATCTTAACTACCATGGCAACCATTGCTAAAGGTATACATTGCCATTGGCAATTAAGATCACCTTAAGCTATAATCGCTTTGTGAAACTGGGCCCAGAGCCATAAAAAAGCAGATAATACCCACAAATAGTTTAGACCGGTTGGTAAACTGTAGAATTGCAAGCATTGCCATGTACAGCAGGGCCCTGTCTTATGAAGCTGACGTAAGTTACGTCGAACGTAAATCACTGTTAAAGCTATAGGAACTTACGCCTTGGGCGCAACCGGCCCATGTTGTAGGCCTATGCGCAAATTTACGGCAGCTTTGTTAGACAGGTACCAGGTGTAGAGCGATAACTAAATTGCTCTACGCCTGCGGTATATGGCAATGCTTGCAATGCTATGACAGGGAATGAAACATTACATTTAAATTCTGACATGCGCAGTCTGAACTTCCTTGAAGCATATTTTCTGACTTCCTGTAGACGTATTTCTATAGATCTTTTATATTTATATAAATTTTTCATTTATTTTTTAAATAACACCGACTTTTTTATATTCAAAAATTTTATATATGATTTTTGTTTGATTACATTTTAAAAGTGTTAAATTTCTGAAAGAAAAAAAATATGCTTTTTTTTTCTTAAAGTGGCATGAGCTGTCAAAATTCGCAGTTTTTTCATAACTTCTGATCGTCACGACAGTAAGAGGCTTTGAAGGCTATCAAAAAACTAAATGATTGGCGTTGGAATGAGGAAAATCCATACAGTATGTGGCCTGTATGAACCGAAAACGTGTTCAAAAGTAAACAAAATTTAAATAACCGGGACGACCATTCATTCATTCTAAGCCAAAGTTAGTTCAAAACAGTACTTTATCGTACATTTTCGAGACTAGAAGCATTAAAAAGCTTCTGAATTCTACCCCTTGAGATAATTTCAATAATTTCAGCATTCTGTTTTAACGTCAAAATATCAACATTTTGGCAGCTCATGCCCCTTTAACAATAATCTAAAAAGTAATTTTAGAAATAATGTTGATTCTTTTAGCCCCCAAAATATATATAGCATAAGCAAATATATTTCTAGTATGTATACAATAAACGGCAGCTCATATAATACTCGAGATTTGATAACATATTCTGTATTTCTTCACACCTTCACTGGGTAATCAGAGGCACGGCGGGTCTATAATTTTTGTTCAATGAGGGTCAACTTTGGTTGTTTATAACAATAAAATGATAACCACAACGGATTTCATGGATCATTTTTTGTAAAACCCAATCAGGCGAGTGAACCAACCGATTTAATTGACAAGGTTAGTCTCTTGTACTATGGCAGAGGTATGAAAGGTATTTTTCAACTCTCTAAACATCTTTCATCTCGGAAAGCCATTCACAAACTCTAACGAACATATCCACGTATAATTATCCTCTAATCCATTAGCTCCACTGATCAGTTTTGCGTATAGTACACGAGTAGTGTCACTCCGAAAAACGTAAGACGCATGTTAACTCAATATTTCGGCACTCTATTTTGGCATCATCAAGATCTGTACTCACCTGATGATGGCAAAATAAAGTACCGAAATATTGAGTTAACATGCGTTTTACGTTTTTCGGAGTGACACTACTCGTGTAGAATTGTTCTCTGTTTAGGACCAAATTTACATATTTACTGACTATAAAAGCCAAACTCCTGTCTGCCTTCAAGTTAATGAAATATCATGGGTTGTGGTTTATTACTACAACCTATGACTGGGCGTAAAGGTCTAAATTACATACCCTCTTTTAACACAATTAGAAACTTGTCTCCATGGTTATTTTAGTCAACAAGATTTTCCCTGTACCGGTGTGTCTATAAATATAATTGATCCAACAGATTGGGTTTTTAGTTATTTGTTCATGTAATGGTGTAGGTGTGATCTGATCACACAACGGTGAATCACATTATAAAGAGCTGATAAAGACTAACAAACTGGACGGACTTGTACACACCGATAACTTATTCCATGTGACAACGGAATCAAAGAGACAATCCTTAAAACAAAGACATTATTTGTTTTAGTGTCAGAACGGATATTGCTCACTTCCGCCATAGACTCAGTGCCCAGCAGTTATTGTTTCAAGAGATCTCGATTAGGACATTCTATCCAGATGTTTCTAAAGCAGCGGCCACGATTCAAGAGATCTAGTTCCCGTTTAACCCGTCTCTACCATACTAGCATAGATCAGTTGAGAAAACAAGAGGATTTGTCAAAACAAATATTTCTAAAACAAGTGAATAGCAAACACGAAATGGAAATAGGTTGGTTTCGTTTTTAAAAAAAGGCTGTGAATTCATTGACAATTAAGCAAGGAAGGATGCAAAGGTCTAGATCTGATAGGGTACCACTGCGATCAAGACAAAATCTTTTTAGTTTTGTGTCGCCTGAGGAACACCTTGTTCTCTGAAGAAATACCACACGAAGAAAATGTAGAGACATTTTCGGTTTCGTGTAAGTGTTGACATAGAGAGCTGTCCAAGAAGATTTAGTTTTAAAGGG
Organism: Lepidochitona cinerea; assembly: GCA_963971465.1. Taxonomy (NCBI): domain Eukaryota; kingdom Metazoa; phylum Mollusca; class Polyplacophora; order Chitonida; family Tonicellidae; genus Lepidochitona; species Lepidochitona cinerea. Next base: position 31,081,132 of record OZ020561.1, read on the forward strand.
GGTATCTATCATGGTCTGCCACAGAAACTAGACGCCTGGAGACTATCATGGCCACTCAATATGTGCGAGATTCAGACTTCATATTCATAGTCAGTTTAAATGTGTTTGGGATCAGACGCCATTTATACTTAGGAATGGTACATACAAGTTATGGAATGAGACTGGATGAATTCGTTTTTATATGCCGAATGATAAAAATGTTCTATCTGTTATCGGCACTTAACGAATACGTTTCTGGTTATATCCGTGTCAAAGAACGCCATAACTGTTTAAAGCATTCTATAGAAATTACTTTTCCCTTTTCAGAGTTCAATGAATCTATACTGATGATGGAATCGTAGGCTAGATGGGATATCTTATTATAAAGCAATTAAGTAACTTTGATTCCACGACTCTTCTGTCAGAGGACATTCCTCACCTTTTAATGGATGTTTCGGTATGGTCCCGAAAACGACTTAAACCCGACGTCCATATGATTTCGCAGGCAAAGCCGTTAGAAGGACACCAAGGGATGAAAGGGTAATCTCTCGGGATAATCCTCACAGCGTCTCCATTACTGTGTGGATGCAAATTATAGCCAAAGATTCCTCCCCATTAAAGACGGCTTGAGATAAAAAGTAATGTAAATGAACCTGTCCTCGGGAATAAGAGTCTCGGTTTGACGGACATTTGGCGCAGTCTTCTGGAAAAGTATGGTCTGGTGAAAACCTTCACACTCAGTTAGTAACACTTCCTCCGGATGAAATTTGCCGAGGTGACAATTTTGAGAGGAGATATCTTCCCAAAAAACTATGATGGCTATTTAAAGTTATTGTGACCCAAAATCCATACTATATTTTACTTCTAGTGGAGCACTTTTAAAAACATTTTATAGAGAGCCAAAGTGAGGTTTTACTCACCGTCGCCATTTAAGTTTAAATAAGGCCAGCTGCCATACTGTTGGCTCTAGATAAATATCGTATCTAAGCTCTAGTTCATGTCAGGCGATTATGAACCTACAGAACACAACTAAATCAATTAACAATAAGCTCCAATCTCTGATAGTCTAGATAATATCTCAAAGAATACACAGAATGACAACAAAAAAAAAATCGAACGAAAACGAAAGGAAGATAAAACATTTCTCTATCGTTTATGTTAAATCTTTCAATGGCATTTAGAAGTTGAAGAACGGGAAGAATTACTTATGGATAACTACTTCTTGGGTGACGACGTTTCTATGTAGTTCTTATAGTTATCGAAGTCATTACGGATGGGGATCGTTTCCTGCAGCTTTCTGACTGACTGACTGACTGATATTAGTTTGATGGCGTCTCCATTCAATGAATGATGTGCGCCAAGGCTATATAAAATATCGTAGACATTTAACTTTAATAAAAAAAACTACCATAAAAAGTGTAATAAAAAAAAAAAAAAAAAAAAAAAAAAAAATTACATACAGAGGGGGCTACATGCACATAAAAACATGAATTTAGTGAACAGTTTTACCATAAGCCTGCATGTCAACTGGAATTGATTTTACAATTAGTGCTTATTTAAAAATAACGAGAATACTTATTAAAAAGTCTAACGTAAGACATGGGGCATGGTTAAAAACGTTTACAAGTCGCTAAGAAATTAGCAACTGCTTGGAATACTTTGTTTCTATTCCTTGATGGGTTCAGAACAGCTTCTAAAGAGAGGTGGGAAATACCCAGACTTTTAAGGCTGGTCTGCAAAATTTGTCTTTGCATAACATACTTGTTACAATGAATTAAGAAGTGTTGAATAGAATCATGTGCTTTACAGTGATCACACAACCCGGAGTCATGACGGTTAAAACGATGGAGGTAAGAATTTACACAAATATGACCAGATAGCAGTTGGTGAACAAGAACTTCAGATCGACGACTGGAAAACCTTATCTCAATAAAATTAACATTTGGTTGGAATTGGAAGTAGAAGCGGCCTTTCTCTGAGGATTCCCAATGTGATTGCCAGAGTTTATGGAATCGGGGTATAATCAAGGAGTTACATTCAGATGGAGATAAGTTTAAAGATAAAGATACTTCATCGAAAGCAAGAGCCTGTTTTGCTAAATAATCAGCTTGTTCGTTACCACTGACATCGGAATGACCGGGAATCCATTCAAGGAAGACACTTATACCTCCGTACAATAACGATGTATAACAATGTAATATTTCAAATATGACAGATGGTGATTTACTCCAGGAATAATTAGTAATGGCTTGTAAAGAGCTCTTAGAATCACTAAAAATGACCACATGCAGAGGTCTATACTCTAGTAATGCCATTAAAATTGCTACTAACTCAGCCTTAAATACAGATATGTTGTCTGACAATCGAAAATTTTCGCTATATTTTAGCTCAGGTACACAGAAAGCTGCAGATGTTCTACCAGAATCAGGACATTTGGAGGCATCCGTATACACACAGAGGTAGTCCGCCCACTCCGTAGTTAACCAATCATCGACGCATAGTCTGATAAGATTAAGATCGTCTGACTTCTTAACTCTTTTGTTTAATTCAAAAGAAATAGTAGGTTGAGAGAGATTGGTTGGTGGGGTTGGAAGGGGAGACATTAAATGAACCACGGGGTGGACGATACCTAGTTCTTCACATGTATATCTCAAACGCACATCAAAGGGAAGGGCCTGCAGTTTTCTTTTCTGCCATTTCTGGTATTGGTTAATATATAGGCTTTTAGTGGTGAGTAAGATTAGTAATTACGGGTTCAGAAATGGCAGATTTATAGCCAAGTGTACTGACAGAGGTTCTTTTATTCTGATGTAAAGAAACCTGCATGTTTCTCCAATGTATTGAGCTGTACACGTGCAATTACTTCTGAATCGTTAGGATCTGTTCCTGCTGATAAAGCGCCTCTTCCTGTAGCTTGTATATGATTTTTAAACGCACAGAATACGGTTTACATAAAAAACAGTAGGCGGGTTTCTGTATTTTTCCCAGACAGACCAAGTTAAGGACTTTCTCTTTTTACCAAAAATAGAAAGTTTTTGCATCATTTAGTATTGTAAATTTGAAATAGATTTATCAAGTACCCGCAATGTAAACAAACCCCGAACCTGAACATGCGCACAAGCGCTCTGATGTTTGAGCCGTGTGAGTGATCTAACGACACAGTATACTTTTACGTACTTTATCTGAGAAGAACCGACACAGATCGTTGTTGTTGTAATCAGGCTTCGATTCTTAGTTTGTTTTTCACCCCCATTGCTACATTTTAAACCTAACTGGACATGTTTTATGTGTCCTACGTTTAATTTTAATGGTTTTAGTCGTAGTAAACTCATGTAAATTGGTTTTCTTAACAAATGTTCAACAGCCTACGGCGACAAATGAGCCTTTAAGTGTTTTTACTTAATTTGAATATAATACACAATGTATTAATACCTGTTTTATTTTTCATCAGACTAGCAAGTTTATGACTGACAGATCCATGTAAGGCATGCTGATTCTAATGTTACGATTTTCTCTTCTTGGTCTGAAGTGTTTGTTAGATGATTGCGTCAACTAGATTGGTTGGATAGCTATAGTTACTTCTTCATGTGTTTCTCCCGAAATTTCCCGAGCATCTGGGATTGGATTTAAGGCTCTCAATAATGTGACACAGTATCAGATCGATTTCTTTGTACTCCCCTGGTCCAATGACCGTGTAATGAGCAGTTGATGAAGAGACACTCAAGATGAATAAACCCAACCTTGAGGGTTAAACGGTTGCAATTCACCGTTGAATTTCTTTTGAGGTAAAGTGATAAGCCGGCCGTCTGTATTGCTTGATTTACCAATGGTTTTGATTCCCTCTGGCCCGTTTGCTCTTTGCGCAAAATCTGACTAGGGCAAGCTGAAATCTCGTTCAATAAAAAAGTTAAAAGGGATCACGAGTCAATGGCATCAACTGTAATAAATAAATATCAATTTCTGCCAATCATGATGACATGCCCAAATGGCTGAATAGCCCGGATCATCTCGATCTGTGTCGACTATCTTTCGATGTCAGAATGTGATCGAAAATAAATTCCACCAAGTTATTTTAAACTGTTAATTTGTCAGTTCGTCTCATGAAGGAACCCAACACAACCTCGATGTAAGGCAATATAACGGATGGAATGTTTCCATAAGGATACAGGTCACAGTTTCTTACTTCCGGTTTTTCCTAGGGAAGTTCCAGATATATATATTTTTTAATTATTTTTTCCTGACCCCCTGCATTTTTTTCTGGGCATTTTTGTAGTTTTTATGAAAGGACAGGGGTTGAGTTACTGATTTTAGAAGTGGAATGGGACCAGTTCAGGTGGATGGAGATCTGGTAGTTAGGCGTGCTTTGGTCTGTTTACATGCGGCGGACAATGTGCAAAGTGACCCCTATCAGCTGCTTCTACTTGTAGTTCAAAATTTCTACCTTCAACCTTTGAACAAATTGTGCTTAAAATACTCCCAAAGGACTGTTTAAGGCCCCCACTGAAGGATTTGGTTCAACGATAGTTAGGGAAGGTGCTGTGGGAGCAGACATTAACATTACCGCAAATAGGAAACGAAGGAAAATGAAACTGTGACCCGCTGCCATAAACGATTAATCGGAAGTGGTTTTGATTCACTGGGTATCAGTTGCCGTCGGAAAACAAGTTCTACAGACGGGAAGTTTATGTCGATTGGAACAAGGGTGGAGGGCGCTAACTTTGCGCCAGTCAAACATTAACCCTTTTCCTATATACCGGTAAACCGTGCAAAAACTCCAACGACGATACTCACGTATAATCGTTTGAACAATTTGGTTTTTAGTTATTTGTTCATGAAATGGTTAAGGTGTGATCTGATCACACAACAGTGAATCACATTATACAGCGCTGATGAAAAATAACAGACTGGACGGATTTCACACACAGACAACTTATTCCATGAGACAAGTCAAAACAAAGGCATTATTGCACACTGAAGAAAAACGGAAATTGCTCGCTTCCCTACTCGACGCCTGGTGATAACGGTTATTGTTGTAAGAGTTCCTCGATTTGCTTTAGCACACTGTTTCTACACCATCCGCCACACTTCAGGGGCTCTAGTTTGATTTTAATCTGTTTTTACATTAGTGGAATTAGTGACAATAGACAAAACAAGATGACTTAGCACCAGTTTTATTCATTGGACAGTGATATTCTACATCGCACTCAAGATTATTTCATTTATACCAGGGCGTTGCCAGGCTTAGTAGGGGAGGAAAGCGGACATATTTGTTCGGAGGAAACCCCCGCCACTCTTTCACATACGGCGATTGAGTGAGGAATCTACTCAGAAAGGTCTGAAGGTATTACAAAAGTCCGTTCTATAAATACAAATCAAGAAGAACAAAAGCGAAATTTCCACACGGGTTTATAAATAAGTGTTTCCATGGACTGCTGTTCAATACGAGTTAGTAATAATGGGTGTATCCATCAGGGTTTATCACCTAAAATCGACGCCAGGGGACTGTCATGGCCACTCAATATGTGGGAGATCCAGATTCCACATTCATAGTCAGGTTGAAAATGTTAGAGGCCGGGTCACGTGGACATTGTATAATTGGCTGTTTAAAACATCCTGTGGAAATTTGTATAACGTCTCCATTTTCAGATATCAAAGATTCAATACTTACAATGGGATAGTAAATAGAATATTTAATTTCATAACAATTAAGCAGCACACATCGTGTTTTTAAGACTCTTCTATGAAGGAACATTCCCAACTTTTTTAATATATGTTTCTGTTGGGTCCCTAAAGCGCTTTTAAAATCCGATGTCCATATGATTTCACACTAGAAGCAGTTCGAGGGGCACCAAGAAATGAAAGGGCAATTTATCGTGATAATTCTCACAGCGTCTCCAGTGGCATGTGTGTTCACATTAGACCAACAGATTCCCTTCCATTAAATAAGTTCTGATGAACTTGTCATCAGAAATAAGAGTCTCGGTTTGGCGGACATTTGTCGCGGTCTTCTGGAAAAAGTATGGTCGGGTGAGAACCTACACACTCAGTCAGCAACACCTCCTCTGTAGGAAATCTGAAAATGTGGCTGTTTTAGAGACGAAATTTCTCCGTGAAGAATTGTAGACATTTCTAGAAATCCGTCTTAAAGCTGTACCCCAAATAACGCCACTAACGCCTTGTATGGCGTACCGGGTATTTATAGCCATAAAGCCATACTTAATCTAAAAGCTACAGACTGCCAACTTTTTGTCCGGAGATTTCACTAATACTGGTGCCACATCATAAAAGAAGGATGTAGAAGAAGGATGGAGATGAATTTGAGAAATTATGTAATTATACAGACTAGAGACAGAAATAAAGTGAACAATAAGTTATGGATAACAACTTGGTTTATTGGGTGCGCCACTTATTGTAACCCTTCAACTTATTGCCATATTATTGGCTCTAGATAAATGTCTTATCTAAGCTCTATTTATTTCGGGCAATTATGAACCTACTAAACCTGTTGAACTAAATCGTTTAACAATAAGCGTAATATTACCGTTTTTTAAATTATGGTCAATATATTAGCACCAACTTCTCAATGATATACCCTAAGTGATATCTAAAAGAATACAAGGAAGGACACAAAATGGACTTGAGATACAACATCTCTCTATCGTAAATGTTAAATCGTTCGATGGCATTGGGAAGTTGAACGGTTACAATAAGGTGAAGAGTTACTTTTGGATAACAACTTCTTGGTATATTGGCTGACGACGTTTCGATGTAGTTCTTGCATATAGTTATCAAAGTCAATGTGGATGGATTCCTGATTCATGCCACATTAACAAACCAGCCCTTGTACAAGATTAGTTGTCGCTAAATTAGAATGCAGATATGTAAATATCTGTCTAATGTCTCCAACGTCTATTTTTATCATTATGGTGTGGCACCAGTATTTGTGAAATCTACAGACAAAAAGTTGGCAGTCTGAAGCTTTTACTGAGTTACGTATGGCTTTATGACCATAATTACCCGGTACGCCATACAACAAGGCGTTAGTGGCGATATTTGGTGTGCAGCTGTATGACGGATCCATTCCTAGAAACGTCTACAATTCTCCACGGAGAAATCTCGTCTCTAAAACAGCCACCTTTTCAGATTTCCTACAGAGGAAGTGTTGCTGACTGAGTGTCAAGGTTCTCACCCGACCACACTTTTTCCAGAAGACCGCGCCAAATGTCCGCCAAACCGAGACTCTTATTGCTGATGACAGGTTCATTTACATTATTTTCTATCACAAACCATATTTAATGGAAGGGAATCTTTTGGTCTAATGTGAGTACACATGCCACTGGAGACGCTGTGAGAATTATCAGGATGGATTGCCCTTTATCCCTTGGTGTCCTCCGAATTGCTTCAACTGTAAAATCATATGGACATCGGATTTTAAAAGTGCTTGAGGGACCAAACAGAAACATATATTAAAAAAGTTGTTCCTTCATAGAAGAGTCTTAAAAACACGATGTATGCTGCTTAATCGATATGAAATTAAATATTCTATCTATTATTCCATTTTAAGTATTGAATCTTTGAAATCTGAAAATGGAGAAGTTATGCAATTTTTCCCCAGGATGTTTTAAACAGACGATTATACAATGTCCACGTGACCCGGCCTCTAACATTTTCAAACTGACTATGAATGTGAAATCTGAATCTCACACATATTGAGTGGCCATGACAGTCCCCTTGCGTCGATTTTAGGTGATAAACCCTGATGGATAAACCCATTAACACTAACTCGTATTGACCAGCTGCCCATGGAAACACTTATTTGTGAACCCGTGTGGAAATGTCGCTTTTGTTCTTCTTGATTTGTATTTATAGAACGGACTTTTGTAATACTTCAGGCCCTTCTGAGTAGATTCTTCACTCGAACTCCGTATGTGGAAGAGCTGCCAAGTATTCGCCGAAGGGCGAGGGTTTCCTCCGGACAAAGAAGGCCGCTTTCCTCCCCAACTTTATCTGGCAACGCTGTGATATAAATAAATAATCTTTAGTGCACTGAATAAAATCGTTTCGAAATTATCTTGTTTTTCTCAATTGACACTATATGGGGTAAGGTAAAAACAGTTTTAAAGTAAACTAGATCGCCTGAAGTGTGACCGATGGTGGTAGAAACCGTTGCTTAAGTACATCGAGGAACTGTTACAACAATAACCGTTACCTCCAGGCGTCGAGTAGGGAAGCGAGCAATTTCCGTTTTCCTTTAGTGTGCAATAATGCCTTTGTTTTGACTTGTCTCATGGAATAAGTTGTCTGTGTGTGTCATCCGTCCAGTTTGTTATTTTTCATCAGCTCTTTATAATGTGATTCACTATTGTGTGATCAGATCACACCTTAACCATTTCATGAACAAATAACTAATAAAACCAAATTGTTCAAACGATTATACGTGGGTATCTTCGTTTAGAGTTGTTGAATGGCTTACCGAGATATAGGACCAAGGTTAATGTTTGACTGGCGCAAAGTTAGCGCCCTCTATCCTTGTTCCAATCGACATAAACGTCCCGTCTGTGGGTCTTTCTCTTGTTTCCCGACGGCAACTGATACCCAGTGAATCAAAACCACTTCCGCTTAATCGTTTATGGAAACATTCCATCCGTTATATTGCCTTACACCGAGGTTGTGTTGGGTTCCTTCTTAAGACAAACTGACAATATTTACAACAGTTTAAAATAACTTGGTACAATTTATTTTCGATCACATTCCGACATTAAAAGATAGTCGACACAGCTCGAGATGGTCCGGGCTATTCAGTCATTTAAACGTGGCATCATGATTGGCAGAAATTGACATCTACGTAAGTTTATGACATTAACTCGTGATCCAATTTTACTCTCGCCTACTGAACAAGATTTTAGTTTGCCCTTGTCAGATATTGGGCATAGAGCAAACGGCGCCACAGGGAATCAAAACCATTGGCCATTGGTAAATCAAGCAATACAGACTGCCGGCTTATCACTTTATCTCAAAAGAAATTCAACGGTGAATATCAACCGTTTAACCCTGAAGGTTGGGTTTATTCATCTTGAGTGTCTCTTCATCAACTGCTCATTACACGGTCATTGGACCAGGGGAGCACAAACAAGTCGATCAGATACTGTGTCACATTATTGAGAGCCTTGAATCCAATTCCAGATGCTCGGGAAATTTCGGGAGAAACTCATAAAGAAGTAACTACAGCTATCCAACCAATTTAGTTGACGCAATCTTCCAACAAACACTTCGGACCAAAAGAAGAAGGCCCTAACGTTAAAATCAGCATACCTTACATTGGATGCGCCAGTCATACATTTGCTAGTCTAATTGAAACTAAAACTAATTAATATTATATTTAAATCAAGCAAAACGCTTAAAAACCATATACAAGTCACAGGAAGAGGCGCTTTGTCAACATAAACAGAACAGATGGAGTTTATAACCTTGTTGTTTGTTGGTTGTAGGTTGTGAGATTATGGCCGTTTTGTTTGTTGTTTGTTACATAGTTTTGTATGTGCCGGTTGGGGGGGGGGGGGGGGGCAACATTTATGGGTTCAATCTCAGTCCACCGATGTTCTTGCCATAGTTAAGATGTGTAACCATTGTCAATGTGTTACAAAAGGATTCCAGAAAATTCTACTGACCAAGGCTAAGCTCCTGTCAGTCGTCAACCTAATGAAATATCATAGGTTTGGTTATTTATGGGGTATAAAGGTCTAAATTATATACCTCTTTTTAACACAATTAGAAACTTGTCTCCATGGTTATTTTAGACAAGAACATTTTCCCTGTGCCCGTGTGCTTTAGTGATCATAAATATATATTTTTTGCAAGTTTATACATCGGTATAAGTGTGTGTGTGTTTTGTGTCTGCGCGAGTGTGTTGATGGGTGTGGTGGTGGTGGGGGGGGGGGGGGGGGGGGAATCTCACGTTTATAAAGAAGTATGGAGAAGAATTTGAGTAATTATGTGATTATACAGGTCAGAGACAATAGGTGAACAATCAGTTATGGGTAACAACTTCTTGGTTTATTGGGTGCATGCCCCATTTATTATAACCCTTTAACTTGTAAAACGTCATTGAAGATGAGAGACAGAAATCACACGACAGGTGTTGAGCTTTGAGACTTTCTATTGACAAGATCTTTATATCTGTTTATCCGATTATCATATGCAGGCAGTCACCCGGGATCCCTTCTCTGACCTTTACTATTTACTGGCTTCTTCATTGCCGTCATCTTCTCTGTATAACAAAATGATAGATCTTTTGCAGTCAAAAGGGCATTTAAGCGCATTTAAGTTTTAGGGATGGGATAGATATGTGTAATGTATCAGGACTCCATTGACTGTTTTCAAAAATGAATGCAATTTAAAAAAACCGAACAAATACATCAGGTATTTTGCACAATAGTTCTTCTAGTAATTTAAAAAAAGGTTGGAGAGAAAATCGTAAAGTATAAACTGATTCAATATTTCGACTTCTTTTAAGCCATCTGCGCAGGTATGGCAAGGCGGTTTGATTTTTGAATCGAGAATTCTTGGTATCATAAAATAATTTATATCAGAAATTGATTTTAGTTACATACTAAGACCTCCAAATATGCTGCTTGTGGATTTCGATGTAACATTATTTTTCCGCAAACTATTTACAGTCATGATTTTTATGATGGCGGCCTCAGTTCAGAGACAAATTGAATTAAGGGTACTGTCGATAAGAAACAATACAAGTCTGATTGTACGTCTCATTCGTGATTTCTGACAGACTGGCTCAGCTTCTTGAGGTCTAACATGCATTTAAAAGGTTTCGTCGGAAAATAAGGATCACTATTAAACTGATTTAATCTGCATGTAACGCCATACTCTAGACGTGGATCGGCATGCATCCTTCGGATTATCTCCCGTAATTAGCGCCTAAACGGTGTCGAATTGTCACCAGTGGGCGCCACGTGTTTACCCTTTGCAAGCACAACCAACTGTTATCGGAAGTTGAACCAAAGCGATATTACCTGCCTATATTTAGAATTTTGTCATGAGAGCTGGATTTCCAAGAGAGAAAAAATGCTTGAAGTTCAGCGATAAAAGTAAATCAAATAGCGAACACTTTCTAGAAGATGTCAATTACCCTCATTTAATATAGGAAAAAATGCGTTGATACAGAATTAGCTATTTGTTTGTCATTTATATCACAAAGTACAAAATAAGAGCTTTCCGTTTATAACAATTTTTTCAGACGTATGTTTAGTTAGTTTTATAACCTATAAACCCCACAAAAATGAACTCGTACATCTTTGGTTCGCACGGTTTAATGACTTCCCCTATATTTGTATTTCATCGCCAATCGTTCAAGATACTTTAAACGCTGAACTTTCTTGACAATTAGAAATTATGAAAAAAGTTAGAATTTTGCAGCACCTCGGCTGATGTTTTACGCTGCGCCAAGAATTTCCCTGAATAGTGAAAATCAATACAGTGTGTGCGCTGAACTAACCGATACAGTAATGGGATTGTCCCCTCATTAATCAAACCAGACCTATCTTTGGTCCCCCAATAATTGGCCTATTAAACAATTTATGGAGGTTTCAAACACGATAGTCAAAGGGTAGTTAAGTGATTAGAGGGCAGAAACAGTTGAAAACCGGGGTTTAGCAACACATATTTTTTTTTATCTTAGATTAATACAACAAATATACAGTTTCTTAGGGTTAAAAGAACAAAACCTCGCCCCACCACTCAATCTGTCTTGATGTTGGGTTGTTTTGTGATAGTCCATCGTCTGATCGCAATGGTTGGTACTCTCCGTTTCAGTAAAATTCCTGAGAAAAATCTATATCTTTTTATGCCAGAAATGGCTTAGACAGAAGTCGACGATTTAGTACCCACGAGCTCTCCGGGCTTAGGCAGCCCGTGGTCCTTCTCGTGGTTGTGCTTTTTTAGTCTCCCACGTAATCAAACTTTTTTCCCAACTTCGCTTCAAACTGTCTTGCTGGGCGAGAATCTCATAAGAGTAAATCATGTCACCAGAATTAATGTCTGACAAGGTAAAGTCTCATAGAATATGTCTTTTATAAATTAGATTAGATTGCGAGTGCCACAAACAGGCTTGAACCACATTCAGAAACGTTTCTGAAATACATTAATTTTATCCTAAAAAGAGACAAATCTTTCTTCAGAGTCCTATCTATTTGATTTTATTAAAAAAACTTGTCTTTTTCAAGAAAAAAAATACACATTTCATTACCGAGTTCTAATTAAAATGGGGGGGGGGGGGGCCTCCGTGGGTCAGTAGGTACAGCGTTGGACGTTCAATCCGAACAGCCTTCCATCAATCGGTCGCGGGTTCGAATCCCATTCAGTGTAAAAAAAAATGGACGATTTTCTGACTGGGTTTTCACTCGAACGACCTATGTGGGATGGTTGCCAGTTACCACCGGGAGGTCGTGGGTTTCCTCCGGACACAGAGCCCGGTTTCCTCCCACAATAAAACTGGCGACGCAGCCATATAAATGAAATAATCTTGAGAGTGGCGTAAAACACCAAACAATCAATCTAATTAAAATGGCGCTGGGAATCGACACCAAACTCATAACTAAAAACATGAATTATTCAGAGATATGCTTTTAACGCCGTGGGAAATTCACTTCACACATTGGCAGCTTACAGAGTGTTTTATCTCTTAAACATTCATGACTCTTTCAGGCAGGCTTGAACTGAGGGGTCCCCGGGGGTGGTATTTCGATCCTGTTGGACACGAGTATGAATCTATGCAACTATCACATGGCTGCTGAAACCTTATCATGCTACGCAGAAGAGAACTATTGAATATTGTTTTGGGTCCCACTAAGTATAGCTCTTGTACTATATCAATTTGTTACACTTTGGTTTCGTTCTTTTGCCATCAGGTCCCGCCATTAAAAAAATCGACACAGCACGAGATGATCCGGGCTATTTGGTCATTCGTGCACGTGACGATGATTGCCAAAAATTGACATCGACGTAATTTGATGTCGGTGACTTCCGATCTCCCGAACTACGTTTTACTCTCGTCTGCTGCAGGATATCTCAGTTTGCCGAGGACTCTATTGGACATCAAGGGAACGGCACAAAGGGGAATCAAAACCATTGGTAAATCGAGCAAAAACAGACTGCACGACTTATCGCTTTACCCCAATACCTATTCGACGGTAAATAACATGAGAAAAAACGATCGTTGAACAATTGGGATTTTAGTTTATTCTTTTGAGTGTCTCGCCATTAACTGCTTATTTCAAGGTCATGTGATCAGGAGGGAACAAACAAGCCGATACTATAGAAATAACTACTGCTGTTCTGCATATCCGATCAAATTCAAATTTGCGCTATAGCTTTATACCGTGGATAGGACGGATGAGATTGATTTTTGGCCATCTATGTAATTAATAAAGAGCTTATTCCTCTAATTAATGTCGGTAAAGTTTGAAAGGTTGTTCCGCATCTTGTGAACCTACTATCTTGAACAGTTTTTATAAAACCAAGTTCTAACTTGTACAATAAATTCACACTATGGACCTGCCTGATAGGATTGATTTTTGACCAACATCTTTGATCTTATTCATTTTCTCTCATTTCTTTTCGCAAATTCTTATAGCGTTGGACCTGTTAGCCTTGCAGCTTGTCTAATTTAAAGTAGTATTGCACTAATCATATTAAACTATGTTATGTCATTGTAAAGCGTTCTCTGTATAACGAGAGAAAAGCTTTCTAGTGGAAAACAAATTATCATTTGAACCTTCATAACATTAGTTGTTGTGATCTTTAAAACGACGTTTGCAACAAGACAATTGCTTATGTTTGACGGGTGCGAATTAAGTTACTATCCTCCATTCTTGTTCCAATCGACATAGTCTTCCCGTCTGTGATACCGTCTCTTGGTTCCCGACAACAACTAATACCCATTGTATCGAATGCTTTTCCCCTTCAGGAACCATTCCAGGCTGTGTTATATTTCAATAACACTAGGTTTTGTTTGCTTTCTTCACAGACGAACTGGCGACGTTTTACAATAGTGCAGAACAAATGGGTACACGTTGCTTCCGTTTGTTTTCCTCTAAGTTTAGATGATTCGGGCTATTCGGTCTTTCGAGCGCGTGAACATGATTGGCAAAATTTGACCTTTACCTATTTTATGTCAGTGACTCTTGGTCCTTTTTCACTCTCGTCTACTGAACGAGATCTCAGTTTGCCTTAGACCAGGATTGGCCATTGAAGAAACGGCGCCTCAGGAAACCAAACTCCATTGTTAAATCAAGCAACACAGGCTGCCAACTTATCACTTTACCTCAAGAGAAATTCCACGGCAAATTGCATGGTAAAGAGCAATCGTTTAACCCCTAGGATTCGGATTTGTTCATTTTGAGTGCCTCTTCGTTAACTGCAGATTACACGGCCATTTGACCATGAGCGTACAGGTCAAAACACCCAGTTTCTGTTTTTTTCAGCCAATGGAAATTGATCTCGGTTATGCTAGAGTGAGGAAGTGGCTTACATAGCGATAGTATCTGGGTTTTTTTAACATTAGATTGAAACTAACGCAGGTCTACTGAACATACTTTATAAAGCTTTCAATCAATGCCTGATTGAAGATGTTTGTATGTGTTAATGTAATTTTGAACAAATTTTGAAAACACCACAGTTTGGCTGAGAATATGTAAGCCTAAACTGTGAAAATGGCGGTACCCATATTTAATTGTGTGTAGCGTGAATCCGGCATGCACTATGTCAACTTTATTTGGTTGTAAAGGATGTATCATGTGTTGGTCTATTTGAAAATGGAAAGGACAAGCCTTAAAGTTGCATGAGCTGCCAAAATTCACACTTTTTCATAATTTCTGATCGAAAAACTAAATGATTGGAGTTGGAATGAGGAAAATCCATACACCATGTTGCCTGTACGAACCGAAAATTTGTTCGAAAATTAAAAAAAATTAAATAACCGGGACGACCATTCATTCATTCTACACCAAAGTTAGTTCAAAACAATACTTTATCGTACATTTTCGAGACTAGAAGCACTAAAAAGCTTCTGAATAATACGTCTTGAGAAAAATAGCCAATAATTTCAACATTCTGTTTTAACATCAAAATATCAACATTTTGGCAGCTCATGCTGATTTAGGTAATTAGCCACAAATCAAAACGTTAATATGACTGCAAATGGGAAATAAAACTGTTTTAGTATATTTCCTGATTATTTTCTACCTTTCACTGAATTGACAAGTTGTGTAACGAAGTGTTTCAGGTAGATAACTACATTTGTTAATTTCTAGCCTTATAGGGGATTGGAAGTAATTGAGACGCTGTGAGAATCATCACGAGAGATCG
Organism: Lepidochitona cinerea; assembly: GCA_963971465.1. Lineage (NCBI taxonomy): Eukaryota > Metazoa > Mollusca > Polyplacophora > Chitonida > Tonicellidae > Lepidochitona > Lepidochitona cinerea. The sequence goes on from OZ020561.1 coordinate 31,096,492, forward strand.
CTCTCTCATCCGTTAGTGTTTTTCTGACGACTCTAAAATCATACGGACATCGGACTTAAAACCCTGGAATGTCTTCAGATTGTGGACGGAATGTATCCTCGTTTAAGAAAAACCGAAATAGCTCCCAATCGTCTTGTTTTTTCAATTGATCTTAACCAGTTTAATACAGACGGGTTTAAGGTAAACTAGATCTGCTGAAGTGTGACCACTGCTTTAGAAATATTTGGATAGAGTTCGGAAGGCAAATCGATGAGCTCCTAAAATAATAACTGTTGCGCCCAGGCGTCTAGCGTTGAAGTGAACACTATCCGTTATGACACTACGGCCAATAATTCCTTCCCACTTGGAATAATTTGTCTGTGTGTAAAATCGGCCTAGTTTGTTATTCTTTATCAGTTCTTTATAATGGGATTTATTCTAGCGCAATCAGATTACACTTAAACCCTTTAATAATTTATTAAGTGGGATGCATAATAAAATATTCTGTTTTCGTTACTTTTTAAAAGTACTTTAATGTATATTTCTGGGCACTGTGAAAATGTTTCAATTTGTACTTGATGATAAAACATAACAAAACACTTTTAATTCTAATTCAATAAAAAGTATCCTAATTTTTGTAGTCTATGCTGACGGCCGTAAGTAATTGTAGTCTCTTCAGCCTTCAGAAAAGGGTTTATTGTTGACTGGCGCACATTTAGAGTCTGTGAAAATTTCTGTTGTTTCCCCGACAGCAACTGATACCCAGTGAATCGAAACTATTTCCGCTTATTCGCTTACGTTAAGGCCCGTTCTCACTGTGCGATTTGTCGTACCGACTTGTGGGATGCGATTGAAATGGATGCAATTGATTGGTTGATAAATCATTTTGACCAATAAAAAGCCTCCATTTTAATCGCATCCTACAAGTTGATACGACAAATCGCACAGTGAGAACGGGCCTTAAGCAGATTATTTGACAGATTGCTTCAAGATAAGTATTTAATTCAATACTTTCCTGTGGGTCCAAGCAGCTTAAAGTTGTTAGAATTTTATTCCAGGGAAAGACATTTTTCATTCATTTGCAATTAGCACCAAAATATGTTAATTGCCCCCAATATCCATTTTTATCGATTTCCATTTGGCGCCAGTGCTTGTGAAGTCTGCAGATAAAATTTGACACTTCCAAACTGAGCCTGTCAGCTTTAATAGGACCCTTTTAAAATTATTCCACTGAATGTAAAATAAAGTAGGGTTTCAGAGCCATAATTACCCTGTACGTCATACAACAAGGCGTTAATGGGGATATTTTATGTGCAAGTATCAGATGGATTTATTCCTAGTGACCTTTGCAATTGTCTGGGGAGAAATCTCCTCTCAAAATTGTCACCTCAGCAAATTTCACTCGGAGGAAGTGTTGCTAACGTGGAGTGAAGGTTCTCACCCGACCATACTTTTCTAACAGACAGCGCCAAATGTCCGTCAAACCGACTCTCCCATTCCCGAGGACAGGCTCATTTACATTACTTTTTATCTCAAGCCGTCTTTAATGGGGAGGAATCTTTGGCTATAATTCGCATCCACACAGTAATGGAGACGCTGTGAGAATTATCACGAGAGGTTGCCCTTTCATCCCTTGGTGTCCTACGAATGGCTTCGACTGTGAAATCATATGGACATCTTACTTAGAAGGCTGCATTGCGAAATGTTAGGATCGGCTCTCGGTCGAAAAGAAAAATATAATACAAATAAGAAACTTTTAAATGACCTGATCAAGCTGGAAGCATGGCACATTCTTGGCACAAATTGAATTAGGTATAAACTAAATGTTTTATTAACAATTCCATTATAGCGCCTGGGTCAGTATATTAGATTTAAGACATGTCTAAATGTTGGGGCACAAAAATAAATTGCAACAAAACAAAGTCTCGGATAACAACACATTAAATTGTAACAAAGCCATTATAGACGTCGTTTAAAATGGCATAAGCTGTCTACATTCGGATTTTTTCGAAGTACCTTGGAAATAAAAAAAAAAAGTCATTAGCCCATGCGAATCGAAGACGTGTAATAGTAACGGACAGCAATCAAATACCCGGGATGTATGAGTTCTTGTTTGAGGTATATTCGACCGCTTTTGCAACTTTATGTCTTAAAAATGTCCTTATGAACAAAAATCTTCAAACTCTTTCTGCAAAACCATAGATACATTAGACCATATGCTTAAAAAGACAAAACCAAAGCAAGTCGGCAAAATACTTGGAACAAGACCTAACCAATTGTTCTATAAGTATTTTAGAAGAATGTTTGGAAAAATCTAAATGCATTTCGACAATGGAATGTTTCCTTTCGTTATTGAATAAAATAAATCCAACTGATTTGATGGCGTGTATGTATCGTTTCCACAGTAAAGAGCAACGTTGTCAAACTATGAATATGAAATCTGAATCTCACACGTATTGAGTGGCCATGACAGTCCCTTGGCGTCGATTTTCGGTGATAAACCCTGATGGATACATTCATTAACACTTACTCTTTTTGAACGTCTGCTAAAGAAACACATGTGTGAACCTTAGAGTGAAAATTTCACCTCATTTCCCTCCTTGGTTGCATGTAAGTTTCTCAATGCGAAACAAAATTAACAGAAGAACTCTTGGTTATCGGTATTGTCTTATTGCATGGCCTAAGATTTTCCGATGTTATGCGGATCATTGCAGTTAAACTTTGGGTCCTACTGATTTACTTTACCACGTAACCATATGATGACTTGATTGGCCGTTTGATTGATTGATTGATGTTTTACGTAGTACTCAAGATTACTCCACTTTATATGGCGGAGTTGTCAGGCTGAGTGGGAAAGGAGACAAGGTTCTTTCCTCGAAGAAAACCCCATCTTCCACATGGGGCGACTGAGCGCAATACCCCACTCAGATATTGTTCATTTTTGTTTCGTCTCATTGGGATTCGAGCCCGCAACCCATCGAATGAAGGCCTGTATTGGTCTGAGAGATCACTACTTTGCCGACTGTTCCACCGAGGCCCCGGAACTTGATAGTTTGAGTTCTGGGCATATGTACTATTCAATCGTATACTTTGAAGTAAAGAAAACGTTAGATTCAATTTCACGAACTAGCCCAAACGAATTTAGGCAAGATGGCTACGTTAACTCCCTGTCAATCCGATTCACCGGCCACTGTTATAGGCTCCACGGGGCATTTCCTTTAGCTACTAGCGTTGGAGATGTTCGATGTTAGGTGTCGAAAGTTCGTGTTGTTCAAAACAACTTTCTACGTGGTGATGTCTTAATTAATTTTTTATCATTATGTTCGATGTTCTTAACGATATCTCTAGCCGAGTGTAAGAGATTGATAGAAAAGCGGGTATATGCGATGTTGAATTCCCTGATGTTGTTGGTTTTGTTGAATGCTTAAATGTCACATGATCAATTGACCTCCAATGTGAACTCCCCAACCCCATTCCAATGGATTTTTCAAATAGAAATGGCGACTTTTGTCCCCAGAGGTTATATCTGGACTTTAGGACTAATGTAACTTATAATTTTAGATTTATTAACACTAAAACACACGGGCACAGGGAAATAGATTGATGTACATTCCACCTATTAATGACAGCTTAATGTTGCGTCTGGGGAAAGTCTTGTTTAAATAGGGGCCTACATATGTATAGCTTTTTCCCAAAAAGTCAAATTATTTTCAGTAGAAACTTGGTTCACCCATGGCACAAATAGGGCTCCGTATTTTTTCGACTTTCTCTGCCAACCGTTTTACTGAAAGGTATGCCCTATGATTCTTATGATACACGCATAATTTTCTTCGACATACAGAATCTCTCGTCCCAAAACCAAGTTTTAGCTCGTACAAAATGCTGTTAAAGACAGGAAAACACTGGAAAAGTCAAAATTTCACCCATGACACTAATAGGCCTCCGTAAAAAATACACACCCTTTTCATTTAAATTATACAAAGAGTAAAGTCAATATACCAACTTTCGTCGGTCTGTAATACGCTGACTTTATTCGTGGTGGATAGCTGACCCTTAAGTCATGGCCTTTGGAGGGTCGGTTTAACACGTCCAGACTTTATCGTTGTTGATTCTGTGGTTTCCCATTACGTCTAGTGCACACCTTTTAGCGTTCACATTATCCACATGTTTTCGCAGACTTAGTACACCTGAGAGTATTAAGACGTTTCATCTTCGCCGCCCCACACCTTCGCAGACAGTATTTAGCCACGACCTTCAAGTACAAACTGGACTATAATTTATCAACCGAAACCCAATAGGCAAACATATTGTATTGTATAGCTATATCGAATTGCACGGCTCTTAGTTTTGTTGTCAGAGAACCGTTGGCTAAAATAGACTGTCTGTATCACATAATCTTTTTGAAAAAGTTATTTTTTCAAGCAATAAACAACATTGTTAAAACAATTGAATTTTGATATATTTATTGCTCGAAGGATGGTTAAATAATCGGGGTCTTTTGTAGAGAAGTTCACATGGCAGAAGCCCTCGGGGACCAATAGATACTTAGTTGGACATATTCAAACACTAGGGCCAAAGTATACTGATATGTGAAACGTCATCGGAAGCGCTCTACCCCTATAAAGCAATGCGTCTAAATTATTTTTAACGAATGGCGCGCTCCTCGGACATTACCGTCTACGTAACCCTGCGGAAAGAAAGATGTCAGAACCCTTTAATCGATGGAAAACATATAAAAATGACTTACTTTTAGAAACTAATAACTGACACCGACGGTTCCGAAATAGAAAACTGTAATCCGAGAACTCACAAAGTCGCAGTATCGATCCGATGACTTCAACGACAGACAACACGGCTGAAATCTTCCCTATAAGCAACCATGAGGTGAGCCGGCGAACTGAGGAAAACATGTCACGGAAAAGTCTACAAGTGAAAAAAAAAGATCCACAAAAGCAATCGAAGTAAAAATTTTTAGAAAACTTAATACCTTTCATACAATCCAATACTAATACTGTTTTACAGACAATATCGGGCAGTTATTTATTCATTTTGTTTTTATTCTAATGTTCGCCAACGAAATCTAAATAAGCTTATGCATATGGACATCTAGTTTGAAATAAAACTATTATTATTATATTTATGATTGGTTAAGTTAAATTTTATACGTGTTGAACTTTCCAATTCTACTGGCTAGCAATATGTAAATGCGCTTTGATCATTTGGATATTTCCAAGTCAATTTTTACCCGATAGATGCAGTTTTTCAATTAACTTGAAATGCCTAGACCTACTGAATAGATGAACGTTAACAATAAAAATATGAAAAATTCTGTCAACTTAATGTACGCAACTATTGCATTCGAGATATATATACTGAACCGCAAAAGAAACGTCACCTTATTCAAATGTTGTTAAATGCATATATTATCATAATTTTCAATAATTTTTCTCTTTTGATATCCTTGCTAGACCTGGTTTTAAGCCAGTGGTCTGGAAGGTTTGGTTTCTAATCATGTTACTAATATACAAAACACGTCGTCAAAGCACAGTTACTAAAGTAATGATGGGGTGCTTTGTCGGTTCGTTTTGCATGAAGGTCACAGTGCACGTTTGTTGCGAGATGTCATCCCTATGAAAATCCCTATGAAAAAGCCATGCACCGAATCATTCACAGTTTGACAGTAGTTACATGCCACGACTGTCACGGCAGTAGAGAGACCAAGCCTTGGGAAGACTTCATGCTGGCCAGACTGCAAGAGATGTGGCAAAGCACTTCAATGTTCATGTCCGAACAATATACCGCCTGCAGCAACGGGTTCAAGCCACTGGAAGCACAGCAGACCGTCCTCGTAGTGGAAGACCCGTAACACTGTTGAAGCAAGATCGACAGATTGCCCGTCAACCCCTGCAAAACCGCTTCACTACAGCTGCGGAAACTGCAAAGACAACCATTGGTAATCATCAGAGACCAATCAGCAGCGTTTGAGGCAGGCAAATGTCAGATGCCACAGGCCTTACACTTGTGTGACGAGATTCAGAGGAGGCTCAATCTCGTGCGGCCAAGGCCGACAACTGCAGCTGAACTCAATCACGCGTATCACAGAGTTTGGGCCCAAGTTCCTATCATCTTTATCAACCGTCTCATCCATGGTGGCCATACACATTATTGACTTCCAGGTTGCATTGTGGTGCCACAGGTCCTCACTTTCACTTGAAATTCTCTAACATTTGTCTGCCAATGATGATGATCAATCATATCAAATTTGGAATCATTCCGTTGATAAGTGTGTTGTTTACATCTATTTGAAATACCATGATTATCAATATCCAAAAAGGAATGACGTTTTTTTTTTGCGGTTCAGTATATTCTGTACATTTTGAAAACAAAGGAAAACATGTTCGCGTCTGTAAGCATATATTCGTTTCCTGTTAAATAGCTTGTTTTTTATTTCGTCCCTGCTTTACGTATTCTTGTGTATAAGATACCCGGCTCATGAAGCCACTTACAATGCCGGACTTTCTTTTGTAATGAATCCGTATACTTAAAGCCTCAGTCCATTAAGCAGGCGTTTTAATTTCCGCCTCATCTCCAAGTCATATTTTTCCCCTTCAAAGGAACTGCTCACGTCTTTGTGTTACATATATATAGGAGCCATTAACAAAATGGTTTTGTCTCCATTCACACACGATTGGCAGCACCTTAGGAGAGTCAAGGCGAAATACTCACATCAAAAGATACAGCATATAGAACCGTTAATCAAAAGAGGATCACCATTCAAGGCATAACGAGCTGCGTTTTGACCGAGAAAATACGCACATCTTCACAAAAGATATCGTAAAACTCGGCTTTGTTCGTGCCTGGAAGTGTCTTTCAAAAGTAGGTAGCTGTAAAAGAAAAACGGATAATTAGATGGATAGCTTCAGTGTTAACGGTATACATAAACCGTATTCTCTTAATTTTTGTGACTACACATGTATTGAAGACGATGAACCAACTGATCCAACGTGGCATATTCCCGCATCTCAAAATAAAACAATAACTCATTTATAATGCTTACAATCTAGCATTAGAATTTTAAAGTATTTGTTGACACATCAGTAAATTTTAACTTTGCAATTTAGATGTTTATTACATATAATCACCGACCTTCGGCTTGAAGGCCTTCCTGGAAACATTTCAACATAAATATATCGGATAAAAACCCAAGCAGAGTAAATGTTCACGATTTAGTTTGCAACTGCCTCGGTGTACAAAAAAAGCAAAAAAAAAAAAAAAAAAAAGCACACACACACACACACGCGCGCACACAAACAAAACAAACAACAAAAAGCACCCCTGCCTGGTCGCAGCTCGTACACTGTAAAATGTAACCCGTAAATTTTACGGTAGAATACTGGCAGCTGGGCTGCCAACTCTCTACCGTAAAAATAAGGGTAGACCGTAAAATCAACTAGCCACATTCCTAATCAGTGAATGTGAAAAAAACATTATGAAATCAGCAGGCTAAGAAATACAGGACTTTAAATCGTCAACCCCAGCATGGATCTGTTAATGTAGATTTTCAAATGTTATGTACCCCCAACGAAATAGTAAAACTGACTACTTCTGCAAGTTGACAAACATATATTTATTTGAAAAAAATTGAAATAATGCTGATGAAAATTGTCGCTTAGAGCAGGTATCTCAATCTACGCTTTCAAATACAGCTATGTTAAATTAACTATCTTAGCCTATAATGACAAATTCGGCGGGATTTGAACCTCTAACCTCCCATACAGGAGCTGCGCAGAACTATGTGCGCACTAGCCATAACCGTAGCCTTTAACCACTACACTAACATTAAATATGTAGAGACGGTGGCCACATTTCCATGCCTTACTAGCGCTTCGGTGTGCGCACCCTTTGATCCGCAATGACGTATTTTGGACGAATCCTTCACGGAAACAACCGAGGAGATCAGATCTCGTTAGCTCGGAAACGACAACTCTGTCTCAAAGTTATTTTACGGTACACGACCGTAAAGCTTCCACTGAAGTATAAAACGGCAATTTACCGTTAATTTTAAAATATTCTACTGTAGAATTGACGGTAAACGGTTACAGTGTATTGGTTTTCTACAATTAGGTCCAACCCAGTAGAGGTCTTCATATATGCAGAATCTCTAGAATATTCACATATTAATTGAATAATTCGACAAGGTCCAATGGAACACATGTAATGGTAATAGTTATGGGGAAAACGCTTCTAAAAGGTTGATTTATTAGAGGCGTTCAAGAAAATTGCGATTTCATATCACAGACAAGCAACATAAAGCTGCCAAAATTTTCTATTTTCATCAGCAAATTTTGAAATTTTGAAACGACCAGCTCTCTGATTAACTAGAGACTCAGAATTTAGGGAAAAAGTGCCAATTTTGGCAGCGCATGCCACTTAAATCTAATGTTACATTAATTTATATCTTTGCCTATACCTGGGAATATATGTTAAAGCAGACGTGTCACGGTGAATTTATACATACTGTTATGCGGTTATTCCCCCTTGTCCACTTACTAGTATATACACTGTTATTCATCGGGATATGCCGTATCGACTTTGTTACAGGCCCAGAATAGCCGTATAGCTTCGAGACCGGAGTTAATACGACTGGCCAAGGAATTATGACGATGCCAGCTGGGAAATCATGTTTAAGGAAAATTTTATGAAAGTCTATCATTTTATTATTTATTTTAAATGCAGCCAACGAACCTCCAGTCATATAAGTATTACACTTTGTTTATTATAAGCCTGTCTCGTGTTTTTATTGGTGAACAATTATCATCACAATACTCTTAAATAAATCAATTACTAAAAGCAAAAATGTACACAAATATATGAATGTTGCCCTACCAGGTATGTTTGGTACATCATCGATGTGCGACAGATCATCGCAATGTGGACAGAGTTTACGAACCTAACATCTACACTGGCAAATAAAAAAATAACTTTATCCATTTCCTTTTTCAGAAAGTTGACAAATATCTCCAAAATAATGCTATTGTATCGTCAAGATGATGACTATCACCCTTTTATTATACTTTATCTGTTAGTTTTGGGGGACGCTCTCAAAGACGATATCAGGTTTATAAATAAATGGCAAATAACTTTCCCAATAAATTAATGCACCGAAAGTTGTACCCCATCCATACATAAAACAAAGAAAGCATGTTTTGTATATTATTAAAATGAATAATGATCAGTGTTCATAATAATAAAACTTTTCTCTTAATGTACTTCCTTTTCTTCTGTTATATAATTTATAAGAAAATCACATTTTTTAAATCGAGAGCAGCAAAACTGCCGCCATGTTGGATCTCGTATCGGTCTATTTTGAATAGATCTTGTTTGCTAGTATTGGTCCATACGAGAATTCCGAACGTTTGGGCCAGGATTTGCCAAAGTCAATCAATTGTGATGACGCGCCTATCGTTGTGTACCCAAGTACTTCATATACATAGATAGTCGCGTAATCGCAACCGGTGTCAATAGGGTTCAATGCACATGAGCCCCTTGTTTATAAGTGGTATGAACTGCCAATATTTTATTTTTTTTCTGTTAAGAAAAATTGATGTCTATTTTTGATCAAGAAGCGCAAATAATGAATTTTTAAAAATATAGAAATCAGTGTCGAAAATGTACGTTAAAATGTCATAAGCTGTCAAAATGTTGACATTTTTCTGCTACACAAAATTGCTGAAATTATCAACTATTTTTTTCCAGAATACAAACCGCCAGCTTATTTAATTTTTCTTGTCTTGCAAATGTACATTCAAATAGTGTACTATAAGTTAGGCCTAAACTAATTTTACGTTCTTCTCATTTATTTAAATTTTGTTTACTTTCTAAACACTCTTTATCGTCATTCTGGCCAGGAATTTTCCCTATTTTAACGTTAATCATTTATTTTTAATATATACTTCAACTTTTCTTTGATATTGCTCTGACAATTAGAATTCATCAGAAAAAGGCAAAGTTCGACAAAAGAGGTCCGTTAAATTCAGTTAAATTTACGGATCATTGAGTCGGTTATTTAATTTTGGTTACTTTTCCAAAACAAATTTGGTTTATACTGGTCAAAGGTTCAACGGATATTGTTTTTACTTCGACGTCAGATATTTCTTTTTTTCAATGAACTTTATTTCATATCCGGCAGTGTCGGCATTTTTGTCAAAACTTCTTAGCGAATCGTAACAAAGATAAGTTAGTAGTTAATGAGTCTGATTGAATAATTCGTGCTTTTCGCAACGGAATAAGGAATTTAGTTTTGTGCTTTTCGTGTATTTTGAGCCCCACAACTAAATAGTTGGGGATGCGTAAAACGTTGCCAATATATAACAACGCAAAGTTCTACTGACTAAGGCCAAACTCCTGTCTGACGTCAACCTAATGAAAAACAATGGGTTGTGGTTCATTATAACAAACTAATGATTGGGTATAAACGTCTAAATGATATGGCCCTTTTTAACACAATAAGAAATTTGTCTTCATGGTTATTTTAGACAAGACGATTTTCCCTGTGCCCGTGTGTTTTAGTGTTCAAAAATATATAACAACGTATTTCAGAAAAAAATACTGACTCATGCCTGTCTTCCACTATCATGAGTATTACAACAACCTATAACTGGGTATAAAGGTCTAAATGATATACCCTTTTTAACGCAACTCGAAACTTGGGTATTTTAGTCAAACAGATTTTCTCTGTGTCCGTGTGTTTTAATGTCTATAAATATATAATCAAAGAACCCCACAACAACTATTAAATGGCAAAGGCCATTAATTGCGACTCCTCAGAGATCGTGTACGTTATCACCAACCATTTTTAGACATGCAGTGCCTGTTTAGTATAAAATTAAAACAAATTTACACGTATTAAACTTCAATTAGCATAACTTACTTGAAGTATTTGCCAGGACAGTCAGGCTATGCTAACTTATTGACAGATGTAATTTTTTATGCAGATTCTGTTTTGATTGTTTTTGTACAGCTGAGATGCTGACTGCTGTCGCTTTGCCTATCACAAACGCCCCCTCTCCCTTCTTCCAGAACAAACTCATTGACAGGTCGGAGGTGTTGTAAAACCTGAATAAACCGACATTTATCGAAGATCAATACACTCGATGTAAAAACCAGTCAGTTTTCCCAATAAGCAAACTAAAGTTGTCAATAATTTTACAGTCGTTTAACAAAGCTCAGTTTACTCAGATGGTATTATGGCGATCAGCTGCCTAAAGGTATATGATACCCTCATCAACAGGGTGGGCGCTTGCCTTTTTTTACCTCACTGCATGTTAAAGGCGTTTGCCAGAGCTGACAAGTTTATTGATTTTTGCCCGGGTTCGAACTCTGCTAAAGTCCTATTATCCACTTATATTATATTTATGAAAACTAAAAAACACAGGAAATATTTTCTTGACTAAATTAACCATGGAGACAGGTTTTTAACTCTGTTGAAAGGTGTGCTCCTAAAACTTTACTCTCAATCCTGTATTGAAGTTGTCAATTGTAGTTGTCTGATGGTTGTCAATGACTCACTCATTATTGTAGTGGTATGCTGGTTGTCAATGACTCACTCATTATTGTAGTTGTCTTCTGGTTGTCAATGGCTCACTCATTATTGTAGTTGTCTGTTGGTTGTCAATGACTCACTCATTATTGTAGTTGTCTGCTGGTTGTCAATGGCTCACTCATTATTGTAGTTGTCTGCTGGTTGTCAATGGCTCACTCATTATTGTAGTTGTCTGCTGGTTGTCAATGGCTCGCTCATTATTGTAGTTGTCTTCTGGTTGTCAATGGCTCACTCATTATTGTAGTTGTCTGCTGGTTGTCAATGGCTCACTCATTATTGTAGTTGTCTGCTGGTTGTCAATGGCTCGCTCATTATTGTAGTTGTCTTCTGGTTGTCAATGGCTCACTCATTATTGTAGTTGTCTGTTGGTTGTCAATGACTCACTCATTATTGTAGTTGTCTGCTGGTTGTCAATGACTCACTCAATATTGTAGTTGTCTGCTGGTTGTCAATGACTCACTAATTATTGTAGTTGTCTGTTGGTTGTCAATGGCTCACTCATTATTGTAGTTGTCTGCTGGTTGTCAATGACTCACTCATTATTGTAGTTGTCTGCTGGTTGTCAATGACTCACTCATTATTGTAGTTGTCTGCTGGCTGTCAATGACTCACACATTATTGTAGTTGTCTGGTGGTTGTCAATGGCTCACTCATTATTGTAGTTGTCTGCTGGTTGTCAATGACTCACTAATTATTGTAGTTGTCTGTTGGTTGTCAATGGATCGCTCATTATTGTAGTTGTCTTCTGGTTGTCAATGGCTCACTCATTTTTGTAGTTGTCTGCTGGTTGTCAATGACTCACTCATTATTGTAGTTGTCTGCTGGTAGTCAATGACTCACTTATTATTGTAGTTGACTGCTGGTTGTCAATGACTCACTCATTATTGAAGTTGTCTGTTGGTTGTCAATGACTCACTCATTATTGTAGTTGTCTGGTGGTTGTCAATGACTCACTGATCATTGTAGTTGTCTGCTGGTTGTCAATGACTCACTTATTATTGTAGTTGTCTGCTGGTTGTCAATGACTCACTCATTATTGTAGCTGTCTGCTGGTTGTCAATGGCTCACTCATTATTGAAGTTGTTTGCTGGTTGTCAATCACTCACTCATTATTGTAGTTGTCTGTTGGTTGTCAACCACTCACTCATTATTGTAGTTGTCTGTTGGTTGTCAATCACTCACTCATTATTGTAGTTGTCTGTTTGTTGTCAATGACTCACTCATTATTGTAGTTGTGTGCTGGTTGTCAATGACTCACTCATTATTGTAGTTGTCAGTTTGTTGTCAACGAATCTCTCGTTATTACAGGAGTTTGCCAACTGTTAATGAATCAAAACTACTTGTCTCAAATTGTTAAATATGAAAGAGAATGACTGATTTTAAGTGGCCTCTGCTGCCCAATATATAGAGAAAATCTTATTTAAACAGATTTAGTTAATGGTTTGTCATTTTTATCAAGAAGTAAAATTAAAAGTAAATCAGCAACTCCACCTCTAAAATGAGATCATATATTTAGAATAAGTCGATAATAACACGCATCTTTCATATGCGGTTTCCCCCTCTTTTTCAATTAATCTTATAAGTTACTTTAAACGCTAAACTTGTCCTGACAATCTGAATTTATAAGAAAAAGATTGAATTTTTGGCAGCACTTAGCGCTTTAAATTGGCATGAGTTGCCAAAATCAAGTAACCCACACAAACACAAGATATGTGTTAATAACATACTATATTCGTTTATGGGTACATTTTTACGATTGCTTATAACACCATTTAAACGTACATATCCAAGATTGGTATCAATGGAGAGCTCTAATTTTGTACCTTTTCATAAAATAAGCTCATTCATTTTTAATTTTATGTTTTCCAGTTCTTGCCACTTTAAGTTAAAACAAATTTTGACTTGGGTTACCATTGCATAGGAAAAAAAAAATTGTAATAGTATAGTATGGTATAGATGAGAATAACAAAAAGACTCAAATTATTAAAAAATTGAAACTTCAAAATATTTGATTTCGAAGTTCAATGGGTTAATTAATTCAGCTAACATTTGAATAAATATTTCAAAAATCACAATTTGGTTTTATCAAAATCCTTCTCAACATATAGTCTTTGCGAATTAAAATAAGTCAACATTTTGAGATAAAATATATTCTCTTGCGTATGTGCTGCCCGATTTATGCATAGTTATTTTATGGAAGTAATACACAGAGGGATGCTCCTCAACACATTACGCCCGACGTAACTTTGCGCCTGGCCGTAACGTATGGTTGAAAGTATATGTTGCCATGATAATTAGGCCTTGCATTGGACTTAAGCGTAAATGTTTTGAGAAACAACCCTCTGATATTCAGTGCATCACATTGACAAATGGGCTATCATTTGCTCTTCCTTTTATGGGGTTGGTTGGAAATATTCAAACTCCATGTCCAAAATATACTCACCAGCACAACATCAATATAATTTGACGATAGAGTTTGAATATTTCCAACTAGCATGGTGTATTTAAGCCGGATTAATCAGCCTCTGTGGTGCTGAGAATTTAACACACACTCACTGACGTGTGCACCACAAACCACACAGACAAGATTTCTCGGCTAGGTGTATAATACAGAATTTTATATATCGGGGTGTCATGCTTTTGCGGGCCGTTTCTCAAAACATTTACGCCCACCGTAACTTTGAGACTTATGGTAACGTAATGTTGTCATGATAGTTCTTGAACTCGATTTACGTCGGTTGTAAATCTTTCGAGAAACAGCCCCTCGTTTATGAACTTCAGAAGTAGATTTCTAACCACTCTTGTTATCCTGACTTTATGGTATTCTAAAGCCCTACTAATTGTTTGGCTTTCTATACTCGAGAGAGAAAATCGAGTTAATGATTTGCTGCTTGTTTGGGGGGTTTGCTGGTGAGCCATATGTAAGGGCACTTCGGCGAATTAACATCAGAGGCGCCTGTCGAGCGTTTAGTATGGCGCCACCCTTCCCTGAGTGAGGAGATCCTCTCGGCCACACGCGAGTCATTAATCACCGTCTTTCTGTTCGGCGAAGGGCTCTTGTTGGATAGCCCAGCCCACTCATCTCTCCGTTTCGCTCTAACAATAGGGGTAGAGTAGTGGGAGAAAGTTGATATGACAACTGAATGCCCGAGTGAAGAATAGCAGATAATGTTTGTGGTCAAACGAAGTACGTTAAGTGGCCACAAGAGTAAACGAGTGGCTGGCTTAATACATCAGAAATGAGAGATACTGATTACAAGCTTTCAGCTTTCTTATTAGCACCTGCTGTCCGAACAGTTCAAATGACCAATATTTGACTTAACAGAAGGTCCTACTAGTCAGTAAAGAAGAGATGTAGGTCTGTACACCGACTACCAACCAAGTTCCCTTTAATAACCCCGCTGTATACCGTTTGCTGAAATGGAAGGAATTTCGAAAATGTCTAATACCTTTGGTTAAAACAAAATAAAGAATAATCGATTATGTTTTCTCCGTACAACATGCAATCGAATTTAGACAATATCTGCGTCGCTCTGATGCGATTATATGGTGGATAATTTGTGCCATTTCTTATTTTCGAGTTTTAACTAGGTCAAATCAAGGCGAAAAAAAGAAAACACGAGCCTTTTTTTTTTACTAATATTCGCTTCAGTTCTATAGTAATTTGTAGAAAAACTCATTTTTCTCACTTAAATATTATTAAATACGCAAGTCATACTGTAAACTATGAGCTCTTCACCACTTTCTGTTAAATGCCGTATGTGGGAGAGCTACCAGGTACTCGTCGAAGGGCGGGGGGTTTCCTGCCGGCAAAGAGCCCGGTTTCCTCCCCTACTTAACCTGGCAACGCCGCCATATAAGTGAAATAAACAATCAATCAATCTTACATGAGAAATTCGCATCTTCGGGATATACCGAAGGCACACCTAGTTGTAAAATGCGTTTTAGGCCCTTGACCAGAGGTAATAAAGGTCTTGCGACCTCGATGTTAACATTGCAAGCTCTAATTTAGGATAAGGTGTGAAATGGGACCAAGTGTCATAAAATACTTCAATTGTTTTACGTTTGTTGAAATTGAACCAAAATTTATATATATACAGAACATCCAAAGGTTATAAACCAATACTCCATAAGAATAAAGTCATTTAGAGTCAAAATATAAACAAAGAACGATGTACGTTGTTTCGTTGTATATTTCAGAATGGCGGGGCGAAACTTCGCGAGAATGATATGAACACAATTTCGAAGTTTTCCAGTACAGTATTCTTCGGTCGACAATTATTAAAATGTAAAACCTGTTTCCACGTGAGCTGTTTTTTCGAATAAGTTAACACGTCGTAAATAATCTCATCACCAGAAAGTGTGACACGTCACTTGAATGGTCTATCTTTACCTCAAGAAGCTGGAGAGTTCCAAGTGTTGATAATGGCACCAGGCGTGTGTATATGTCTTACTTGAAAACATCAATTCATTAGTCTTCAAGTCTTCAGGGTAACTTTCCATTCATTTTCTGCATGTAGCGCTATAGGATAATTCTGTTTATTTTATTTTCTCCTGGAGCCATAGGAACAATCGTTGAAATGAGAGCAATAAGTGGATGATTTTATAAGAAAAGTATTAACTGAATTTCAAATAAATTCATGGCTTCCTGCATGAAGCTATCGTTAAAGCAGTACAGATATAAATAAATATACATTTATAATAATTCTTTTCCGATCTCGATAGGGTATTACACACTATTATGGGCTACACACCTTTACAATCTTAACAACCAAGTTTCAAACTGAAAACTCGTGGCCTCGACACTTTG
This sequence comes from Lepidochitona cinerea, assembly GCA_963971465.1. NCBI lineage: Eukaryota > Metazoa > Mollusca > Polyplacophora > Chitonida > Tonicellidae > Lepidochitona > Lepidochitona cinerea. Next base: position 31,112,883 of record OZ020561.1, read on the forward strand.
CTAATCATAAATAATTTCCTTGCCCGTATGTGTTACACACTCCTTAAAGTGACTTTCTTTACCTCAAGAGGTTGAAGTGTTCTAAGTGTTGATAATGGCCGACAGGCGGGTTGCTATATCTTACTTTTAAAGTGTCATATGCTGCTGCAATGTTGATATTCCTCCTTTAACACTACATTGTGACATTGTCTGATATTTTTCTCCATTAGTACAAGCTAGAAACCTTCAGCAATACCAGCAATGCTAATTTATGTCTAGGTGAAGTTAAAGGGGCATGAGCTGCCAAAATTCACAGTTTTTTCATAACTTCTGATCGTCACGACAGTAAGAGGCTTTGAAGGCTATCGAAAAACTAAATGATTGGCGTTGGAATGAGAAAAATCCATACAGTATGTGGCCTGTATGAACCGAAAACGTGTTCAAAAGTAAACAAAATTTAAATAACCGGGACGACCATTCATTCATTCTAAGCCAAAGTTAGTTTAAAACAGTACTTTATCGTACATTTTCGAGACTTGAAGCATTAAAAAGCTTCTGAATTCTACCTCTTGAGAAAAATAGCCAATAATTTCAGCATTCTGTTTTAACGTCAAAATATCAACATTTTGGCAGCTCATGCCCCTTTAAGAAGTCACTTAAACCTTAAAGAATAAAGGTTCATCTCGATTACTCAAATTTTATTTACCTCGCGCTTAAAACTTCTCTTCGTACAATTCGCAGATTGAGTTTAAACTTTAGAAAAAGTGCAAATTTTGGCAGCTGTGACCACTGTCAATTATCAAACCTTCATATGATCAGAATACCAGGGAAAAATACAAGTTGTTAAACTGGGTTTCTGGAATCCTCAGCAGACAAAACTGTGGACGCACTTACTTAGCATACAGCCCCACCCTAATAAAATTATTCAAATCCAGTATTGAAGTGTTAAAAAATCATTACATTGGACCAACCGGCACGTTAGTTACATCACAGGCGATTTCCACCTAGGTCCGGAACAACGCATGCTTTGAGCTTTGACTTATAAAAACTGTTCCGGATATCGTTTAAACCGCGTTTCACAACTTCCTAGTATATTCTGATCAAATAGTAGGCGTTAGAAATGACTGTGGTTCTAACCACTTTCAATTGTCGCTTCGTCAGATAATCTCCTTTCTGTTTTCGCGTTTAGGAGCGTGGCGTGAAGGCCTTCGATTTAGTGAGAGTCTCTAGGTTAAATGCAGACACGTCATGGTAGCCTTTCTGACATTTGTGAAAAGAGAAATATCTGTATCTTGTTATAAGTAATATAAATAGTTTAATATATTTATGAACACTAAAACACACGGGCACAGGGAAAATCTTCTGGTCTAAAATAACCACGGAGACAAGTTTCTAATTGTGTTAAAAAGAGGTATATCATTTAGACCTTTATATCCCATCATAAATTGTTGTAATAAAGTAAACCTATGATATTTCATTAGGTTGATGACTGACAGGAGCTTGGCCTTAGTCAGTATAATTTTCTGGAACACTTTGTATTACATTGACAATGCTTACGCATCTTAAGCTATAGTAAGAATATCGTCAGACTATATATTATGGGGTCATGGGAAAAGACAGTGAAAATTCCCCCCCCCCCCCCATACCCCTTTCCCAGAAAACCTAGGTAGAAGGCAGGCAGGGGAGTTTAGCCCTGACCAGTATGTCTTTCAAACTCTTGTTCTTTTTATAAGCAAATAGTTCAATATGTAAGGCACACACTATTTACTCCTGCTATGTCTCAGATTTGTAAATATTGCAGTCCGGACATCAGTCGATCAGTCAGATAATATTAAGTTAGATAGTGCTCACTTCATGTGCTTCTGTTTTTCGTTTGCAGTCTCAAGTTTAGCGTCAGGCTTTTTGTGTCCCTCAAACCAAATCTTTCGAATGTATTCCTCCTATTTATTTCTTTCCTAAAAGGTCTATCGTATGTCGTATTGAAGACATTGATGTAGATAACCCCATTTTGGGAGCTTGTGTGCATGCCCAAGCTCGTCATATAACTGAAATTCTTAGTTCAAATTAAAAATACTTAAGATTTGTAAACAACATGGCGGAATCCTCATATAACTAAGAATTCAAAATTTTTAGTTTTAAACAATATGGCGAAATACATAATGAAAACATCAAAAGTCAAAATCTCAACAAAGATTATGTACTATATCTTAATGTTTCTGGAATGCAGATTGTGCCGATTAGGTTTTGAGTTTTCTTCATGTGACATGTTACAGCATAACTTGCAGTCCTCTGTTTTTATTTGCATCATTTCCAATAAGCATGTTAAACCTCAACCTCCCACCCCTCTCGCTAAAGTTACAACTGTAGCGATTTTAATCATAGTCTGTGTATATTTACAATTTACCACAAACATGCGTTTAGGAGCGCCACCCCTAACAATATAATCTATTTTAATACTCTAGAAATACATGAAGTTTTTGATCCGTTGTAGCCACCTTCCACCTGACTTGGTTGACCTGGCTTCGTGTCTGGTTTATTGACTATCATCAAAAATGTAAATGTACAGACAAATCTGAAAGTAATAACTTGGTATGGTAAATAAACATAACTTGACAGTTTAGGCGGATACCCACATGTCTATGGAAGGCGTGTGCAAGAACAAAACTATATAGGATGTGACGTTCAATTCTGACCACGCTTATCGAATGAAATGCTATTTGTGGCAATAGCGTAGTGCCTACAATTGCAGACCAGAAAGCACCGACCTTTATTAGTTTCAGCTGAATGTACCTGAAGTTATGACAGGTATATAGGTTCACTGGGTCCCAAAGGCGCCAAGGTCTCAGCGATGTCGCCTACACATGCCAACATTCTCACGAGCAGAGTCCAGTTGGTTTGATCTCTAACAAAAACTAATTTGAAAACAAGATTTATTGTTGTCCAATATAGAAACATTTAAAATGCTCTTTATTCTTAAGAGCGATTCAATTTAAACATCATTATGTCAAGTTCAAGAGTAAAAAGAAAAAAATAGGGGTGGTTTTGTTGCCGACGAATAAAAATCACAGCTGGGTTGATCGATTAATTAATTGGAGTTTTATGTCGCAATCTGTCTCCAGATTATTTCACTTATATGGCGGCTTTGTCGGGTTTAGTTTGAAAGGAAACCAGACAATTTGCTCAGAGACAACCCCCTACATTCGGCGAGTACTTGCATACCTTCCTGGCAAGGCGATGAAATAAAAAACAGTAAAAAAGGTTTCAATGTTTCCTTTGAACAGAATGGATAACGATGTTGTGGCTCATCGATGGAAGGCCTTTCTCGGCTCTGAAGAATGAACCACCGAGTTAGACATTAAAAGGTCGCCAGTGTGAATAAAATGGTCCAGTTTGAAGTTCGCAAAATGTCTTGTATTCGATAAAAATCCTGAAATGAAACCACAACGAAATATGTGAATACGAGAAGAAATATGGTAGCTGTTAGATTCTGACACCTAGCATATCAATCATAAACAATTTTCAGCCATTGATTTCGGAGATACAGAAGGTATTTCTTACAACAAAGTGTTTATTAAATTCGAAAATATAGCTTAAAATGATTTTGACTACAAAAGTTCGTCTCAAGCAAACTATCAAAAACATACTCAGATAAAGAGATAAATTATTGTGGATTGAATCTGTGAAATTCAGTAATAGTCTGTTTACCAGTTATGACAACAACAACGTCGTGACGTCATAGCTGAGGTATTAGACCGATTTAGGCGTCTCTCTATTCAGTCGAATTCAGATGGTGAGTAGGCTACTTTTTGTCAGACTACCAGGTTCCCTTGATCATGTTCTGTACCTACACCATTTTCCTATCTCGTACCAGGCAGTAGGCACTAGGCAGTTTTTTTTAACGATTAGACTTTAACGGTCTGAAATGATTGTTTTGTAAACCAAACCCATAACCGACCTATATGAATGATGGAATTCATTTTATTCATCAATCCGGACACCAAGAGCTGCATTTTAGTGGCATACGGCTAAAATACCAAACTGTTTACATTTCTGCGTAAAAAGATGGGGTATTTTTACCATTTTCGTTCAAATTAAAATGTAGAAGTTTTAAAAGTGGTTTGAGCCACCAAACCCCATTTATACACTTTTTGGCCTATATTTATGTTAGTTCTCAACTGTGCTGTAATCCACATTCTCTAGACTGTTAACGTATTGACATCTCTATAATGAAGGAAAGAACACTTTTGCGTATGGATTTACAACTTCTTGGTTTATTGGGAACACGACGTTTCGGCGTAGCTCCTAACACCGTTATCAAGGGATGAGTAACAAATGTGCTAGATGATTATTCATACTAAACTATAACAAAGGATATAACAACAAACTCTCAAAACAATAAAGCATTTAAATGGGGATAAACGGGTTTAAGATTAATAGATCATAAATGTTAGGGATAAATAGTCCTGTATCTCTGTTCATTAATGGTTTAATCCTCATTATGTGAATGGCTTCAAGTAACTTTCTTTTCTTCTTGCAGCTTTGGTTTAAACATTTTGGCAGCTTATACAATTAAATTCGTATATAAAGCAAGAAGGTATTTATAAATTTTTTAACACTATAACACACGGGCACATGGAAAATCTTCTTGTCTAAAGAATGTGTACACATAGGACCTGGTTTACAAGATACCTTGGCTTAAAGCTCCTATAATAAAAAAGTCAAATGTTAAATTTCAAACAAAAGGCGTAATCTCGTTTTTTTCAGCGTGGAAATACTTAAAACACAACAGGTGAAATAACCCCTTTCTTGTCCCGACGTTAAGTGCTTCTAAAGCCGGTGTCTGGCCTCACTACAAGAGTCATGCATTTCTATCCATTGTACTGCGTTTGGTTTCAATTATAAGTGACGCCATTTTAAGTGTCACTAACGCTTTCAAAGTCTGCCATAGACTAAATTCAGACAGAGCCCGCCTTTTTCGTTTACTTATGGTGCATATACCTGTTACTTAGATAATCGATGGTCAAAAGAAAATCGACCGTATGAAGAAGCGTAAATCTGACGATGTTCTCTAATAATAAACTCGAAATTAAATCTTCATAGTAGTCAGAAGTAATAGCTAGGACCAGAATTAATGAATCTGCATCCCATTTATTTAAATTTTGTCCCCCCTTTCGCTTTACACAGATTACATGTTTGCTTTAAACATTTGCTTTCAGCTGAATCAATCAGTCTTTCGTTGAATTCACTGAAATTGGAATTCAAACTCTCGAATTGTGGCGACCATCAGAAAAATCAAGACGTAGCCTAAATAATGCCCTTTTTACAAGCAGAAGTGTAGATGTAAATACAATGGTGATAGGGGAGTAGCTCATTACCGGTCTACCCTATGAAAGTAAGATATTTTGAAAAAACAAACACCCATCCATTCCAGCATTTTTCAGAACACTTGAACGTTATCAATACATTTTAGCTCTAGTAAGAGTCCTAAATCTGATAGACAACAATCCACAGCGCCCAGCTTTAGCAATAACACGAATTGATTGGGTAGGAATTTAGAAAAGCAATTTAACAGATTATGTATTTGAGTATCCCAAACAATGAGATATATTTAAAGATTCCAACAGGCTTGATAAAAAATATCCAATAAAACCGGACAGAGAGCACGGCCCTCTGTGTTAGTATTTCTTGCATTAATGTCTAATAATAGCCGATGGTAAACTGTTAAATACAGTCAGACTAGTTTATGATAGTTTTACAGCGCCACCTATCTTTAAGGAGAGTGTTTCGTCAAATATTATAAACTGGGAGAAGGGCGTAAATCATAAATCAATTAAAGGACCCTCGATTAGGATCAGTAACGTCGCAATCAGTTGTCGCCAAGTCGAGGGCTTGTCACCTCGAGGTATGGCCGATCACAGACAGTCGCGCCACTACAACCAGCTCGGCCTACAGTTCAAACACTGGACCTACTCACTAGACGAACAGTGTAATTTGAGCTTTATTAGTCTCCACCTTATAAATCGCAATGCAGGTGATGCTTTTCACATTAACCTTGATTGCCGATATTTAAAGTGCCTCGTTTGATCCGGCGTCGATATTTTATCGTTTGTTTATTGAAGGGATTCCCGTTTGGTTTAATAAAACGATCGTAGGCCAGATAGACCTAACTTGCGAATAGAATGATCGGACTTCGGCGATTGTCAAATCAAATCAAAGAACACATTATACTAAGGGTATGATTTAAGCTTATATGCTTATAATCTAAGTAAAACGCATTAAAACAAGAGCGACAAAAACAAATCTTAATATATCTATTTATAAACACTAAAACACACGGGCATAGGGAAAAAGTTCTTTACTAAAAAAAAACATGGAGACAAGTTTCTCATTGTGTTAAAAAGGGGGTATGTCATTTAGATCTTTATACCCCATCATGAGTTGTTGTAATAAACCAAAACCCCAACAGGAGTTCGGGAATATTTTGTTGTATATTGACAAAGTTGTACTGACCTTCAGCTATGGCAAAGAAGTCGGGTAAACTTAAATTTAACAAAAGATGATAAGGGGAAAAGTGAAAATACGTAATTTGGTTCCTATAGGTAGAAGACAGATAACGGAGTTTACTCCTGACAAATAGATAAGAGTTTGAAAGAATGATTGACCGTTGGCTCAGTGTTCGAGCCCTCCACTAATGGGGCGCGGGTTCTAATACCACTCAGTCAAAAAATATTTGCCAGTTACCACCGGAACGTTGTGGCTTTCCTCCGGTCATAGAGCCCGGTTTCCTCCCACAATACAATTGGCCATATAAGTGAAATAATCTTCAACGCGGCGTAAAGCACCAAACAACCAACCAGAGCTCGGGCCATTTTATTTTATAACTTCTGTTATAATCTGGGCCATATTCAAAAAGGACAAAAGCAAGATTTGATTAATGAATACATTATTGTAACGGGCTTGGTAATTTTCGTGAAGAAAACAAGGTGGTTGGAAAAAGTAGGATATTTTGTTTTACTAAACTGGAGTAATAGAATCCATAGCAATGTTTCTTAAAAGAGAAGGAAATAAAACAACTTAGTTAATACAGCACAGGCGTGCTAAGCTAAAATTTCCTTTCTAACGGTACCAAAACCATATCTCTACGATTTTTTCTCGACAAATTGTGCCATAAGAAAGTTAACAATCGTTACCAGAGAACGTCAAACTGACTCGGCAGCCATTTTTACAACAAAGCTTAGCTGTGTGTCCTGATCGGCCAATCAACATACGCCTAGCTCACCAGTCACTTCACTAGCGTAAGAGAAATTGGTCAACTCTGAAAGTCTGCTATTTAAACCTAGGTTAATTTCAATCATTTCGAGGGGCTAATAACAAAAGACAAACACTCTAATAACTCTGAAATATATACTGGCTTGTAAATCAACCTTTTGGAAAGACGTGATAGGCTGCAGTTGGTGTCTACTTGACTTACCGCTGACATTGCAAGTTATAACCATACAAGATACGATAAGCTAGCAAGGGAAGTAATTTACTAAAACTTCTTCCTGTAAATTTCAAAATGACAATGGCGCGCTCCACTGACGACCGAACACGAGTTTGTCTGACAGATTCAGTTTCAGTGTATTTTCACACCGTAAACCACGTGCAAGATTCACACACATGAATATGATGGCCTATAGGAGCCCGTTCGATACAATTGCATGCTGTTTTTTTGTTGCAAATATGGAGCTTTACGGAGAGGCCACACTCAAGAAAGCGCACAGACAGAAAGGGTAAAATTTGAATATGCACCCCGGTTATTTAAATTTCCGTCTCAGTGGACATTTTATTTCCACGTAAATGACATATTGCAGTTTCCCAATGAACTTTCAACGCCCTCAAGGCCTTTGTCTCGTGGAAATCGGACTTATCAACAAAACGCATAATGTTTAGCAACCCTTGTCCCGTTAGGTTGCAGACTAGAAAAGTTGGGTCTTTTGTTGAAATAAATCTGCTGTTTACAGGTGTATTTCACATTGATTTCTCTCTCACATTTCTTGTGTCCACGTTCTCACTTTCCCGACGCCTTTCACACGGGATGAGCGTGGAATGGCATTATTAGATTTGGCCGGTCACCTTTCCCCCTGCACTTTGTGTTATTGGTAACAGGATAAACCCGATCCACCGAACAGGAGGCAAAAATGCAAAGTGTTGACGTTAAAGAAACACAGACCGGACATTGTCACCGATGAGATTAATTAAGCTAATGAACGATTTATCTTATTAAAAGTCAGCCTTCAATTTCTATTTGAGAAGGGCCTAAAGCTTCAAAATAAAAACCTACTTCGTTTTGGACATCAAATCACTTATTTATGGTCCTGTCAAAGTTACATAAGCTGAGTATTCATTCATTCTAAGGAAAAGCTATTGGTAACCACATCGACCCTTTTCATGATTTCCGACCATCAAGAACGTTTGAAGTAGCTTGGAGCAGTAAACGACTGACGTTGAAATAAAAGGTTTTGGTAAAGTCGGTCATCCGTAGGAATCAAAGACTTAGACATGAGAAACAACAAGAAACAAGCCAAACTATATGATGTCTTTTTATTTTGGGGTCGGGGGAGGGGTTGTTGTTTACAAAACCACTTAAACGTACATCTCCAACATTGGGATCAGCGGAAAGCTCATATTTTATCCGTTTTGTTTAAAGTGGCATGAGCTGCCAAAATGCACACTTTTTTCATAATTTCTGATCGTCGCGACAGTAAGAGGCTTTGATGGCCATCGAAAAAATTACATGATTGGCGTTGGAATGAGGGAAATCCATAAAGTCTACGGCATTTACGAACCGAAACTGTGTCCGAAAAGTAAACAAAATTTAAATAACCGGGACGACCATTTATTCATTCTTAGCCAAAGCTAGTTCAAAGCAATACTTTATCGTACATTCCCGAGACTAGAAGCACTAAAAAGCTTCTGAAATATAAGTCTTGAGAAAAATAACCGATAATTTTAACATTCTGTTCTTACGTCAAAATATCAACATTTTGGCATCTTATGCTGCGGACAGTTATATATGGTTGACAGTCCATGCGACTTAGTTCAACGACCGTGCTGGAGACTGGTATCACTTAAAAAGCTTCTTCAAATATCCATAAATTTCACCATTTTATTTTATCTAAAACAATATATCAATACAATTAATGGCTTGTGCAATAATTAGACACGCAATACGATTGTCAATAGATTCAGCTCTCGGGTTTTATGTAAGAAAAGAAGTTTTACATTTGCGATATAAGTGAGATTGAAAGTCGTTTGTCAGAAATCGGATATGGAGTTGATAGTACTATACATGCCAATCCGCTATGAATGCGTTAAATGTGTTACTCTAGCACATAATATAAGGTTATTAAAGGGAAAGAAAATCCAAGCTTTAGACTAGTTTAGATGGAAAGAGTTCATTTAGTCCAAAAACAACTGTCCAATGTATGTTTTATTCCCACGTAAGCGAATAACTGAAATTTGATGTATGCGTTACAATAGAAAATAAGCTCCATAGGCCATTCACAAGGTCGCTATTTTTTGTTATTAGTTTTATCCAATTATTGTTGTAAAAAAATTAAGTGCGTTATAGAGTAGTCATGGGACGCAATTTAGCCAATGGCTTGCCTAAGAAATGACGTGCGGTTGCATACTGACCTATATATTCCGAGACAATCTTCTCACTTCAAGTTTGTCGCCATGTTTTTTGGACCTTAATCCACCACCATACACTAGAGAGCGCTAAAAATACGTCATTATTGATCTAAAAATAGCTACTGCAACATCACGTCATCCTAAAACGGAAAAATGGCTACACAAATAAGCCACTAAAAGGGCATACTTCTGTCTGTTTTTATTAGCTTGAGGGTCACTGGCGGTAATTGACGTGAAATGTTTTAAGTACTTTGAAGGTTGTTATCGACGATAATCCCTATGAATTGCTAGAGATTTTCCATCCTTTAATCAGGCTATTCCTTATAGTCATTGTTACAGGTCTGAGGATAGCCATATTGATCCGAGGCCGAGGGCTAATACGACTTTCCGAGGACCTGTGACAATGCCAATAGGGAATATACTGATTAAAGAAAGTTTTATTAATTGGCTATCAATGTTATTTTTCATTAAATATTTATATTATTTATAAAAAAATAGTGTTTTTATAGACACATTCGCAAGGAAAGTTGAATATTATTTTTTCTTGTTAATTATTTTTTTTCTTGTAGGTGATGATTGTTCTCTTTGAGTAATGATAACGAAATAAAGTGAGTTAGGTGTAGCGTACCAAGAATTGTCCCCCTTTTGTACATAAAACTTAGGAACATATTTCTTTATTTTTACAGATTATTATTAATGCAATTTTTAACTTATGTAATGGCATAGACGGAATATTTGTTTTTCTTTAACTTTACATTGACTATTTTCTTTTTTTCTAGGATTTTGAAGTGGTAGCAATGAAACGGTCGCCATGTTTGATTTTGTAATGGCTCAGTCAGTATTGGCCTTGTTTGTTCGTATTGGCCCTGGTAAGTCTCGTATGAGTGTGACCGTTTCTCCGTATTTTGCCAATAACATTGAAAGTCAATTAATAATATATAATATAAACCTACTATAAATTTCAAATCGTAATATCTAACCTCCTGGAGTCGAATGCGTCTTCACGTAAGGCCTTGCATCAGGAGCATGCAGCTTCTCGCGACCGCCTTATTGTTATTGTACACTGTATTTTAGAATAATATACTGGGATATATATACTACTCAGTATTGCAAGCAAGAAAAAATCTGAAGAATAAAAAAAAACAATCATGTTGGACTTTCTGTTGCAAGCATGGCGAGAAAGTCTGTTAGAATCAAACTCTCAACAAAGAATGATGTATGTAGTATTGCACTCCGTTTTAGAATGGTTGTAATATACACCTATCCAAACAGACTCTTCTGACAAAAAACATACTATTGCCATGATCTTTGAAGTGATTAAAAAGCTAACAGGTTTAGAAAGTTCTTGTACAACATTATTGTATTGTAATAACCAATCTGAAGGCAAAGATCCACATAAAGAATACATTTTTGCGTAACTGAAAAGCAAATTGCCATCGATAAGCCTATGTGCCTATGCCTGAGTTTTGTGTGTAAGATGTGCGTAGTTTATGGGTGTGTAGCTTCGTTTTACCTCAGGGGACCCACGGGCTGACGTCACGGATAGCGTTCCGGGTTTTTATGTTAAAAGAGTAATGGAGCTAATTTTCTTACTTATGTGCGCTTGATTAAATTCAATTGCCGATAATGCGTGTGTAATTTTTAGCGATTTTTGTTTATGTGACTGTGTAAAAAATCAATTAGAAGAGTATAAGATAGCACTGGTGGTCGGGGCTTGAGGGTATCGCTCCACCCAGACAATGGACGGCGACATTTTTACGGCTGATAAAAACCGCGAAGAGATCCGATCACTAACTTACATTTTTAGAACACTAGTCTTTTATCCGTATTACGGTTCCGACTGCCTCGAGCTATGCAAATTTCTGAGGTATCATAGAAGACAACACGAGCTAGTCAGACTAATAAGATTTCTGTTCACACTTAGTTAAAAACACACGGCGGGCTTTCCCCCCTCAGGGAACCATTTATAACAAATCACGGCTCCAATTCTGACAGTTTCCTCGGCAATTTTCGTTCATACCTCTCAAGTCAGACTGGATACTGACGTCATCGGTATCATCAGTAACTTAAATATATGTAGCGCGGACCTGAGAGAAAGCCAGCGTTGAATAGATAATTGATGTTTATTAGGCCTTTATACTTGTTGTCGCTTGTGACTTTTTTCCATTCGAACATTTCTAGTCTGCAGACATGAATGAAACGGGTTCATGAATTAATTATGCACAAGAGAAAGATTCATAGTAAAATAAAACAATGGACCTATATTCTAACCAACGAAATGCATGGTAGACAAATCTCACTCTCTGCTGAGTGACCGACTGAGCGACGAATAGACCGACACACCGGCCAACAAATGACCGACTGTTAAGAACGAGTGTAAAGAGAAGTTGGGCGTTTGAAGTAACTCTACAACTAAAAGAGCGACTTTGAAATATAAAAATATCAAACCAGTAAAACGTACAAACTTAAAGGCACACTCGCCGCGAAAATCCAGAATACTGTTTACATACAAAATAGTGGGCGGTTTTCTGTATTTTTCCCAGACAGAAGAAATTAGGAACTTTCTATTTTTACAAATATTTAAAGTTTTGGCATCATTTAGTATTTTTAATTTTAAATTGAAAATTACATTTATCAAGTACCCGCAATGTAAACAAACCCCGAGCCTGATCATGCGCACAAGCGGCCTTATGTTTTGAGTCGTGTGAGTGATCTAACGGCACAGTATAATTTTACGCACTTTATCTAAAAAATAAAGACTGGCGATCGGGTAAGAGGGAGTCGAATAGCCTGCTATTGACAAAAAGGCTTGCAATGATGGTAATCCAATTTAGTTAACGAACACTGATCGTGGTTTTTGTAATCAGGCTTCGATTCTTCGTTTGCTTTTCAGCACAATGTGTACAATCTAAATCTAACTGGACATGTTTTATGTGTCCTATGTTTAATTTTAGTGGTTTTAGTTGTAGTAATCTCATGTAAATTAGTTTTCTTAGCGAACGTTCGACAGGCTACGGCGGCAAGTGGGCCTTTAATATTTGTGCTTGTAATGGAATGTCGGGATGTATAAGTGCATTTTAGAATTTTGATTACCTATAAAAACTACCTTAAAGTATATCAGCAAGTTTGATTTCGGCGGGAAGCTCTGGCTTTGTACTTCATGATTAAACTGGGGAACAATTAGTTAATTTGCTTTCCACACAAGCCACTTTAAAGGTGCACTCGCCGGTAAAATCTGGAATACTGTTTACATTAAAATGACAGACTGTTTTATCAGACAGAATTTTTTTTTAAAACTTGCCATAACTTTATATTTTTTATTGGTTAGGTACTCGCAATCCAACAATCAACAAGCCAGAGCACTCGCACAATCGCCAAAGTTAAATACGTATAAAAAAGGGTTTCACCTTCATACTTTTTGTATGGCACTGTATTTTAGAAAGAGTTAAAATAAAATGGAATAAATATTTGAACCAGGCGTCTGTTAATACTAAGTTCAACGTGTAACATGAGAAACTGTGAGAAACTTAAGCTGAACATTTGCATGAAAAATCAAGAAAACTCAAAACTCAACAAGTGTGATAAAATATCAAAATTTAATGTTGTCACGTATGGAACCACACAATCAGTCAATATCGAGAACTTCCTGAAATGTCCCCCACGAGTTCCAAGGGATTCTTTTCCGGACTCATTGCTGGCCATGGAATCTTTTGGATATCATTGTTCTTGATAAACTGCATGGGTCACACCAATTAAACGATGGGACCGAGCGTTGTCAACCATGAATAGGGGTCTGGTGGTTAATGGGTGATTATCGAAATTTGGAGGGACAACTGGGCGCTGTTTCTCAACACACTTACGCCCGTCGTAACTTTGCACCTGGTCGTAACGTAATGTTAAAGGTACATGTAGCCATGACAGTTAGGCCTTGCATTGGACTTACGTCGGGCGTAAATGTTTTGAAAAACAACTTCCTCGACCAAGCACTTCGTGGATGTAGCGAACCCTTGTCAGATTGTCCGATTACCAAATCCAGCCTGCAATCAAACTAGAAACATTCCCATACCAGATTCACGACCAAATGGTACAATTGCCATGATGCTTTTGTTGGACTAGTGAACTCTTCCCCAGTTCCATCCTTGTCTCAGTCTACACCAACTTAGTCGTTTGGGATTGTTTGTGGGTTTGGGACGTTTGGTTGGTCAACCCCCAACGCGTAGACGATTTCTAGCTGTTTACCAGCTGAGCAAATAATTCAAAATAAGATACTTGGACTGATTGGGATTCCAACCTCTGATCCATCGACGGGAGGATTCTACCATTTTGAGAGAATATCCGTAGTTTGAAGAAACCAATGGAGATGTTTTATAATTCCAATGGCAATGATTGTCATTTTTCAAGAAGAAAAAAGCACCCATTGAGTGAAACTTGATGCGTCGAGGATTAAATCTCAGTCCGAATAAACACATTGAATGGCAATTGGAAACTGTATTCTCCTTAACATATGCCGTAACTGACCCACAATGACCGGACAATTAAACACCGGGAGTAACGTTTGGTTTGGTTTTAAAGGTTCAGAGACAATGACATAAGGAACTAGCTCGGCTCAAATCTGGTTTGGATTTCAAAGATGCAAGGACAGTGGGTAAGCTATGGGTCGGTTCCAAAGGCTCAGAACCAATTGGTAACGTTAGTGTCAGTTTAAAAGGTTTAGGGACAGTCGGTAATTGAGGGTCCGCTTGCAAGATTCAACGCAGTGTCAAAGGTTCAGAGCCAGTGGATTAACTTTGGATGTGTTTTCAAAGTTAAGTGACAATGGTTAAACTTGGGTCTGCTTCATAGGTTCAGAGATAGTTGGTAAACTTTGGATCTGTTTCAAAGGTTCAGATACAGTGGGTAAACTTTGGATCTGTTTCAAAGGTTCAGAGACAGCGGGTAAACTTTGGGTCTGTTTCAAAGGTTCAGAGACAGTGGGTAAACTTTGGATCTGTTTCAAAGGTTCGGAGACAGTGGGTAAACTTTGGGTCTGTTCCCAAAAAATAGAGACAGTGGGTAAACTGGGAAAACTTGGGCCTGCTCCATAGGTTCAGAGACGGTGGGTAAACTTGGGTCTGCTTCAAAGGTCCAGAGGCGGTGGGTAAACTAGGGTCTGTTCCCAAAATTTAGAGACAGTGGGAAAACTTGCGTCTGATTCATAGGACAGCGGGTACACTTTGGGTCTGTTTCAAAGGTTCAGAGACAGTGGGTAAACTTTGAGTCTGTTTCAAACGTTCAGAGACAGTGGGTAAACTTTGGGTCTGCTTCAAAGGTTCAGAGACAGTGGGTAAACTTGGGTCTACTTCAAAGGTTCAGAGACGGTGGGTAAACTAGGGTCTGTTCCCAAAATTTAGAGACAGTTGGAAAACTTGGGTCTGTTCCCAAAATTTAGAGACAGTGGGAAAACTTGGGTCTGCTTCATAGGTTCAGAGACAGTGGGTAAACTTGGGTCTACTTCAAAGGTTCAGAGACGGTGGGTAAACTAGGGTCTGTTCCCAAAATTTAGAGACAGTGGGTAAACTTTGGGTCTGTTCCCAAAATTTAGAGACAGTGGGAAAACTTGCGTCTGATTCATAGGACAGCGGGTACACTTTGGATCTGTTTGAAAGGTTCAAAGACAGTGAGTAAACTTTGGGTCTGTTTAAAAGGTTCAGACACAATGGGTAAACTTTGGGTCGCTTTCAAAGGTTCAGAGACAGTGGGTAAACTTTGGGGCTGTTTCAATGGTTCAGAGATAGTTGGTAAACGTTTGGGCTGTTTCAAAAGTTCAGAGACAGTGGGTAAACTTTGGGTCTGCTTCAAACGTTCAGAGACAGTGGGCAAACTTTGGATCTGTTTCCAAAGTTTAGGGACAATGGGTAAACTTGGGCCTGCTTTAAAGGTTCAGAGAATGTGGGCAAACGTTGGGCCTGTTTCAAAGGTTCAGAGACAGTGGGTAAACTTTGGGTCTGTTTCAAAGGTTCAGGGGCAGTGGGTTAACTTTGGGTCTGTTTCAAAGGTTCAGAGACAGTGGGTAAAGTTTGGGCCTGTTTCAAAGGTTCAGAGATAGCGTGTAAACTTTGGGTCTGCTTCAAAGGTTCAGAGACTGTGGGTAAACGTTGGGCCTGTTTCAAAAGTTCAGAGACAGTGGGTAAACTTTGGGTCTGTTTCGAAGGTTCAGAGATAGTGGGTTAACTTTGTGTCTGTTTCAAAGGTTCAGAGACAGTGGGTACACTTTGGGCCTGTTTCAAAGGTTCAGAGGTAGTTGGTAAACTTTGGGTCTGCTTCAAAGGTTCAGAGACAGTGAGTAATTTTTTGGTCCGTTTCAAAGGTTCAGAGACGGTGGGTAAACGTTGGGTCTGTTTCAAAGGTTCAGAGACAGTGGGTAAACGTTGGGTCTGTTTCAAAGGTTGAGAGACAGTGAGTAAACGTGGGGCCTGTTTCAAAGGTTCAGAGACAGTGGGTAAACTTTTGGTCTGTTTCAAAGGTTCAGAGACAGTGAGTAAACTTTGGGCCTGTTTCCAAAGTTCAGAGACAGTGGGTAAACTTTTGGCTTCTGTCAAAGGTTTAGAGACTGTGGGTAAACTTTGGGTCTGTTTCAAAGATTCAGAGACAGTGGGTAAACTTTGGGTCTGTTTCAAAGGTTCAGAGACAGTGGGTAAACGTTGGGTTTGTTTCATAGGTTCAGATACAGGGGGTAAACTTTGGGTCTGTTTCATAGGTTCAGATACAGTGGGTAAACGTTGGGTCTTTTTCAAAGGTTCAGAGACAGTGGGTAAACTTTGCGTTTGTTTTAAAGGTCCAGAGACAGTGGGTAAACGTTTGGTCTGTTTCAAAGGTTCAGAGACAGTGGGAAAACTTGAACCTGCTTCATAGGTTCAGAGACAGTGGGTAAACGTTGGATTTGTTTCATAGGTTCAGATACAGGGGGTAAACTTTGGGTCTGTTTCATAGGTTCAGATACAGTGGGTAAACGTTGGGTCTTTTTCAAAGGTTCAGAGACAGTGGGTAAACTTTGCGTTTGTTTTAAAGGTCCAGAGACAGTGGGTAAACGTTTGGTCTGTTTCAAAGGTTCAGAGACAGTGGGAAAACTTGAACCTGCTTCATAGGTTCAGAGACAGTGGGTAAACGTTGGGTCTGTTTCAAAGGTTCAGAGACAGTGGGTAAACTTGGGTCTGTCTCAAAGGTTTAGAGACAGTGGGTAAACTTGGGGTCTGTTTCAAAAGTTCAGAGACAGTGGGTAAACGTTGGGTCTGTTTCAAAGGTTCAGAGACAGTAGGTAAACTTTGGGTCTGTTTCAAAGGTTCAGAGATAGTGGGTAAACGTTGGGTTTGTTTCCAAAGTTTAGAGACAGTGGGTAAACGTTGGGTTTGTTTCCAAAGTTCAGGGACAATGGGTAAACTTTGGGTCTGTTTCAAAAGGTTCAGAGATAGTGTGTAAACGTTGGGTCTGTTTCAAAGGTTCAGAGATAGTGTGTAAACGTTGGGTCTGTTTCAAAAGGTTCAGAGATAGTGTGTAAACGTTGGGTCTGTTTCAAAGGTTCAGAGATAGTTGGTAAACGTTGGGTTTGTTTCCAAAGTTCAGAGACAGTGGGTAAACTTTGGGTTTGTTTCCAAAGTCAGATTCAGTGGGTAAACGTTGGTTCGGTTTCAAAGGTTCAGAGACAGTGGTTAAACTTGGGGTCTGTTTCAAAGGTTCAGAGACAGTGGGTAAACGTTGGGTCTGTTTCAAAGGTTCAGAGACAGTGGGTAAACGTTGGGACTGTTTCAAATGTTCAGAGACAGTAGGTAAACTTTGGGTCTGTTTCAAAGGTTCAGAGATAGTGTGTAAACGTTGGGTCTGTTTCAAAGGTTCAGAGATAGTGGGTAAACGTTGGGTTTGTTTCCAAAGTTCAGAGACAGTGGGTAAACTTTGGTTTTTTTTCCAAATTCAGAGACAGTGGGTAAACGTTGTTTCGGTTTCAAAGGTTCAGAGACAGTGGGTAAACTTTGGGTTTGTTTCCAAAGTTCAGAGACAGTGGGTAAACTTTGGGTTTGTTTCCAAAGCTCAGAGACAGTGGGTAAACTTTGGGTTTGTTTCCAAAGTTCAGAGACAGTGGGTAAACTTTGGGTTTGTTTCCAAAGTTCAGAGACAGTGGGTAAACTTTGGGTTTGTTTCCAAAGTTCAGAGACAGTGGGTAAACTTTGGGTTTGTTTCCAAAGTTCAGAGACAGTGGGTAAACGTTGTTTCGGTTTCAAAGGTTCAGAGACAGTGGGCACACGTTGGGTTTGTTTCCAAAGTTCAGAGACAGTGGGTAAACGTTGTTTCGGTTTCAAAGGTTCAGAGACAGTGGGTAAACGTTGGTTTTGTTTCAAAGGTTCAGAGACAGTGGGTAAACTTGGGGTCTGTTTCAAAGGTTCAGAGACAGTGCGTGAACTTTGGGTCTGTTTCAAAGGTTCAGAGACAGTGGGTAAACTTTGGGTCTGTTTCAAAGGTTCAGAGACAGTGGGTAAACTTTGGGTCTGCTTCAAAGGTTCAGAGACAGTGGGTAAACTTTGGGTCTGTTTCCAAAGTTCAGAGACAATGGGTAAACTTTGGGTCTGTTTCAAAGGTTCAGAGACAGTGGGTAAACTTTGGGTCTGCTTCAAAGGTTCAGAGACAGTGGGTAAACGTTGGGTTTGTTTCCAAAGTTCAGAGACAATGGGTAAACTTTGGGTTTGTTTCAAAGGTTCAGAGATAGTGTGTAAACGTTGGGTCTGTTTCAAAGGTTCAGAGATAGTGGGTAAACGTTGGGTTTGTTTCCAAAATTTAGAGACAGTGGGTAAACGTTGGGTCTGTTTCCAAAATTTAGAGACAGTGGGTAAACGTTGGGTCTGTTTCCAAAATTTAGAGACAGTGGGTAAACGTTGGGTTTGTTTCCAAAATTTAGAGACAGTGGGTAAACGTTGGGTTTGTTTCCAAAATTTAGAGACAGTGGGTAAACGTTGGGTTTGTTTCCAAAATTTAGAGACAGTGGGTAAACGTTGGGTCTGTTTCCAAAATTTAGAGACAGTGGGTAAACGTTGGGTTTGTTTCCAAAATTTAGAGACAGTGGGTAAACGTTGGGTCTGTTTCCAAAATTTAGAGACAGTGGGTAAACGTTGGGTTTGTTTCCAAAATTTAGAGACAGTGGGTAAACGTTGGGTCTGTTTCCAAAGTTCAGGGACAGTGGGTAAATGTTGTGTTTGTTTCCAAAGTTCAGAGACAGTGGGTAAATGTTGTGTTTGTTTCCAAAGTTCAGAGACAGTGGGTAAATGTTGGGTTTGTTTCCAAAGTTCAGGGACAGTGGGTAAATGTTGGGTTTGTTTCCAAAGTTCAGAGACAGTGGGTAAATGTTGTGTTTGTTTCCAAAGTTCAGAGACAGTGGGTAAACTTTTGGCCTGTTTCAAGCTTCAGAAACTTTTATCATTAATTCCACTTCGCCTACAGAATACTTGCGATGAAAATATCTGCTCGTCGTGTTTACTGTGTGAAACGAAATATTTTTGATGCTACTATTAATAAAATGACCATAATTTGCTGTTCTTGATAGGTAACAATTTCCTTATTTCCTTTTCAAAACAGCATTCAGAATGCGCCAGCTCAATCGGGCCACTATGTTTTAGAACTATACCAAGAGATCGTCGTAAGTTTTTGAAGGCACACGTTCTTACAATAGATACTGGCTTAGATAATTTTCTGGTAGATAAAAACGCTGGTCCATTGACACAGGGGCAGTGGGTTAGATTGATCGTCCCTCAGTACCATACAGACCTTCTATCGATGCGCCGCGGGTTCGAATCACACTCAAAGCAAATAAAAATGGACAAAAATCTGAGTGGAATGTTCACTGGGTCGCTGAATGTGGAAGAGTTGACAGGTACTCGCCTAAGGCCGGGGGTTTCCTCCGGCCAATGCATCCGGTTTCCTCCACCACTAAACCTGGCAACGCCGCCATATAAGTGAAGTAATATCGAGTGCGGCGTAAAACAGCAATCAATCAATCAACCATTGAGACAATATTCCTGCCTTAACTCATTACACAGTATCCACGATTGTTTCCCTTAGATTTTAGCGTTGGTAGGTTTAATGGTCGATGGGGGTGGGATTGTGGTGGGGGCATTGCCCACAGGAAACCCCAGGCCCTCGGCGCGTACACGGCAACCCTCCTTTTTTCTTTGGACAGAATGAAAACCGAACTGGAAAAAAATAAATAATATGATATATATAATCTTTCAGCCGTGGATTATATAGCTTGGCGTCAATAAGAAAAGAAATAAAAATTTGTACTATATCAAATCTTCTTTCTATCAATTCGGGGGCCTCGGTGGCTCAGTCGGTTATAGTGATAGTCTCTTAGTCTGACACAGGCTTTCTATCAATGCTGTGCGGGTTCGCATACCATTAACATAAAATAAAAATTGGAAAAATTGTGGAGTGGATTTTTCATTCGATCGCCATATGTGGAAGAGTTGCCAGGTATCCGCCGAAAGTCTACAATTCAGAACTGGCAACTCACACAATATACCATACCACAAAATGCCAGAAAGAACAAGATTGTCATGTGGTAGGTAGGTGTCGGTATTTGAGGTACAGAAACATCCCGAGTTGATCGGAGGTGTTCGAGGATTACAGAACAGGTAAATCATACAAAATACCGCGAGAAGTGACATGTGACCATATACGCAAAGTGAGTGTTTTTAAATGCCTATATCATAAGCGAGGGATACTGTATGAGGAATAAACGACCAAATGAAATGATCAAAACATTTTGACTTCAGAATCACGAATACTAACAAATCAATGAGAAACACAAAAGACGATTATATTTTAGTCTGAGAATTTCTTTTTCTCTTCCTGAGTGTCCAGAAAACAACATAGAACAATGTTTATACAGTAATATACAAAGGTGAAAATAAAAATATTTCTTTTGTCTGAAATTTACAAATAAAGATTATATACAGGATTTTTACAAGGTTTCAACCCAGGTACACAAAAATGTTGTAACAAAAAAACTAATTTATAGGGTTTTTTTTTGTGAATGACAAGATGGACTCGGACATGGAATAAAATTACACAAAAACAAAACAATAACAAAAAAATAACAACAAAATTGGCGTAGAAATATAAACAAAACGTTTTACCGGATATATCTGTAGCGTTAATTACCCTATATTTCGACTGGATGAAGGTCTACATAACTCTGTTGAAATATATTAAATATTTATCAGCAAGTAGTATCCATAAGGTGAAAACTGAATTTCAGTTAATTATATCCGTGAAAATTCTATAATTCAGATAAGTTAGAAAATGTTTTTCTGTAATTTACGTAATTCTATTTCGTTACATATATTATTCATACATTTATTTACCCTCCAGTTTTTAAATTATGATTGTCTTTCCACCAAAAAAGAAGAAATACTAAATATACATATTAATAACATTTTGATTGCGTTAATATCACGACTGAGGGT
Source organism: Lepidochitona cinerea (assembly GCA_963971465.1). Classification (NCBI taxonomy): domain Eukaryota; kingdom Metazoa; phylum Mollusca; class Polyplacophora; order Chitonida; family Tonicellidae; genus Lepidochitona; species Lepidochitona cinerea. The sequence goes on from OZ020561.1 coordinate 31,134,023, forward strand.
GCAAATGCTCGAGTAATATAGTTTACGTGGAAACAAAATGAAATGCGACCAGAATGTAAGACTTGTATGCAGCAAATAAAAATACACATGGCTGGCCTGGAACCTATACTTAGAACTTAGGACTAGAAATAATTTCGGGCGAACACAAATTTAGAATGGTTTCAAAATTCTGACGAGGCCCAAACAAAGACATAGCGCCATGGTATTCCACTACAATAAGTGAAAAAAGGCGTACTAATGAAACTGGTATTTATGTCAGATAGAAAATCTGTTTCCAGACGCTAAAGACTTGCACAAAGGGGCGTAATAAAGGGCAGTATGGTTGGAACCTGTAATTACCTCACCCGGACAGATATTGCCCTTTTGTTGCAACAACAACGGCAGACAAAAGTCGCCCAGTCCATCATGACAGGTAAAAGATGTTACACCTGTAATTAGGCTGGGTTAATAAGAACGCCCGTAACTATACCGCAGGTGTTAATACGGGCTTCTTACCAGGACTTTGTCCCAAGTCACGAGAAGGACTTTATAATAAAACGACTGCTTGCCAACAACAAGGGTAAGAGTTAAGATACGAAAAACAATTTTTTGACACAAATGGTGCCTTTTTTCCAAATTCCTATCATATCGTTAGAAACTAAACAAATTACATTTGATTAAAATTTCATTCTTGTGTCGTTAAACCAAAATACAGTCCCTGGTTAAATCTTTAAATAAAAATACAACATGCGTTTCAATTAAAACTGTTTTGCAAATAAAAATCAGTAAACCTTAAAATGATAGTATAAAATATGAAAGGGTTTGCTCCTAAATTATTGTATATAAGGTGAAATAACACCCTTTGCTTGGTGGAGAAAATGACCTGTTGTTAAACAACGAAAGGTAGACATGTTTATCGCCCCCCTTATTTACACAGTAGCCGATGCAGAATTATAAATCTTGAACAAAAATCTGCAGGCAATTCGATTTAAATAAATAAATAAAGTTATTGTTGTTCACAAAAACTGAATGCTTTAATTGGTTTCCATATGAATGAAACCTACATTTTAATAGGCATTTGTCCGAATTTTATATGAAATTCACAAAGCTGGTTGAGTATAAGTTGTTTAATAGTTATTGTCATGGAAAAATAAATACCCCGATTCGAATCATTCTCGGAAAACGACATATTAATGACTAATTCACATAAAATCCAGTCTTATTGTTTCCAAACTATCCAAATACAAATATTGATTCTAAGTAATTAAATATCAATTCGGTTTTGATTTCATTATCCATGGTTTTGACAAAAGTTTTAGCATTCAATGGAATACATATAAAAAACACTTTTGTAATTTGTGAAACTTGTCAATGCTTCTGTTAAATATTGTATTTTGATTGTTGGTCGAACAGGTAGAAAATATTTAATTGGGTCTAAACTTAATATTCATAGGTTTTGAAGATTGTACTGTTTTTAAAATATTTAAATCAGATATATTTTGTATCAACCATCTTTGACTTCCACTAGTTTTATAAACACCCGAAGAAATCGAAATGGAAATCAAAAACAGTACTCACAAGATAATATTTCAACAAAAAAATTCAAGGAAGCAGGATCGCTTGAAGAAATATATGTAAGACATACTATATTCTATATTTTAGTTTATTTGCAAACCCTCTTTGTGAGTTCTATATGTTGAATGGTCGTCAGGCCTGTACAGGACAAAAAGTCCGGTTTCTTTTCCTAATAAATATGTCAACGCTCCTGAGTAAGTTGAACAATCCGAGTGAAATTCAATTAATCGATGAAATTAATCAATATTAAAAAAAAAACATGGTTTGCTAATATACCAAAATATTGAGTCAGTATGTCTTACATTTTTCTTGCAATGGTTGTTTTCACTGTACGTTAGTATTTAGCTAAACAGTAGAAACGGTCACATTTAGACTTATCCTAAGTAAGAAAGTTGGCCCTCCTTAATTCTAAGATTAAGTTATAGGAGAAGACTGATAAAATTCATCTTCAACTTGTTTGGATTACAGTTTAAACAACCAACAACCCTCACATCTATATACATAAGATTTACTTCTCCCGAAGATGTGTTGATCAATTGAATAGGGTTGGGGCAAAGCTGGTTGTCCCTGTCACAATTCTATCTATATGTTTTACCGCTTCAGATTTTTTCAAATAGATCTCCTCTTACAATACTGATATCTATATCTCTAAGTCTTCAAAATGTATCGACTTTTACCAAGCGACCTTCTATTCAGACGTGGTTGAATGGACATGCTTAGAAGAGCTGTTGTCAGTGGGTCGCCGAGTGCGGGGTACCGCCCCCAGGTACAATGGAAACGTACAAGAACAGCCAAGTATCCAGTCAGCTCATGGCAAAATATCTTTGAAACAGTCACGTATAATCTTGCCAGCGTGTACACAAGTAGAATTGGTAAACGTTGTAGCGATTCATTCGAGGCCATGTCTGCGGGATAGGGTTGTTTCTAAGTTGAATTAAAAGAAGTTATGGAGTTGGCAGCGACGACTCTACCATCTCAGCACGTCATGCGTCCACACACAAAAAAACAATACATATATACAGATATAATAGACATTGATACCAGCGACATTGATAGTCGCCCAATCTATGAATAAATACTATCTATGATACAATAGAAGTTCGATATCCCCACTTGTGTCTTTTTTCTTAAATGGTTCTCAATTCGTCTTAAGACGGACTCTGGGATTGGCAATCTAGAATACCGTCACTTGGCACAGTTTTACAGAATAACAAATTGGTTCTACTTAGTCCAAGCATCCAATAAATTGAAGGTATTGTTCATCTCACTAAGAATAAGGGCATCTTGCCAACCCCCTCTGAGAATCTTATCACTGCAGTTCTCGTAATAGACGTCTTTGTAGAGATAATAACAGGGTGTTAATGATCCGGGGGCTTTATCAAACTTTCACCACCTGATCTTTCCCGCTGTTTTTCCAACCCGTTTAACAATTTCTCTATATTTTTCAGTTCACTATTACCGGTTGTTGCGGGGAAACAGTTCTGCCCCGACCCGCGACTAATCAGGGGTGAAGCTCTATGTATGGGACTGCCGGACTCTGTGGAATTGGAAAGACTAGAAACTGACGGATGAGACACGCCTAATCGGGCCCCTGTGGAGGGAACAGGGGCTGATGTTGTTACCATTGTGGTTTTTGTCATGGGTAAGGAATAGGGAGCAAATCTATGACTACCCCTGGAGTTAAACAATGCTCCTAAAGATGAAACATTTGTCATTGGGATACCCTCTGAGCCAGGTAAAGGAAAGTTTTGGTGTAAGAGGTGAGGGGCGTGAGGTAAAGTCATCCCACTGAGTAGTAAATGGGGATTAAGTCCTTGGGTTTGATTCCGAACTGATGTAAAATGAGCTAAGCTTGCAGAAGAGTCTGGTGAGGAAAGAACAGGGAGTGGTCCCATTGGGCCATGGGATAAAGAGGGTCCATATAATCCGGGTGGACCGATTGGGAAAGGGAGAGAACTGGCAGGGCTTGGATAAGCGCCCCCTGACGGATGGAGGTAGGAGAACATAGTATGGGGGCCTGATGGTTGAATCATGGTGACGTTTGGGGGACTACTTGGTTCTGCCAAGGATCTCCGCGTGGACAACTCAGAGTCTGGGGAGGAACACAATGATCGCGCTTCATCGCGGTCTGTACTTTGCTGACAGAATCCAGAAGGACTTTCACTCCGAGATGGACTATGATTCCGACGAGATCTGATATATTGTTCTTCAGGGGAACCAGCTCGGTTTGTGTGGGGAGACGAAGACCTGGAAGCAGGGCTTGACAGTCTTTGGTTTTGATTTGAGGCCGATGATGTTGGCAGTGACCCAGATACCGTGCACTCTGCTTCCTCTCGTAATTGTTCAGCTGTAAGAAAAAAAAAAGAAACAAAATTAAAATCGCTGAGAAACTAACTAAACCAAAAATCAAATGAGCAAAAAAAAAAAAAAACCTCCACTCAAAATGTAAAAATTGCTTGATGTCTCAAAACTAGTTTTCATAGAATCAGGTATTGGTTACCGTGTACAGGTATTATTGATTTCGCTGCTACGTCAGAAGATATATTGTCCAACCAATAAGGGGAATTAACTTATTTCTAATATCGTTAGCTAAGAGTAACATTGACGTGAATGAGAGAAAGTATGTCGAATAGACGAAAATAGGACAAAACTAAACTCTTGGTCACATTCAACAGGTATCTGACCTTCATTATACCAAGAGCTCGTCACGATATTCGTAACGGAATTTCATTGAATTGTCTGAGGGTAATGATATATGACTACGTCTGAAGACAGTTCACTAACGGTGGAGTCTTGTCGGCCAGGCGCTTATAGCTTACTATATCATCAATCATGACCCGTCGCCAGCAGCTTAAAACCGATTACAGCGACAAAGCTTATAACAGTGATAAGAGGCTAGGTTAGACTACGATAGGACTTAAACTCAACTTAAACTATCATTAACGAAGTCCTGGGGATTAGAGAGTCTAGCTAAACAAGGACTTGAAAAGTTTGTATGCTGCGTTGACATCTTAATGTTCGGCTACGTATTTATGTTCGGCCAGATGGTATTCATTGGCCAATGTGTTAAAATTAGAAATAATATCAATGAGAATTTATTGTTAAAATGATATCAGATAGAAAGTTAATTTGCTTAATGTATTACTAATCAAATTGTCCAAAAGCATGATCAGTACAAACGAACAAGGTTCTTTTGTTATTTAACAACGTAATACAAATACTGGCGTAGAATTGCATTAAACCAAATAATGCGCTTAGAAAGCATTTCATGGAGCAGACTATCTAGACTAGAAGACTATCAAATATCCATCGCCTATAGTAAAGTTCTAGAATGTTTTTTATCGAATTCTAGAACAGCGACATTCAAAATATTTTACTTTCATTGCACATATTGGAGTAATCCCAAAATACAAGTGACATACTCCACCAATAATTGATTGATGTTTTCAGTCACATTCCACATTAATTCACCTTGATGGTTGTATTGCTAGGTTTTGTAGGCTCATTGTTTGGAGGTCCCCCCCACCCCCGACCTTCGGTGAGTACCTGTCAACTTTTCCACATAGTTCGACGGAATGAAAACTTCACTCAGAAATATTTAAACTTTATTTGATATGAGTGGAGTAGAACCCACAACCCCTCGGTGAAATGTCTTTCCGATTGGTGTACTGTTGATCTGCTGACTAAGTCACAGAGGCCCCTACCACCTTAGATAGAGAGTATATCTTGTCAAGTTTAACCTACCTTCACTATCGGATGTCATCGCTGATGCGGAGGTATTGAGGGCGTGGTCATCGCTGTCCACCACACATATCTCCATGTTGTCATAATCATCATCGTCATCATCGGAATGATGATCGTCATCACCACCCGAATGACCAGGGTTGTGAGACAAAAGCCGCCTGAAATACAACAAAAAATCATGAAAATGCGATATGTATTTTTTTTTGGTTTAGCTCAAGTGAAAACGTCTTCGAGTCTTATTATAATAATGAAATCAAAAGTGTTTTATATTCGTATACTACCGGTATCCCTAGGTCCGGTTTTAGCCATCATTCTCATGGAATTACCGCCGAGCCTGATGACGTCACATAGATTTACGCTAAGCTTTCTGGGTAAAATATACCTCAGTTCGCCATTTTGTTTATTGGTACTTATAGCAAGCGGTCACTTTTTTGGAAAACATTGATGACGTAACCTGTTTTTATCCACACATTTTTCGGATAACTTAACGCCTTTTACGTTTTTTTCTCGATAGAGTATTATTCCAACCGTCATATTTACAAATTATTTTAAGATCCCTCAATATCCCGAAATGCTTTGCGCGTATATTCCAAGTGACGTCATCAAACAATCGGTCAATTGGAAGTGACAATAGCTGATAAACTCCTAACCTCTGACTACCGGTATAAGCTTTAAGATTCCTTAATATGGGTGGCAATCTTCTTAAAGCATTTTCGCCTTAAATCGAATGGTTCATCGATATCAGCTGTAAGTTACGTGTGTGGTGGTGATATTTCTAAATGTCATAGCGATGAACGGTGCAGATTGATTTGGGAGAGGCGCTGTTAAAATGGTGTCTATTTGCGTGAGGGTGTTAAGTGTACTGGCGAGAATGGCGTGAGGGATACAGCTATAAGTGATGGGTACATCTATAATGCAGACTAGGCTCAGATATGATTTCGGGATTTCAAATTTATTATGAAAATCTGTGGCTAAAATTCATTCCTTTATTTCCGTCCAATTAATAAAGGCACACCAAGTCGCTAAGAATCGGTAAAAATATGAAAATAGCAGATGTTCTCGTCGGAAAAAAAATATTTAAAATTAAGTTAACGCATCGATACGTGAAGTCACAGCACCTTAAGTGGTAAACTGGATGTCAATGGTTTATCAAAATGAACTGGTTTGTCCAAGCTGTTTAAGACGACTTCATCCACCAAATCACACAATGCTTATCAGGCACATTTTGGTTAATGACACAGATTGATATAAATTGGTAAAAAAAATAATAATAATAATAGAAAGTTCAGATAGTCCAAGCAAAGCAAATATTACATGGGCTTCTTATATCCCATAGATGCAGTCATGGGTTAATAACGAACCTTTCATAAAAGAAGCACATTTTTTCTTGACATTCAAATTAAAAGTTATATTCAATCGATTTTACGAAATGAACAGTTGAAGTTTTTAAGAAATTTGTCTTACTTTTTCTCCCTTTTTCCTCCACCCGTATCACGAAAGCCCTTAGCAAATGGGTTATTGTCTATTTTCAACTGTGTTATCTGAAAAGAAAAGGAAAAGGACCTGACTGAGGGGGAGAGTTCTTACACGCTATCTTCATCAAGTTAATGGCTCTCCGCGCAGGTTATTTTACGTCAGCATTCAAAGACACGGCAACAACATAAGCTCATGTACGAAATCAACTGACTGGGTAAATAATAGTACAAAATTGTTACAATTTCAACCTCTTGTGCTTTATTTAAATCAATGTCTCTTTCGTGCTAACAATTTCCGGCAACTTGACACTTGGGCGATTTAATTTACACCAAATTGCGGAAGGCTGAATCTGCCCATCATTGCATTATGGGTAAAGTGACCAGAACGTTTAACCCGCTCAACTGCTTGAAAAAAGGGTAAGAACGACTTTAAACTGTGTTGTATAAACTCGTTCTAGCTTCAACACTTCGATAGGGAGAGTAATGATTTGAATGAGTGAATGAGTGATTGGGGTTTTACGTCCTGCTCAACAGTATTTCGGTTATATGAAGACGTTGTCTCCTTGTGACAGGTCGGATTTCCACCGCTCTTTTAGGTGCTGTCTCACCGAGACGACTTGCCGAAGGTAATGATTTGACAACAGTCTTCGGAGAAAGACAGAAACGTCATGATTAAATAAACCTAGAAGTGTGTAACCCATACGAAAGTCTTACGTTATTTATCACAAAATATAGATTTAAAGATACCAAGAGCCTGTTCCGCAATGTGGTGTAGCGTAAGTTTTTACGTACATGTAACTGCCATAGCAACCCATACTGTAGAGATACGTTGCTATGCCAGTTAAGTAAAAAATACTCGCTACGCTACATCCTACAGAATGGTTATCGCAAGATAATGTTTTATCATTTTAGAGAAAGTATTTTATTACTTTTGTCTCCCAGTTTTCAGACAGATATACCATACCTTTTCATTCTGATATGCAGTAACTGCAATAAAGTCCGTTTCCTTGAAAACATAAGTCCGGAAAGTGCTGTACGGGAGCTTGAGAATATCATTGGCACGCACTAAATGAAACCGAGGCTGGTACTTGTGCATCGAATTGAGTATTGTCTGAAAAGTTGAAATATAACAATATGAACAGCGAGTCATTGCGTCACTGTGAGAAGAAAAATTAAGGGTTTTTAAATAAGATCAGAGCCAATAGAAAGACAAAGGCCAGATAAAGAGGTGAACAGACGGCAGAGCTTGTCGTGAAGGGTGACAAAATTAACTACAAAACTGAGATTCGGGCTACAGTAGCGTCTTGAGAATAATAGAGTAACTAGAGAAATTATGAAACTGAAGAAAAGAGACAATATGGCTGTTAGTTATTGGAAATCCGACTAATCATATTGTTATTAATTAATACTAATGGCAGTTTATTATATAACGTCGTGATTGTCTGGCTTCCCAAAGAGCCGCCATTTTGACAGGATGAAGATAATGCCGAGATCCTCTCAGTGTTAATCTTCCACCGATCGCTCGTCACTCGTCTTTCTTCATCAAACAGACGTCCATATACAATTCCCTTCGTTAGATCTCTTTCACTATTCAGTACGGGAGTCGACTTTCTTTTAATCTGGCGCGCCGGATAAAACCACATTAACTCTGCGGATAGTTTCATTTAATTATGCCCTAGTCCACAACGAACCGTCTCACAGAGACAATAGTTAAATATCGAGTTATAGGCAACTTGACCACCCTTTCGATAACAACTAGGCTCAAACGATGTCTTGTAACGGTGTCCACAGCAATACTTTTCATTAGTTTCCTTCGTCAATAAGGCCTCGGTTCAAAAGCTTCTAAGCAATTCAGGCTTTCAAGATAAAGAGACCCTTTACAATATTTCATAAAATAAACAAAAATCATCAGGAAATCGGTATTCTTTTATAAAAAAAAATCTATTAATCTGCGACAACACCCGTAGCTTTGGTTATTCGATCTACAAATTTTCAGCCATCGATCGATCGCTGGATCAATAAATCGATCAACTGACAAATAAATCGATCTACTGAGGTGTTATCAATTACATTATCTATCACTCGGCAATCAATCAACCAATCGGCTAACCAGTCCATACATTTTCACTCGTCGAATAAAACAAAGATGGTTTTAGACACGTTTCAATTTCGATTTTCCCTTTGAAGTGAACGTCTTCATGAACCTACGATTTGTCGAATTCGTGGCGTGTGCTGTCGACTAAGACACTTTAGATAGGTTCCTGGTAAATCAAACCTACCATTATCCGCGGGGAGTTCGCGATTCGTCTTGCGCGAGATTCGCTAATTACCCGCGATTCAGACTCACTGGTCTTTCATCGTGACAAGCCAGTGTTCCGAACCGTTCGTGTGTAATTGAGACCATAGACAAGAGATTAGAGACTACAAAATGGCAGATACATTCGGCCGTGTCTCTCTTTCTGTCGATGCACGGGCAGGTGATGATCGTTCTTTGAGAAAGGGGGAGGTGGCAGGCTTTGTGGGGGCAGATATGTTGGGGGCTCCTCAGGTGAGAGAGAAAGCGAGTGCGACAGGACGTGGAACTTTTTTTACGATGGCAGTGGAGGGGAAGGCTTTGTGCGCTGACGGACGCGTGGGGTGCTATCTTTTCTCCTTTCCATTGTCCACTAGGTACAGTCCCCAGGTAGATACATAGATGATAAGACTTAGCGAGTAACTGCCACTCGTGGAGCACTGGCGCCGAGACCATGTCCCTAACAGCTTCGCCAAGCACTTCGCTGAAGTCAATCTATTGAAAACCATTGATAGGCTTACAGAGGAGAACACTGACAGTGACGAAAGTCAAGGCCTGTAAGGAACCCACTTGGGCAGATTGGGAGAGATAAGAACCAGTGCCCGTCGGCAAAGTTTGACACGGCCTTTCTTTCAATATCCACACTACCCTAACCTAGCTTTCCAATACCCTAATCATTCCAACCCCAGGTAATAAGTCCCATTGTTAAAACATACCTGGAAGATTACACAACCAAAACCGTCAAAATAGCTTCAAACGTGTATATTTGCAGCAATTATACACAAACGCTATCTATATCAACACGGTCAATACATGTGACATGGTGACAATCGATTCCAATATTCACTATTCCAAACAAAAAAAACAGTCATCTCGAAACAGTCGCAGATTTCTAAAAAAAATATTAGCAAAGCACGTGCTTCCAAATTTACAAAAGTTTCGTTTAAACACAGATATGTAGTTGTTCAGCGTAAAATTGTCTGGTTAAAGTTTAGAAATGTAAAATTAACAAATCCAATTTTGTCACAAGTTCGCCCACAAACGGGATTAGCTTACGGGTCCGACTATGATGACACTTTTATATTTAAAAAATAAACGCCAATCATTCAGTTTTTCATTGGATTTTAAAAAACTGGCATTCTTTTGAATTCGTGGCCGAATTTTAGCAGCTTGTGCCCCTTTGGCAATAAAAAAAACAAAGAGTTCATTAAAAGACGTCTTGCCGATAAGCTAGACAAAATGGTGAGAGCTTCAATCAGAGGTTTCATTCATATACAATAAACAGGCGTTCAATTTAACGATTGAGTTAATAGGTGGTCTACATACATTCTAATAACTATTAAAATACTAATCAATTTTGTGTTAATTGCTAAATTTGACAAGCATAGCGGTATTTGAGACTCGGTGTCTACAAGCAAACCAGCCAATACGAAAATCTGACTGTAATATTGACATCCCACTATCAATATCTGTGAAACAGGTCACGTAGAGAGTCATGGTGATTTACGGTATCATTTTCACGCCCACGCTTCATAAACGTTGCGCTATCATTACATTGGTACATAGAACAATCATTTTTCACCAATGAGATTGCTTCAAAATATATATTCAATATTCGCAAGCTACTAGATAGATAAACTCTTTGTGCAGGGGAGATAAAACATTTCACTAAATTAAAATCCTTTAAAACACTGAGGCGAAGGGCGTTCTTTTCCCACCAACTTTTCTTAAAAGCAAAATACATAAACCAGAAAGGCCGAAATGAGTTAAATTTTCTCAAATTAATGTAATCTAAAATTGTAACCATTTTCAAACTTTCCTTTTTTAGATATTTTTCTAAAACAAAAATAAGTAAACGCAATTGGGGGGAAATTTTATTTCTGCTTGGTGTTCAATTCCGATTTTTTTTATCCTAAACGTTCAAGAAGGCCAGATGTATTCCCCATAAAATGACAATTACAGTAAATGATTTTTTTTTCTTGAAAAAATATGCTAAGTATAACATTAATCGCCGATTCCAATGCATATCAGTCTAGGTTAAGTTTGCTTTCTCAAGAACAAATAATTTTTTACAATCCCTTCTGAGGAAGTTTATAGTTTTTACGTTTTTTGTGCGGCTTTGAAATCATTTGTTTTGTATCATGTATAACCATGTTAGTATTACGAGAGTTAACCGGAGTAATTCTGTATATTACCCTACATGAAAATCATCGCCTGAGCTGAATGATTGTACACTGGTAACAATTCACGCAATATGGCCATCAACGCCATTACTTTGGCCTTGGGGTTTTCGTTTTCAGATTTACTTGTTTGCTGTATCGAATAATTGTTCAATTTTGTGTTAATTGTTGACAGTGATCTCTGATAATTCAAGTTTTTGTCAAACAAAAGTAAAATAAAGTAAAAAATATAATAAAGTAAAACAATAGACTTGAAGACTGCTATATGAGACAAGTTCTTTTAGCTACACACATGATCCCATGTCAATAGTTTTCAGTGCAGAATACTTTCGGTCCGCCATCTTTATTTTTTCTCCCAAAACCCTGATATAGTGGTTTGAAATATACTTACAAATCCGTGTTTGTCGGAAATATTGTTGGTGAGCTTGAGTTTGTGAAAAGAGACCACTTTCTGCATCCATTGTTCACCGGAACTTGGAGAGTCTGGATGTATGTACATGCGCTTTGGCATTTCCGGGTCTGCCTTCCCGGCCACCATCCATCGACTATTATGGAATTTATAACGACAATCGTCAACCGCCACAATGTCCATCAGCAATATATACTTGGCTTTTTTATCCAACCCGGAAACTCTGATCTTGAACGGAGGAAACATCCGTCTGTCCAAAACAAGAAAGAAAAAAAAATCAAAATTTGGAAATGAAAATATACCCTATATTTTAGAGCAAGTCCAGGGCATTATACACATAAGTGACATTTGCGCTTTAGAATCAGTCAAACTATGGTGGCCGGGAATCTATTTTAAATCTTGTACACACAAGATAAATAAATTTCAGTCCATCAACAAATTAAACCAACCATTGAAAAAGACATTTTAAATGATAAGTCTATCATTAGTTACTTTTCTCAACACAACTTACGCCCGTCGTAACCTTGCGCCTGGTCGTAACGTAATGCTGAAGGTATATGTTGCCATGACGTTACGACTAGGCGCAAAGTTACGACGGTGTTGAGAAACAGTCCCCAAAACAATGCTCTGAAAACAATAGAAATTTGCAGTGCAATGAATTATTGTGGAGATTGCGTTCTGCACTATTTTAAACTAAAACTTTTTTCTTAAACAGATAGACATAATTGAGACAATTCAATGCTACGAAACCAAATTTTTGCACAGCGTAACACAACTGTCACGCGGAAAATAAAGGTTAAATAAATGCCTTTTTGAACTAAATTTTTTAAAGTAGCACGAGCTGCCAAAATTCGGATTTTTCAAAACAAATATCGTCGGGAGAAGTTGAACGTTTGAAGTACCTTGAAAAACTGAAAGACTGACATATTGGTTAAGCCAGTTAATAAGTTCGAGCCGAAAATGTGTGCTAATAACGGACAAAATTCAAATAGTCCATTTTCGAGTCTTTGTTGCTTATAAAAACTACCTTAACGCACATATCCAAGATTGATGTATGGAGAAAGCTCCTATTCCACAGTTCTTGACAAAAATGACGAACAATTAGTTAACTTCGTTTCAACGAAATTTCCCCTATATTTGGCGGCTTATCGTCATTATTTGTATCTTTTAATTAATTCCAAGCGTTTATTGTAAAGTGGCAGCATTGCCTTTCTGTGGATAAACATGTTGCCTGTGGTCCCTTTAACTATTGAAATATCTTTTAAGTGCGGAAAAAATGATTTTATTGATTGAGGCTATATATTTTGGTTGTTTGTTAATATGTCTGAGCTGGGTTGCCATCTTTATTACTCGGTGTGAACCTCAACGTTATTTGAAAACAGAAACGTCGAAAAGACGTATAGGCTAATTCTGTATCGTCAACTGATCTTCATTGGACGTGATTGGTAGAGTGTTGACAGTCTATATTTGAGGCATATGTCTACAAGGGACTAAATACTAAACAAATATCAGTAATGGTGAATAAGGGTTAGGTATAACCGGGCAGGCGATATAAAGACGGTCTGATACACTCGACTGTGATGCACACCTTTTCTTACCATAGCCTGTTGGAAGTGTCACTGTATTTGCCCACCAATCATAGTCACTCTTAATCCAAAAACCCTTTGAGCACATATAGAAACGTGTCTCCGTTGTCATTACCAAAACATATTGCCTAGGCAACGGCTTCCATTTGAAAAATATATGATGACGTAAGTAAACGTAAGTAAAGCCCGACTGGGCTAATTGACATACACAGCCAAAATGTTGATATTTTTCGTTATTATAACAATATTTTATATTTATCGGATATTTTCCACACGAAGTAGAAATTAGAAACTTATTTGGTCGACCAAGCTTTGTGAATATAAGTTACTTAATGTTAAGTGTAATTTAGACCTAAAATGAATGAATGTCCATCCCGGTTATTCAGATTTTGTTTCCTTTTCGATACGCTTTTTTGGCTCAAGCAAGCCACAGACTGTATGGATTTTCTTCGATTCGACGGGAATCAATTATTTGTTGCATGATCATAAAACTCTCTTATTGTCTAGCCAATCAGAAAATAATAGAATTTTAACAGTTGTAACGCCCCGAAGTTCGGCTATACACACATTGGCTGAACTTAAGGTTAAGCAATACAATATATTATACTTTATTACACTGATTGCCACACAGGGCGGCACCAGAGGTTACAGATCAATTTACAATGAAAGATGACGAATACATGTTTTACTCTAACACGAACGAGATTTTTGTTGTATAATCTTAAATTCTCTATTAAACTCTATTGTCTAGACAATCAGAAAAAATATATAATTTTAGCAGCTTATACGGCTTTAACTATAAACACGAAAAGGCATCTTGAATGTCACATCAATCGTTATTTCGACCAGATCATTCTATAATAATCTGTTATATTTATGAACACTAAAACACACAGGCATCTTCTTGTCTAAAATAATCGTGATATAATAAGTTAAATATTAGATTTACACAAGGTTGAAGTTTTAGGTCTGAGTTACTTATGAGCTTTACATCGAAAGATATTCTCGAGTCGGAATCACTAAGAACCTAAGATTTAGACTCGTGGAAAAGAAAAGCCAATGCTTTTTAGATGTTTTAAACGAATATGTATAATTATTTTGGCAGCTCGTACCTTTTAGGGCAATGTTTTTGAATCAGGTTTACGCGTACCAGTTTCGGTCCTTTGCTTTTTTTATGGATTACGGTTGGTGGGGGGGGGGGGGGGTAAGGGCAGGTGGTCTATTGACCTTACATTGACTATAGATATTTGGGTTAATTGTTTATATTACATGAAGACGTTATGTTTGAGTAATTTTCCCGACGTTTAACAAACAGTTTTACAACATTACTCCGTAGGTGGCTCGACCACACGGGGTGCCAGTCGTCCGGGGAGCTCCGAGTCTTGGAAACTGCAGTTGACTGTTTGGTATCTAGTAAAGTTGACAGTTTTCTGGCTGAATTACTCTGCCGTATAACTAGAGTGAGTTAATTGTAAGTGACAGACGAACACGGCCACAATCCTACGGTTGACTGCACCTCCCAAGACTACCAGCTCAACATAAAGGACAACCCCTGTAAAAATTAGCCCATCTAGTAACCAACAGAGAGCTGAAAATTGCCCGGTACATGTTTGACTACTGATTTGACAAATCTGACATCCGGAAGTATCAGTTGAGGCCAGTGTAATACAGTTTAAACCGAGAAGAAGACATCAAACCAATCTTTCCCGCCAAAATTTACCCGCAGTTGTTCCGAATTCTGCATAGACTGTTAATGAAAAATAGACTAAAAAAATAACAACCTACCATGCCAAAGAATACGTAAAATGGTAGTGTTTACTCGGCGGGTGTTACTTGGGAATAATATTAGGCCATCTTGGCCCCTGAAAATAGGGAAATAGGCTACTTGCTGAATGGTTGAGCCAATAAACCTGCTAAGTTATAGAAAAACGGAAAGTTTATGACACGAGCTGTCAAAAGTCAGTTTCTGATGAAGTCAGATTGACAAGAGACCGTGAGGTTTTGGGGATCATTGAAAAAAAAACTAAATTATTGACGGTTGGTCTAATTCATTTGAGGCTAAATATATAATATGAGATAAATATTAAATATTAATCCCATACATAACATACCCAGGTCTAACTACATTGATTGAAGTTTTATTAGCACTACTTTCCACCTGTACAATAAAAATGTATATGTTTTCTAAATTATCCGAAATAGGACTGTTCAATTAATATCGTTATAATATCTCAATAGTTCACGTCAACATTAGAGCTCTTACAACAGATGACTAAAGTTTTTGACGGTGTAAACACGACGAATAGAAAACAAAACGTCCACAATGTGTTAATAATTTCAGATTACGCTCCGAGAATCAGTAAGATGAAAATACGCGTGTAATTTGATAGGTCGAATGGTTAAGTTAGTTTTAACCCACTTCTAGTCTAAGTTTGAAGTGGATATGACTGAAGGGAAACCACCGTTTAGATACACATTAACAGTGGCGTTTAAAGGGGCGGGTGTAGAGAGGGTGCCAGCTGAGTTAGGGGTAGTGTTGCCCATGGAGGGAAGTGGGTGCACGGGCAGGACTTTGCCCCAGGCATGATCTTATTGAAAAGAGAATTGTATTTTGAAAGGTCGCTCTTAAAACCCATCTTGAACAGTCTGTTACAAGCGCTCTACAATACGGTTAGGGCGGACTTGGACAATCCGAGAGACTCTATCAGAAGCTTGATCACAGCGGGGGAAGGGGAGGCGAGATGAGGAACCATACGTTCCCCTATTGTTCTTTTCCTTTGATGGGCAACAATAAACCATGATCCCCCTGCCCCCGTATTTACCATTTCTTTATTTTCTAATCTCCGTGCCCCGGGGAAGAAAGGCCCAAAGGGGGTCGCAGTAAAGACTCGAGGGTGCTTCAGATCAGTAATTCCCTTTCTCTGTTCATTTAACAAGCATAATGTAGCAATAGATTTAGACTTGTAATGAGACAGCCAGAAAAATACACCTTTATCAGCCATATTCAAACAGATGCCTTTGAGAAAAGCAGACGTCAACCAATCATCACGCGATCTCGAAGAATCTCACGAGACCTATTCTTATCCCCAGACGTGTCACGGCGGCCTTAATTAATACCGCAAAAGCATTTTATACTTTCTTTGGAATAACTAGACAATTATTATCCTGATTAATGAGGCCAAAAAATAAAACATCTGTCAATACAACATAGTAAACATAAACGGAAATTAATGATTTCATTTACGTCGTCACTGCTTAAAAAAATTGAAAAATCTGTAGTAATTGGGGGAAAATGTTGCAAAGTTTTTGAACTTCTTTTTGAAAAAAAGAGAAATTGCCACAAACTAAAAATTCACTGAACTGTTTTTTTATTTCTAACAGCAGTTCATGTTAAACAAGCGTATTTGTATTAGGCCTAACTCAGATGATGTTTGATATCTTTTTTGGGTTGATTTTTAATCAGTTTAAAAGTTAAGAGTTTTTCACTTCCGTCCTTTGCTAGTCAAAAGTAACACTACGCCAAGCAAATAAACTACAAATAGATAAGAATTAACACGTGCATGTGGAATTGAAAAAAAATACATCATAACTTTTAACAACAAAGGCGTTCGAATACAAAATAATTGTTTAAATTGTAAAAAGAACGAAAAAAGTGGATAAGAATGGATTTCGTTTTTATATTTATTGAATTTAATCTTTGAAGCTAAATTAAAACAATTATTATCATTGCACAAAAAATGTATTTAACTTGTCGCCTACAAACTGTATACAAAGACTAGGAGATGCCATCGCTTGTATTTTAGTGTCATTTGCAACAGCTATCGGGGGAGACAAAGGAAGCAAATCAGATACCCATTCAAAATCTGAAACTGATATCAATATTCAGGGGTTCGTGTTTTATATTTCCAAACGAGATCCTTACTGACATGCACTCGATAATATAGACCATTGTAAACTGTTTATCTGCACTTGTTTAATGCATGGGGTAAATTAATTTGAACCCAGCAGTGCAGAGGACATTTGAAGTGGCATGGGCTGCAACATATGTAGATGTCGTTTGAATTTCGATTGTCTATAAAATAGCTAAATGACTCTCGTTAAAATCAAGATAATGCATTCATTTTTTGTTAAAACGAAAGACACGTTTGAATAATTGTAATCAAACACGTTTATCTAAATTTCACATAGTAATTTACGCCTTTTCAGATAAAAGAACAGGCAATAATTTCCGAATTTTGTTTAACGAAATAATCGCAATTTAGCAGCTCATGTCACTAAGGGACTTAAGCTGGAGAAAAAAACAATCTTATGCTCTATAATGAAATGTTTTTTTCTAGTTTTGAGTAAGAGCCAATAGCTTATTAGGTGTAATATTTTATCAGCCTATCATTCCACGTGTACGACCAACCAGCATGTGTGTTTATTTTTTAACATATGGCACAATTAAAAGCCTGTCTCCCCTGCATTTGTGTGCTGGACCCACATATCGCATCACTGTAAGTGTGGACCTTTCATTTCAGGCCGCCACATACGTATAATTTTGTTCATGTCGCCTGTCAAGATATCGTTCTAATCCTATGTTATGTTTGTTGTTTTATAATGGTGTATAGTCAATGTTATCGGGGATATTTTACGTATTATGCCCTCAGGCATGCCTTATACTACATACGGCCGCAGGATAACACGCCATTGAACGGAAGCAGATGTGAGCGCTGTCACTTATACACGGGGGCAATTTTCATCCCAACAAACGCATGAATGTTTTCTTTTAAATTCAATTAAAATCGCAACAAACCGTGTCGGAAAAACATATAATAAATGTTTTCCTTTCATATGCTGTAAAATTAGCTTCCCTATTAACAATACTTCTTCGTCAGAAATTCTCATGGACTTGTCGTTGTTGGGTTTACATAGACGTATTCAGACACTGGATGAGGCTGGTCTAGGTAAAATGTTCAGCTTACTGAGGATGGGGGAAAACGCGAAGTATAATCTACGTGCTTAAGCTTTGGCTGAGAGATCGACCTAATGGGATGTCAGGCAAGAAATACGTTTTTTCTAAAACCCTGCTTATTACCTGATATAACTAACAACCAGGGCATGTTGTTTCACAACACAACGTCGATATACAGAAACATGATGTGATGTTTCGACTAAAATTCTGCATTTAGGTGATTTTTTATAGCGCTATTTAAGGCAGACCATACGTTGTGCCGACAAGTACTCAGGAATATATGAGATGGATTTCGGTGAGAATACAAAACAGCTCAGTTAATAACTATGGGACTATAATACCAATGGAAGCATTTGCAGACCCGTTATAGTGGATTTAGAATTCAAGATATTTTGAATTGAATTTCAACAAAGAAGAACATTCAGAAAATTTGAAAAACGAATCAATAGGAGTGAATGGGGACAGTCTCAGACATATTTATTTTTTGGATGTCAAGTTTTAAGTTTTCACTGGAAATGCATTCGCCATGGGATTCCCCCTAGCGGTAGGTACCTTACAATATGCACAAAATATGATTAGTCTTTTTTTGCATTACGCACCAGGAACTAGACAACCGGGTGGTCAATTGTCCAGGCCCAAGTGGTCACTTCGGTGGTTTTGGCGTGGGAAACGGACACTTGTTAAACCACACATTAACGCCTAGTATTGAAAAAAGTCTGGACTGACCACAGGCCGAATTAGCACCCAAACCGCTAACCCAATCATGTAACCGGTCACACCTTTGTCCGTTTAAGTTGTTAAAGTCAAGTGCACTTGAGCACGTACTCCAACCATTAAACCTTTCATAAACTAACAATTTCTTAATTTCAAGTGGTTTTAAACAACTTTACGCGAATAGATGAGACCGAGTTGAAGACACTTGAGCATCAATAGCTTTGTTTGTTTACATAAGGGAATCTAAAAAATATAAACATCCTACCTTCCTTTTATTATACATCAGTGTGAATTATTTTTTCGATTTTATTGTTGTGCAAAAATAAATATATCTGAGTTAAAATAGAACACAAATCAATTTTAATACCACAGGCCTAGAAAAGAAGTGTGTGTGTGTGTGTATGTTTATATACGGTTTCTTATTACTGGTCATAACCAGCCTCTTTCAAACATTTTGAATCACAAAAAATATTAAATTTGTATAATTTTCCATCATTGAGCATTGTTTTAGGACCAAAAGCATGACTTTATTTCTTTTACATATCTAATGGAATATATCCAGAGCTATTGTGATTGTCTTTTTTTTATAGATTTAAACATTATGAGTTCCATAGTTTAAAATCGGATGCATAAAGAAGTATGAAATATGTGATTAACCACGAAAATCATTTAAATGAAAAATCAAGATAAACCAACAAGCAAAAATACTTAAAGTAAAAATATATATGCTGTTGGCGAAAAAAATCCCTTTGTGTACAAATAAATCAAAAGCATAACAGGTTTTGTTTTATTAAAATTTAGCCAGCAGGTGATATTTAGAATTTATCGAAATTTTTGTTTACTGGAAAGGCTATAACACTTAATTTTGCTTATTTCCACAGCCGCTAAAACTGAGTATCAGACTATAAATAAAAAAGAAAACCTCATTTCCTCTTTTAAACATTTTTATCAAAACAATGGTACCATACAGCTCTTACTATTGGATCATCTGTGTATTGTGATTTGCATTCTGGGAGCTTTAAATTGAAATATATTTTTTTCATAAAATCCTCTTTATGTCCTGATGTTTTTAAATCAATTGTCAATCTAGTTTTTGTGCAGCTGGATTAAAAATTTCTCCTGAAATACACTACAATACAAAATCCTTCATTTGTAAACAATTCATTGTTTTATAGACAAAAAAAAAAGATTTAAATATTTTGTGTTACAGGTACATGAGAGCTGTTTTTGGAATCTACTAAAACTCTATTTTAGAATTAGCTTTAGAGAATATACTATTGGGGAATAAGAGGCCATTGGAATTAAACAAGACTAACTAACTGTTATATATCATTATACACTGAATCAAACTTGACGTAATAACTTAATAATATTAAAAATATTATTAATACTAACGAGTATATGATATACTGTACCATGTATGTTTGTCGTTTTATTTGAAGTGTAAATAATCGCAATAAAATAAACATCCACCTAATTATCAAAATTACAACGCGTCTGTCTATGTGTATACATTTAACCATACGATTGTCAAATAAATTTATATCGTTCGTTTCTATTAATAGTGGAAAATTATGATTTTTTTTAAAAGAAAGGGGTCAAACGTTGGTTATGTCGTTAGAATTACATTGGTGATTCACGGGACTAAATGTTATTAACCTTTGACCTTGAATGATGCAGTGGATATGGTTACTTATGGGCTTTAAAGCTCCAAGCTTCTAAAAAAATAATGCTTATAACTGGTATGAGCTTCCGAAATTCGGATTTTCTCCTTAATTTATCATTGTCGAGAGAAGTTCAGTGTTTAAAGTACCTCGAAATACTTAAAGATTGACGTTGAAATTAAAAAAATACTAGTACAATCAGTAGCCTGTACACACTGGCACAATTCAAATAGCCGGGATGTAAGAGTTCATTTTTGGTAATTATCTGATTATAAAACCACCTTAACGGTATCGCCGGAAAGCTTCTTGTAGTTTCAGATATATAAAAAAAACTACGATTATCTAATTCTGTTTTAAAGAAATAACATTTATATTTGACAGTTCATGCCACTTTAAAGATATGTTATAAGAATACAGAAATTGTTGCCTACCTTCCCGACTTGGTGATGACCATTTCCGTGCCAATGGAGTGGAATTTGTCCCACAGATCTTTGCCTTCTAGCACTACCTTGGGGTCGTCTTGGACATCAGTATCCAGGGGTTCCAGTGAGCGAAGGGGTCGGAGAGGATGGTGCTGGGGAAGGATGTCTCCACCGGGCATAGGTGAACGAACCAAGTTCTGATGGAGTTTTGGGATCAAAGCGGATGGCATAGCTCCATGTTGAGGTAAATAACCAGGTAGATATGACGGCTGCCCAAGGATTGAGTTCATAGAATAGTCCACGGACCTGTGTAACAGAAAAGGATTATAGGCAGCCATGGGTATAGGCCTATCTACCCCAATTCGGTCCAAAGTCATCGGGAGTCTATTTCACATACGTCGGTATACTGTACAATAAGGAGGAGACGCCGCGATATAACTGTTCACGACATACACACACTTGGTTCTCTATAGCGCGACGACCAGGGTGTAGCTCGCGATACGATTCGCGTAAAGCCGCCTTCTGATTGGCTGGCGGAGTCGATCAGGGCCGGCCTTGGTGAGAAGTGAGGCAGTTACTGGCGAATGATGCGCATAGGTAGCAGCAGACAAGTGTCGGCTAACTATTAGGCGCTTTGATTTCATTGTAGACCTGAAGAAAATGTCAACAAGATATCTGGGTTATTCCAACTCGGGTGACGCCATACATTCAACCGTATGTCACGGGACACTACCGACTTTTTACTATTTTACAAGAGGATTAACCCTTAAACAAAGGCGACTTAGCGTCTGATCGCATTGTTTCCCTTTCCCCCAATCTTTTGTTTTCTAATTAGTTAATCCGTAAACAGCGTCTGGTAGAATCGTCAGACTACTGTCATAGCCAGGCCTACACTCAAACAAAACGCACTGTGAGAAAACTAATTCACAATCACGGTTGCCTTAATTAGCTCTCGCCAAAAACACTCATCCGAGCTTTTTTCGTTTATTTAATTCCTTGTTCAAATATGACTAATCCATTGTATCATTTCATTGACCCGGAAATACTCGACGATAGAATCCCGATATGCGTAATGTTATGAAAGGTTACATATTCATTTTTTTATTATTTCCGATTTTTAAACTACTCCTTCACAATTAAACATTTGTTTTACATGGTGGTTTACAGTTCAAATTAGTTGAAAATCTTTTAAAAATATCCAAGGCAAATATATAGTAGAAATTGGATGACGTGACAAACGCATTAAGAAACTTGGATGACAGTAGAATTGTTTTCGAAATTAATGGAAAATAGAAGTGCTGTATTAGCTATTTTCGGATGGATTTTTTTCTAAAATGTAAGTGTAATGATATGAATATATTCTTAAGAAAACATAAATAATTAGATTGCGACAATGTTCTTTAATCAACCTACTTCAATATCAAATTATTGCAAAAAAGTACGTTATTATGCAGATGATAAACATATGTTTACAGTGTAATTAATATGTGTCTGTATGGCTTACGCCGATTTTGTAATTTCGCTGCAAGATAGAAGTGTTTGAGTTAGAGAATATTAAACCAAATGTAGAATATCTTGAGGCTAAATTCGTTTTCATCTTTTCAAGGATTCATTTCTATTTTTTCCATTGGATGGATAACACAGCTTCTATGTAACGCTCATGGCGGGCTAATGGCTTTACTCATATATCCTGCTTACATGTCCTGCTAAATGCGTGAGGAGTCTTGGCGCCAGACTGATGACGTAGTACAATGAAATTATGCATTTGACAGCTCAACGTGTCTTGGCCCCAAACCATGGATACAACTTGTCTCAAAGTGTTCAAGGCGATCAGCTATATCTCTCCGCGTTTCCGCGAACGGCTGTCCCTATAGTCTGCCCACCAGCAGGGGTCATTCTGTTGGTGCGAGCTGAACATCAACAAAGTCTTAATAAAAAACCCAACCATACACACAAGAAAGAAAAACAGGACCGAGAAGGAGCGCATAATTTATAACTACCCATTTTCGGAATAGAAAACCAACGAGTTAATTATATTGTGCATGTTTACATATATTTGCGTCGAGACTCAAAATAACCTTCGATGATCCAAGCTTGAAAAGAAAACAGTTTTTTTCACCAGTTCAGGTTTCGTTTTTCACCCCGCGATATAAGATTGCCATCGTATATACGCACTCTTCTGTTATTGCACCTTTTCCAAGGTATATATTTGAGATGACGGTCCATAAAGGCAGCTTGTTGGTTATTTGGCGAACGTATCGGTTTTCGTACCAAGGTGGTACTTTGATAAAACATGATGTTAAGTGGCGGATATAAATGCTTTAATCTATTCACCCGACGACTCTAAACTGCCCTGGTTGCCTTCTATTGAACTAAATAAGTTTTTGGCCGATTAGAATATTACAATATGGCGTTCACTTGGTCGAATCGAAAAGCGTAACCGTGTAATTATAGCATGGGGCGGACATACACTTTAGCCGTTGTAAATATGAGAATATAGACACAGTCTTTGTGTAAAATATTTCTATGGTTTAAATAATTAGTGAGTAGAAAATAAAACGACTAAGGTGTTGGCGATGAATTGTGCCTGGCGAGTTACACAATGACATGATTCGATATACCGTGAACGGAATTGGCGCCGATAAAGATTTGACGGTCTCCAAACAAGCTCTACACTTGCGACAAATGATACGTTGGCTATGGGTATATAACTGAGCACCGGCCGCGTTATCCACCGTCTATCGCATTAATAGCTTGTAAAACAATCCTATATCTATCTGATGGCAAGTGTTGCTCACTGTCTAACCATACTGTCAGAACTGTGTGGAATATGGCAGCTCGACCCGTTGACATGTTATATATTCATTCGGAGTAATCGATAACAGAACAAGGAATCAATCAGACGAAAGTCTGAAATCAATTCCAGATTACTTAAATCTTTAAGAATATATTATCGTGACATTTTTATAGATCTTTCACCAGAGCGCAAAAGATCTCTAAGGTTTTAAACTATTTTACACAAAACGCAGGTAATCTTGTAAAAGAGGCACTAAAGTGAGCAAAGCAGCCAAAAAGGAGAAAACCTAGTGCTACAATTGGTATTTGTCCGTCATTTTTTAACAAGTACAAAAAGAGCTTTCATCCCAAAACACTGACACTTATCTTTTCAATGTAAGTTAAGCATCAAAAACCCGAAAATACATGTATAGTCATAGATAGACCCCTGTGATTCGAATTTTGCCCGTTTATATGGGTAATTGTTTTGATTTTTTCACCGTCAAACCTTACGTTTTTCTCGGTACTTCAAATGCTTAACTTTTCTTGACAATAAATATTTATGAATTTTTATTTAAGTCATTATTTAGAGTGATTCATTCTGATGACCATCGCTTAAAAATAAAATATTGTGTAGTATCAAAATTTTTCGAGAAGATGCGTTATTATCAAATAACATAATTATTTATTGTGTAAGTATGTTTCTTAGAAAGACAAACATCTGTACCACTTATCTCAGCTCTCAAAAATTGTCCGTCTTCAATTTAACGTATAAATAAATATCAGATGTATTTTGTATTGACTCTTTGTTTTTAATTTTTAAAATTCTCCTAGTTTTAAAATACTCCTGTGAAATTGCTCTAAGAATCTACAATTCTCAAATGCCAGCGAGATACTGGGCACATGTAGTGTAACTCAGAAAACGAACGTCTCACTTTAACTCAATGATTCGATACTTTCTATGGTTTCAGTCTTATAAACTTCCAGCAAAATTCCTCCTGATAATAGTCATATAACTAAGCCTTGTGAGCCATCCTGGGTGGCCGTTCGCATCAGTTTAAATTAACTGTAATAAGCAAAACGTTGATAGGTCTGTCTGGATCCCTGTCTCTGCAACCCCTTGTCTCCCCAACAGAATACCATCGTGTTTTTTTCACAGCGTATGATGGACGCTAGCCAGAACGAGTAAATATGACAACCCACATTGTGGAAAAATGAAACGACTCCGTGTTGCAGAGAGGAGGCGCAGTGATGATGATAACATAAAGCAAAAACCGGAACAAGACAACAACAGTTTCCCTGTAAATTACACCAATGCCTGTGTTTCAAGCAGAATTATGATAATGGGAAAGCACGTAGATGAAAATGACTACCTCGACAATGATACCGACATATATTCCAAAAGCTAGTTTTGTTAAAAAAAATATTTCGTGGTTATGCCTTGATTATTGCTCAATTTAGTGGACTCCACGTCAACAGATAGTTTCAAACAAACAGTTCTCAGATGAATGTTATTAAGTTAAATTTATATCAGGTTTTTTAAAAATACGTTTCTTAATAAAACCTTACACAAAAAGGAATTGATGAACGAAACTTAGTTTTACAATTATTTATAAAATTGATAAAAGATCGAAGCTATATATAAAAATAACAAGTTTGACAATTTATTGATCTCAAAATACTTTATAAACACGCAAATGCTAGTGACAACTTAATTTTTTGTTGATTATAATTTTCAAAATGGATATGTTTTTGTCTTTCCAAATTAGGTTTTCAAAAAACTATATATTTATTATATTGTGTAAATCTATGTAAATAGATTATTTACATAGATCAAATTAATTTTGATATTAATAAAAAAACATCTGAAAGAGTGAGGGTTCAGTATGCTGAAAGTCGACAATCCAATTTCATAAATATTCTATAGAAATCCGTGAAGGTGTACGCCAAAGAACGCATCTGGCCCGCCCCTATTTATTTTTGCTTAGTCAACATATTAGTCATAAAGCTTATAACATTAGCAATAAATAAATCAGTTAAACCCCAACAAGCTTACTCAATTCATGGGTTAATTTTACAATTTCAAACTTTGATTTCAATTCATGTGTCGTTTCCGTTCCCCCACAGAAACATTACAAAAATGAAATGTAAGAAATGTGAAGCATATTACATTTTCTAGTAAATGGACCTTATGGGTAGTAGAGTTTTCACGGCGGGGCGGGGGTTGGTGGGAGAGGGGTTGGTGGCCGTTGTGCCGCTAATTAAATGGTCTCCATTACAAAAAACAACTTCACTTCCTAAAACAACAACAACAACAAACAAAACCGAAATGTTGAATGAAAACGCAATTGATAAATTTAAAGAATTTTATTGGATTTTCTCTGACCACAAACAAATAGTCTAAACATTATTTTTATTTTAGGGGCATAGGGAGAAATAAGAGTATCCATGGAGCCAAGTTTCTAATTGAAGGATATAATGGTATATTAAAAACAAGTGCAACTTTTATGAATTAAGGAGTCTGTGTTTAAATATTTATGAACACTAAAACATACCGACACAGGGAACATTTTCTTGTCTAAAATAACCCTGAAAACAAATCCGTGTATATAAATAAAGAAATATGACAAAATAAGGAGCATCTTTATTATAAAAATCCTACAAACTGAATGTCAGAATGTCCAACATTCGCACCTCTTTTGTATTTATTATTTTAAAAAAATAAAAATAGGGTAAAATTTGGCAGTGTCGGTTCATGTGCGGAATATCTTTAGGATTGGTCAAAACCAAAGCAAATTACAGGGACAAGTTTAGTGTGACAAAAATGGGCTGTCATTTTGCGATTTCTACATAAAACAAACTATGTGTATTACAGCGTGTGTGTTACAAAGTGTCACTCTAAAAATCTTACAATATACACTCAATGCGGCAATATACAAATGTCACCAACATATATGAGGGATTATGAGGTATATGTGCTGAGGAGATGTTATGTTTGTTGCCTGTATAAACTGCTATTCTAAGCGTGTCAACCTGAAAAAAGGGAATCGTTTTTAATATCCAAAACACAGAATAACATATTTTACACAAACGGTTAAGACGATTATCATGGAAAAGAAAGAATACCTTAATATGGAATAGACGGAAAGGATACTTTTTTGTTACCAAACTTAAGTTTTTGTGTTCAGGTGGTAATATTCGCGTTGATTTCAATTTAATTGTGAGTTAAAGGTGTTATTAAATGGCTGATTTTGGTTATCTGGCATAGTTGGGCGTTTGAGCGTTACCATTGTTTACATAAGGACAACTGTACAATTAGGCAGATGATTCTGAGTTCTCACCGGCACCTGTTTGAGACTACCGCAATTTTCACCCCGGGAGCAGCTCGCATCACCTTTATGATAACGGTCGAGAGATCGATATTTTATTGCTTAATCGATATCACAGGTACGCTAATCGCAAAGGTGTGAATTGTTTTTTTACTTATCACCTAAAATAACGGCCAAGTTGTGGTTAAGTAACTTATATATACATGTAATACACTGCGGCTATATATATACATTGCATCAGTGGTGCGTTACTACGTTTTTATGAATGCTATTTACAAATACTAAAAATATAAATACATGTAGTAATATATATTTCTTAATGATTTTTGACCAGGATGATATATAAATATATATTTGTAGACACTAAAACACACGGGCACAGGGAAAATTCTAGTAGTTTTAAAAGAGGGTATGTCATTTATACCTTTATACGCAGTCATACGTTCTTGTAATAAACTAAAACCCATGGATATTTCATTAGGTTGAAGACAGACATGAGTTTTACATATTTAAAACAGGCTCACAGACAGTCATATTCAAAGAAATGCCAGATGGGGTTTGGATGTAAATAAAGATTTCATAGCTGCCTTTGTTAATAAGGCACAGATGAGTATCAAAGAGTTCTACTTCCGGGGGATGCCACATTACGAATCAGGTGCCAAAGATGGCGGCATTTTCTCCGGAAGCTTGTCAAGTTTATCGACGCAGAAGAGAAAAACTTCTTCAGACAAACGATAGAACGTTTTCATTCTGATTGTGAATGCCTGTATATATACCACTGAGGGCTCGAAACAAAACTTCAAAAGACTTCTATAATGAAGTCGTTTGTTTTTTGGCGCATTTCATTCCAGGATATGACCAGATTTCCGAAATCAAATGTGGCAAATTGCAAAGTTCCCAGCGCCTGGTATATGCTATTAGTAACAAGAGGAAGTTATTAAACCTAGAAGAAAGTCTCAAGCAAGGGGAAGGGACGTGTATTAAAACAAGAAACAGTCGAGCAAATTCACAGCAGTTTCCTTCGCAAAGGACATAAAATGACGGCATTTTAGAATCTACACAGAGCTACTGACAGCAGTAAGCTTCGAACCCTTCAGACAAAAGTGGATAAATCGTATCCACTTGTTTACTCTAAAATCAAACATCTAAGAGATTTTAAAACACTTGAGCGGGTGACGTAACTGAGGTGTTTGTAACGTTTATACGGCCGTATTTTTACAACGTTTTGAGTGCCGAGCTGCCTCCGGCTTCCCAGCTCTTCATCTTCTTTAGATTGATTTAGCCTCATTTTGTATACATTGCCATGGGGATATGTAACAGATATAAAACCGCGCAATTAAAGCAGCTCTCATTGCCATTAAAATGTCTTTCATCTTTTTTTCCCGAAAGCTTTGTGCTTGCTGAACTTAGTGCTTCGTTTGCAACAGTTCATTTATCAGAAAGAAAATGGTACAGCAAATTTAGCGCGTTTTGGCTTGAATATTATTTTGCGTTAGGATTTATCGAAAAAAATATGCTCATTAAACATATGCACTCACTATTGTTCTGCAATATTTTCTGTTTGTGTTTATTTATCAAAAAAGAAAAAAAAGGTTCAGCAAATTAAACGCGACAATACATTGGATTATTGGATCTCATGAAACTGGATAAAATTAAGTTCCTATTTTATACCACCCCACCCTCGCACACACACATAAAAATATAGAAATCGGCAGAAATCTGTATCACGTAATTGATGAGAGTTGGATTTTTAACCAAATTCAAAAAGCTAGCAATTAACGTGTGGTTAAGCGGTACCATGCAGCCAAGCTGTGGGGTTTCTGATGCTATTTCAGTGAAACAGGCGCAAAACGCCGATCAATCAGTCAATCAAACAAACAACCAATGCAAAAGATAAGAAAAATTAATAGACATGGTTGTTTGTAACTAGATACTGTGACTTGGTGATATAGGCTCAAGATTAGCAGCTCAAACGGGCTGCCAAGCATGCAGTTTGGTGGTTAGGAAATACAGCCTCCGGCCAACTGGTATTAATGTCACTTACATAGAAACCAATTAATCAAGCGAGAGTTTTACGGCAATGGGATATAGGTCACTGCCTCTGAACAAACATAACAATGAGGATGTCACCCGAAATACAAAAGACTGTAACGCAAGGAGTAAAAAATTCAGTTTAGAGTATAGGAAACGCACAATAGATTTTCCCTCTTTCTTTTAATTTTTTTCAACCAATTGAAATTTGTAACTTTTTGTATATACAATCCACTTACAAACAGAATGAAATATATATTTTTAGAAAATGAAGTCACACGGAATTATATATATGTATTACTATTGAAGCAAAAAAAGTTTTTTTTTTCAATTCCAAGGTATTCAAATATTTATTGTTTTCAAAATATAATGGAAAATAGCTAATCTCCTATATTATACGTTAGTGAGAGGTTCATTGAATATTATAGATCCCCACCTATACGCTGAATAACCGAATCGAACTGTGGTCTTTTAAGGCGTCTAACATATTCACTGGCCCGAAAAGACATTTGGTAGAAAAAGAGCAGATATTTCATGAAAATTGCAAATAGAATATAACAGATCAATATTCATGGATGTGCATCTTATTTTCTGTTTTTGTATTTTGGTCAAGGAGGTACAGTGTGACGTCAATGAATCCAACATTTTTTTCTTCAGTTAGGTATTTTTTCCAGTTTGATTGTTTGCTTGTCTCCCCGTGTGGAGAATAATGAACAATGTTATCAGACCCAAATCTTAGACGCATCAGTAAATTACGCAGGGACAAAACAAAACAAATAAAAAACTTCTTAAATCCACATTAATGGGTGCCTTCGTTTACTGTCCAAATTTTGACATCATGTAAGAAATCGCGACAAACATTTACAGTTAAAGGTACTGGTTTGTGATTTAGTCAACCTTGTCTGTACTTCCTCGCGATGACATTTTGCTAATCGGCAGATAATCCGTTTTATTTGTTCTAGACCTTCTGAATGGTAGTCAAACCAATTTAATGGACCGTCATGATGACATGGGCGGAACTCTTTCACTCGTACATTGTCTTCGCTAACGATTCTCTGACTGTTTTATGCAATGTGTCAAAACTGGACACAATGCGTCATTGTGTAACAGCCAATAAGAGATTAGTAAGCATATCACCAGTGTAATTCCTAGGTTTGTCTTACTGCCTGAGGGTCGTGGATACGATCACAACTAGTAAAGACATCGATACAATTTATATGACTTTTGTACGACTTTACATCTGTACGACTTCTAAACTTTTAACATTTTGGACTTGATGTAAAAATCATAACAATTTTATTTCGTTTGAATTTCTATTCACCATAGACCCTTTAGTATTCAATTTGTAGAAAAAAGAACAAATAGCGATCATAAAATGTACTTGTCTATCTCTTTGTTAATTAGAGATAATTAAATGCATCCCCGAATATCGAAGTCTATATTTTATTCTGTGTTAGTATATACTGCATGACACTGCAGACATATAGACTATATGTATCCTATGCTATTAAACGTCTTCGCACTTTCATTTACTTCCAGTGTATTGTCGGTTTAGTGATGTAAGTATCACGACTTAATTGTTAAAAGACGGAGCTTCATAAAATGAATTTAAATTATTTTATAGAGCTTATAAATTTATTTTTAAGAAACATGAAAGAAAACGCCGGCGGCTATAGAACATGGCGCCTATCTTTATTCGGAGTAAATTAAACAAGTCTGTTAATTTGATTGAAACATTTCACAGTGAAACATGTGGAAACATGAATTTACTTTCACATCAACAACAACTTTACATAACTAATCAGGAAGATTTCCACGTGACAGTAAATGTCAACATACGGAAATAAAAGCTCAGTTTTTCCCTTGAGTGATGTTAACAACGTAGTTTGAGACTTGTCATTATATACAAGATTCCACACGAGATCTGGCGAGATTTATATAGAATCTTTCATAAGAATATCGTCCACTTTATGTCACCGCCAAAGAAAAAGTAAAATAAAACTGTTATCAAGAACTTTTAAGATAGTGTTTCTTCTGTTAACATTTTTCGCATACATCCTTTTGAAGATCAAAGGAGCCACTTTCTATAAAACAACAGGTATAATTTGAATTAACTTTCTATTACATGCGTAGTATTTTAGAGGTGATTATATCCTTTCAGAAATGGGAGAAATTATTAAAAATCATATCACAATGTGGATCATTCAAAAATATAAAGTCTTTGTCATAGCATTATAGCATACGTGTATGATATATAAGTCTAACAGATTTTCTCTGAGCCAATGAGCTCTTTTTATTTTAACAATTATGAAATTTGCATTGTATTTGCTAATTGTTTTCTCGACCGAGGATTTAGCCGATAGATTGCATTTTGATATTCAGACATCCTCACACAGAATTTTCCCACAGATCTCTGAAAGCGTGAATTTCCTCTGTCCTTCTAGCTAAATCGTCGTCTTGTTTTAGGTAATCAAGGATTTATCATCAGCGAGCAAACGCAAACAAAATGGCGGATGGATTAAAACTCACACTTTATAGCACACAATAAACAAATATGAAAAACTTTTTCCCACGCTGGTGGTTTCGAATTATTTGTATTAGAGCCTCTTCACAATCAATGTAGTAAGGAATTATCTTATATTCAGCTAGCATTGATGATATAGCAAAGGTTAACGTTGTGATGATTTTTAAAAAATGGGCTGCTTACGTTTTTGTTGTAATTTTTGTCTTTAATTGGAACATTTCGAAAAAATAGAGACCTTCTACACATAGACATTATCTTACTTTTTAATTTGCGACGTTTCGGTTTCCGATTGCTTAATTTGGACATAGTGAAAGTTGCAAACGTTTCAATCCCAACGTCTTAATTTCTTAATGAAAGGTATACTTTTGCTGTTTAAATCCGATGTTTCTGTTGAAACTGTCAGCTTCCCTTGGTAAAATGTTTCTTTCCATCGGACAATTCTAAAAAATTACTATATTCATAGTCGCCATATTCTCCGGTTTTAAAAGTTATATTAATTTGGCTGAAGTACCTAAGTATGTATACATTTTGGCAGCTCACATCTAAACGTTTTCTGATTATAAATATCTACATGTGATTAAAACTAAATTCAGTTTCAAACTAACTCATGTTGAAGGTCTTTTCCTTAAAACCGAGGGATGGATAATTGTTTTGAGTCTAAAGCACAATAAATCAATTGTAGTTATTCTTCGCTTGTTTATTGTCGAAAGTCTCAAATTTATATATAACAAAAATTAACTGTTTTGTGTACCTGTGCTTTAAAAAATCGCGTTTTTCTCAAATGCCTTAAATTTAACATTTTCCTGATAATATGACTGTTCTCTTATCAACATTCTGTTAAAAGTAGGCGTAATGTCGTCACAGCTATGTTTGTTTTCCTTTTGTCTTCACACAAAGTGTATAATGTGTTTATACACCTGAGTTTTTATGAAGGGGTTTGAGGGCGGATTAACGTCAATCTTTTAATGGATTTTCGCCCTTTGATATTGTGCGTAATGTTCCGTGAAAGTCAACGGTGGTTTGAGCTGTATCTCTCTGCATCTTGGCAGGCTTTCAACACTACTTTCCTCCTATATACCATCTCTTGTTCCTGGCCCAATGACCAGCATACCCTTAAGCTAAATGAAATAATCCGACCTCCTGTATCTGCACAAAGCTATCTCGCAACTGAATCAAACGTAATTGAAATTATACTGCATGACGTAAAACACGGAATTGGGATGAATTTAACATTTGCAAAATGAAAGAAATCCCCAACTGATATGAATGTCTACACATTTGCTAATCCTACAACTATCAAATACGTATATACATTTAAATGCCCGTTTTGTTCAAAAGTTTCATGCGCTGACAAAATATTAGGCCTCTTCTGTTTCGAAAGGCTGGAGAAAATGGGCGCTGGAAGCTCATTGTAAAACTAAATAAGCAACATTAAAATGGAAAAATATATAGTGTAGGAAACTTTTTTGCTAATGCACCAATGGAACTAAGTTTATAACCGAGGATCTTAATTAATTTATTTCCGTTCTTTACAATATGAACTCATACTCTTCACTATAGGGAGCACAAGTAATTCCACAAATTTGCTGACATCAGTGCTGTCATTACGTATGTGAGTTCTGTAACTTCACTATTGTTAATAGCGTCATCTGTCACACAATGTCTTAAACCGAACTGCCATTGGAATTATCGAAAACCAAATGAATGTCGCTTATTGTCGCTTATTGTATATTTTGTATTTGTAATGTAATAGGTGACAGCGTCGAACGGCTCATCTGCTTTCTAATACGGTATCAGGTTATCTCTAGGAGCCTTTTAAAAGTTAAATTCATTGAAAAGCGAAACTCAAGTTATGGTCAACGACTTTATTGGCTAATGCTGAGGTGCTAATGCAACACAGGTCCAAAACTTGTATGAAATAGTTCTTTTTCAATTTTTTGTCAAATTATTGTTCTTTTCAATGTTCCTTTACCAGTGTGACTTAATTCTTCCAAAAAAAAATATGCTATTTTTACGAACTGGACTGACCAGGCTTCCTTTCCATTGCAGTCTCGGGTCACTGTATAAATGATCTTAAATTGTTTCACATATTAACCTCACCCCGGAAATACTGTATATTATTGGTCATTCTTTGCTTACAAATCGCTCATAAACTTTAGAGTTTGAAACATTTACAGTGTTAAGCAAACTGCTGTAAGAAAAGGTGTTGTTGTTGTTTGTCAAAGCTGCCGGAAGATACCGGGTTTTTGTCATTAACTCATCAGCTATTGGCTATTTGACAACGTTATCGGCACAATGTCGTAACGATGTCGTAATGTAGTATCATGGAATGAACGCTACTAAAGATAAGGCTAGACCGCCGTGATACCGTAAAGCTATCTGGTAAACATTAAGCGGTATGTTATGGAGACCACGCGCCGCTCGCGGACCTTATCACCACAAATCAGCCTATAATCGTTCCTTAATCAGTCTAAAGTAGTCTCTATCGGACTTTGGTTTGCCAGAAGACAGATAAAACGACCCACATATCGTTAGTGTTAAGTACAGACTGATAGTATTACATTGTCTCGTGGCTGGAACTTACAAGTCACGTGACGGCTCTCTAGTTGGCTTAAGGTTAAGGTCTAATACGGACCTAGACGAATTTCTCCAAATAGATATAAAATGTCGGATTCCAAGCATTCAGCAATTAGCTCAGATAACACGGGCGCCCGTATGACGTAATCCGAGCAAGCGCAACTTAGATCTAAAGCTATCCCGTTCTGAACGTCCAGACAAAACTTTGTGCGAAGGAAACGTTTAACAAACCGACTAACGTTTAATCTCATATCAAAGAGAACTTTTATTAGGCTTAATTGCGAGAGACGAACACCATAAGGGATTCAGCAAGCCTGATACTTGGCCTAATTCTTTAACTAGATTCATTTGTGGATGCAATTTATTTTATCTACATCATTAAATAGCGTCACTTACAGAGACAATCGATACTTCATGACATTCTTAACGTATTTCTGTTTCCCGGAAGCAAGTTATGTATGTAACACAAAAGGTGGAATCCAAATCAGTCTTAAAGGGGCATGAGCTGCCTAAATTCACGCTTTTTTATAATTTCTGATCGCAACGACAGTAAAAGGCTTTGAAGGCCATCGAAAAACTAAATGATTGGCGTTGGAATGAGGAAAATCCATACAGTATGTGGCCTGTACGAACCGAAAACGTGTTCGAAAAGTAAACAAAATTTAAATAACCGGGACGACCATTCATTCATTCTAAGCCAAACTTAGTTCAAAACAATACTTTATCGTACATTTTCGAGACTAGAAGCACTAAAAAGCCTCTGAATTATATGTCTTGAGAAAAATAGCCAATAATTTCAACATTCTGTGTTAACGTCAAAATATCAACATTTTGGCAGCTCATGCCCCTTTAAGTAGTGCGTATGAAACTTTGGTAGACTTAGAAGACAAAATAGCTACAATATTGTTAGCGAAATACCACTCAAAACTAGCACGGGCTTCCAAATATAGGGTTTTGTTAAAAAAGAATTAGCTAGATATGGGACAATTCTGAGATCTTGAAGAAATGTGGTATAACTCAACCACAGATATTGGACAGACGCCCGATATTGGACACAATGAGGAATCCGACTAACTTCAGATATTGGATGATCGTCAGGTATTGGACAAATGAGAAATCCGACTAACTTCAGATATTGGATGATCGTCAGATATTGGACAAATGAGGAATCCGACTAACTTCAGATATTGGATGATCGTCAGATATTGGACAAATGAGGAATCCGACTAACTTCAGATATTGGATGATCGTCAGATCTTGAAGAAATGTGGGATTAGTCAAACCTTAGATATTCTAGATATTGGATGAATATGGAACCAGGCAAACATTTCATATTGGACAAATACAGAATAGGACAAAGATCTTGATAAATGTGGAATTTGACAAAACCCAGATAGGAAGCAAACGTTTTGTGGGGCTTTGGCAGAACAGATACAAACGTCAAATGATATAACTAGAAACGTCAGATATCGTAGAAATCTTGAGTTAGGCAAATGTCAGGTTTTTAACAATTGTGATATGAGGAACAGCTAAGTTACGAGGTTTTAGCAATCTGGCTTAGAGTCAGAAAAAAATTGAGGAGTTGCTTTCTAAAGGACGGGAAGTTATGACGACCGACATTTTTGCTACACCCACAAACTACATCCTATATTTTCAGCCCCGTAATTTCTACCATCAGAAGTTTAAAAAAACTACTTCATGCAGTCCTCTTTTCTTGTATTGTATTAACACATTCACTACTACAGTGACGACACATTTCGCTAAGCGACAATTGCACAGAAAGTTAACTTCTAGTAGTCACATAGGTGTTAGATGGGTGACGACATATTTTGTACAGGGTGAAACGTACAGAAAATTAACTTCTAGTAGTCACATAGGTGTTAGATGGGTGACGACACATTTTGAACAGGGTAAAACGTACATAAAATTAACTTTTAGAAGTCACATAGGTGTTAGATGGGTGACGACACATTTTGTACAGGGTGAAACGTACAGAAAATTAACTTCTAGTAGTCACATAGGTGTTAGACGGAATTATTGAGGAAATACAGCCGTTGCAGGTAAACTCTTACCTGTATCAATATTTACTTGTACAGGTGTTAAACCTGACGCGGCGTCCATTAATCTAGCTCAGGTAGAATATTTGATGTGCCGAGATCGATACAAAATTAATGTTTTCATCTTAGATCTAGTCGGATGTGTCAGAGAGCTAAGCCCACGGCCAAATAACATGATATTTTACGCCGTGAGATCACAAACTAATAGCGTGTATTTCATAAATCAACAGACTGTCTACTTTAGTTCGGCTTTTGATATTTCGTAATTTAAATACGTATAATGTGATACTTCATCAAATTCCCAAATAGCTGTATTCACGTGAGAGAGATGCGCCTATATCACGCGACTCTCAATTAGAAACAAATCCAGTTTGTCCGTTTAGATTAGTTAACGAAATCAATTCGTCGTTGGTTAGTGTTTGTATTTCTAACTCTTGTTTTTCTAACTCTTCAATTTGTTGTCTTCTATCAATAAGATCAAATATCCTTAAACTAAATACCACAGAATAAAATGGTATATGGACCATGTATGGCGTACATCTGTTTAGGTAAGCAAAGGTTTTGGTAAAAGAAGTTGCCTTTCTCACCAATTTCCTTTGGAATTTCTTCCGGGCATAGAGAAAGGTTTCTTCTCCGACTAAACCTGGCAACGCCTCGAATGCTTGAATGCGACGTAAAACAGCAATCAATCAATCAATAATCCAATCAATTACAAGAAATAATTGTTACAAACAGAACAGAAAAAAATATAATAACTACTTTATTTTAATAGCTGAAACACATTGGCTGGAGATTAGCCGAAATAGACTCCCATTGTAACGTAGAGAAACGATTTGGGTTGCAGAGGAGCACAATGTCATAGCTTGATACACGTGGGAATACTCGACTTTGAAACAGTAGAAAAAGCGTAAGGTGTCAAGTTCATCGCTTGATGCATTCATCTCTAAAATCGGATGTAGGAAATGCGATATAGAATTTACGTTGACAGACCAGCTTCAGGCGTAAACCAGCGTTCACTGAATGACAGTTGGATGACAATTTTCCCTTTTTCTCTCCACCTGCATTAAGGTCTTCAAAGAGCTTATATTAATAATACAATCAGTAATTGTGAACGAGAATGGCGCTCTAGGCCAATATAAACATCGTTGTGATTCATACTTCCCTTAATTTT
This sequence comes from Lepidochitona cinerea, assembly GCA_963971465.1. NCBI lineage: Eukaryota > Metazoa > Mollusca > Polyplacophora > Chitonida > Tonicellidae > Lepidochitona > Lepidochitona cinerea. The sequence continues at coordinate 31,171,482 of OZ020561.1, forward strand.
CTAGGTTTACAGATTGTACAAAACCAAAAGTCTGCTGTTCATGTTTGCCTGGCTACGTCCGCTAATATAGACATTTATCTCATGGGAACAAGTATAACGTTTTGCATTTCTAGTCGAAAAAAAAATATTGTCAAAAACATCTTTCTAGTAAAACAAAAAAAATTGCCATAAATACCTTCTTAGTATAATAATGTCGAAAAGTCCTTTTACATTAAAAAGTGTCAAAAAAGCTTTTCTTGCAAATGATTTTGCCCAAAAAGCCTTTCTTGTAAAACGTATTGTCATAAAGCTTTTCTAGTAAAAATATGTTTAAAAAAGTCTTTTATAGTAAAAATGAAATATAGTCAAAAACCTTTCTGGTTAAAAAAGATGTCCAAATAGCTTATTGGTAAAAAGATTGTCTGAAAATCTTTAATAGTAAAAAAATGTCTAAAAGCAGCCTTTCTAGTACAGAAGGGATGTCTAAAAAGGTTTTCTAGTCAAAAAGATTGTTTGAATAACTTTCCAGTCTACAGGATAGTTCTTGGGTATGTTTCTGTACCAATGTGAGATTATTTGGACCAAAACCAAATAAAATCAGAGAACATAAAACATTCAGTCTAACAGAAACCCCTATAATAAGGATACAGCAATATTTGAATTCTCATAGTGTTTGTTTCACAGTCAAATTCAATGAATATGAATATTTCCTGTTTATTTTACGATTTCATGAACTTTTCGGCTGGCTGTTTCGGACAGCGGACTAAACATTAAACCAACTCTACGGTGTATTCTTTGATGGTGGGATTTGCGATTTGATGTCCTTCTATACCTTTTGAGCTATGAGGCTATGATCGGATGGCATCCACCGTCATCGAATTGAAACAGAAGACAGATATAGTAGTGTTTGCCCTTAAAATTAGCATTGTCCTGGTTCACTAGGTTAGAAATTCTTATCGAAATTCTCTCGTCCACCGGTACCAATGACTAACAAAGTGAACCCTGGGTCCGGTAAATCTTGTACCCATGCTGAGCTCGGTTTGGAATTCAGCCGACATACACCTGGAAATAAATCACATTGGGTTCGCATTCGTTAAGTATTTTGTATTGATGTTGATACTTGTTTCTTCTTATGTTAAATCAGACCAGTTCAAAGTCTGTCTGATATATACACCTGTATTTGGAATGTTAAAGTGGCATGAGCTGCCAAACTGCTGATATTTTGACGTTACAACAGAATGTTGCAATTATCGGCTATTTTTCTCAAGACGTATAATTCAGAAGGTCTTTAGTGCTTCTAGTCTCGAAAATGTACGATAAAGTATTGTTTTGAACTAACTTTCGCTTAGAATGAATGAATGGTCGTCCCGGTTATTTAAATTTTGTTTACTTTTCGAAGACGTTTTCGGTTCGTACAGGCCACACACTGTATGGATTTTCCTAATTCTAACGCCAATCATTTAGTTTTTCGATGACCTCCAAAGCCCCTTTACCGTCGTGACGATCAGAAATTATGAAAAAGGTGTGAATTTTGGCAGCTCATGCCACTTTAAGGGATTGGTTGATTGATTGGTTGATTAGCGATGACCCCCTCAAGACCATTGTATTTTAATGAAGGCGTTGTTCGACTTAATGACAGAGGTTAAGGATTCTGTGCAAGTGGGAAATACTGTTTTTCGTTGATAATGGATGATCGTTATGACCAATCGATCAGATAACTTCGTCAAAAAGATATGATCTAGATACGCTATGAAGGCGTTGTTGGGTTATTTGGAAGTTGAAGTGGGGGGGGGGGGCGTAATAGGGTTCTGTCGAACAGCATACATCGTTTGCTTTTGATACACAACAATCACCGTCAGCATAGTTCGCCTAGATACGCTTTGAAGGCGTTGTTGGCTTTATAGGTAGAAGGTACATGTAATAGGCGTTGTCTTTTTACGCTATGGAGGCATTGTTGGGTTTATTCGTGAAGGCAATAGGAGTTGTCTTTGATATGCTTTAAAGGCGTTGTTGGGTTTATTCGGGAAGGCAATATGCGTTGTCTTTAATACATGACAACTACCGTCAGCATAGTTCACCTTGGCACGCTATAAAGGCATTGTTGGGTTTATTTGAGAAGGCAATAGGCGTTGTCTTTGATATGCTATGAAGGCGTTGTTGGGTTTATTCGGGAAGGCAATAGGCGTTGTCTTTAATACATGACAACTACCGTCAGCATAGTTTGCCTTGATACGCTATGAAGGCGTTGTTGGGTTTATTCGGGAATGCAATATGCGTTGTCTTTGATACATGACAACTACCGTCAGCATAGTTTGCCTTGATACGCTATAAAGGCGTTGTTGGGTTTATTCGGGAAGGCAATAGGCGTTGTCTTTGATACATGACGGCTACGATCAGCATAGTTTGCCTTGATACGCTATAAAGGCGTTGTTGGTTTATTCGGGAAGGCAATGGGCGTTGTCTTTGATACATGACAACTACCGTCAGCATAGTTTGCCTTGATACGCTATAAAGGCGTTGTTGGGTTTATTCGGGAAGGCAATAGGCGTTGTCTTTGATACATGACGGCTACGATCAGCATAGTTTGCCTTGATACGCTATGAAGGCGTTGCTGGGTTTATTCGGGAAGGCAATAGACGCTGTCTTTGATACATGACAACTAGCGTCAGCAAAGTTCGCCTTGATACGCTATGTTGGGTTTATAGGTAGAAGGTAAAATAAGGCATCAGCGAAGTCCGCCTAAATACGCTATGATAATGATGGCATATTGCAGGTATTTAGACAAATTGTCCTTAAAACACGTGCTGTCGTCAGGCATATCATAATATGCTACAAATGGGCTATACATTTGTCAGGAAAGTCATATGTAAGCGTGCTTGTATAGGGTTTTTTTTGGCGGTAGCTTGCTTAGATTGGCCATGTGTTTCCACTTACTCTGATTAGAATTCTTAACATCTTTTATATGAAAACACTCAAATCAGCTCTTTTGTTATCGCTTTCCTTTTATCACCGAAGAAGTTTTTCCTTAGCAACATGTGCTGCTGTCTTATTTTGTTATTTTTGAAAATGATAGGAAAAACCTTTATTTATAAAACAATATATTTTCTTCCGAAAGGTAAATCAAAGTTCTTGATATCCATCGTGCACGTGTTGGAATGAATTGTAAATAAAAGAATTGCCCATCCAAACGCATGCCTATTGGTTGAATATATATTGCTATAGGTGATTAAACGAAATGTCCGTGATGGTAAGCACGTGTTGAAACGGATAAAAAAAAATCAACTTCAAAATTGGGGAAATAGTTTTTGCTACTAAGCTGTAAAAAATCGGTTGCGCCAACCTGTCGTCCCCATTTTATTTATGAACACTAAAACACACGGGCACAGGGAAAATCTTCTTGTCTAAAATAACCATGGAGACAAGTTTCTAATTGTGTTAAAAAGAGGTATATCATTTAGACCTTTATATCCAATAAATTGTTGTAACAAACCAAACCTATAATATTTCCTTAGGTTGACGACTGACAGGAGCTTAGCCTTGGTCAGTAGAATTTTCTGGAATCCTTTTGTAAGACATTGACAATGGTTACGCATCTTAACTATGGCAAGAACATCGGTAGACTGAGATTGAACCCCATAAATTTTGGTCCCCCCCACCATTTTATTGATTGATTGATATTTCACTCTACCCTCACCATTCTTTCACTTATATGGCGCGTTTGTCAGGTTTAGTTAGTAAGGAAACCAGCTTTTTAGCTGAAGGAAACCACTCAATTAAAACTGGCCGTCAGAGAGTACTGAAGACCGTGTTTTTGGCATCATTAAAATACATTATCCAACGTGACTTGTTACGCATTATATATAATTAGTAAATAAATGAAAGCGGGTGGACAACACCTAACTACCGGTTAAAGTCAGTCACCTAAGCGTTTTACTTCATACTTTATTTGCCATCTCTTAGCTTTAAGTCTTCAGTTTTTTTTTTAAATAAAAACAAACACGTCAAATAGTTTGCAAGTATTAAAATGAAAAAATACCTGACAAACTGTGGGTTTATTTGCAAACGGACATATTCCGTGTTTTAATCTTCTTACGTGCTTTAATTATACGTAATTTTTTGTGTTGTTTTTTGTTTCTTGGCGCCAATGGCGGATTAAAGACGTCTGAAGTGGTTCACCTCTAACACGACTTAATGCGCCACCCATAGGAGGCGCTGTTTGACTGGTACATTTCCCGGTGTATTACTGGTTCTGCACTAGAGGTGATACTTTATACAAAAGAGATTCGGAGTGATTTACTTCAACTCGCAGGAGACAAAAAAAAAAACGTAAACATATTTTTTTCTATTTAAATCCTAGCTTTATCCCAACGGAACAACGTTGGAAGTCCCTAATTACGAAAAGTTTGCAAGATTAAAACAAAAGTTTCTGGCTAGAAATCTAAGAAACAATGTGCCGCTCAGCGACGGCAACGATAATTTTCTATCGTCGAACATCTTATCAAAGTAAACACATTCTGAACATCGATAAGAAGGATACTGCAATTTGATTAGAACTGTAGTCCTACTTCAATAAACGGTTTGAAGATAACAAATTTAAAAGGTAGCCAGTCGGAGAAGGGGACAAAGTCCTGCGTATTGGTTGGAAACAGATTGGCGAGTTTTTTTCTAAGCATTTTATTTTCTATAATTGTACACCTTAAGCCAGAGGCTGATGCTGTGTACATTTTACAAAGTATAACATTACAATGTTTTTAAATACGTACAAAAGGGAAAGGAGACATAAATGGAAGCAGAAATTTCATAATCCAAAAATTAAAGCACATAAGATGAAACGATGGATAATGTATCGTAGACAAAGGTCTTAGTAGTGATTATTAGGCAGTCGAGATTCATGCTTACCTGTTGGGCTAGTGAAGGTATGGTTCACCAGGTAGGCTCCGATTTTGTTTTTACAAAAATCATTTCGAGGAGGAAATAAAGACACAGACTGACCATATTATATCAATATTTTGCAATTTATTTAGTTCTGGGCTAGTATATAATAGGGTAAGGGCACTCACTGGCTCAATACAACCACAAAGTAAAACAGAACGTAACATTTCATTTCGCTGAACATATAGAACCTTGGGCAGACCACAAGGTAGTACTCAGCTGTCTCAGATGAATATCCACAAAAACGTTTGTGGTAGTCAGAGATAAAACTGTTAAATGGGTCGTCATGTAAGGCGAGGTTTGCAGCATATTAACAAGAATCGGAACTCATGGGGGACAGATTCGCATAGGCATACAATCTGCACCAGTTGCGGCAAAGTTCCTATGTTTGTAACGCACGCTTGCGTCCGACGTAACTTACGCCAGTTTTTGTAAGACGGAGTCCAGGGGGTTGTTTCTCAACAAAGTTACGACCGACGTAAGTCCAATGCAAGGCGTAACTACCATGGCAACATATACCCTCAACATTACGTTACGACCAGGCGCAAAGTTACGACGGGCGTAAGTGTGTTGAGAAACAGCCCCCTGGAGACGGTTTAACAAAGCGGCGTAGCGTAAGGTTTTACGTAACTGTCATGGTAACCGATACTGAAGAGATACGTTACTCTAAAAGTTATGCCTAAATATATCGAAGCCGTTTTGTGAAACAGGCGCCAAGAACGTTAAGAACTTGTACACGCTTGTCAGTTAGAAGGCGCAATTCCATGCAATAACTCTATGCGTAAGATTACGCCAGGCTAGTAGAACCAGAGCCCTGTCGTCGTTGGAGTAGACGCAAATCTATATTCAGATATTAAGATGACAGTAACTCACGCCCCGGTCTCAACTGGTCCAAGTTTTAAGCCTATGCCCATCTTTACGCCAAATTTGAAAGACAGGTCCCTGCAGGTTCCTAGTGTATGGAACAATTTCCAGGAACATTTCGCTACATTTACAATTCGAGGGCATTCGCAACACATTGAAGCCAAGTTTGATGGATTTTAGTTATATGTAGGATATGCTTCCAATTTTAATCCCAGGTTATATTAAGGTATGCTATTACAAAGTTTCATACATATAAATACAAAAACTTACGATATACCTGCAAACATTTGGCTATATCTATGCTGCTTATTGTCTGTTGTTCATCGTTTATTTTCCAGTTAGGGAGGCTTAACGCTGAAGGTGAGAAAGAACAAACAGTCGCCACGTCCGATTTTACTTGTGGTCTGGCGCTGACAATGTTTTATCAAACCGCAAATATATAACATTATTTATATAACAAGTTGCCATGTATTCCATTGTGCTCCTCTAAATATGGACACCATAAGAGGTAAAGTGAGAATTGCAGTAGTCTTTGCTAACCACATATCCTTGACTGTAAAACCACAATAACCGCAACAACACCAACATGGCTGAAGCCAATACCGAGACACGAAATAGTGTTAATACGAAATGTGGGGGAAAAAGATAACCATATTCAATACAATGGAACCGGCAGAAATTAAACAACTAACCAATCAACAAGTTGACAACAGTTATACCGAAGCAGTCGATAATCTACATATGTATGTATAATTCAGAACTCAGATCAGAACCAAAGTGAGGTGTAACAATTTCCCCCTTAATAGGCATGAATTTTCGGAAATTGTTCGCAACAGATACAAAGCGTTTGACGTTCATTCTGTAAACGCTTCGCCAATTATGATGAAATAAAAAAAAATTATCTATTGACTTGAAAAAATCCATAAAACTCAGCTCGACAAACAGACGAAGCTTGGACAACCTGTTGCTTGCAAATTTAAATTTTCATTTGTTGCGTTACGCAAAATTCCTTAAAGGGCATTTTTTGTCCTTGTCTTACAAAGTTGGCGCAAAGATACACATATCCCTGCATACATGGGCACGTTACAACCAAGGTGTAAGTTATTATATTTTTAACACAAATTTACGTCCGACGTAACTTACCTCAGGCAAGACCCAGGAATCTGACCCAGGAATCAACGAAACAAATATTCATTTAGCTTTTTGAGAAAAATAGGGAACAATATCTGATTAAGATTTTGGATGTTAGGATGATACAATACTGTTCAATAAGTTTGAGGGATCTTATATAGGACGGGTCGTTTACGCCAAGGCACTGTATGGACTTTAAATAAAATCTTCTTTTCTAGTTCATTAAAAGACTGATAAATTTATTTTTACAATGTTGCCATATACACAGACGTAGAATTAATAAAATATCAGTTTGAGTGACTTATAAATGAGCCAGGAAGGCTCTTAGAGAAAGCTAAATTGACCTGAGATAAAATTGTGAATGTTGGCAATGTTATCGAAAGCGGTAAAAATCACAAAGATGTATATATAATACGGTCGGGCAAGTAAAATAATGGCGTAAAACTGGTCTCATCTTGTATTTACATTTTAGATGGCGCATAGAAAAACGCATTTTTCCCCAAAAATCTCAATCCGTAGCAAACACATGCATAGATTTTTGACATAATCGTCTTCGTTAGGCATTTCAAGAAATTGAAAAAGACTAATTCGAGCAAGTTCTGTTTTATATGTCTTCCTTGAAGACAGCTTTGCACGAGTATACACGTTACCGGGCCTTGGGTATTTCATTAATGGCATGTTAAAACTGACTTCAAGTTCATATTCGTCTTGTCAAGTGACTAATATATCACTCGAATAAAAAATAAGACAACAGTTCAAACATGGCGACATAATAAATCACGTCCTCGCGGATGTAAACTTAATCTGCGTTGATGATCATTCTAGCACTACTTAGTCGACGTATACAGGGTTTTAATAACACATGTCCTGTATATGCATTGCTCTAACGCGATTTAAAATTCACCAACAGCCGCAGAGGCACTAGTTTCACATTCGCCAAAGGCGCATATCAACCGCGGATTGTCACTCGTTTTTGTTATAAATGAAATGTGCCACTGTCTACTTGTTAAGTGGTTGGCAGCGTGGGCCGTCATAAATTCGTTAAACAATGTGGCATTGTCGACATTTCTACAACAGACGGCGACATTTTAATCAGTGGTTTCGAATTAGGAAAACAAACATGTATAGGTTATTTAAATATTTGTTGATGCAATGAAAAACCTTCATAATCAAGTTGAATATCATTACATTTTCGATCCATCAATAAATCAACCAATCAATCAATCAGTCTTAGGACAGAGGACAGAATGTTTCGTTTTTTGCAAATTCATAAAATCTTTAACGAAGTTGGTATGGAAAAAGTCGTTTTAGTGCTGTTTGTTTTTATATCTCATTATGTATCCCACCTGTCGGCTAAGTGACTGTTCTTGGAGAGAGGCAGTTTTAGGTTACCCATAAGGCACCAGCCTAGTACGGCAATCTCAATCAGTGATCTATCGAGACGGTTTCTTGCATCAACATACGCGTCAACTGATAATGAACACGAAGCTTCAACTCAATATTTTATCACAGTATCTCGACTGTCAACGTGCAGTTAGCTAAACATGGCATAATTCGACGCGTGGTTTTCTTCGGTTGTTTGTTCAAGTGGTGCGGTAGGCGGGGAAACATCACGGAGAAGCACCGTGGAGTAGACGCCATTATTACGAAGCAGTGAAAGCGAAATCCGAGACGGGAACCATAGTTTCGTATCTCTTTCTATTGTGTCTGCTTACCTTTTACTGGCTTTTAAACGTGTTTAAAATCTGTCTGGGCAGAAACAGATCCTTGAGAAGAGCCATTTTAAACGGGTAGGCATGAAGCTGAGACCGAGTAAAGTACCGTCTCATTAAAGAATAATCGTGCCCAAGGATCACATATCGTACCCGCGTAGACAGATCAGCCAGCGATAATATCGTTTCGTAAATAATTTACCAATGCTATCAACTGATCGGGTAAGTGGGCCACTTGAGCAGTTTGAGTTGACAGGTGTCCATCATCAAGAGCCGCAATTCTCGTTCCAAATGTAGAGAAAAAGCTAGTAAATTAAATATAGCACTTCCTGTTCTCGCCAGAATCACGTCGCATTATAGATTCCTTGGTGTAACACGAGATTATCTAGTGGCATCCCGGAGGGTAAAGTAAATGGTCTAAAGTAAATGACGGCGTTAAAGCACAGTATTCTAAATACAAACTCTACTTTATTAGGCAACAGGAAGGATGTAGTTAATAAGTAAAATAGTTTGTTATAAAACGTTAAGAGAATAATAATAAAGAACTTTGCATTCTTATTTGATGCCTGCAAATTATGTGGCTACTAACAGGAACCGTATTTTAATTGTGTGGGTTCATGTATCTAGGAAGCCATTTTGAATTTTAAATAAATAGTTTAATTGTACTCATTATTGCTAGAACTGATGCAGCAGTTCAAATCCTATGATGTTTTGCTGTGTATATATTCAAGGTGAATCCAGGGGGATTGTTTCTCGCCCAACGTAAATCCAACGCAAGACTTGACTGCCTAAGACAAATACCTTCAACATAACGTAACGACCAGTCGCAAAGTTACGTTGGGCGTAAATGTGTTCGAAACTGTACGTCTGAACCAGTACTCCGAAAATAAACTTTGTTTCTGTAAATGAATACATTTCAGATTATACAAAGGGTGTATTAGAGGCTTACTAAATGAGTTTTAAGACATAAATCACAATGAACAAAAAGCGTACGTTTTGGGCCAGTTGGTTGGTAGACAATGCTGTAGCTAGATACATTACCTAAAGATTTATAGAAAAGGTACGCTTGTGAAACCGGCTCCAGACACACATCAGTGTTAGGGAAACTTTCAGAAAACCCGAAGCCTGAAAGTAAGACTATTGCCGAGACGGTATCAAGGGATAGTTGTGGAATCGTACAGAATATTGAGAGTTTGCGGCGTAAATTTAATTAGCTAAGTAGCCAGAAAACTGCTTTCGGTGGGCAGCGGGATCGAATTCCAGTCAGCCCAAGAAAAACTTGATTTATTCTTTGGAAAAGAAAAGAACACCATACCATGTGTCCGTTAAAGAACAAAGATAAACACTGTTGTTTTAACCAAATCTAGAAACTAAAACAGTGCTGATTGTCTGATTGAATGCTTCAGTAATTCTCCATAAGTCATACTACCTAATCAGATTTAATGGTCTCTAAAGAGTGGAAACCTAGGACAATAGTTATCGTTTGGTGGTCAAATGTTTCTCATCAAATTCACTGAACTAGCGTTATCATTGTGTTAGATTTCCACGATAATAGAAGCCGGTGGCGTCTAAAATTGTTTAACAGTTTCAGACAACAACTATGGACTTGTCTTATCTAAGTGCTTTCGATAAAACAGCGAATATGGTCTTATAACGGGGTCTATTTTACCGACTGCTGCTAATCGGGTATGACAACTTTGTGTTGCTAAATACAAACGAGAGTTTTCGACGACGCGATTACGGCGGGACTAAGGGGACAACAACAACATTTTGTCTGTGCCAATTGAATTAACAGCGACAAACAGAGGCTTGTCGAGACAGCTGCTCAACGTCAGACAGTTTATTACACAGATAGATGTTAATAGCTACTATAGATAATAATGATAGAATATCAAGCAACAAGGGCAGGTTTTCTGCTACTTAGACTTTTACGTACAAGATATTTCGGATAAATATATAACTATTTCTCGAAACGAAATCTTCTGTCTAAAATCTAAGTGGATTTCAATGCAAGCCGCTTAGAGCAATTGTCCGTGTTCCTTTGCGTGTCTTCAGTTCTGATTTTGGAAAAAAATGTTTCTTACTCACGAAATTAGTCTATGTCTTGTTTGGCATTGGGATTTCTCATACTTATGTTACGTTCTTGTTGGGACTCAATGGGGGCAAGGAAGTTTTTGTTAGGAGGTTACCCTGACCTTCTACAGGTACCTGGCAAACAACCCAAATGGGTACGTCAGTTGAGCACCTACTGAGAAATGGTTCCCTATTTGAGAAAGAACGGATTCTCAGAGATCGATTCTTGAACACAACGCAAACAGAGCACAGAAAGGCTTCACCTGAAATACCATTGGTTGTGGGTTTATTATAACAACTTATGATTGGGTATATAATGGGTTACAGGATACAGTTTCATTCCATTAACAGGTAGTGTTAACGTTTTGATTTGTGACCTAAATCTCGCTGAGGCTTTTCCTTTCCATTTTCAAATAGATCAACACATGAGACATCCCTTACAACCAAATCAAGTTTACATAGTGCATTGGTTGAAAGCTTAAAATATGTACAGTGGACCTGTAGACTTCAAATTCAATCCTTAAGTTATTCAAGGTACTTCAAACGCTGGATTTCTCTTGACAGTCAGAATTCATAAAAACAAAAGTCGAATTTTGGCAGCTTATGCCACTTTCAGCGAGTCTCAAGAAAGACGAGGAAGAGGAAAAAATGAAGATTTTGAGAAAAAAAAAACACAAAAATTTTGAATTCGGGTGAAGAACATGACGAGCAAGTCTTTTGGAGTCAAAATCTAATTCGCACGCCTATGGCATCGCGATTGAACGAAGTATGTAATTTTATTTGAATCATTTGGTTAAATACTATTAGGTATATCTGAAAATACATTGACATTTTTTCACGCTACCTCTTTTTTGACATATCAAAACGAACTGCGTCAAAGGATTTCTACCATCCAGCGTGTTATGTCATCATCTGTGGGAGCTGACTACCCATTGCAAAATGTCCCAGTACAAGGTATTTTACATCTGAACCAGAACTCCGAAAATATACTATGTTTCTGTAAATGAATACATTTCAGATTATACAAAGGGTGTATTAGAGGCTTACTAAATGAGTTTTAAGACATAACTTATAGGTGTATTTTTGGTTGTGCATGGTCGATCGATTGGTGTTTTACGCCGTTTGTTGACAGAGGATTCCAGCTTCTTTGTCAGGGGTACAGCACCCCACCATCGAACGTGGAGCTTATGGATTCCCCGTTCGAAGCAAGTCATTGTCTTGAAGCCGCCTGGTGACATAGCCTTGAAGATTGCCACTGGTAGAAAGTGGAATTACAGCCCGCTAAAATATCGACTGTGGGATTAGACATTGAGGGAAAGAGACGAGACTGACTTCGTGGTCCTTTGTCAGTCCTCATTTGCTTTAGTCGGTAGAGATCCCGTCCACTTGAAACCGCTTTTTACCGTGCCGTCGTTCCATCCTCTAACCGCTAACTTTTATTTGCAAAGGAATTAGACGGCGGCGCCGAACCTCGGCCTTTAGAGCCCCTCTGAACAATTGAAAAGATAGGCACCTGGTAAAAACTCCTTTTAACTGACACCTTTTATTCCAGACTCGTCCTTATATAGCTCGGACTGAGTCAAAAATAAAAAAATTACTTTAGTTGAGAAGGTAGGTTCACGTATATCTCACCATGTAAGTACTAAAATATGACCTAATTTGCCACATTTCCATTTCAAATTAATGATTGACTTGTAGTAAAAGAAATCATTTTCAAGAATTCTTGACTGTTGTGTGATTTTTGAAATTCGGTTTATTTTTGTTTATGTTAGCAGGATAAGCAAAAGGTTAAGAATGTCTAGGATAAAAATAGTGAAATTAAAAGGATACTATTTATAATTTGCTGTTAATGAAAACATATAAATTCCCACAGTTTCGTACTTCTAAGATAAATAAATCCAATAGTAAATCGCTGGTTTGAATGTTTAATAGATTTAAAAGGTCCGCTTTAGATTGATAAATAAAGTTCAAATGTTGGCAGTTTGTGTAACAGAAAATCACAAAAAAAAGAATTGTTTTGTATTGAAATGTGCCAAAAGCCTAATTCAAACACTTGACTATGCACACATGCTGCGTTTGAAATAAGAGAAAAACTTCCTGAAACGTTGCCTTACAGTTCAGTTTTGAAGATAGGCAGTTTAAACTATTAGGGCGCTTGTGCGCATGCAAGGATTTTATTTACATTGCAAATGAGGCCTATCTAACAAATCCAATTTTCAATTCCACATCAAAAATACAAAATGATGACCAAACTTTCAAATTTGGTCTTTAAAATAAAAAACAGTATTTTGGGTTTTAGCAGCGAGAATGGCTTTTAAGAATTACTAGCTATACAGCTGTACGTTTAATTCATTTTTATCAATGTTTTATTTAAAATACTAAAACAATTCGTAAAAAAACTCTTTGCAACATTCCAAGTTTGCAATAAATAGATCGTCGATATCGAAACAGCTATGACAGGGAACGCGACGCGGAACACAGTAAGGGATTTATACAAAAATGATAGCAATATGCCTCTTTTAAACAATGGACATTTTCTTGAATTCCTTCCAATTTTATCCTAATTTAACATTTTTTAAGAAAATGACATTGCATTTACAGACAATACTCCTTTATTTAAATTTTGAAAAAATGTTTTAAAAATGCTAGATACATCTGCGGAATTTTTCAAACCGCAGTCGACAAATAATTGAACGAAATAAAGAGATTTGACTCTGCCCCGGGATGAAAGCTAAGGGTTATTATTTCCCTAGAGCAGACAAACAAAAAATGATAGCGATTAAACAGAAGAAAAGCCCCGGAGCTAAAAAGTCGCTCATGATGAGGGACTTGTTTGGCTTTTCAATTCCAATGGGAAAATTTCACTCAGAAGAAAAAAAAAGTGAAAAAGGATTGACAAGGGAGAGAATCAAAGTTTGAACAAACTGAAATTTGGTTACTTTATCATGTAAGATGTGTGAGAGAAGACGGGATGTATTGACTCACGTGATGCATTATGTACCTGCTGTGCCAAAATGGATTAAAACGGAGTCCTTCGCCCACACAAAAACTAGATGAAGGTTTTGGAACGTCAGCACAGATGGGTCTATTTGTCAATAGGACTTGTCGCCATAAGTGAAACGCGGACTTTTTAAAGACCAGATCGATGTGGTGACATGGGAAGAAAATATAGAAAGATGAAGAAAGTTATGTGAAAGAATCTCCTCTTAATCGATGTGTTTGTGAGAAAGAGCTTAATCGTCGAGATTAAAGTTGTTTAAGTCCTTTGAGAGACAGCTGAGATGTGATGGGGACAAGTGTATCAAGACAGTTTAATTCCTGTAATCTAAGTTAGGTGTTCACCTGCATATATCTCAACGTATAAAATAAAAAAATATATTCGAGAGAAATAGATCACTGACTATATTTAGAAATAAACTTTTCAAAGTTGTATTACTACTACGAGGTTAGATAAAATTGCTCGTGGATGTAAACTGCATCAATGTTTGGTGCATTCGAACATAAAGGCTACATACATCATTCTTGGCTGAAGTGACGATGTATCCTACTCGTGCATTCGGCAAATCTCGATCTCGAAAATGCGAGAATCACGTATGCCTAAGTTAGAAAAAATGAAATAAAGTTCTAAAGCTTTAAACGAACCTCCTGAACTCACTTTCTAACGGATACATTGTTTTGCCATAAATGATAACCATTTAAATATACTGGTTATGGTAGGATATTGTTTTCAAATCTGACGACACTCGGATCTTATTCTATGATTTACGTACGTAAAATACCCTCGGACAAGCTGCAGGTTATGGACGTCATTTGTAATCAGTCCCACAAATAAGGTGATTTAACTTATAAAAAAGGATGTAGGAGCCGACCGCAAGTGGCCGGAAAAGCCGAGGCTTGATTTGAATGTGTCCGAAGCATTTCGAGGACGAGCGGAGAAGAGCGGAAACAGCCGATGTTTGCTTCTGCTGATCTGACGAACTTCGTGAAAAAAGCCAGTACTCATCCTAAGATGGAGAATGTATTTGTTTTCATGTAAATGTTCGTTCGTGCGTTATCATGTCATCTCAATGAACGGCTTCAATTAGTGATCTCAAATGTTTCTTTCCTGAAGCGGAATTTCTGCCATCGGTGGAAATTTACGACTTATAGCATGGCTTTGATACTAGCTTTGTTCAATTCATGACAAACATATACCTCCAGCTGAGACTGATATTACGCCCATTGTTATAATCTCCATGTTTTAGGAACTTCGAGCTGCGACGCTGAGAATTTTTTTCTCGTATCAAAGAAGCAATAGCTATAAATCCATAGGGAATTTAAGTTTTGTTGTGTTGTCGTCCATTAATATCAAAATCTCTCAAAGAGGAAATAAAATTTACGGCTTAGTTTTATTTCACGGGCATTACTGAAGTACCTGAGGTAACAGTCAATTAGGCTTCTACAAAATCACTCTACATCGTGTTTTTGTTTTGTGCTCGACATTACGTGAAAGATACGTTCATCTCACACGCATAACGGGTGTAAATAGTATCTCGCTCTTTGTAACAATTAGCGGCTTCGGATAGAGATGAAAGCTTGGGCGTCACCGAGAAAAAGCTGTTCCGTCTCCATTCCACTTTCGAGTCACGATTTTACCTGTCACTGATATGCACTCCGGCATTGTCGGGTTTCATTACAATGGTGGGAATATAAACATACTGTGTGTAATTCGTATAATTATCTCTAAATTCTGGTAAAACATATTTCTCGGATAAAACACTAACACGATAATATTAATAATCAGAAAAGCCATTGTCCTAGATTTTGTTCAGTGGCGATAAAATATCATCTGCTATAAGTCGAAGTTTTATAACACAGTCGCATTGCCAACGTGTATAAAGATTTTAACTATTTAGCTACCAGGACCTCCACAACAGAAGTTGTAAATCCAGAAAGAGTTTGTTTAATGTTATAGCTACCATGAATTGAAAATCTTCTCACCACATGAACGGCTATATTAACTTGATTTATTCATTGGTATAGACAATTGATAGAACGTTAATAGAACAAAGGCAAATACTGTTGTTCTCAACCAATCTGTGATATAGAACTATACTTTTAGCAGAGAACAAAGATAAATACTGTTGTTTTCAACCAATCTGTGATATAGAACTATACTTTTAGCAGAGAACAAAGATAAATACTGTTGTTCTCAACCAATCTGTGATATAGAACTATACTTTTAGCAGAGAACAAAGATAAATACTGTTGTTTTCAACCAATCTGTGATATAGAACTCTACTTTTAGTAGAGAACAAAGATAAATACCGTTGTTCTCAATCAATCTGTGATATAGAACTATACTTTTAGCAGAGAACAAAGATAAATACTGTTGTTTTCAACCAATCTGTGATATAGAACTCTACTTTTAGCAGAGAACAAAAGTAAATACTGTTGTTCTCAACCAATCTGTGATATAGAACTATACTCTCAGAAGAGAACAAAGATAGATACTGTTGTTTTCAACCAATCTGTGATATAGAACTATACTCTCAGTAGAGAACAAAAGTAAATTCTGTTGTTCTCAACCAATCTGTGATATAGAACTATACTCTCAGTAGAGAACAAAAGTAAATTATGTTGTTTTCAACCAATCTGTGATATAGAACTATACTCTCAGTAGAGAACAAAAGTAAATACTGTTGTTCTCAACCAATCTGTGATATAGAACTATACTCTCAGTAGAGAACAAAAGTAAATACTGTTGTTCTCAACCAATCTGTGATATAGAACTATACTCTCAGTAGAGAACAAAAGTAAATACTGTTGTTCTCAACCAATCTGTGATATAGAACTATACTCTCAGTAGAGAACAAAAGTAAATTATGTTGTTTTCAACCAATCTCAGATATAGAACTATACTTTCAGTAGAGAACAAAGATAACTACTGTTGTTCTCAACCAATCTGTGATATAGAACTATACTTTCAGCAGAGAACAAATGCAAACAACGACAAACCCTGCAAACTGAACTCGTACAACCACAGCTATTTGTTTTTCCCGTTATTAGCACACATCTTCGGTTGATTGATTGATTGTTTGGTGTTTTACGCCGCGCTCAAGATTATTTCACTTATATGGTGGCGTTGCCAGTTTTATTGTGTGGGGAAACCGGGCTCTATGCCCGGAGGAAACCCACGACCTTCCGTTGGTAACTGGCAACCATACCACATAGGTCGTTCGAATGAAAACCCAATCAGAAAATTTTCCAATATTTTTTGGACTGAGTGGGATTCGAACCCGCGACCCATTGGTGGAACACATCTTCGGTTCGTAAGGGTTTATGACTTTGTTGATATTTTTTTTATTTCAAAGCCAATTCTTTCGGTACATCAAACACTGAACTTTTCTTGACAATCAGAATTTGTGAGTAACACAAAAAATTGAAATTATCGGTTATTCTCAAGAAGGAGAATTCCCAAGCTTTTAAGTGTTATTAGTCTGGAGAATGCATGTCAAAGTAGTGTTTTGAACTATATGAATATCTTAGGCCAAGATTGAATGAACATTCGTTCAGGTTATTTAAATTTTGTTTATTATTCGGATACTATTTTCTGTTCGTACCGGTCAAAAACTACGTCGATTGCCCTCATTCCAGCGTCAATCATTAAGTTTTTCGTATCAATCGGAATTGCGAATTTTGGCAGATCATGCCACTTTAACCAATCGGTATATTGGATAAGGCAAACGCTCAGAAATTATAGTGTTAAATTCTTCTCAAGCACCCTAACTGCATTTTCTGTAACATATTGCAACAGTCTGATGATTTCTATAGCCGACTATGTTGGTTGTGCTGTAAAACGAAAGCTGTTTGAGTCAAAAGTTTATCAAAACTGAAATAATATTTGCTTTTTCAAATTAACTGCCGATTTACACAGCCCGCAGTGTGGTACCGCAGCGTTTCAGTGACATCAAAGTGATGCGTGCAATACCATATGTATACATGTATATAATGAAATGACATATCAGTCAGCGTAGGCTAGAGGTAAGAGCAACAGGTTTTTATTGAAACCCCCCTCAGGTATTGTCACATAAAGCTAACTCAGAGCACTAAGATAACAAATCCCTACTCAGATGTAAAAGCTCGTCTGTTCGCATCAACACTGACTTCTAACATGTAAATCGTCCCGCACAAAGCACTTAACAAACAGCTGTATATATACATAGGGAACATTTTATTAACACCGTCATACAATTTTAGTGAAACAGCTCGCAATAAAACACGAGATGTTTCTGAAACTGATGCCTGAAGGAAACATTCTATTGGTGATGTTTGTGCATCCATAACACCAGAAGCCCATGGGGCATACATGTAAGGGGTATTAAGATCCCGTGCGATAAGAAAGAACCCAATAAAGACTGGATTTGCCCAAAATAAAATGGATAGATCAGTACTTGTCTGTTGATCCCAATCTCTACCCGTATTTTCTATTGTAACTCAGACAGTTCTATATGTGCGCATTAAAGTGGCAAATTGTCAACATACAATACAACACGAAGTCCACAGTAAGCTGGTTTCAAAGCATAAAGAAGGTGAAGGCCGTTTGAGGAACGAGGAGGCCTATTTTTGGAGGTGGTGGTGGTGGTGGTGGTGGGGGGGGGGGGGTAACGATATCAGATAAGAAATTTTCCGCATGTCTTGAATAAATGAAAAGTCACTGTTTCACCCAATTATAAGTCATACAATCACCCGTTTGCGATCAAACATCTCGGCGTAAAAACAGTCCGCTCTACAAAATACGGGCATAGCCAGTATTTATCAATCTGTCGCAGATAAAATGCTTAATACTAAAATAAGACTCGTCACTTGACAGGTGCCATATTGTATATGTTGATGAAAAACAACGAACCTGGTGGCTGAAGGTTAAATATCCTTTCTGTTAAGGGTCGTTTTCCATATGGAATTCAATAGACTACAGTCAAAGCCAGTATTGATAAATCTGTCACAGAGAAAATCCTTAATACTAAAGTTACTAAAATGGGACTCGTCACTTGACAGGTGCCATTTTGTATATGTTAGCGAAAAAGAAAGAACCTGGCGACTGAAGGTTAAACACCCTTTCGTGTATACCTAATTATGCATTGTAAGTTTAAAAACAAAATATAGATACCAAGTATAACTAATTCAAAATATGTGTTTTTATTTTTGGCTAATTTGGTAATATAATGTTATCAAGAAATCATAGAATTGATTGGTTGGTTGATTTAAGTATAACACCATGCAGATTCAAGATTTAAAAAAAAATATGCCGGCATTGACCAGAATCTTTGCCAGGAGGAAACCCCCGACCTTTGGCGGGTACGTGGAACTCTCAGAGCGAAAACCATTAGGCGAGAGCAATATATGATTGAACAAAGTATAAAAAGATAGGGATGAGCTATAAACAAAAGGACAAAAAATATCCACTATAAAGCATAATCAATAGAACTACACTGGCCATATCATTTGTATTATGTATCGCTATATAATCGTTCCATGGTTATTTTAGACAAGAAGATTTTCCCTGTGCCCGTGTGTTTTAGTGATCATAAATATATATAACCGTAACATATATCTTTTGATGACGTTTACAAAGAGTTTAAAATACTAAAGATAGGCGTCTTCCAAACACTCACGAAAATCCGGCAAGCCGCGCCAAAACGAGGCAAACAGAGCCGGATTGGCGCCAATTTTCACCATGTTTTATCCTCTCGATACTCCAGTGTCGAACAACTAACACGTTTGAAAGACACGCTTCGTTTGTTACATAAACTATTTAAACTAGACACACATGGGAAGAAAGTGACGAGAAATCGAGCAACTCAAGTTGCATTATTTCTCACAAAAATGATTTTGAGAGTTGAAAAGAAAAACTGAAAATAGCATTGGAAAACGGGTCGCGAAAAGTACTCCTTTGAATTGTTCACCCACAGTAGAGGTTCCTGTGACCCTTCCACTCACTTTGGTCGTATAATATGTTCAAATTAGCAACCGTCTGACTTCCGAAGAGAACGCGAAGGCTTATTTCGATGCACCTATGTGGGATGGTTGCCAGGGTCTAACAGAAACTCCATGGTTTCCACCGAGAGAAAGGCCAATTTCCCCCCACAATAAAATTTACAATGACGCCATATGTGTAAAATGTTATCGAATGCAGTGTGGTGTATCATACAATCAAACAATCGATCGACCAAGCGATCAATTCATCGGTCAATCAATCGATTCGTCGATAATCAACCAATCAATCGAACAGTTCATTGAGTCGCAAGAGAAGAGAACTCAAATCTATGCAATGAGCCTGGTTCCCTCCACCACTAAGCTTGACAACGCCGCCATATAAGTGAAATAATCTTGAGTGTGGCATAAAACATCAATCAATCAAATATATGAACACTATTAGATGTCGAGAGCTAAAGTTGCTCGATTATGGAATTTCCCCGATTTTTATCCGTAAAAAACAATTGAAAAAAAACAACACGGAATCTCACTGTATATCCGTCGCATTAACTTAGCTCTAGTAGTCTAGCGGTAACACATTTTGCTTTTAACAAACAATTTCCGCCGAGCCTGATGACGTCACATAGATTTAGGCAAATCTTTCTGGGTAAACTATGTACCTCAGTTCGCCATTTTGTTTACCGGTACTTAGCAAGACGTCACTTTTTGGGGAAAAGATTGGTGACATTACATGTTTTTATCCACACATTTTTCTGGTGACTTTGCGTCTTTCACATCTTCTTCTCGATATAGTATCATTCCTTCCGTCATTTTGTAAAATGATGTAAACTTCCCTCAATCCCCCGGAATGCTTTGCGCGTAGATCCCAGGTGACGTCATCAAGCAATCGGTCAATTCCAAACATTAAAAGGATGGGGATAAAAGTAAAATTATAAATTTGAAAATTTTGAAAACATAGCCTGCTTTCATTAAGTGGTATTTCGATGACCACACATCTAAAAATAGAATTGCTCAATGAAAAAGAGGCGTTAGCCAGTTTTCTTAAGGCACCTGGCCGCTATAAGCAAGCCAACTGTTTACATAAAAGAAGGATGACAGTTTTCTGTATTTTTCCCAGTTAATAGAAATTAGGAACTTTCATGTTTTGTCAATATATAAGTTTGGACATCATGTAGTAATTTTAATTCGACAATGGAATTTTGATTTGTTTGGTACCCGCAATTTAAACAAAAATACCTGGATCTTTTTTATGTATCACATATATGATTTGAGGGATTTTGCTAGCTCGTATACATTCGCTTCCCTCGCTAATGTCAGAGAGATTACTTCGAAGAGTGGGCTTTTGACTCGATTTATATGTTTAATATAACCAACTCTTTCTTATACATGACAATTTTAGAACATTCAAAATATTTTTTGTCAGACCCTCACAGCTATAGAGACTGACTCTTTTTCCATTCTGCATCCGATCGCCCTATACGGAAGGGTTTCGCCTATCGGTATAATACCCCGGGTTTTACTTGGGCAAGGATCTTCCAAACGTGGTAATTTAGCCTTATAACAAAGTGACCAAGAGTCCGGCGTAAAACACCAATCAATCAATATTTACATTCGTAATCGTTAAAAATATGTTTGACAAGGCTATACAACCTTGCATACAACACTGTTTACCATAACGTTTATTAACTGTCAATTAACCTTTGTGTTGTTCTGAACTTCTATCTCCAAATAGACCAAGGTCAGCAAATTGTTTTTTTACAACAATATTGTAACAGGCCCTTAGCCAAAAGGCTGAATTCAATGGCTATCGTGTTTCTGAACAAGTATAGAGTGGATAATTTTATCATGGCTTACAGACGTTCCAAGTTGTCCGTTTTTGTTTGAGTAAATAGACTATAAACTGTGGGAGGGGAACATCGCCTGTAAAACCACTTACAAATAATTTTCGTGAAAAATGATCCGAGTTAGGTCAACATTTTACCAACAACGGTGTGTAGGGTCTGTCTGATGAGGCGACTCCGCGTTAATACCTCACAGCGCCAGTCGGGGTGTCGACCGTCTGTCGTTCGTGGCCTCCTTCAAAGGGACCAGTCCAGTCTCTGACCTTCCACGATTCTACTCGTCACGACATACACAATATTCAAGTTGCAAGTGAAAACGGGAATGGGAAAATGAGAAGTTAAATAAAATAAATATTTCACTTCTTGAAAAACTGTACATTTACGATAATTTATGTCTATATTTGACTTTACATTAAGGTGACGTGGTCAAGTGATGATTTTACAAAAAATACTCTAACCATTGATATGAAAATCGAAACTTCTAAGACAAGTAGTTTTTTTAGTTATTAAAAACGTGAATAACAAGAGCGACAAACCAAAGACTGAAAAGAGGCGTGATGGAACTCTTTGGCAAACGTCCTAAATTTGAGGCATAACGAAATTGTTACATTATTTTGCTGATTGGAAAGTGCAAGACATAAGAGAAGGACCATGTCAAAGTTCAATGATAACTTCATACAACATAAAACAGTTTTCAAAAAATTTGGGAAAAAACAAACTAAAATACAGTTTAAAATGAATTGTTTAAGATTGTTATATAGTTGTTCTCGTTCGATTGAAAGCTGTGTGGATACGACCCCTATTGTTGATTGATTGTTTTTTTACGCCGCACCCGGCTTTGCCAGGTTTAGTGGGGGAAGAAATCGGGCTATTTGCCCGGAGGAAACTCCCGAACTTTGGCGAGTATCTGACAACTCTTCAACATACGGCAATCTATTGTAGACTTTTTTTCTATTCAAAGGTTGTATTAAACTCTCATATCACATAGCAAAAACAAAAAAACTGAGAATAGTCCTATCCTATAATTCTTCGCTATTTTTTCCTCAAGAGAGTTTTCAAACCGTTAGACATAAAAAAGAATCTTTTGGATTGAGTTTCCGAGTTGAAATGAAAAACATATATTGATAAGTTACATAGAGAGTGAGAGATACTTAAGAAAAGAGCTCGGAGACATCTTATCTCTTGAGGGGGTCCCTTAACGTTATCACAACTGTTACAACTTCTATATTGTTATCTGAAAACAGCCGGTATTAAACACAAACACATATTTCCTCAAGGAAAAACGTATACTATCGACTTTCAAGATAAAATAGATAATAAATAAAAGGAAGCAAAACTAAGGCTATGCAGGATTTTCTTTTTAACAGCCGCCTTTGTTTTCAGATGGAAGCATTTTGAAATATCATTAAAATAACATAGTCGCTAGGATTCATATCAGTTGATAATTGATAGAATGAAATCCAAATGTGCCATTTGATTGGCGTGGTTACAAAAATCAACATTTGGACATCTATCGGCATGTTAGCTTTACCAAAAATACTGATAATTTGTTGCCAAATCATCTTGTCCGGAAAATTCTACTGATTAAGGCCAAACTCCTGCCCGTCGTCAACCTAATGAAATATCATTGGTTGAGATTTATTATAAAAACTTATGATTGGGTATAAAAGTCTAAATGATATGCCCCTTTTTAGCACAATAAGAAACTTGTCTCCATGGTTATTTTAGACAAGAAGATTTTCCCTGTGCCCGTGTGTTATAATGTTAAAAATATATATAAAGCCTACATTTCTTTCTCCATTGTGATTGGATTTGATTGACGTGGTGACAAAAATCAACAATTTGTGGACCTATGAAATGTTACTATTTTTTCTCCTTAGCGATTGGACAGCGTATTACTTTTTAAGGGTGTATATTTCCTAGCATATAACCGACTAATGGCTCTAGTTGAAGGATTGCGGTTTTCGTGGTTAATAAAACTTGTCAGGTATTGACAACATCTAATTACCGCCCTTTAATCAGCATCCATTTAGATACCCGAAGATCATTTACTAATGGTTCTTAATTAGAGTTACGTCAATTAATATATCCGCCGATAAACGTTAAATTATGTTTTTATTCCTATACAAGACGACGGACTTGGTCCAAATGGGATGTACAAAATGCCAGTTAAAATCCCGGTGTTTTATTTTATTTCCTCACAAATCACACCTAGAATATGAAATTATACCTTGATTTAAAACTACCGTGAAAGGTATGGCGAATTTTGTAAACCTTAGGAAACGAAAACGAATGGATAGATTTTATAAGTTATCCTTTAATGACTGTACTTTGTGTTCTAATTAAATGTGTATATAACCTAAAGACGGGGCTTTGAGGAACTAGGCCTAATTGTATAACAACAAATGTTTGATAAAATTGAAATGAATATAGCAACACCCTTTCCACGTCCTAATTCCTCCCAAAATAAAAGGCAACAAAACACAACAAACACTAAATTCTAAATAATTAACTTACCAATTAAATTTTACCGGTAAAGCCACCTGCGTTTAAAGGCTTAAGAGGTTATATTTTTTCGTTTAAAGGTATATACATGTATACGGGCAAGTCATTAGGCGTACAAGTAAAAAGATAAACAATAATTTGCTTCTGAAATCGGCATAAAAAGGATATTGTTTAGGCACTTTGGGGTAAACCGTGTTACTAATGGTTTCACAGTTTGACTATAGATAAAAAGACTGATCGCTATTTCAAGGTACGCTAGATACATTGTTTGGTAGAATGGGTCTATATGGCAGATGTAATCTATATTTGTTATTTGTGGCAGAATACAAACAATTGGACGGGATAAAAAGTGACATGATTCCGTGACTTGGTCTTACCTTATTAAGGCAGCGAAGGGGAGGATCGAGGCGGGATGTACCCTCCCAGTCCAGTCCATTTTCCCCTGCAGGCTGCCCGCTGATCGAGATAAATTCACACAGCGATGCAACCCTGTGACATGAAAACTCGCCTATTCTTACATGGGATAGTTTTTTTTAACATGAAGACGACTTAATGCAGCTGTTCAGACTCCCTACACGGCAGTCAGCTGATGATATGACCTAATTCTTCTTTTGTTAATTTCCCTCGAAACATTCGGCCAATCCACGTTTTCGTCCCCCTCTTTCTTGTCTTATTCTGGCCTTTACGTTTAAACCAATACATGGTACGGACCCTTGTTCAATCCCGCTGACGATCGTTAAATTGATTTGCATTTGCCTCTGTACATACCAAAGTAAACACAACATGAAAACATTTCCTTATTTCGAAGACACGATAGATAGTAGATGCACGTTGTGGCATGCCTTACTAATACATGAAAACGTCATCACAACCGGCGATTTTTTCTACAGCAATTCTCGGGGTGAGCTATTTGTTTTTATAATATGTTTTGTGTTTATTTGTAACACGTTTACTGGCATATAAAACTGTACATCCTGTTTTTTGAAAAGAAAATTATGTTCAGTTCATCAATGATTAAGAGAACTAGTTGTTTATTGACTTGATAGTTAGTATCTACACCGAAACTGCGTCAGAAAGATGTTTGTTATCCATACCAAGCCTGTGTTTATTGTTAAGAGAATTACATATACATTTTAGTACTGGAATTACAGTTTAACATGAGTGAATAATAAATAGAAAGTAATTTGGCTGCAAATTAATTAAATTAGCTGCCTACTAAATTTGTTTCTTTCTCCTTTTTATAAATATCCAACTATGCATTGATCACATGATTTAGTTACTGAATAAGAAACTTCGAGAAAAAAAGATAATAATTCATTTTCTGACATTTTGTTTACAGCCTTTAGTTATTCGGTAGGCTTTAAAGGCATATCGCTCAGACGTATTAAGTGATTTATGGGTAGCTATGATGCTAGTAGGACAGAAGATACTTGTCATTTTTCTATAAACGAACAGCAAAAAAAAAAAAACGCAGGGGAATAGTAAACCACTCCCTATAACACCTTCTTTGAGTTGTATTTAGAAGCTGTATATAGATAATAACATACGGCCAAAATGTTGACATTTTTGCGTGAAAACAGAATTTTGAGATTATCTCCTATTTAACTTCAACTAGTATCAAAAATGTATGATTTGTGTCACCATGCCAATCAAATTTAATCGCTACAGTGAAAGAGAACTACATTCCATCGATCCCAAATTGTTGATTTGTGTCACCATGCCAATCAAATTTAATCGCTACAGTGAAAGAGAACTACATTTCATCGATCCCAAATTGTTGATTTGTGTCACCATGCCAATCAAATTTAATCGCTACAGTGAAAGAGAACTACATTTCATAAATCCCAAATTGCTGATTTAAATGAAATTTGATTCTTACATACCAAAGGCCGTTTGTAATCTCTTCATTTCAATGCCTTTGAACGTTATTTTACTGCCGTGACAATCTGAATTTACAAAAACTGTTGACATTTTAGCAGCTTATGCCACTTTTAAGATAAAGATCGGCTGAATCCAGTGTCAAGTTAGATGCATTTTCAATTTTAAAAAATACAAGTAGAATTTGGTTCTTTAAGTATCTTTCAATAAACTTTAAATTCTAAAACCTAAAAAAATTATAATTACATTTCAAACCAAAGGAAAGAGGCGATATAAATGTAGAAGAAAGCGTTTAAAGTGGCATGAGCTGCCAAAATTCACACTTTTTTTTATAATTTCTGATCGTTACGACAGTAAGAGGCTTTGAAGGTCATCGAAAAACTAAATGATTGGCGTTGGGATGAGGAAAATCCATACAGTATGTGGCCTGCACAAACTGAAAACGTGTTCGAAAGTAAACAAAATTTAAATAACCGGGACGACCATTCATTCATTCTAAGCCAAAGTTAGTTTAAAACAATACTTTATCGTACATTTTCGAGACTAGAAGCACTAAAAAGGCTTCTGAATTATATGTCTTGAGAAAACTAGCCAATAATTTAAACATTCTGTTTTAGCTTCAAAATATCAACATTTTGGCAGCTCATGCCACTTTAAAGTTAATGACTAATTTGGTCGACTTTTCTTTAATACTCTGCTAATATTATATCAGGAAGACTATAGCGTTTATATTAATAATTAATTCATTTACAAGCGAGAATGCTAATAGAGTATGGAAGTCCAGAACACGCAATTCTATTACTGACACAGATTTAGTGCGTGTCTCTCACAAAAGACGCCAAATTCTGTAAATACAATTATTAAAATTTATAATCGAAGCAACTTACTCCCATTGTTAAGCCCCATTTTTTGTCACGCGATATAATTAGAGCCATCAACGAATTACATAATTCATATGTAAAATATTGAATCACAATCCTAATTTTTTTATATTAAATCCTATGTCACTTGACGAATTATCAGCTGATGTGTTTTAAGTCATCTCTATAAATCTGTGTTTCTAACGAATATGTACAAAGGCACTCAAATCTCGGATGTTGTTTTTACATATTCTTTTTTTTTTAAAAATCCAATAATAAGCTAGCCTCCAATATTTTAAGCATCTCTATAAATCTGGTTTTCTGATGAGGTTATAAAAAGGGACTGAAATCTAGGAGTTTTAAGTCTTATTAAAAGTCTTCTCCCCAATTTTCTACAATAATGTTAAACATGCCCATAGGGTAATGTATTTATCGATATAAAGTGTGATTTTGTCTGGAGTGTTTTGGAAAGTCAGTTACATATGGAACCGACTGTTATATACAGGGTGGGAGTGTGAGGTGGTTAACGATAGTCTATATCATATCATATGTCTCCGTTTTAACACATCTAGAAACTTGTCTCCATGGCTATTTTAGTCCAGAAGATTTTCCCTGTGCCCGTGTGTTTTAGTGTCGGGTATAAAGGTCTAAATGATATACCTCTTTTTAACACAATTAGAAACTTGTCTCCATGGTTATTTTAGTCCAGAAGATTTTCCCTGTGCCTGTGTGTGTTGGTGTCGGGTATAAAGGTCTAAATGATATACCTCTTTTTAACACAATTAGAAACTTGTCTCCATGGTTATTTAAGTTCAGAAGATTTTCCTTGTGCCCGTGTGTTTTAGTGTCTATAAATATATTATGAATATCGATTCTAGCCTTTCTCCTATGTTAAGTGATAAATTCTAAATTTTAAGTTTTCATTTGCTGAAATAAATACAACTAGAAGAATCTCCTTTATAATGAACCCTGAAGAAAAAATACTTTAGTATTTCATTATAAGAAGGTTCTGATTTTGATTAATCTGTAGGAGGTTGTTCTGATGCATTTTAAAAAACAACTTTGTGGTTATCTCACAAAGTTTGACAACAGTGAAGCGATCCCGAAAAGTCGAAGCTTGTTAACCATTATATGTTTTCAGGGGAGATATTTTGATTAGATACGTCAAAAAATTAATGTATACATTGAAATATGACTGTTTAAATGAGCTGTGGATTATATTTATATAATATTTATATAAACGGGGAAAAATCATTTACTGAAACAAAAGTCTTATTATCATAACGTCTATCTGAAAATAGGAAAAAATATCTAAGTAATTAATACCTTGTATTTTATCCCGAAAGGCAAATATCTGACAGGTTTAGAGTTTAAAATCTAATCAAACGTATGCGTTGGAAAATTACTTATATTATATAAAACGTCAAAGGAAACTTCGTTAAAGATGCCTAGTAAATGATATTTTATTTACGCTTGAGTGACCACATACTATCACTGATTATACTCTATGTAATTAACGTAACACTCACTGCTGCTATTTTCTTAAGAAGTTACAACGAAACTGATAAAAACGTCTTTAACAATCTTAGTTATTGTCTCTTTAGTCTTGGTTTTGTATTTGATGTTTAATTAACAAAATTGACAACTGCATTTTTCCTAATCCATGCATAAATATTAAATACACACCAAGGGAAGTAATTAAGACTAATGGCTATACCTACATTTATATTTCATCTCAGATTCATTTGTATTTGGCTTTTGAATTATTTGACGGAAATTTGTCTTCAAGGGATGACCCTTCCGACGAAAGCTGTATGTATGTATTAGATGCAGTTGCTCAAAAATTTGGGTAAAATATTCAAATATTCTTAACATTACAAACAAATATCCTCTTATTTCAACGTTATGAAAAAAAAACAACATTTGTTATTCTTGTTGAACTTTTTCCCTTAAGGAATAACGCTGGAGTTGGTGATGGCAAGTCAGGGCATAGCCCTTTCCCCAACCTGGATAGCCAAAAGTCTTGTAAACGGAATGTCAGGGCTGTTAGAAGGTGGGCAAATGTAGTTCTTGGGGGTTTTGTACAAGAATGTTTTTATA
Organism: Lepidochitona cinerea; assembly: GCA_963971465.1. Classification (NCBI taxonomy): domain Eukaryota; kingdom Metazoa; phylum Mollusca; class Polyplacophora; order Chitonida; family Tonicellidae; genus Lepidochitona; species Lepidochitona cinerea. The sequence continues at coordinate 31,200,333 of OZ020561.1, forward strand.
TACTATCCAAATACTATTTAATGTCTAATTAAAGCGGCTTGGTGGCTACAAAATTACGCCAAATGCATTGTAGTATATCTTCACGTGAAGATTTTAATGACATCACATGGCAAAAATGAAACTTTTTTTCGTACAACTGATCGCCTTAAAGAGGCATAAGCTGCCGAAATTCGGATTTTTTTTTCCATAAATTTTGATTATCAAGTCAAATTGAGCGTTTAAATTGTCTTAATAAAAACTGAAGGATTGACGTTGAAATGAAAAAAATATTGATAACGTTGTACCCATGCGAGCCAAAGTTGTGGGGAAATAATGGACAAAAGTCAAATAGCCGGGATGCATGACTACTTTTTAAAAGGTTTCGTGGCTTATAAAACTACTCCGATGTTCATGTGAAAAACTGATATCAACAGAAAGCTCTTCTTTTGAACTTTTTGATAAAATTACGAAAATTTAGATTTTACAGTTTAAACAAAATTTCCACTATATTTGAAAGCTAATGCCACTTTAACCATACACGGGTTATGGGGTTTATTGAGAATACAATGATGCTAAATGGTTCGTATAGATATTAACATATTTAGCAAGCCAGTTGACTGTGTAGATTTAATGGGTTTCTTTTTTTACAAAATATAAACTAAATTCTAATAACCGGGATGCATGTTCATTTAGTCTGTACTAAATTACTTGCAAGTGCTTCTTTAACGCACATTCTCGAGCCTGTTGTCAATTAGAGGCATTACATTTTTGTAAGACTAACCTATACTTTAAAGACAAAAACATAAAGAAATTTAGCGTCACTTGATAAACGGTTTGTATAATTTCCAAAATGACCCAGTTGTCTTTACCATGGACAACTGTCCCAGTGTGGTCAGCGGACTCACGTGAATACTGGAAAATGTATGAATACACATTGAGGAATCAGGAATCTTCATTATAGACGTTTCCGTTAACGAGCATTGTGATTGGTTGAAAGCAGGGCTAATACAATGTGTTATTACCCGTGACGACTGTCACTGTACATAGACCCTTTGTTTCACGCCATGGACACTGTATCTTTTCCCATACTGCTACAGCCCGTTGCTATGGTTACGCGTCTCGTCAAACAAAAGACGAACGATCTGTGTCAACATTCAAGGGAAGCAGGATTGAAGATCTGTCGTCCTCGCTCCTTGTAAACTGTTTGCGAAAGATACACAGAAATGGCGCCGCCTTGTAACTTGGAGGCCGAATGAGAGGTTATTTTGTGGGCTGAAGACGTGTCGTTGTATGGCCCCTTCTCACCTTGTGGTCGCCTTCTACCTGCATGGTCAGACAGGTCAGTAACGATACAGTTACTCCCTACAATATCTCCCCAAACAAGGTTATTATGGTCTGTCGAAAGCAACTTAACCGATCCATATTTGAAGATAAAGCATTTGTAAAAATTAAAATGAACTGCCACTGTAAAATAACCACAGGCACGTAAGATGATTAATTTTGTTTTAGGAAACACATATTTGAAATATTATGTTTATTTCCGTTAATTTGGCATACGTTATCACGTATTAAATTAACCCTGTTCATTTTTCTTTGTCGTTATTTGATTGACTAATGTTATAAGCCACACTTGAGATTATTTCAATTATATGGCCGCGTTGTCAGGTTTAGTAGTGGAGGGGAGGAAATCCCCGATCCTCGATTTGACAACTCTTCTACATAGGGCGATCGAGTGAAAAGGCATTCAGAAATGTTTCCATTTGATTTGATCTGAGTGCAGGGGATTCGAGCCCACAATCCATTGACGGAAGGCCTATTTCGAACTGTGAAACTATATCGTCTCTTGACTGAGCCTCAATCGTTATTTGAAGGTGTCAAATTGGCGTTGGAAAAAAATAACACGGCCTAAATACCGTCATTTAATTGTTCCGTTTCAGGTTGAATACTTGTTAGAATATTGGCAAATATCTTTACTATCAGGGGAAGATTACTGATATCATAATGCTCATGTTTTAGTGGACATTTGATTTCAGAAAATTAACAGACGAGCGGCGGCGAAAAAAATTATAAATCCTTGGTTACTGAAGGGGCGACATGGTGTGGCTGTTGAACTAGCAGCGCCTGTTTGGACACAAACTTGTCCCCAAAAGTGAAAGAAAATCACAGGCCAGGGATTAGCGATGATATAGTGTTAATCTCTACGTGACGAGGCGGGTTACTAACTTCCAACTAGGCACATATACTTCGTGAGTCTTTCAATAGGGTACTGCCTACCTAAGAGAAATTATCACAACGACAGAACACTGGCAAGCAAATCATTGGCGTCGAAATGGGACCACCTTTCTCGTCTTTCTTTAGAAAACCCAGTCAGAGAAATTGGCAAAATATTGAAAAGGAAATAAATGACAAAATGATTCAATTGCCTTTGTTCTGATCCTCTCTCCGACGATGGGAACCGAGCACAATTTTAGAATATCTTATGAAATCACGACCGTGTTCTCGTACATGTATAGCGACTATAGGCTGTCAACCGCACAAATCGACGATATTAAGGAAACATAAAAAGAAAAGAGAGATAAACGGGAAGCATATTCATTCATTCGAAGCCTCAATTTCTTGTTAAAATAACGTCCATTCTAGAGACTACATGTACCACAAAAGCTTGCAATGTGGAACAAAAAAACACCATTAAATAAAAACCAGTAACCTTTGAATCTTTAACTTTAACATGTACCTGTATATGGATTTGACAATTATATAGAAATTTTCAATATATTTACTTAAGGTATATACACATTAAGATATATATCTAACGGGGACAATGCTCAGAAGTAAAGGGAAGCTACTGCCAAGAGCTTTACTGATATCTAGACTTTCCCGGAAAAGCATATATTTGTGTTGTTCGCTTCTGATGTTTTTTTGCACAAGAAATGGTGCATGGCTTTTGAATCATCAGTATTCCGAAAATTGTTGATGATTGGAACATTATACAAATGTTTTATGGATTATTTTCTGTTTCTCTCCAGGTGAAACGATAATCACATGTGTGATAGGAGGAAGTCGGTTACGTTATTCCAGAAAAGAAAGTGATTGCTTTTACCCTTCAAAATGAGGGTCAAGAGCGCGATGGATTTTAGTCGACGAGAAGCCCTGTACAGGATGGATTTATATATTTAATGCATCGAATGGTATCATAACCGATTTTCTTGAATTGGATGAAGTAAACGAAATGCATGAACCATTGAGTTTTTCCTAAATGAAAGATGATCAAGTCTCGTGTTGGTCTAATCTATATATTTTGAAAAAAAAATGTAAATTTACTGTAATAAGTGCTTGAAAATTGGCGACCAATAGAACTATATTTCTCAGGATGACATTTTCAATTTCAAATTAAAAATACTAAATGATGCCAAAACATTCTATTTTTGGTAAAAAATAGAAAGTTACTAGCTTGGTCTGTCTGGGAAAAATACAGAAAACTGCCCTTTGTTTTTGTATTCTGGATTTTCACGGCAAGTGAGCCTTTAAGTTGTGTGAAGTTAATAAAAATGAATGATTGAGGTTGAATGAAGAATAGTCCGTGTAGTTTTTGGCCTGTAGAAATGGAGAGAAAAAAATAAACAAAATTTAGGGGGTCTCGGTGGTTCATTGGGTTTGAGTTATTGTCCCTCAGTCCCACAGACCTTCCAACGTTGCGGCACGGGTTCGAATCCCACTCTGACCAAATAAAAATTGAGATTCTGAGTGGAGTTTTCACTCGGTCGCCGTATGTGGAAAAGTTGCCAAGTATTCACTAAACCATATAAGTGAAATAATCTTGAATGCGGCGTAAAACATCAATCAACCAACCAGACATTTTAAATCAAAGGTACTTCTAAGCACCACATTAACGTATACATTTACGAGGCTGCAATCACCAAACACATTTTAGATCGTCCTTTTTTTTTAGAAAAAAAGCCTGTAATTTCTCAATTTTGGCAGCACATGCCATACATATAGTCAAAGAAGCATTTTTATAATGTTCCTTAGGTGTATTGTGACATCATTTTCGAAATATATTTTGCACCAATTCTTTTGTTTTCACCAGAGTCTCGTTATTTCCCAAGACCCCAACAGTTCTCGATAATTGGGCGTTATTTAATCCCACGTGAACGTAACGGCCTTTGCCAGTCAGGAATCGAGCACGACTGAGGAATTACGTGAGCGTTTTCTACGGAAATTAAGTCAATTGGACAGGAAATGTTATATGTTTTAGTAGCAGTGCAGACGGTAGACAAGACGCCAACGTGAATAAAAAAAGAAAGACAATCCACCTAGAGAAAGCTGCAGAAATCCAGCAATACTTTCCCACTATCTAAGCAGAACTAAATTTCCGATTTCAAGCATTAATTGTACGTACAACCCGATAGAGAGTTAAAGTGTGACGTTACTTGCCATGGCAACCCGCCATCTTGGTTTTAAACTGTTATATGCATGATATAGCATGAGATCTACATATCGTACCTATAAGCTCTATTATTTAAAGGCACACTTGCCGCGAAAATCAGTTTTCTGTATTTTTCTCAGACAATATAAGTTAGGAACTTTCTATTTTTACCAAAATTTAAAAGTTTGGACGTCACTTTGTATTTTTAATTTGAATTTGAAAATTTGAATTGTTAGGTGCCCGTAACGTAAACAAACCAAACTGCCCCCTATTGGCGATTTTATGTTTCAGTCGAGTGAGTGAACTAACGGCACAGTGTAATTTTACGAAGGCCTATTTATCTGAGAAATACAGACTAACGATCGGTTAACAGCGACTGGAAAAGCCTGCTGATAATTATTTGAGTGTAAACCACAGATAAAAAGGCCTGAAATGAGGGTAACCCAACACGAAAGTTGACCGACACTGATCGTTGTTGTAATCAGGCTTTGATTCTTAGTTTGTTTTTCACCCCATTTCTACATTCTAAAGCTAACTAGACATGTTTTATGTGTCCTATGTTTAAGTTTAGTTGTATTAATCGTAGTAAGCTCATGTAAATTGGTTTTCTTAGCAAATTTAAACAGGCTACGGCGGCAAGTGGGCCTTTAAAGTTTTTGAACGGTTTGTTTTGGTCGTGGTAGTTGTGGTGGTGGTGGTGGGGGGGGGGGGTAATTGAGAACGTAGACAATGAATTGAAGCACATCATTTCAAGTTCAGAGAAAGCCAAATATCTAACGGAATAAGAACAAAAAAACAGATCACAAACCAAAACGGGGATTAGATTCGATATATGTTTATTATAGGCTATTCCAACCAAAGTGCAAATTGCCCAACAGAACCCGATTGAACGACTGATGTTTTAGTTGTTGCTGATTAGAAACCAAAGGAGGTATAAAAGCATCACCAGGGGACCGTTTCCCGAAGCCTTCGCACAGTGCGATCAATCGCAGTTGCCATGAAGTCGTATCTGGTATCCATTGGTAACTAGGCTTCGTTTGCGATGCGACTGCTATGTGAAACGGCCACCAGGGCACATATACGGATTTTCTTTCTTATTAACCTTTTAGCATCACCTGATAACTAAAAAACAAACCTTAGAACGGCGTAAAACAGCACAGAATCAACCAATCAATCAGTCTGTGGTGTAGCTAAGCCACGTTTACAGGGCAATACGTACAAAAACTCGCCTTTTAGATTTTATCACTTGTGGGTTGTGTATTTAAAAATGTTACTGGTCTGTACTGAGAACATTTTCAAAGTGAAAGAACAATTTGAAGACGGCTCATTCCATGTTTCATTTTGTTGTTGTTCTTTTAACGGATCTTCCGTAGAGTCAATGGCACAAGCTTACTTAGAAAGCCGATCAAAATTACCTCGAGTTTATACACCGTCTTGCCAGTCGTGCCGTCGACAGTTTTTGTTTTATTCGCTGGTATAAGATAGTCAATTGGCAAATCGGCCGGATAAACAAGGGTTTATTTGCGAACGATTTAACTCCACTGTTTTACAGTCGGCTGTTAAGTCGAACGTCAAACAGTAGACACTCTGGCCACACAGTAAAGACAAACCTAGAAGCTTCCTCCGCCGTTCGTGAAAACAATTCTCGAAACGATACAATATTCGGTGTTGTTGGGAGAAAAGTAAACATTGAACCTTTCATTAAACTCCGCTATCATTATGTGTTTAGGGTTTAACGCCGCTTTAGCGCCATCGAAAAGATAAAATAAAAAATAAACAAATGTATATGTTGACGTGCCCCTTGATGAACATATTTTTTCTCTTATCACTGATTCAATGGTCCGATTTTGTATAGAGACCTGGATTGAAAATGAAGTAAGTGACAAGCTAAATTGATTTGATTGATGTTTTGTACTCAAGATTATTTCAGTTATATGGTGGCGTTGTCAGGTTTAGTGGGGGAGGAACCGGGCCTTTTGTCCGGAGAACACCCGACCTTCGACGGCTACCTAGCAACTCTTCCACATACGGTGGTCGAGTGAAAAATTTACTCAATTTTTGAAATTAGTCTCAGTTGGATTCTGAGGGACTCATTTTAATTGACTTTAATAGCCACTGAGGCCCATAATTTATTTTAGCTAGTTTTTGGTTAATTTAGTATTTTTGTATTGACGTCAAGTGGAATATTATATGTTATTAATCGAGTGTTTTCGTATTGCCTTGATATTGGCCTGAGGGTGGCCGTATTGCCGCAGGCCGAGGGTCAATGCAACCACCCGAAGGCCAATGCCAAGGCAATACTAGCCGAGAAATCGTCCGTCATGACGAACACGGAAAAAAAAAATTCGGCAGAGCCAAGATTTCTCGGCTAAGGCAATACGAGAACACTCGATTCATAATATTTTTATTAATAGACTGTGGAAGTTATTTCCATGCAAGTTTTCGGGAAGCCGCTGGTCGCCCTCCGAACATTTTATCAATGCCTTAAACAAATTGACGTCCGACAAAAAGTTTCTTCCTCTTTCACTGTCCTAAAACGACAATCAGATTTACTTAAAGTAGTTTTGTCTTTCAACTCTAATATCCTGTCAGTAAGACCTTGTACAACGCGCTCTGGTGTAGACATTTTGAAATCAAGATCTGCCGTCTGCTTCTGTCAAACTCTGTGACATCACATGTTAATTGCGTCTTTCAGCCGCACTCCGTGAACTCGGCCAATATGACTTGAACTCGGCCAATATGACTTGAACTCGGCCAATATGACTTGAACTCGGCCAATATAGCCCTACGCCTAATATGAACTTGATTCGTCTGCTGATATTACCCGGCCGCGAAGGTCGTATTCGAGTAATAACTTGCACAGTCAATTAATAAAAATAAATATAAATTGAATAAATAACTTAATTGAGTTGTTCTCTGTCGGTTTTTGTGTTGATGCCTGTTGATAAATGGGACAAATTTAACTAATTTTAGCCTGTTCCTGGTAAAATTTATATTTTGTATATACGCCATATAATGATCAGTCAAATCTTTAGAAAACTTGATATGTCTCTCGGTGGATTTTGTGTTGATGCCAATTGAAAATCACGCAAATAGTCTATGTGAGGCAGCTCTCATTTGAATTAACATTGATGCTAGCTGAGCACTCGGCAAATTTGTATTGATTGATTGTTTGGTGTTTTACGCCGCGCTCAAGACTATTTCACTTAAATGGCGGCGTTGCCAGTTTTATTGTGGGAGGAAACCAGGCTCTGTGCCCGGAGGAAACCCACGACCTTCCAGTGGCAACTGACAACCATCCCACAAAGGTCGTTCGAATGAAAACCCACTCAGAATATTTTCAATTTTTTTTAGACTGAGTGAGAATCGAACCCGCGACCCATTGGTGGAAGGCTGTTCGGATTGAGCGTCCAACGCTCTACCTACTAAACCACGATTAGCATTCGATTAAAAGTAGATCCTTTAATATAGACGTCTGTAGACCATCCGACAAAAAGAGATTCTCGTCTATTATTTGTTTTTTCAATAAAAGTTCTGTAGAAGAGTTTCTACAGTTACACAATGCGACTTAAACAAAACTCATCAGAGCTAGTGTTTCATTGAATTTATTTCGCTGTGATGGAAGATACTAAAAAAGTCGGGCAATTCGATATCGATTACGTATGTAATGCGACAGTAAAAGTGCACAAAGAAGATAAGAACGGCTTTATGGAAGCGCGCAATAGCGAAGTTAAGCACCAAGAAGACTAAAATAGTCCAAAAAAGTTATGTTGGCTATACCCTATGGTCAAAGGACAATAACGACGGTGTTTTAAAAATGCTAATAGAGTTAGGTTGCTTGTAACTTAACGATAATGTTACTAAGTGACTTTTATTTGTACGGTAATTGAATTCTCCCGCTTTTGAATTCCTTTGAGTAGAGCCCGCATGTCGACGAGACAAGCCCGAGGGAGGGAAGGATAGATGAGCCACATAGATAAGTTATTTTGCAAAGGCAGTCGCGTTGACAAAGTTTGGGTCGATATAAAAATTTTAACACTATAACACACAGACACAGGGAAAATCTTGTCTAAAATAACCACGGAGACAAGTTTCTTATTTTGTTAAAAAGGGGCATATCATTTATCAACCCATGATATTTCACTAGGTTGACGACAGACAGGAGTTTGGCCTTAGTCAATAGAATTTTCTGGAAAAGATAATTTGACAACAAATTGTGAGTATATTTGATAAAGCTAACATGCCGATTTGCTATAGGTTTTAGATAGTAATATATATAATACACGTTTACGGCAGATGAAATGAATGTCCGCACACGTAATGGTCATCACAAAATCGGTGTTATCGTAAACAAGTTATCTCTGCTATACACATTTATGAACCCTAAAACCCAAGGGCATCGGAACAATGTTTTTGACTAAAATAACGATGGAAACAAGTTTCCAATTGTGTTAAAAAGTCGGTATGTCATTTGGACATTATACCCAATCAATAGTTATGAACGGGCGTTTGTATATATTTATGAGCACTAAAACACACGGGCACAGGGAAAATCTTCTTGTCTAAAATAACCATGGAGACAAGTTTCTAACTGTGCCAAAAAGAGGCATATCATCTAGACCCCCATACCCCATCACAAACTGCTGCAACAAAGCAAACCTATGATATTTCATTAGGTTAACGACTGACAGGAGCCCGGCCCCAGTCAGCAGAATCCATGATGCCCGCATAAATACAGCTTTGTATTTATATAATATGTGGGTTTGGTAATAAATGAAAAATGGCCTTCCCCTTCCATAACCACCCCCCCCCCCCTCCCCCGCCAAGTAACGATAGACACATCAACGGGTACGTAAAAGGACATTTTGGGCGGCGTAATACATTGGTATTAACCGCACTAAAATGACTTTTCTCCAGCTGTTGGCTTCAGGCCTGTAATAAAAGGCGGAGCGGAAAAGTATCCAGCGGCAGTCGATGTGAGACTTAACAGGAAAAGTTTTTCACCTGGATTAAAAAACAAATAAAAAGTGAATAAAGCCGACGAGGGTTGTAGATGTGTGATGAATGAGGTTCTCTGATCACCCAAGGTGATCGATACTGATCACAATCGATTAGAGGTCGAATATTAATTGTCTATGGGATGAAGCCCAGCGGCGTTGTCTGTCTACAGAAGGCCATCTCATTCAAGGCCACGCATGACTTGCCACGACTTGTAGACTCTATGGCGCTATCCTTAAGTCTTCGCTTTTCATCAAGGAAGATATCAGTAAAAAGTCATTTAGGTGCGGGTTTTTGAGGTTTACCTGATGCTAAAATCAATATCGGTGATCGATCCGTCACCAGGTAAGTAAGAGGCAGACAGGACATATTGGGACTTCCATCGACACGTGGAAGGACAGGTGGAAGAAACAGAGATTGGAGAGCCGTTTTCAGGTATTGACTGTTTGTGAAAGAGGTGTCAGGTACTCGTCGAATGTCTTGGGTTTCCTCCAGACAAAGATCTTGGTTTCCTCCTTCACTAAACCTGGCAACGCTGCCAAATAAGTGAAATGATAAGCAAGGTGGGGGGGGGGGGGGGGTGTAATTGCTACTGTGTCTGATTAAATGATGTTTTCGTCAAATTCAACATTGTTTCTTCGTTGCTAAGGTTAAAGTAAAAATAAAAAATAGGGGGGGGGGGAGGGGCTGGGGACGGAGTCTGTAGGGAGAATACCACATCCCCTCATTTTAATATATTTTTTTCTTGAAAATTTAAAGCTAAAAAAACTTATTCTTTAAGAATTTTCAGGAGGAAAAAGACAAGAATTGATTAATTTTAACAAAGCAAAACCGGAACGGACTGATAATTGAATTAGCAATCGGGATAAACTGACTTCTCACAGGGTAACAAAAGAGATCAGGGATTCATTACTAGTTAATTGATTTCTCGAACACATTCACGTGAAGTCTCAGGTCAGTGGTCTGTTCTTACCCCTTAGGCGGAGAGAGACATATATCTGTTGAACTGCCGTGTGACATTTTCACAGATTAGCTATACATATTGTAAAACAATTCTCATGAATATTTATGAGGTAAGTCAGACAATCGTCTGGGGTATATTTGCATAATGACGGCTATATATTAACTTTTTGGCGCCGATGTAGATGCACAAATTGATTAACTTCACTTCTCCGCCCGTTTTTTATACTGGTGATTATTTTAATCAGTTTGCCTAAAACAACGCAGACGACCTTTCTAACCAATGGCGACATAGATTAGTGAGTATACTTCTCCGGTTGGACAAGCACGACCAATCAAATTGCTGCTTGATGACTGATATCGAGGCTCGATTCATCATCTACTTGTCACCCACTCCGAACTGAGCCGCTATCGGAATGTCGGGACGTGATATGATAGGACATATATATATTACCAAAACATTTATATTCACAGATAATGTTCAACGTCATAAAGCGAGTCTCTTAAAGCCCTCCGCACCACAAAGCAAGTTTAGATTTTAAATTTTAAGTTCAAAATGAATTCAAAATGTACTGACATGGCTTACAGCTTTCGGTTTTTATAATTACTTTAGTACCATTAGACGAGAAAGAATGAAATTGAATGAATGAATCAATCAATTAATGAAGGAATCAACCAATCAATCAATTAATCAATCAATTAGCCTACCAAACGATTAACCAGCCAGCCAATTAATTAACCAACCAGTCAGTCAGTCAACCAACCAATCAATCAATCAATCAGTCAATCTTTCAATCAATCAATCAATTAATTACTCAATAAATCAATTAACTTAAGATTCTCTTAAATTGGCATGAGCTGCCAAAATGTTGATATTTTGGCGTTGGAACAGAATGTTGAAATTATAGGCTATTTTTCCTGAGACCTATAATTCAAAAGCTTTTTAGTGCGTCTAGTCTCGGGAATGTACGATAAAGTATTGTTTTGAACTAACTTTGGCTTAGAATGAACGAATGGTCGCCCCGGTTATTTACATTTTGTTTACCTTTCCAACACTATTCCGGTTCGTATAGGCCACATACTGTATGGAATTTCCTCATTCCAACGCCAATCATTTAGTTTATCGATGGCCTTCAAAGCCTCTTACTGTGACGATCAGAAATTATGAAAAAAATGTGAATTTCGGCAGTTCATGCCACTTTAAGAGATAAGTTATTTCCGATATACAAATAAGAAAAACTTATATGGTTTGCATTATTTGAGAATGATAAATTATATATCAAAGCATGAGCTACCTAAATTTCGATTTTTTTCGTGCAAACAAAAATTAGGAAAAAAAAACTGGTGCTAATTAGAAAGTCTTACCTGTTGTCGTATAGATGACATATAAGGCCTACAAGGAATCAATGAGCACCATTTTTACAAGTACTGATATTTTGAAACGTCTTCGGTTCGAACAGACAATTAGACCAGTGGATTTTTATTACTTCACCGTCATTTTGACAAGTACTGGGTCCTGTTTCACAAAGCGGCGTATATGTATTTTTTTCGTAACGTTCATACTAACGTATCTCTACAGTATGGGTTGCTATGGCAGTTACGTGAAAACTTACGCTACGCCGCTTTGTGAAACAGGCTCCAGATAGTTTGCTTACTTTTTAAAAACGTCTTCGGTTCGAACAGACAATTTGACCAGTGGATATTTATTACTTCACCGTCAATTAATTTGACTTTGATGAGCTTCAAACATTGTATTCGCTTGACGAACTTGTCGATCTACCATGTCCATTCTTCAATTGTACGGATTCTATTTTCTGTACAGCGTATTAAAGTGGCATGAGCTGCCAAAATTCACACTTTTTTCATAATTTCTGATCGTCACGACAGTAAGAGGCTTTGAAGGCCATTGAAAAACTAAACGATTGGTGTTGGAAAGAGGGAAATCCATACAGCATGTGGCGTGTACGAACCGAAAATGTGTTCGAAAAGTAAACAAAATTTAAATAACCGTGACGACCATTCATTCATTCTAAGCCAAAGTGAGTTCAAAACAATACTTTATAGTACATTTTCGAGACTAGAAGCACTAAAAAGCTTCTGAATTATATGTCTCCAGAAAAATAGCCAATAATTTCAACATTCTGTTTTAACGTCAAAATATCAACATTTTGGCAGCTCATGCCACTTTAGGGTGTATAAATGGCTTTTCTGTAAACCTGAATGCAAGAAAGACAGCTTTTCTTGTATGACATTTCTGTTTTAATGGTTCAACAATAAGTCATCGTCAAATGGGTATTGCAGGTCTACAAAAACAAAAAGCCTATTAAAGACCTAACTCTTCTCTCTCTGGGACGGGTACAATATGCCTTTTTAATAGTAAAATATATAAAAAAAATCCACAGACACGAGGAAGGTAAATGCAACTGATTTCAGTCGAAGATATATTTCCCGACAAAAGAATAAATTGCAATTTTTAAGGCTAACAGGGCAATCTCCAAGATAAAAACAAACATTTATTTATTACGATAGAACGGACAAAAATTGAGAAATATCATCACAAGACCTTAATCTCGTCCAAATGTGCGTGCCCTTTTAAAGGCAGAGAAAACGAAATCACTATATCCATATCACTACATCCGTGATGAAGAAAGCAGCCCAGGCAAATGCAACAAGAGACAATTAAATTTGCAGTAATGTTAAAGTGTCATGATCTGCCAAATATAGAGAAAATTTCTGAAAAACAGAATAAGTTACTTTGTTCGCCATTTTTATCAAGAAGTAGGGCCTATACAGTTGAGATTTCAGCTGATCCAATCCTCCTGGTGCACGTTGAAGCATAAATGCCGTGTTCTTTCTGAACACATAGCGGTGATTTGTTATTGTAAATTGACTGCATATGTATCTAAAAGCATAGTGTTGAAATAAAACGAACTTCCTGTAAGGTCCAAGGATGTCGAAGAAACAGCGATTGAAAATTTGCACATTTTCAGCCACCAATCGGAAATATTTGACGTCCTACTTGCCATTTGAGCGCTTTGATCGTCATTTCAACCAGCCATGAACGTCGTTTGTGTATGACGCCATAGTAATAGTAATGTACATATCAGATATCAACTATGACGTCACGGCGCTAAAGCTAATTAATTTCCTTATCTAGACTGTAGAGAAAAAGAATGTCTTGAATTTTGTAGGTTTGGACCTTAAATCTCTTTGCTGTTCATAGGTCTATACGGTGCAAGTTTTTAAACAAAATTGATTACCAAATAGGAGGCATTGACTTAAACTTGTCATTTATCCTTTAAGTTATTTTCTATAAGTATACCCCCCCCCTCCCCAAATATATTCAAATATCCCTGTTATTTGAATTATTTCCTTTACTAGCACACATCTTCGATTGCGTTAGCGGACAACATTAAAATAATATATCCCGTTTTTTTCAATTGTGTCCGCTATTAGCACACATCTTCGGTTCGCGGTTCGTCAAAATTAAAATAGCCGGGATGTATGACTACATACATTTCTAGGGGTTGTGTCGCTTATAAGATTGCATAAACGTCCATCTGTAGGATTGGTATCAGCGGACCGCTCTTAGTTTGTACTAATAAAAATGCCCTGATATATTTATGATCACTAAAACACGCGGGCACAGGGAAAATCTTCTTGTCTAAAATAACCGTGGAGACAAGTTTCTAATTGTGTTAAAACACACGGGCACAGGATATAAATGACTAACAAATAGCTTATCACCCGTACGACAATCATCCAATGAGACAATCGTCAGTCCGACAATCATCTGTCCGACAATCGTCCTGTGAGACAATCTTCAGTCCGACAATCATCCGATGAGACAATCTTCAGTCCGACAATCATCCGATGAGACAATCGTCAGTCCGACAATCATCCAATGAGACAATCGTCAGTCCGACCATCATCCGTCCGACAATCGTCCGGTAAGACAATCGTCAGTCCGACAATCATCCGATGAGACAATCGTCAGTCCGACAATCATTTGATGAGACAATCGTCAGATGTGACAATAATCCGTACGACAATCATCCAATGAGTCAATCAGGTCAAACAACTGAAGAAAATAACATTTTTTTCTATACCGATTCTCTTAACAAGAAGTATGGTGACTTGAAACTTTTTGAGAGGTAACATTTTATTGGTTTTGTCAGTCTTGTAAGAGTAAAGAAACGTGGGAGAAAACTTCTTGACAAATTCGTGGCCGCCAAAGTCACTACTGAAGTTAATTAACCTTAGAGATTGAGACCTAGATCTTAAAACTCTGGTTTCCTAGACTACATATTTCAAATAATCCCTGACGCCTTGGTGAATTCCCTTATCTATTCCTTACACTCCATGGTATGCAATATGACAAAGTAGAAACGGAAATTACTGATAAAGCAGAAGAAATGTTGAGTAAAAACGACGCTTGGTTACAAAAGCCGTCTTCTAACTTTTTTAAAGAACAAATATTGGCCTAGAAGCTCTCCTTGTCGAACGGTCTTCATATTATAAAATAAAAAATCTTAACGTTTGATAGAATGCTCAGTTCGTTTAAGTCGCAGCAAGTAAGTGAAGAGATTCTTCTACCGAACTTTTATTAAGAACAAATAATAGACGAGAATCTCTTTTTGCCGGATGGTTTACAGAAGTCTATATTTAAAAATCTATTTTTAATCGAATTCCTAGGTTGGTTCAAGTCCCGTCAATATTAAAGCAGAGTGAGATCAGAAAATTCGGATTTTTTTCATAAATTCTGAGTGTCAAAAAAAGTTCATAGTTTGAAGTACCTCAAAAACTGAAGGATTGATATTAAAATAAACAATTTTAAAGTCAGTAACCCAAACGAACCGAACAGGTTTGCAAATAACTTACAAAATTCAAATAGCGGGTTATAGGAGTACATGCTTTAGTGGGAAGGGATGAGAGGGGGGGGGGGGGGGGGGGGGGCTGCTTATAAAACTATCTGAACGTCCATCTGCAAGTTTTTGTACCAATGGTATAAATGACTAACAATTAGCTGTTCTGTTTCAACGAGACATTGACGATATTTGGCAGCTCATGCCACTTTAAAAGAACAAAGAATGACCTAGAAGCTCTCCCTGTCGTATGCTCTAAAAATCGTTAAATTAAAAGTTCAACTGCAAATCGAATACTTGGTTCATTAAAATCGACATCGTTATACAGTTGGAAAGTTCTTGAGTAAAGGTATATTTATTAAAATATTTCGGGCTTTTAAGGTTTTTTCTGCATGTTTTAGAGCTGCAAGAGCAGCCTTCTCGAGAAGTGCAAATGGAGAATAAAGGTAACATTCAGAAGTATGTGGATGTTATAATCAAGAACACTAAAACACACGCACACAGGGAAAACCTTCTTGTCTAAAATAACCACGGAGAAAACTTTCTAATTGTGTTAAAAAGAGGTATATCATTTAGGCCTTTATACCCCATCATAAATTGTTGTAATAAACTAAACCTATGATATTTCATTAGGTTGACGACTGAAAGGGGCTTGGCCTTATTCAAGAGAATTTTTTGGAACACTTTGTAATACATTGGTGGATGTTATAATTATGAATATGAACCCCGGTTCATTAAATAAAGACTTCGTGCATGTGCATGTAACGTGCTAACTAGATTTTTGTTCTTGCTTCATTTTAAGGTAAACCATTAAGTTGTTCAACGTTTAAAAAAATTCAAGCCTGCCATTTTATTTCAAAGTAACTAACTTGTTTGTTATGTAAGTACTTCTTCAATATACTTTTCGATTTAGGCCTGACTTCGCCACTCAATCATAAAATACTCGTATTATAAAAGAAGATAAACTGCCATCGTCAGTTTATTTCCATTTCATCAACAATATACCTGCCAAATTTCTGACGGCTCTGCATGCCATAAAACGCTGCAGTAAACTAGTCAACTTCAGCCCTAACCGCGGGGGAGGGTGAAATCTGGAATCTGTTGGCAGGAACGTTGTGAAAGTTGGGTAGGCGAGTTTGGTAACTTTGCTTTTAGCCGTCAACCAGCGGAAGAAAACCGACAAAAGAACTGAGCAAACTTTCTGGAGCCGTCAGCTTGATCACACTCTTCCACTCATTGCCTGTCTAATAAGAGCATTGGGAACATTAATCAGCCGGATTATTTGACAGCCGAATCCCTCCTTTACGATGCTCCAAGAGGTTTTCCATGTCTGGTTTGATGCAGCCCAGGGTACATAGCGGGCGCCAAGCGGACGGCTAACAGTCGTGTAGGTCTGTAGGCTAGGAAGGGAGTACAAGACAGATCCCCACCATCAATCACTCGACAAGCAGGCGATGATTTCTCTATATCCCCTGTTTATTCCACTGAAGATATTAACCAATGAGGCATGTAAACATACACTCTAGGGCTTGTTAAGAAGCAATTGCTGCGAAAGCGTCTGGATATAACGGGACTTTTACGGGACAAAACCGCTGACCTAAGCCTTGGGCCTTTAAAAAATCATGAACGGACTTTCGTAACCATTCCCAACAACTGACGTCAATAAATTGTGACACTGGTTTTATCTAAAACTGATCCGTTCAAGTTTTTTCTCTGTTTATTTGTTGATTATGTGCTTGGTGTTTTACACCAGACTCGTTATTTATTTGCTTTCTGTGGCAGGGGAACTCGGACTGTACATGTGTCTTCTGAGACACTTATATCTGAAGAAAATGCACGATGAAGCAGTCGTCCGTCAAGACAATCATCCGTCCGACAATCGTCCGAAGAAACAATCATCCGTCCGACAATCATCCGATGAGACAACCATTCGAAGAGACAATAATCCGTTATACAATCGTCCGATGAGACAATCCTCTGTCCGAAAATCGTCCGATGAGAGAATCATCCGTCGGACAATCGTCCGGTGAGACAATCATCCAGATGAGACAAGCATCTGTCCGAAAATCGTCCGGTGAAATAATCAATCGTCTGTTCGACAATCGTCCGGTGAGACCATCATCCGTCCGACAATCGTCCGGCTAGGCTATACTTCGTCAAACAATCATCCGTTCGACAATCGTCAGATGAGACAATCATCTGTCCGAAAATCGTCCGGTGAAAAAATCAATCATCCGTTCGACAATCGTCCGGTGAGACAATCAATCATCCATTCGGCAATCGTCCGGTGAAATAATCATCCGTCCGACAATCGTCAGGTAAAATAATTATCCGCCCGACAATCGTCCGGTGAGACCATCATCCATCCGACAATCGTCCGGTGAGACAATCATCCGTCCAATAATAGTACGAAGAAACAACCATCCGTCCGACAACCATCCGATGAGACAATCATCCATCCGACAATCGTCAGATGAGACAACCATTCGAAAAGACAATAATCCGTTAGACAATCGTCCGATCAGACAATCATCTGTCCGACAATCGTCAGATGAGAGAATCATCCGTCCGACAATCGTCCGATGAGACAATCATCCAGATGAGACAAGCATCTGTCCGAAAATCGTCCGGTGAAATAATCAATCATCCGCCCGACAATCGTCTGGTGAGACAATCCATCATCCATTCGACAATCGTCCGGTGAGACCATCATCCGCCCGACAATCGTCAGATAAAATAATTATCCGCCCGACAATCGTCCGGTGAGACCATCATCCATCCGACAATCGTCCGGTGAGACCATCATCTATCCGACAATCGGCTGGTGAGACAATCATCCGTCCGGGTTATGGGAAGAAACCCCCGACCTTCTGCTACTATTTGACAGAGAGGGGGGGGGGGGGGTGAAAACCCATTTTAAGGTTTGAACTACAATGATGGCAACCAACCCATTGGTATCGGTTCACTAGATTCCTAAGCTGCACCATTGTGCTCGTGGCAATAGAAAACATACTTTATTTGTACTCAGGGGTGGTTAGAAAATAAAATATTCTTTAAATTACCATTGACAAGTGTACGGTTTCTTTTTGCTGGGTTGTCTTGAAACGCGAAGAACCCTGGGGTTTTATCGGCATCTGTAATCGTCGCGTCGGCAGCCAAGATAATTTAATAGTTGGAAGCAATAGTTTTTAGAAAGACAAAAAAAATGACAGGGTATATGTCGTGAGTTTATTCGCCATACCGGTATGACAGTGAGACGGTGTGTGGGGGATCGCTGGGAGGTAGAGCGGCGGGCTGTTCGAGAGGCACCTCTGGAACTTCTAAAGTGCAGTTCGGCTAGACGAGAGCGGAAAACTGCTTGCTGCTCATTGCCGAGACATAGCCATGGAGACGAATAGTCGCGAGACTAGCGGCCTTCGCAGGATGTTATGAATTAAAACGTTCGATTTCATAATGTAAGAAGAGAACCAGATGGGCTGAGGTACAGTGGCTAGAGTCAGTAGTTAACGGACATGCTGTGATATTTGTCTACAAAACCAAGCCAAATTCTGTAGAAAATATCGGAGTAAACGTCCTGGAGATTGATGCTACCGACACTTGTGGTTGACGCTCCGCCGCCGGTATGGAGCTCTTAGTCAAATCGTCTGCTCCACCAGCGCCTGAAGGATGGCCGTTGTACACTTTCGCTACACCTTCTCTAAAACAAGCAATCTATCGAGGGTACCTTCAAAGGGCTGCCCAAATCTAACTCGCTCCAAGTGGATTTATCAGCCAAGTTTGGGCTACCGTTTGTGACAACATCATTTCAAGTGATACACACTGCCAACTGATGTTTACAATGCTCGTCTGCCTGACTTTCACAACTCACCACCTTAAACATAGCTTTAGATAATCTTGTTTACATTCGCTGTACTAAAGAAGTATGCGGAACATTTTTATTAGGCAGTCTGTTTTGAAGTCCTGTTAAGATATTAAGACAATCGGAGAGAACGTAAATAGACTTTCATCGAGTTATTCGCCGACAGACGATTGAAAACAGAGCAGACGACACTTGTAGAGTTCATCACGTGACCCAAGATTTTATCAAGAACGCGCTACCAATAATTAGTACTAGTAATTCAAAGAACTGGCTGATCTTTATCTGAATTCAGGTTCCGTATGTCACGTGAAAGCAGAGCAATAACATTCACCCTTCTTAATCTGTTATCACATTAAGTACGTTAGATAAACTCGTCAGAGATTAGCGCAGCTTTGCGGAAATTGATTGCCAAAATAAAATAAAGAAAGGGAAGAAAAGACGACACAAGCTTTAGAAATAGTCAATGGATCTACTCTATATAAAAAGTCTACAGATTTGGATATATAATTGAAATTTTAACTTGTACTGATAAATTTTACTATAAATTGTTATGGTTTGCGAAAGACCAGAGACCGAACCAAACCCACTCTGTGACAGACCAAATAACTTAAGATATATATCTGCCAGTTATTGTATAGTGAAGTCCTTGAATATAGTTTGTATTTGTTGCCGTCCGTAAAGGTAATTCTGTTTCTACATTGTGAAGATGCAGTCTTTCTGTGTTATATTTTACAAGCCAAAAGATCATCAAGCAGAAGGTAGCATCCCCAACTTAAAGTGGCATGAGCTGCCAAAATATTGATATTTTGACTTTGAAACAGAATCGGCTGTTGAAATTATCGGCTATTTTTCTCAAGACGTATAATTCAGAAGTTTTTAGTGCGTCTAGTCTATACGATAAAGTAGGCCTATTGTTTTGAACTAACTGTGGCTTAGAATGAATGAATGGTCGTCCCGGTTATTTAAATTTTGTTTACTTTTCGAACACTGTACCGGTTCGTATAGGTCACATACTGCATGGATTTTTCTCATTCCAACGCCAATCATTTAGTTTTTCGATGGCCTCCAAAGCCTCTTGCTGTCGTGACGATCAGAAATTATATAAAAATGTGAATTTTGGCAGCTCATGCCCCTTTAACGAATTGTGTTGTAAACAAACTGCAACACAATAATTGGCGGAGAACCCATATATCCTAGAAACAGTACCTCTCGCACAAATTACAAAAAAAAAAGCTTTACCATGACTATCATTCCTCAAATGGACGTCTTCCAGATTCTCAAAATGCTCGGCGTAGATCTTCGACCAACAACTTGGAGTCTGCACAACAACCACCAGTCTGCACAATTTGTTTTGACTTGGGCGGGGGGGGGGGGGGGGGGGGGGTGGGGTCTGCACCCAGCTTTCCATCCGACAACAGATACAAATCTCCTTCTACCATTCCACGCGACCGACATAGAAATATGTGTATTTCCAACAGAAAAAGAAGAAGAAAACACGAAATACAAGCAAACTCACTTGTCATCACAGAATCGAGAGGAACAACAAATGGATCTACCCAAACCAACCATACACAAGTAGTATCAGCGTCGTCACAAACGGAAGATGTCCACCTGTGTGATGCAAATACACAACATTCATTAGATGTATCTAATGTAAACAACCTATCTACTGATACCCACATTAACCTAATGTAAACAACCTATCTACTGATACCCACATTAACCTAATGTAAACAACCTATCTACTGATACCCACATTAACCTAATGTATACAACCTATCTACTGATACCCACATTAACCTAATGTAAACAACCTATCTACTGATACCCACATTAACCTAATGTAAACAACCTATCTACTGATACCCACGTTAACCTAATGTAAACAACCTATCTACTGATACCCACATTAACCTAATGTAAACAACCTATCTACTGATACCCACATTAGCCTAATGTAAACAACCTATCTACTGATACCCACATTAACCTAATGTAAACAACCTATCTACCGATACCCACATTAACCTAATGTAAACAACCTATCTACTGATACCCACATTAGCCTAATGTAAACAACCTATCTACTGATACCCATATTAGTCCTAAAATTGCAGATATACTCCTTGTGTATAGTTTGTATTTTGTTGCTGCTCGTAAAGTAAATTCTGTTGCTACATTGTGAAGATCCAGTCTTTCTGTGTTATATTTTATAACCAGAAAGATCATCAAGCAGAGGCTAGCATCCCCAACTTAAAGTGGCATGAGCTGCCAAAATTCACACTTTTTTCATA
The DNA here is from genome assembly GCA_963971465.1 of Lepidochitona cinerea. Taxonomy (NCBI): domain Eukaryota; kingdom Metazoa; phylum Mollusca; class Polyplacophora; order Chitonida; family Tonicellidae; genus Lepidochitona; species Lepidochitona cinerea. The sequence goes on from OZ020561.1 coordinate 31,221,714, forward strand.
ATTTCTGATCGTAACGACAGTAAGAGGCTTTGAAGGTCATCAAAAAACTAAATGATTGGCGTTGAAATGAGGAAAATTCCTACACTATGTGGCCTGTACGAAACGAAAAAGTGTTCGAAAAGTAAACAAAATTTAAATAACCGGGACGACCATTCATTAATTCTAAGTTAAAGTTAGTTCAAAACAATACTTTATCGTACATTTTCGAGAAAAGAAGCACTAACATTTTTTTAACTATACGTGTTGAGAAAAATAGGCAATAATTTCAACATTCTGTTTTAACGTAAAAATATCAACATTTTGGCAGCTCATACCACTTTAACGATTTGTGTTGTAAACAAACTGCAACACAATACAGTTATAGTATTTATGTTAAAAACATTAGAATTATCAAATATAGAAACAAGTAAAAAAAATGGGAATTGTATGACGGAGATAATTTAATTTAAGCACAATTCGTTTTTCATTATTTGTTTGACAAAGAGGCGATACAATTTTATTAAATCATACATCCTTTAAAATGTTAACGTTGCTGGATTATAGTGCTCAACGTCTGAAATGTATTTACAGGGGACGCATTTTATTTTAATCCATGCAGGTAGGATGTAAATAACTAGAGATATGTTATAAAGTCTAATGGATTACTGAGCCGTCAGGTAAAGACGTATTACTTGATAGCCTGTAGACATTCTACAAGACGAAGGGCGTCAGGAAGGCTGTCTTTAAACAATATACTCATTTTTTATCCACGATTTTAACAGGATTATTTCAATTTAAGTCTCACTTTCTCATACCCCTGGGCTAAATAAGACGAAGGAATATATCTAATTGAGCATAGACATTAACATAGCGTTCAGATCATGTCAACCTTCCTCGCCCTATCTTTTTGTCGCCACTCAAATCGTCTCTGACAACAATCGAGCTTTCTTTATAAGGATGGAAATTGAAAAATAGTCTCCGGCGTAGGTAATGTGTTAATTTCTGATTAATCCCAGGAGTTTTGACGCCTTTTATGTCATCTGCTCTGATTGTCGAGTGATAAAGGCGACATATATTTCGCCTTCGGGCGGTCATTTTTTTCAACCGTCTGTCTTTCTCTTAGTCCCTATGAATGTCACTAATACGGTGTCATTGACTCACTTCTCTGTGAATTAAACATAAAACACAAAACGATCTAGTTATGCTCGCCAATTATTATTAACAACACTTAGCTCTTGATCTGTGGGTTTAAACAACGTTTTATAGCAATTCTGTTCACAACTTAAACATGGGCAAACTGGGAATCAAACAAGGAATTTGATTGGATTCGGGGGAAAAAACCCATGTCTGTCCACTAACAAAGAAATTCAAGAGAAAGTAATGCAAAATGGTTTCAGATGTCAATACAAATATTAAAGTGATTTTTATGATTCGTTTGAGAAAAAAAAACTGTTACACAAAGCTTATAAGATTCGGATAAAAGTCGTGTTTAAGTTCATAAAAGTCTCAATTCATTTCGACGTATCTTGAAGAAAACTTTTCAAAGTCTCAAGGAAGTCAAATATGGCCCAGGGCGTACCATAGACAAAGGGAAGTAGTGCATACTTTCATTTTCTATTTGTGGTAATGTTAACGCTTCAACTCGCCTCCTTCACAACATCATCATTGAGCTACATCATTTGCTGTGTCTCCAGAAGTCATATGGGAATTTGTTGAGAAAGATTTGAACGCAGGATCAGCGGACAAACTTTGACTTACTTACTTACTCAATGAAAAATAACTACAGAGATGCAAGATACATCTACTGAAGGTATTCAAATAACTTGAATTTAACTCTACATAATCAACAACCATTGTTTCTATACAAATAAATTGAGTCCCTGCACGTCACAGTTGATTATTTGTTCAATGACTAGTTCATACACAGTTGATTGTCTTTGTCTGTTGAACATTTTATAGAGATCAGTCTGATGTTCATACACAGTAAATTGTCTTTGTCTGTTGAACATTTTATAGAGATCAGTCTGATGTTCATACACAGTTGTTTGTCTTTGTCTGTTGAACATTTTATAGAGATCAGTCTGATGTTCATACACAGTTGGTTGTCTTTGTCTATTGAACATTTTATAGAGATCAGCCTGGTGTTCATACACAGTTGATTGTCTTTGTCTATTGAACATTTTATAGAGATCAGCCTGGTGTTCATATACAGTTGATTGTCTTTGTCTATTGAACATTTTATAGAGATCAGTCTGATGTTCATACACAGTTGATTGTCTTTGTCTGTTGAACATTTTATAGAGATCAGCCTGGTGTTCATACACAGTTGATTGTCTTTGTCTATTGAACATTTTATAGAGATCAGTCTGATGTTCATACACCGTTGATTGTCTTTGTCTGTTGGACATTTTATGGAGATCAGTTTGATGTTTATACACAGTTGATTGTCTTTGTCTGTTGAACATTTTATAGAGATCAGTCTGATGTTCATACACAGTTGATTGTCTATGTCTGTTGAACATTTTATAGAGATCAGCCTGGTGTTCATACACAGTTGATTGTCTTTGTCTATTGAACATTGTATAGAGATCAGTCTAATGTTCATACACAGTTGATTGTCTTTGTCTGTTGAACATTTTATAGAGATCAGTCTGATGTTCATACACAGTTGATTGTCTTTGTCTGTTGAACATTTTATAGAGATCAGTCTGATGTTCATACACAGCTGATTGTCTTTGTCTGTTGGACATTTTATAGAGATCAGTCTGATGTTCATACACAGTTGATTGTCTATGTCTGTTGAACATTTTATAGAGATCAGCCTGGTGTTCATACACAGTTGATTTTCTTTGTCTATTGAACATTTTATAGAGATCAGTCTGATGTTCATACACAGTTGATTATCTTTGTCTGTTGAACATTTTATAGAGATCAGTCTGATGTTCATACACAGTTGATTGTCTTTGTCTGTTGAACATTTTATAGAGATCAGTCTGATGTCCATACACAGTTGATTGTCTTTGTCTATTGAGCATTTTCTAGAGATCAGTCTGATGTTCATACATAGTTGATTGTCTTTGTCTGTTGAACATTTTATAGAGATCAGTCTGATGTTCATACACAGTTGATTGTCATTGTCTGTTGAACATTTTATAGAGATCAGTCTGATGTTCATACACAGTTGATTGTCATTGTCTGTTGAACATTTTATAGAGATCAGTCTGATGTTCATACACAGTTGATTGTCATTGTCTGTTGAACATTTTATAGAGATCAGTCCGATGTCTTTGTCTGTTGAACATGTTATAGAAATCAGTCCGATGTTCATACACAGTTGATTGTCTTTGTCTGTTGAACATTTTATAGAGATCAGTCTGATGTTCATACAGAGTTGATTGTCATTGTCTGTTGAACATTTTATAGAGATCAGTCTGATGTTCATACACAGTTGATTGTCTTTGTCTGTTGAACATTTTATAGAGATCAGTCTGATGTTCATACACAGATGATTGTCTTTGTGTGTTGAACATTTTATAGAGATCAGTCTGATGTTCATACACAGTTGATTGTCTTTGACCGTTGAACTTTGATAGAGATCAGTTGACGTTTATACACAGTTGATTGTTTTTGTCTGTTGGACATTTTATAGAGATCAGTCTGATGTTTATACACAGTTGATTGTCTTTGTCTGTTGAACATTTTATAGAGATCAGTCTGATGTTCATACACAGTTGATTGTCTTTGACCGTTGAACATTTTATAGAGATCAGTCTGATGTTCATACACAGTTGATTGTCTTTGTCTGTTGAACATTTTATAGAGATCAGTCTGCTATTCATACACACTTGATTGTCTTTGTCTGTTGAACATTTTATAGATATCAGTCCGATGTTCATACACAGTTGATTGTCTTTGTCTGTTGAACATTTTATAGAGATCAGTCTGATGTTCATACACAGTTGATTGTCTTTGTCTGTTGAACATTTTATAGAGATCAGTCTGATGTTCATACACAGTTGATTGTCTTTGTCTGTTGAACATTTTATAGAGATCAGTCTGATGTTCATACACAGTTGATTGTCTTTGTCTGTTGAACATTTTATAGAGATCAGTCTGATGTTCATACACAGTTGATTGTCTTTGTCTGTTGGACATTTCGCTGTTGGGTGTTTTGTAGTGGTCAGTCTGTTGGTTTTTTTATAATTCAGTTAACCAGTCAAAATAATGCTTTATCGTACATTTTTGATACTTGAAACACTGACCAGTTTGAGAAATGTGCGTCTTATGGAAGATAATTTTAAATTATTGGCCAAGTAACTGATCGACCATTTAACAAGTTACAGTAACTAATTGATTAAGCAATGAATCTATCAACCATTAACCAAGTAACCAATATATCATTCCACTATTAACCAAGGAATTAATCGATCAACCCACTATTACCACCTACTAAAAATCGATCAATAAAACAATTAGCATTCTAACAAATTAACCAATTAATAAAGAAAACAATTGATCAACCAACCAATTAACCAAGTAACTAATCCACCGATCGACCGATTAACCAGGTAAACAATCGATACATCAATCAATTCACTAAATTACCAATTATAATCAACTAATCAACAAAGCAAACCAATCGACCAAGCACACATCAATCAATCAGCCAATTTATCAATCAACCAATTAACTATCGACTAGTCCAACATTTACCAATCGTTTAATCAACCAATTAACCAAAAAGCCAATCCTTAGCCAACAAAATAACCAACTAATTAATCGATCAACAATTAACCAGGTTATCAATCATCAATTAACTAATTAACAGAGTAACCAAACGGTTAAGTAACCTACTCGCAAATCAACCAATTTACCAATTGATCAATCAACCAATTTACCAATCGATGAATCGACCATTTAACCAAGTAACCAATTTAACAACCAACCAATTAATCAAGTAGCCATCGACCAGTTCAATCATTCAATTAACCAAGTAACTAATCGTCAAACAAACAATTTACCAAGAAACACGCATCATTCAACCTATTAACCAAGTAACCATCGACCAATCCACCAAATAGCAATCAAACAATCAACCAATTAACGATGTAACCAATTGATCTATCTACCAATTAATCTACAGATAAATCAACGAATTAATCAAGTAACCAGCATCACTCAACCAATTGGCCAAGTAACCAATTGATCAACCAACCAATTAACCAATCGACCCCTGACCAATCTACTAATTAAGTAACAAATTTATCAACCAACAAAGTACCCGGTCATCAATCAACAAATTAACCTACTAGCAACCAAGTAACCATCGACTAATCCACCAATATCCAATCCTTCAATTGACCAAATAACCAATGGATCAGCCAGTCAATTAACCAAGTAACCGATCTTCAATTAACCAAATAACCTATTAACCAGCCGATCAATTAACCAAGAAACCAGTCGATCAACCAACCAAATAACCAAGAAACCAATGATCAATTATCAATAAAACAATCATCAGTCAACCAATTAACCATTCGATCAATCAATCAATTAACCCAGTCACCAATCACCAATCAACAAAGTAATCAATCGATCAATCAACAAAGTAACCAATCATCAATCAACCAATTAACCAAGCAGCAAATCGACTAATCGACCAAGTAACCAATCATCAATCAACCAATTCACCAAGAAGCCAATCGACCAATCAACCAAGTAACAAATCATCAACCACCAAGTCAGCCAATCAGTCATTCAATCAACCAAACATACGGGTCTGTTGATATAGAATGACATTCCTTGATTTACAGATTCTTTGATGCATTCAAGAGTTGTTGAACTTAGATCGCGATGATGTCAGGTTGATGGAATAGAGCTTTGTCCCCGAGGGAATCCCCGCCTCTTCCGTCGATAAGAGTTTTCAACTTTTGCAGGATAAATGTTTCGAAATATTTAAAATAAATGTGAATTATTTGAGAGACCTTTTAGAGTCACGTGTAGCCAGGTAACGCGGTAACACCTGCTTAGATGTTGATATTTTTCCATTGAAACAAAATTTAAAATTAATTATTTTTTCTCTCCCAAGAAATACATATTAAAAGCTTTATAGCGCCATTAGTGTGGAAAATATTAAAGTTAAATGAGTGACTGGTGGCAACTTATGCCTAAAAACGGTTATTTAAATTTGGTTCGCCTTTCGAAAGTTATTGCGGCTTGTACCGACCAGAGACAGGATGAATTTTCCGTATTTCAAAACGGATCGCTAAGTTTATGATGAGCTTTAATCCATGTTATTGCTCGGATTGATTCATTGGTGTTTCAAGGCGCACTCAAGATCATTTCATTTGTATGGCGGTGATGTCAGGTTTAGTGGGGAGGAAACCCCCTACCTTTGACGAGTACCTGGCAATTGCCATTGCCTTGACCATCCGAGTCTATGAAAAGATGAGATTTTAGACAGCTTGGTTATATTTAACAATGTATTTTAGCAGAGGAGTTATAACATAATATAATTTAACATCTCTCTTTTTAACGAATAGGCCTATAATGTTGTGTGACTTTTAACCTTCCTTCGCTTTATGTTGTTTTTTTTTGTATTTTAAGTTTTCTGTTAAGTAATTGTCACGAAATGTTAAGTTAAATCTTAGAACAAAGGATTGATATCAACTCATGAGAAAGAAGAAATGGGAGGGGCCAATGTTAACGTTGAAAGATCATATGTTATGGCTAAGTGAAGAAAGTAAATTTTGGGGCGTTACCCAAATCTGGGATTTCATATTCATCCCAGCCAAAATACATAATTATTAAAGCTTTGATCATAAAGAGAGAGACGTAGCTGAAAAAGTTGTCGAAAAGAATTAATTTGCCAGTGTCCTTCAAAAGACTTATTTTGTTGCTTTATTTCTGTCTTTTTTAGTTTGAACTGTATTTTTAATGTGAAAGGTATGCTTGATGAAAACTATTTTCGTCACCATGTAGGAAAGTGCGACATAAACTCCCATTAATCAATCAAATAATCTTAATTGCGAAGTAAACCCCCATTAATCAATCAATCAATCAAATGGCATTATTTGGAAACGTAAATGTATATCTCATTCCAAAGCAATTAAACTGTCCAGAGTATTTATATGTTTCGTCTAATTAATGGAAAGTAAATTTATCTACAACTCTCTCATGATGTATTTCAAGCTATTTTTGTAAATAGCTGCTATCTACTTTTCATAAATTGTTACATTTCCGAGTCGTGTTCTGCTCAGTATAGAAATATGTCAACTGTACTTAATTTGATTGATTGATTGCTGTCCTATGCATCACTCAAGAACATTTCACTTATATGGCAGTGTTGCCAGGTTTAGAAACCGAACTCTTCAACATAGTGGAAAGCCAAGACCTTCAGGGTACTTGTCAACTCGTCCACACATCACTGCTTTATAAAGACCAACTACACGGTTTAAGAATAAAAATCTGTATGCGAGTGTGGTTATTATACTATAACCGCCAATGAAATAAATGAACACTTTCAAATAAGCTTTGTCGTAAACAATTGTAAAATTCATTCAAAGTGTTCAGCACGTATTCTTAATTTGCAAATATCATACTTGTATCATAGCTTTAGAAAACAGTTTTATATTCTATGTATTTTTATTCTTTAATTGGACAGTTTTCTCTTTCCGGTCGGTATGGGGATACCTAGGAATTGACCAAGACATGGTATAAGATTTTCAGACTGTTTCTATGTACAGAAATCGAACAACCTATGTTTACTGGGAGCGAAAGAAATCAATCCAGTGAATTGTCGTCACTTATTTAAATTATATTTTTCTATAGAAATTCGGGAAATTTTCTAGAAATTCGGGAAATTTTCTAGAAATTCGGGAAATTTTCTAGAAATTCGAATTATATGAAATCTTTCAATGACATTTAGAAGTTGAACTGATAGAAGGCATTCACTTTGATAACAAACTACATATAGACCCAATAAAGCAAGAAGTTGTTATCCGTAAGTCATTCCTCGTCTTGTCGAATTCGATGGATAAATAATGATTTACTTTTTCTGTGGGATGTCCTGTACGAACCAAACCTCAAATAACTAAATTTAAAGAAAAGCAAATAAATAACAACATTTGTTTACTTTTCGATTTGAAATGGGACTTTATTGCACATTTAGGACATGGTGTTTTGTCCGAACATAATAAATGTAAAACATTTTTACCTTTAACTTCAGAATCTTACAAATAGTAATATAATTATTTATAAATCTTTATTATACATATCACATTTACGTCATATCCGGTGTCGGTTGACTTTAGCACAAGATCAAGGGAGCGAAATGAGGACAAACCAAAAAATAATTTAAACAACGAATTTAAACCATTTTTACAATGAAAATGAGAGATATAACACATTGACTGATGTTTCTTTACAATACGTTAGCATGTTATGAGATTTTTAAAAGCTAATCTTACAATCTTTTTGTAATCTAATGATACTCGTCTAATGATCTTATCTTTGAAATCAGTCGGCATACGTCTTGGGGAATGCAGTTGTGTTCCTATAGCATACATAATGTTGCTAATGAAAATATAAATTAATTTCCCATAATTGGTAAAAGCAAGCATTTTGACTTTTTTATAAGCGTTATTTTTTTTCAAATTAGTATTCGAGATAAAGTTATGACAAGTAGGTGACTGGTAAAATGACGTTTGGCTTCACAGATAAAACAGATTGTTATAAAACTCTTAATGCATTAAAGCACCACGTGTTGCCTTAACTTTGGAGGAATAAAGTTTAACTGCTAAATTAAATTCGATCAAGAACTGTTACAGCATCAGCTGTGAAATGTTTTTTTTTGGCGTCCTGTAAAGTCCAATTTGCTAAACGTCCAAGTCAAACTTCACCAAAGGTCTTGATTAAAAATGGCATCAATATTGGAGAGTTGTTGTTTTTCAGTAATATATCAGTTATCAAGGGCCAATATTTTCACCAGAACTGAAACATAAAGAAATGTATTTTCGTAAATATTTACGCCTCAAAAAGGGAAGGTAAGATTATAATTGACCTTAGTCACAATATAAAGAGAAAAAACAGGCCGCAAAACAAATCAATCTGAACTAAGATATTTCATCAATGGCAGATGTATCCGTTGAAAACACAAGGTTTGCTTAACTTTCAACATATTTTTCTAAAAGCAGAGCTAGTATATATGTAAAATAATCTGGAGTGAAGTTGTTAACAACCAACATACACAGAAAAAGAAGATATTATCTATAAACGTAGCGAGGAACTTTAATTTGAAAATATACAAAGTAACTACATACTTTAATAAGTATATTATTTCAAGCAGGCGCCATTCAGTTATGTAAAGCGTTATGCATGTAACTTTCAGATAAATGAGCCAAGAAGTCGACAGAAATAAATTACCTTAATTATGTTTCGAGTGGCTTGATTCTCAGCTTGATGATGACGTCATGAGAAGTCACATGTCAGGGTGAATTCTTTTTCCAATGGTTACAGAGGCTGTTTATCAACTCCAATATCCTCTCCACAATTGTTTAGATCTTTGATATCGATATTCCATATGACTAGATATTCAGCATAGATTGTTTATTATGCTAATAAAAGAGGAATTAACGAGCAGTGCTGGAATGACAGTACAAGACATGTACAAAAAATCACTTTTCTAGAGTTCAAGGGTTTTGTTACAAAGAAGGACGACACAATAACAAGACCAGAAACGAATTCCCCATGAAGTTGGTGCTTTTTTTTTCTCGTAGACATGTTTATGTTTTTTGGTAACTCTTAGCAACACTGTATCGAGACCAGACACAACGAAACACGTTGGTCATTAACTTTCTTGTCATTTTTTTCGTAATAATTTGTCCCTCTCTCAATACTTAAATGATGAAGATTTTCTCGTTTTAAAGTTTGTAAGTAAATACATAAGTCCGGTTATTTATCGCAGCACTTGCACAGGGGGTCCTTCCTCAAACCATAACACTCTGGGGTGTGAGGTGAACGTCTGGAAGAAGGGTGACTGTCTTTAGATTTTGGGGAAAGGTGAGACGAACTGGGGACAACATATGGGGAAAACCGGGAAGGGTTGCCCGGTCGTGAGGGGAAAACTGGTCCGTAATGGCAGCCACAGTTGGGTGATGTGCAAGGTTTGTTGTTGCAGCCGGTAGACATTGAGCTGGGAGGAAAGTTGGGAGGTAGTAAATGTTGACCTGATGAAAACTGTAAATACGCCAGCATTGCATGAGAGTTCAATGGCGACTGACCAGAGGTAGATGATAAACCAGCCATGCTAGAGGGCGCTGGTAGTCCAGGAATAGGATGGGGCAATCCACACATACTGGAATTAAACATTGGGCCTGTGCTTACACTGGGGCAGTAACACGAGAGTCCGCCCCCTACCGGCGAGGCGTGTGTAGCTGTGGGTTGAATAACTGTAACATTGGGAGGACTGATAAACTTTGATGAAGATGAAGAGGGTATTGCAAGCCTATCAGCTTTTTGCTCAGTTAATCTGTCTGTTGCATCCCTTGAATGTGTCTTATGGTCTATGGTTGAAACTGGCTCTCTTGGTCGAATGCTTGATGAATGCGGCTCGGGGATGAAAAGAAGGGGCTTGCTTGGCACATGAGGAATTGGTGACACCGGCAGGGCTCGGGAGGAGGGCTGGAACACAGGGCTTCCAGGTGAAATTGGGCCATTTTTGTCTGGCATTGTTGTTGTACGTGGAATTGGAATAGCCGGTGGCTGCGCCAGAACCGGGTGCACAATCGGTGATGCTACTCTGATGGGGACTGGGACTGGCGACGATTCACGTGGGGTAGATGATCTGGAAGTATGAGCCTGAGGTGATACTGGGGCCTCTTTGGCCTCTACATGTGGGGCCCGTGTGGGGGAAGCTGGAGGACAAGTCGCCGTTCCACTTTCAGATTCCAGGTCTGAAAAAATAAACCAAAGTTTATTACAATTAATTTAAACAACAATAATAATGGACTCATTATAATAATAGACTCGAGTCAGGATATCTTAATAAGGTAAATGTATACCATTGACAAACCCAAATGGTGAAAAACTTTCCAATTTCGAAATAGTTAGCCCAAGCATCCTTTAGTATCTTAAAAACAGATTCCCTCAATTGCATGGCTTTAATATTAAACGTTTTCATGTTTTGTCTTGCTAGCTTACCTTTGGGGTTTATAATGGGAATGGGTTTATCATCAACATCTTCCATGTCAATTTCCTCCATATCATCGTCATCACTATGGTGACTGTCATGCGCATCATCATCATGGACAACAATATCACCATCGGTGGATGAGTCCAATCTATTATGCAGAAGAAAAGCGTGAATTACTGAATTGCGGAATGATTTACCGTTTTGAAAGACTCGAAACTCATACTCATTGCTGTACATTTTACCTACAATCTTCCATTGCTTTATATTTAAGTTCAAGACTTCCATAGCTGCTTATTTTTCTAACAAATTTTCAATGCGGTATATTTTAATAACAAAAAAACACTTAAGATGTTGTATATTTGACTTATCAACATATATCACTATATATTTAACTTCCGAACATAAAATATTACCAATCTACTAGCAATAGAAATGTTGTTAACTGCAGTTGGAGAGTAAAAATAAAATGTTTGGGGCCTGGTTTAATTCATAGCACTATTAATTATCTTAAATGTAGCTCTAAGAAACATGTATAAGTAGTAAAAATTCAAGAAACATTATAATTGTTATAGTTATAGTTGCTCACTTTTTCTCCCGTTTTCCATTCCCATTATCCCTGAAACCTTTTGCAAATGGATTGTGGTCGATTTTCAACTGAGTGATCTGAAAAACAGAAAAAGATAAAAATGTTTTAATAACATCATGTTCTTAAAAGGGGAAAAAACTAGACAGATATTTCTAAAATTCTTATCAAAAAGTCTCATTTTAATTTTGACAGCATTTGCAGTTCTGTGCCCATTATTTTAAATAAAATTACCTGATTTTTACCCTTTTTTTTAGATATGATACTAAGATTATTTTAGTTAAATTTATGAATTATCAACTTGATTGTCCGAGTAACCTTTAAGTATTGGCGTGTCATCTTTAAAGGGGCATGAGCTGCCAAAATGTTGATATTTTGACGACATATAAATCCATACTGTAGGTGCCCTGTACGAACCGAAAACGTGTTCGAAAAGTAGCAAAATTTAAATAACCGGGACGACCATTCATTCATTCTAAGCCAAAGTTAGTTTAAAACAATACTTTATCGTACATTTTCGAGACTAGAAGCACTTAAAAGCTTCTGAATTATACGTTTTGAGAAAAATAGCCGATAATTCCAACATTCTGTGTTTACGTCAAAATATCAACATTTTGGCAGCTCATGCCCCTTTAAGATAAGAAAAACATAAATATTCGCCATTTTGGATTTTAAATTTATAACACATTTTTCTTAAACAAAAAATGTCAAAACAAGAAACTTTTAAGATAACTTAGTTTTTCAAGCTTGAAGTTATTACTCACCTTTTCGTTTTGATAAGCTGTAACTGCGATGAATTCGGTTTCCTTGAAAACGTAAGTTCGGAAAGTACTGTAGGGTAACCTCAGTATATCATTGGCTCTTACCAAATGAAATCGAGGCTGATACTTGTGCATGGAGTTAAGGATAAACTGTAATGGAAAAGATGATTGGTTGAAATTAAACCGGGTCAATTCTCATAATCATGCGCATGAAAAGTAATTGTCTTTGAGTATTTTGTTTTGGGGGGGGGGGGGGAGGGGACTGAAATATAAGAGCCAATCTCACGTTAAACATTCACAATCTATACGGTTTTCGTTTGCAAATGAGTAATCCGGTCTAAAATTATATCCTTGGCATAGCCTAAAGGCATAACCCAACAGGACCGCAAAATCTGCTTCGCACAAGCCGCAATTCTGTTACGCCTGTTCCACTTGTCCCAAAATGATTTCTTATCTCGATTTGTGGCGAAGTCTGGTTCAAATTAGAATATCCCTAGTGGTTTCATTAGAGCGGCGTCAACTCCCTGCTTAATACTTTTAAAAGCTAGAATCCTAGAATAACATCAAAATCAGAGATGCTTCAATTGTTGTCGACATGAAAAACTAATTTCGCTGATTTGCCACTGATTTGTGAAAACGGTGACCTGTTATAGCACGTCGCAATATTGGGCTTCTATGAAACAAACGACTCTCCGTCTGTTTGAAGAAAAGTATCAGTTTTAATGCTACCGTGCATCCTGGCTTCGTTTTTCACACAGTGTTTATGGGACGGCATTCGTGATACAGTTTTACCTATATGTTAGTGACGACGCAAAAACGAGGCATGTGTGTATTGACCGGCCATATTGAAAATTAACGAACTTTTCGAAATGTCAATATTTGGAAATCCTTTTTTTCAAACAGTAAACACACATTAATAATAACAAGGGTAAATTATACCTTTAAAATCTACTAAAAACTAAGGATTTATGGGTTGCCGCTGAAATATGGTGATAAATGGCTGGTCAACACACGCGAGTTTTTTTAGCGTACATTGTACATAAAGATAGACGCGTCATCCCGATGGTTGTCGGGTTTGCTATCGACCAGTAACACGGCAAACAGCAGCATCATGCTACATGACAAAGGCGATCATCCTCAGCTCAAATCAAAGCTGCTTCTGTCAAAGATGTTTCACCTGAAGCTACCAATAGGTAGGTTTGGCAAACAAAAAAAAGCGATCGAATCGAAAGTTGTTTGGTTAAGCCTCCAGAGGCACCAATCAATTGAATGCACACGTTATTAAAACTTTGCCAATCTATTACACGCCAGCAGGGACTTGCCAAAGCTAAAAGTCTAAAATCCACACGTTCTCTCTGTAGCGCGAATTAAGATGAGTTACTTCAATTAAAAAGTGGACTATATCACAGATGTATAATCTACCGTCCTCGTTTTATCCTTTCTGTATTTTTATGCGATCAATATTCACCACCGGAAGCCTATTTACCCCCTTTTCAAACGGTTAACAACCAAAGGTCTCATTTTCTCACTTGTAAAAATATTGATTTGTCAAACATACATATCTTTCTTGTCTCAATTCAATTTTACATTATACTAACTAATATGCACAAAAGTCCATTGTTTCGTGACGCAATGCCTAAATGTGTGTACCTTAGACTGTGTATATTAAACTGTCTCCCTGTGTCTGAGCTTGGAATATACCGTTGATTGATTGATTTATTGATGTACTTTGACGTTAACTTGTTTGGGTGTCTCTGTCAGTTGAATGTGGCCAGGAGTTTCGACCCCTACTATCCTGGACAACGCCGCCATATATGTGAACAATATGGAGATCTGGGTATAAACATCAGCCAATCAACCAGTCAATCTAGTCGATATTAAATAAATTGTGATATTTTATTTTTTGGGATAGACAACTACAGCTATATACATGTATGAGTAAACTATTTTATTTCGATTTTTATGTGTTAGATAATCGTTTATATTTATACTTATATTCATGTATTTATAGCTACACATATAGACCAAATCATCCGCCAGTCATGCAACCAAAGATGTATATCTATACGACAATTCGCTCCTTGATTAATGATTGACTGATTGGGCGATTGGTGTTCGGTATGGTACAACAAGTTTGACTGCTAAAATTTCAACAAAAATGAGAAAAACGTCACTTACGTATCCATTACTTACATATCCATTCTTATCAGAAATGTTATTTGTAAGTTTAAGCTTGTGAAAGGAGACGACTTTCTCCATCCATTGTTCCCCAGTGCACGGAGAGTCGGGATGTATGAAAACACGTCTTGGCATTTCCGGGTCAGCTTTTCCCGCCACTTGCCATCGGCCATTGTGGTACTTGTATCGGTAACTATCAACTGGGATAACATCCACAAGTAGGATGTACTTGGATTTCTTATCCAGTCCACTTATCCGCAATTTGAAAGCTGGAAAAAGGCGTCTGTAAAATAAAAGGAAATTTTGTAAATATAATCGTATAAATATAACTTAACAATCAAATAACCAATTTTTTTATTTGTTCGTAAAATAGACTAACAATATTTTTATATAAATTTAGGGCAGGATGATGTTGATAATGTCATAGATAATCATATCAAGCTGGGAGTCAAAGATATACATCCAAATATAACGTTTTCAACACGGGAAATAAAGTAGTTCCATTCACTAGGTTAACATTGAACACAAGAGTGTTATTCCGTAAACCGAAAACTTTATACTTATTGAGCACAAAGTCTCTTTTGATTGTGTTGTTTTCGAATTAATGCGACATTAAAATTGTGCTATCAGGTCCCTTTATAGAAATATTCGACTTCTGTGCAGTTGCAACAGCTGTTGCCAGGCGTTTTCATTGTAAATGTCCTGAGTGGGTGGTAGAGGGGAGTGGAGGGGGGGGGGGGATTTTGCAGTTCATAAAAACAAAAAATTATTTAAAAAAAAAAACAATTCGTTTTATTTTTGGATAACTTTTTTCGTTTGTAAGTCAGGTTGTGGCGCCCGTGGGTTGAAAGTGTTCCGTTGACTGACACGTTTGACTTGTGACAGTCATGTGGCAAACCATGCAGCACTTAAACTCGACAACAATTTCATCAAATGTCTACTTTGAATTAGGTAAATCTTATTAGTCGAATAATAAACACTGGCGCCGAGAGTTGTCCCGCCATGGCGACTGCCAATTGACGAAAGGGGGCGTTTTTATTTGCTGTTTAGACCAAAGCATAATGTAATCCTGTTCGAACAATGCCTAACAATTGTACTGTTGTTTACAACACGCCATTAACCGAGAAATACAGCCAGTGAACGCATTATACCTGATAACGAAATTAAACCCTAGCGTGGTGTTTTAAATACAACATTAGCAAACGGCTTACCATTTGAGGTACAATACGGGAATGACAATAACTCTAAATGACGTTAGACATTTGCGAACTGGATTCATTATTTTTACAATCTATGTGTTTTAATGGTACATTTGATAATTTATGTAAATTCAGCATATTCGAAATATTCTCGATGATCCATTTTCTTCGGATACATTTAGCAAAATCAATAATATGGCGCTTCATTTCTTTAATTTCATGTGTCATATTCGTAAAACAATGTATATTGTAAGCATTTTGCTATCAATATAATTAAACAAAGCATTGGTTTTCATTTTTGGGGGATTATTGAACTTTCTTCTTCCAGAAAAAATAGTTCAATTTGAAGGTTTCTTTATCAAGTTAAATGTTGTTGAAAATTCAACGATATAACTGAAGAAAACAAGTACTTGATCGCTAACAGTTGGTGAGACTACAAAAAATTTAAAGAGACAATATCTTGAATTTTCGGGTAAAACTATAACATATGTTCTCGTTTATTTATCCTCCTAAAAGAGTGGCGGGTCTCCATTTAGTCGCCGCCCGAGTCAGGCGTCAAAAAACAACTAATACAGTCATCAAGATATTACAACTGAAACTAGTATAGTTTTATAAACGCAGGGCGTAAAGAATTTTTCAGGCGCGACAGTTGCGTAAGGGATATGTAAGAGTTTCTATCAAGGGAGGATAAAACATTCGGGAAATGTGTACGGATGCGACGGGCTCCGAGACAATCAAATGTCTGGGAAGATGGCTAAGGACTGCAGGCAATTGAGAGACAATGAGAAACGTATTGGGCTCGCCGATCCCAAGTGAGAGAGGGCAATTGCCAACAACTTGTACTGTTGATATTAAAAGAGTTTCAAAGCTGTCCTACAAGAGGAAAAACGCCTACAATTACGGTCTGGCCTAAGGCAGACGGTTTGACTACCTAAATAAACATCGTAATATTGAGATCGGCGTCGGTTTAAATGCCCTAAGTAAGTATGCTATGAAACTTAAATGTTTGACATATACTAATGTTCGTTTTAGAACTAAAACACGTGTATCCCTGGCGACAAGTGAATGAACCAGCCAACCAACTGTCATGTTACATCTCGATCAAATAAACAATCTACTGTGTGAGAAACATAGGTAGACATTGAGAACTAATGTTTCTTCTTATTTAGTAGCTTAAACGTTTAAGGTATCTCGAGGATAAATACGCGACAAGAGAAGCTGGTATTCCTCGTTTCTGGCATGAAACAAAAGACGCAATAAGAATTTGTACCTTTTTTGAGAAAGTACAACCCCAAAAGACAATATCACCCGAGCAGCTGGAGTTCCAAAATGATAATAAATTATTATCTAAAATATTATTAAATTATTATCTTACCCCTAAGCATAATTCATTTCCGTTATCTATTATAACGATTTCTAACTGTTCTAACTTCTAGTTGATGTTTTTATTTTTGACGAAAGCGACTGTTCTGTTATCAATTTATATGTGAAAGATTCAAAAGGCGTGGTCCCCTGTGTCTACGTGTACTTAGCTACAAAGACTGGTTATTTTAATTAGTTCATAACAAAAGTCTGTGAAATAAGATGGACAAATTGAATGGTTGTTTTGAGGATTTGTGTTGCAGAAGAATAAATAAATTGTCTTCATCACACAACTATATGTAGGCTAATGTGTAAGCTAATAAGAAATGGATTACATTTTAGCTAATCTAGTTTGAGTGTATGTTTAACTTCAACAAAGACTTGACGCTGTTCATAAACATTTTTGTAAGTTTTGTTCGACCCGTAGTTAACCATACTTTGGTGTCTGTGTAGTATTTAGTATATAAGACTATAATCAACTGTGTTATAACGGAAACTAATTGCGGTAGTTGAGGAGTATAGAACGAAACCTTGTGGATTATAACCGTCTGAACGGTGACTAGAAATTAAGCCAGGAGGCGACAGCGGTCAGCTGTCCCGCCGAGAGCGTTGATAAGTTTTTAATACGCTGTCTACCTAAATGACATAATTTAGAATAGAATGCTGAGGTGTGTAAACGTGGGCAGATATATCGCATTGTCCCCGCCGATACCACTTTCACAGGTCGGCCGTCACTAATCCAGCGAGCTAGTGACCCACCGAGAGTCGCCTTTTCACTCTCTCCCTAGGAAGGCCGAAGTGAGCGAGGGGATCGTCACAGAGGCGCCAAACCGCCCTTCATAAGGACGTACAAAGGGGGGAAATTTAGCAGATTAGATGGCTAATTATACCCTCCAAAATAATCGCCTTTTTAACGGTCACCTTCCACATATAAACACACACGACCAGCAACTAAATGACCACAACTGACCGCAACACATACACCAATTTGTTCTATCTTGTATCTAGTACATGTCGTTAACTTACTTTATACCAAATGAACTGTCCACAGCATTTAATGGCAAAGTAGATAGAACGGTTGTTATCTTGAACGGTAACAAACAGAAACAAACATGATGATCTCACAGGGAAAGTGATGATATACCATGTGTTATTGTGATAAACAAACAGGAATTATGTTCACGTCCTTTACATTGTTCTTTTGTGGCGAAATTATGAATCTTATAGGGGATCGCCCTTGTTTGGAATTAATATATCTTGGCGCTAATGTATTGTTTTATGCATAAGAAAGTTTAAAACGTCAAGGTTGTCCATTTCCCCCTAAATATGTGTCTTTTTATTACATAAATTAGTAACCATAACAAGGTTTATTTCCCCATCTCTTATATCACAAACTCAATAGATTAAATCCTCTTATATTTATGAACACTAAAGCACAGAGAGTGACTAACATCAACTGTATGCAATTTATAGCTTAGCAAATGTAGAATAGCAGATTTGATCTATATGTATAAAAGTCTATATTTTTATAATAAATTTTCTAATAAGTAACTGTTGCATTGAGCTGTTTAGTGTGACTTTGTTTCCACAGAAAAATCACTCAAGGGCCTATTTAAAGTGGCATGAGCTGCCAAAATTCTTATTGTTTTCATAAATTCTGATTTTTAAAAGAAGTTAAACGTATGAAGTACCTTGAAAAACTTAAGGATTGACGTTGAAATAAAAATTATTGGTACAGTCATTACAATGTACGAACCAAAGATATGTGCTAATAACGGACAAAATTCAAATAGCTGGGAGTTCATTTTTGGGACTTTTGCTGCTCATAAAACCACCTTAATATAATCCTCAAGATCGATAGGCCCATATCAACTGAAAGTTGTAATTTTATAATTTCAGATAATTCTGTTTCAACGAAATTTTACTTATATTTGGCAGCTCATGTCACTTTAAAGAAAGGGCTCTTTATGAAGGCTATATCTGCTACTCTACTCAAGTGATGTTGAAATGAACTAGTTTTCCTGTGTTTTCTCCTCTATAGAAACAAGGAGCCGTAACAAGGTTTAATTGACAATATAAGACAAAATGTACATAGGACAAATTGTGTCACGTAATATGTCTATTTCAGGACGGAGGGAAAACGAAACCGACAACATTTAATGTCAGACCAACATCTTGTGTTAACAGTACTCGCTCTGTAATTTAAATGGATATAAGGCTTGTGTGCGTTTGTGCCAACTATAAAATACAATTTTCAAAATAAAAATAATAAAGTTTTCTTCATTTTAGGACTATCGCACGTATACCGTTGTTATTAACACGCTTGATATAAGTGAGACCCGTATTGAAAACGCCGATAAAATATTTATATTTTATTCTGTTTCAAACTTAAAGGATGAAAGTATAGACATCTAATCCTTCATTCAATAAAATAAATCCAAACTTTTTACATATTGCTAGCTTTATGTATAATTTAGTTAGTCAATATTTCCCTAAGCATGCTAGTTAAATGTTATCATTATTGGTACAGAATATGTATGGTATTAATTGGGGTGATTGTTGTGGGGTGGATGGGGGTGATCAAACCACCTAAAAGGGTATTTCTGGCTGTGCTAGATCATGCTTTACCCTTACCTTTAGAACGATACAGATTTGTGCAAATTCTTAACAAAAATGATGCATTACGGTATAAAGACTGTAAGTCAAAGCATCTAAATGGTTTTTTAAATTTCTTCCTTGGGTTGCGACCTGTTACTTTTAGCATGATATGCATTCGGGTGATGCTTTGACACTCTGTGAGGTGTCCGCTATAGTTACATACGATAAACGGTTGGAAGACTAGCGATGACTTTCCACCATGTAGGAGATAACGTTAAGGAGGTGAATG
This sequence comes from Lepidochitona cinerea, assembly GCA_963971465.1. Taxonomy (NCBI): domain Eukaryota; kingdom Metazoa; phylum Mollusca; class Polyplacophora; order Chitonida; family Tonicellidae; genus Lepidochitona; species Lepidochitona cinerea. Next base: position 31,241,854 of record OZ020561.1, read on the forward strand.
TAGCCTCGGGATATAAGTGAAGGATATACTGTTATTGGGAAGCTAGCCCTAAAGGAGATTTAGGGAAGTCAGACCGACATGGCGCCTCGATATCACGAGGGACATGAATTGTAAAAGTGAAAGTGGACTCGCTACAGGCTACGGTCATTGAGTACATTATTTCAGACAAACTGAATCTTTGACTGAAGAAGTCTATGAGAGTAAATAAACTGTCAAAATATTGTGGAATGGGAAAAATACAGCATTTCGATCCTTTTCTCGTATTATACATTGTTTGACCAAATTTATTTAGTGATCCTTTTTATATTTGCACTGGACGACAGCAATAGATTTTTTAAAATAATGCCCCTTTCAAAGCACAAATCTTCAGGTAGTAAAAAAAGAGAAATATTCGTCAACGAAGTTATAAATCACAATTCCCTTTTTATGTAATGTAACGGTAAATATCAGTTAACTACTTGATGTACAAGACTTGTAAAGTCCCAAACAGGTCGCCGAATGAAAAAAGCCAAAACAATTCATCAAAACGTGGATTGTTTACAAGACGACTTTGAAACCTTGTCGCAAGTTGAAGATAGAAAAATAATTGCCGTCAATCTCAATTGCCGTCAGTGGTAAACCGAGTGAATTTCACTGGAGACATTCAACGCTTGTTTTACCTGAATTTTTTCACCTGGCGCCAGCAACACTCTTTCATCTACCCACCTTTCGCCCGGCTTTATTTACAGTGTTAAACAGGGATTTCATTCTGTCAGTATACGTACAATTAAACACTGGTACGTTTTGACAGAGAAGCAATAAAATCGAATTTTTTTTCTGAAACGGACATTGGACCCATCCCAAAATTTGATAACAAGTGTCAATTTCAAATTAATACTTAATTACATCTCCACCCAAAACGGACAAAGCCTACCTCTTTTCTTTTAAAGTAACAAACACAATATATGTCTTAACTAGCCTATGAAACGTGATGGGGCAATTTTTTTGGCTTTTTTAAATTTAAATTAACAATTTTATTATTTATCAAGTGATAACGATTTAAGCATATTGTCATTTGTTAATCTGAATTGAAGGTTTTAAAATCAGAAATAACCTATACATTACACATTATTGTATTATGATTCCTTTATGCTACTGTATTTTTTTAAAAATATTTTTTTTCATTTAGATATGTGAATTTTATTCTCCCATTAAAAATGGGATACGGGTTAACTTTATCGTCAGTTCAATTTTAACAACACTCTTGCGTAAAGGCGGCTCGGTCAGACACATCAATGTAACGAATATCTTAAATTCTGTTCTCGTAAAAAGGGTGCAAAAACGCTTAAAAGCTCGAATTAAAAAACCTTGTCGGCTACTAGAATAAACGTGGTTAATGCACAAAAAGCTTAAAAGAGTTTAAAGAGGCGTTTGGCTGGCTGAATGATAATGTTGGTTTTCAGTGTTATACCTGGACCCTTTAAAGGGCCGGGACCTTGTGATTTCCCCAGCGATCCTCAAACCACAGACGACGGGCAAATAGACTTTTGTTCGAGAGACTTTCTGATCTACATGATTGTAAGCCGATGAAACGTGAGGCCCTTAGACAACTGGTCATTACCTGCGACCAAATTCAAAACTACTGCAGCTTTTTGTATTATTAATATCGGGCTTTATTTCAGCCCATTTTATCACAACAACCATTTCTACGTGTCTTAACTATGGCCAAATGGAGATCTAAATTGTACTTTTTCATCGTCAACAAAAACATGGGATAAACACAGACATGTTTGTATTTGGGGTAATTGACAATGGACAGGCGCCTGTCGCTAACGAAATCTGCACGGACAAATATGTCAAGGGTCGAAATTGAGAACGGAGGAATATTAAAAGATAATTAAAGCTTTTGGGTATCATGCTGGTAGACGAATTGGATTTAGTCTCTCAACTTCGATGTGACGAGCGTGGCTTTGTTTATATAAACAAACGCCCAATTCATTAACATTGTTTCGAATAAAAGTCGGCCAAATAAATGCCCCCGAAATTAACTTAATCCACAGAAGTGGATATGAGTATTTGTTTTCACATCACATAATGGTATATTGCATAACATAAAGATATGACACAGGGAGGGGTCCGTTACTATGTTTAAGTATTGAAAGTATTACTCACCGGCCAGATTTCGTGATAACCATTTCAGTTCCTCGCTCATGGAATTGTCCCCACAAATCCTTGCCTTCTAGTTCCACTTTAGGGTCATCACGGACATCTGCGTCAGGGGTATCTAACCCGGCCCCGATCTGTTGAAGCTGGTGATGATAGGCGGCCAACATGTCACCCATGAAGGCCGGGGAACGGCCAGGGCCAGCAGAAAATTTTGGTAACAGTCCCATGGAAGTAGGAAAGCCGATGGGCGAAGGCATGCCACCAAAACCAGGTAAATACTGCGGTGGAGGTACCAGTGACCCCATGCCATAATCCAAGGACCTATGGAGAAGAAATGGATTATATGCCATAGTATGACTAGAGTTCTGTCGACTGTTAATTGTCGGTGGAGATCGCTCCAAACTTAAACCCGCTAAAGTCATCCGTTCAGCCGTATGAGCTGCCTGCTTAACGAACGCACTGTAACCGCGATGTGAAGTGTCGGACTATTACCCTAGTCAGCATGCCGTTCTGTTTTCATCGCGATCCGCCTGACTGACAAGACCGCTGATTGGACGAGGTCGTGATAAAAAGGCGTGTCCACTTCGCGGCTCGCGTTATGTTAAGTGTACGAACATATCGCTGCCGTGTAGTGCGCTATTCTAGTATTACCTCCCCCTTTACTTAACTCCCCCCGTTGACTTGTTGGGTGATCAGTCAATGTCATCGAACAACACAGCCGAAACAACTGGCGCCTTGCCGATAAATAAGCATAGTATATTAATCTGACCCGTTGAGAGTCCTAAGTGTAATTGACTTAGCGAGACAATGGATGGATTGACATAGCGGATATGTTACGTAGAGTTGCGAGACTGAGTCGATGTGATGACCGTACCGATGGTCAAACAATGGCAAAGGTGGGCCGAGTCGCCAGTCCAACAGACACAACAGCCGAGGTGTGAAATGGGAGAGGAGATAAAAAAAAGATCAACAGTACTGAGTACTTATCAGCCACTCAACCTAAGTCAATATTTATTTTAGACATCCATATCAAACATAACGGCATTTCTGGATTGATGTCCGTCTATAACAAGACAAGTCAAAATTCGTCAACTTAAAAATAAAAGCGACGTGGATTTGTTCGCGTCTCCAGTATATATGTAAGACATACACCTTTTAAGTTTTTCACCTGGCGCTAAGCTGACCTTTCTTTGTAACGCGAACAAGGTAGTAAAGTTAAGAGGAAGACGACTAAGTTAATGGCTAGGGAAAATAAGAGTAGGCTAAAACATGACTACCATTCAGACCTTCAAGTAGCTATGGCGCCATGAGAGTGACGTCACGGCTGCACAGTTGATCAATGAATTAGCTCTTGCACAGGCCCTTAACTGGCATAGTAAAATCAGGACGCCATATTAGATATTTCATGCTCTTATACAAATCACACGTGTAATAAAATGCTGAGATAATCGAGCTTCTGGTTGAATTAGCTACCGTACGATTTGGAAACATAAATGTATCCCACGCTTTACCTTGAAAAGGTTTTCTTTTTATAACTCTTTATTATTTATATTTTATCTATGAAAATTACTCTCTACATGTAGACGAAATCTTGCAGTTTTTTATATGTTTTCAAGCAACAAGGTTGAGAAAAAAATACACAACAATAAAAAATAAAACCGATACTGGATGGTTTTGTTCTGTTTTTTCTCGAACAAACCTTTCACGAGCAATGAAATAGAAATGTTAACAATTTATCTCAAAATCAAGGATGGCTCCTTTCCGGGACAGTTAATTTTCTATAGCGGATTTTAGCCTTCCATTAACACACACGATGACACGCCCCTAGTCCTTAATTTAATTATAGAGCTGAAGGCATTCACTACTGTGGTAATACAATAGTCATCTAGATAACTATTACATTAAATATATTCTGATATACATGTAAAGTAGTAACGATAAGGATTTTAATCTCAAGCAATTCAATTTCCTAATATTTTAAAATAGACTGAAACTATCACATCAACTTAATATTTATAAAACCCATGGGCACAGGGGAAATCTTGTCTAAAATGGGAACCATGGAGACAAGTTTGTGCTAAAAGGGGTAATATCATTTAGACCTTTACACCCAGTCATAAGTTCTTGTACTAAACTAAAACCCATGAAATATCATTAGGTTAATGACAAACAGAAGCTTGGCCTTAGTCAGTAGAATTTTCGAGAACACTAGGAGCCGGTTCATCTTGAAATAGATATGTTATGACTGGACACATGTAAATTCTTTGTTTTATTTACTCTTGATTGTTAGAAAGCGAGTTTAACAGTATTTCAGTTTTTCATGTAACTTTTAGGCGAGGCCAGTTGACTGAAAAAAAAAAGAATTAAAACTTACAACTGAAAACACAGGTTTAGTTAAGTTTTCGTTTATCCGATTTTGGCCATTATAGAAATAACACAAATGATGCCCATTCATAGAAAATAACTACAAACTTTAAGAACAATTCAATGCAAATTACTTTAAAACATGGGGAAATCATTAAAAATTGTTATTGCTATTTGTTTATCGTACCCTAAAAATAGAAGACATGTTCGTCATTATATAATCCAGTTAAATATATATTCTACAATAAAGTTCAACAGTTAAATCTTTTTTATTTAATATCAAGACGAACTATTTCAGTTTTTCATTGGCAAATTTAGTTTTCAATTTGGATAATTTTCCCACGCTGTAGCGTAGATTTGGCAGATGTGTTTACTGTATTGCCTTTCAGTTTGCTACTGTTTGGTTCACCAGTCATACATCGTTAGTTGAACTGTTAATTAATTTAAAATAATGCCTAATAACAACTCGTAATTATGCAAACAATATTTTGTATCGCCCTTGGACCAAACAAACTCTCTTGGAGATGACATTCGTGGGAATTCGAGAGCCTCTCCATGTCGTTTAAAGTGAGCACAGCTGGAAATGGCGCCTTCCCTAATTTTTGTACAATACCAGAATTCTACGTTTAACGAGTGGAAGAGTAATAACTAAGACTGAAATGTTAATTTGAGTATTGATTTTTAAAGCAAATAAAAAGTATTTTAAAAGCATTTGCTTTTAATGGTTGCAGATATTTGAATTATGCGACTGTGTCGATTAGGACAAAACTGAACATATATATTTAGTCGACAATATAACGTTAAACAAATGTACAAGCTGACAGGTTTAACTATTAGTAGGCCTAAATTTATTAATTTAACTTCGTATGTTAAAACTTGGGTATTTTTGTTTCGTTATTTTATTTTTGTTTCGTTATTTTTATTGATTTTTCAAAATGCAACACAAATCAGCGCATAGATAGAGACAGATGACTTCTTCCTGGCGACTGTTGAAACGTATAATTATTCAATTTGATTAAACTTTTAAAAACATCAAGATTCAAAATTGAGCTCGTGTCAAGAATCCGGGCACTTTTAAGGCCAAATGTGTAGTATTCTCATTAGCACAAGTATATCGTGTTAAAAGCTGGATAGAAATTATCTCTCAACGCATTTGCAATACCATCGTGTAAGGGATATATATATATTTTTTCTCAAGATGTATAACTCAGAAGCTTTGTGGTGCTTCTAGTCTCGAGAATGAATTGTTTTAAACTAACTTTGGCTTAAAATGAATGAATGGTCGTCCCGGTTATTTAAGTTTTGTTTACTTTCTTAGCACTATTTCGGTTCGCACAGGCCACATACTGTATAGATTTTCTTCATTAAAGCACGAATTTTGGCAGCTCATGCCACTTTAAGTACGTGAACCAGTCTAGTTACTGATCTGCAAATACTATTTTTCATTGGGCATTGAAATAGATCACTGTTATCTGAATTAATATACAATCGGAAAGCGACATGAGTCGTCATAGAGACGATAAACGATCTGAATTGGTAATACACGTATTTACCCGCTGCCAAAATTCGGATTTATTTTCATAAAGTCTGATTGTCAAAAGAAGTTCAACGTACCTTGAAAAACTAAAGGATTGACGTTGAAATAAAAATATTGGTACAGTCAGTACCCTGTACGAACCAAAGATATGTGCTAATAACGGACAAAATTCAAATAGCCGGGATGTATGAGTTCATTTTGGGGACTTTTGCTACATATAGAACCACCTTAACGTACATCCTCAAGATGGGTATCAACTGAAAGTTGTAATTTCAGATAAATATAACCCACAATTAGCTAATTCTGTTTCATCGAAATTTTCCTGATATTTGTCAGCTCATGGCACTTTAAAATACTCATTCAAGTTAAGGATAGAAATACATTCTTCGAGTGGCTTCGCTAAAGATTTCTATTTCATTAAAACAGAATTAGAATACGTAATTTCTCCAAGAATACAGCGAAGAAATCGAGATTATTTGTGACCCAACAACCAGGGTAGAATGAAAGATGAATATTGTTGGTTGATTGGTTGGTTTAGCTTATTGGCGCGTCCATTTAATATTGTTTATTTGTTTAATAATATTACAGTTTCAATATGATGGTGTTGATGTGAGCTGTAATTGATTCTGTATGTATATACACCAGTTTCCTATGAATATGCCTACGTCCAGTAGAGAAATGAGCTGCCAAAATTTCACATTGTTTCACAAATTGCTATTTAATAGGGACTACGATTCGAAGTTCGTGTAAAAAATAAACCATTGGCGTTGGTCCTGTCATCAAGAATTGTCGGTTAACTAACCGGGGTGCATATACGTTCTGAAATCGGCAAATATTGTAACGTTTCGAGCCTTTCTTGGTAACAATATTGTAAAGGGATTCACTATCGCTCTTACCATATCTTCTTGATTACTATGGCCCAAAAAGTCTTATTTTGTTAAACGATAAAAATCAACATTTTGGTAGCCTGTGTCATTTTAATTTCACTAAATTTGCGATATGGTTGCGTCAGGTGTGCTATTGAAGAGAAGGTATAATGGTCTACCTGTTGTACCATACCGGTGTAGGTTACGTGTCTGTTTCTAATTAAAGAGTGATCAGTTTCATAAATATTTAATACCAACTTTGACAGATTTGAAAGGCAGACGTCGTTTGTAAAGAGCTAATTAAACATATTAATGAACGATTAATTGCTTACTTCTCCAAACACAAACTATGAATTACACAATTGCATTCGATCGTAGACTATCAATAACTTATGTCCAAAGAATGATGTATTACAAAAGCGAATGTTAAGTTAATGTCAATACTATAAAAGACAGAACCAGTAGGAATTCTAAAGAAAAAAACGGGGCAGGGAAGCCAGAGTCCTAAAGTGGCATAAGCTGCCAAAATTCGCACGTTTTCATCAATTCTAATTATCGAGAGAAGATGAACGTTTGTAGTACATTGTAAACCTAAAGACTTTGGCCCTGTTTCACAAAGCGGCGTAGCGTAAGTTTTCATACTGTAGAGATACGTTAGTATGGAAGTTACGAAAAAAATACATCTACGCCGCTTTGTGAAACAGGCCCCAGGTGTGAAAACAAGAAGGAAATGTCAGTAAATTGCCCAAGTAATTAATATTAACTGTAACGTATAACACGATTAGTATTTAAGCTAATATAAAATGTTTTATCTCTATTTTGCATAGCGTTACGCAACGACAGTCTACATCATAATGATGTAAAGTACGGGGTTGGCGAGTTTTCTGCCTGCCTGCTTTGGTGCACTGAAAAGGGGGAGGTTTGTCCTGTCGGTCCTTCATCGCACGTTGGGTTCGGGGACATAAAACAAGGCGCGACAATTAAGACACTCGGATCCTGTTTAGCATACCAACAACCTAACACTGTATCCCAGCTAAAGGCATCTTTTAGTAAGCTCTACTTCAAGTCGGATTTGTCACTGAGTTGTTTGTACGCCTGATACGGTAGCAACGGAGAGGCGCAGTAGACTATAGCCCAGGCCATGTCAAGCGACCGCTTCTGTAATTGGTGTTGACTCAGAAAGGTGTTAATATCGACTACAAAAACCACAGGAAACTCTTTGAAGTAAAAAGGTAGAATTGGTTTATAATGATGGAAAATATCTAGTTTATATACCGTGCTAATCTGTTTGGCGCCAGTGCTATTACCCCACCTATGCGCTTCGCGAATTCTCCACAATCACGCGCTCTTTCCGCGCCAGGCGAAAAGTCCCAACAAACGTAGCTGGTGTCGTACAGATTAACTGATTGACAACAGTGTTTGTGTCACCTAGAAATGAGGTATGTCTTGGGGTGGAATAAAAAAAAGTCAAAAGAAAAGCAGGTTATTGCAATCACGAGTATATGTGTTTAAAAAGTCGTTTGATATCACAAGAGCATTTTCTTCAAAGCAAAATAAAATCTCAATTGAGAACTTATTCTAGACAGTGCTAAAAACCCAACTTGTACTTTACAGTATGAAAACCATTTTAACATTTCAAGTAAGAAAACAACGCAAAGGTATGCATTATCTATAAAGGATGGAACGTGTTAGATACAAATATATAAACCAGGATAACCAATGGTTAGTTTTTTCTGAAATTATTTTGTGTCCAATCGATACGAACAATATTGATATCAATAATTCCCAGTATACGTTCATCTATGAATATATGTATGAAGGCCTAAATGATATACCTCTTTTTAACACAATTAGAAACTTGTCTCCATGGTTATTTTAGACAAGAAGATTTTCCCTGTGCCCGTGTGTTTTAGTGTTCATAAATATATATGTCATAAGCACTTCTCGTGGGATATTTTGGAAAAATGAAATTCCCCATTCATCAAGTAGCCAGCACTTCTTTAAAATTGTTCTGTTTTCTTCATATTTATTTTACACTTTGGTAGGATTTTGATTTTTAGACTTTCTCTGCACATAATGCTATTTCTCGAATCAATTCCATTAAATAAGCAAAATTTTGAAGTTAACAAAAAAGATTTGGTATATTTTGGTAGAAACTGCGGAGGGTCTAAGTGTCTAGATGAGTGACGATGCTCCTCATACGAAGTGTCATACACAGGAGATCACTTGAAACATATACATATTGTACTTAGAAGCTTGTCACATTTTTTGAATAGGCGATATAGAAGAGATGGTCTAAGTGGCACTTAAGTGCATGGCGCCTAGGAACGAAATTAGAGCGAAATTATGCTTGAATATATAGCTGCTAACGTAACGTTACTTAAGCGAGGGACTGATTCTTTTCAAATGGGTTACGTATGAAAAAAGAATCCAATTATGCTCGAGAAAAAGTGACACTACAATCTTTTACTGCGCAAAATGTATAAGAAACAGTTAGAAAAACAACAACTCGGCTTGAAAAAAATTAAACCACAGAAGCGAATTAAGTCAGCACAGCATCGAGTCATAAATGCAACTGTCAGACTAAAATTGTCATTCCTGCTCTCAAACCTTCTCCGAAAAAAATGTGTATAAGTTAGAACAATATGATAAAGAAAAAGAAAATCGCGAAGAAATGAATTTGGAATGACTATATATGCGAAAAATTTCCCACGAATGTCAGTCGATAAACCCGTAGGTTCAGTAATAGGTGCTAATGAGCTGCAAATTAAATTATACCAGGCGAACTAAGTTTACTCAGACAACTGTTCAGAGGCCTAATGATGCCTCGTATAGCGAGTCAAAAATAAGAATCTCTATCAAATGCGTTGTACAAAAACTCAGTTTTTCTGCTTTTATGTTTTCTTGCTATTTAGACGTGGCCTTTACCACTATTTATGGAGACTAAATAACCTCACTAAAAGTACGAGAAGATACAATTTTGCTGACAATTCTGTGTTAAAACAAACTTTACAAATTATCGGCTATTTCATTTCAAGATCTGCAAGTAAAAAGCTGTTTAATGATAACATTCAGTTTCAAAAATGTATGTAAAACTCGAGATCAAGAAGTGGCATGAGCTCCAAAAAATCGCATTATTTTCATAAATTCTGATCGTCACGACAGTAACAGGGTTTGTAGTTCATCGAAAAACTAAATGCTTGACGTTAGAATGAGTGAAATCTATACAGAGACGAAATTGGGTCCGAAAAGTTAAACAAAATTTAAATAACTGACGCGAACATGCATATACTCAAAGCATGAGTTAGTTCAAAACAGTACACGAACGCGCATTCTCCAGACTATATAGTAGCATAGCACTAAAAGGCCTCTAAATTGTACGATATCAAAGAACACATCTCAACATTTTGGCAACTAATGTCATTACTTTGATCGGAATGAGCAAATATTCGTCCCGGTTATTTATATTTATTTATTTTTCGATATTAACGTTGATTCATTTAAATCACTGGTCACATCAATATCCTTTAGGCCTATTTTAACGTCAAATTTACTTTTCGATGTATCTCACTTAGACTTTTGTATATTTTTTAAAAAATCATCCCAAGGAACAAAATGTGAATTAACAAGGTATATCTGTTCGCTGGAAAAAATTTACTCTGTTTTTAATTACTAAAATACAAATGGTATAATTAGATTAATTTACTAATTCAAAATATAGTTACTAGTATATATATCTGCATAGATTTTCCCTGTGCCCGTGTGCTTTAGTGTTCATAAATATATATATATCTGCATAAGCCCACAGCAATACCCATTTTTCATGGAAAATATGGTAAACTCGATTCGATGTATGATTTGTAACAGAAAAATTAAAAATAAGGTTGCCATATAAACTATCATCGTTTTCATTTATCGTAAAATGGTATCTATAATTTGCCGAAAGCGTATCTATCAAAGAAATCGAACAGCTGTCGGAATGTATAAGCAGATTCAGAATATTCGAAAAATTTTTTTTATCAGGAATGTATACAAGGAAGATGATAGCAGCTGAATAAAATTTCTCAATTTATGTCAAGAGTGTTTCTTTTTTTTGTTTTCTATCCGACTTAGAAACAATGGAATTTCCAATCGTAATTAATTCAAACTGGACTGATCTCGTTCTTTCTTTTAAAGTAAAAAACGAGTTTAAGAAAGTTTTTTTTCAGGAAACGAATTAAATCTAATATTTTAAGACTTATTATAGACGTCTAGACACCATATATTATACACCGTCTTTACTGCCGTGTCTGTCTGCTAATGTGATTGGCCCATTGTCTAGCTCCAACGAAAAGGTTTACATTTTTAACATGTCTTGGCAAGGGTTTTAAATATAGCCTTGTATTTTCGTGTATGGATATGATTGGTTGAAAGCTTGTCGTGCGGGGATTAATCGCTTTTAAACACACCCCTTAAATGCTTCTAAAGATCGTTCATTTTTCACAAGGTCAACCATATTTTGTTACAAGAGATAAACAATAACAAAAAATAATAAACAAAGAATCCAACATAAGAAAGTATGTTTCTTAAAGTTCGTTCACTTTAAGCAGGAACAAAAAAAGCTTTCACATAAAAGAAATGATAACAAAGAAGACAAAAAAAATAAATAAAATAAGCATGCAAAGCCTTCTGTTTTGAAGAGTTTTACAGGCAGTGAAAATGTTTGAGAAATTAATGTCGATGATAAAACAGAATTGTTATAGTTTACGGACCTGATTTGCATTTTCAAGTTTCGTACTTTGGATAAGAAATAATCTGATTCACTTTCTACAACGAAACGTTGTGTACAATACATCCAGGAGTTGCAACCCATAATAACTGTGTTCATTTCTTAACACCATGACCAACTCCTAAATGCCACTTAGAGAGATTAAGAAATAATCAGAAAAAAGAGGAACAATTTTGTATAACTGTTGGAATCAAATCATTTTGAAAGATATTTATGTTTTCTTCTTTGTTCATCTAAGCCCTAATTGTTAACGGGAGCTGTTACTAAAGGTAATCCGAATCAGCTAAGCAGAAATTAACAGTATTTGATTTGCAGAATATAACGATACGATTAAGGGTCATAATATATAGGTTCCCGAAAAAAAAAAGCTTTTCACAAGAGAAATCGTGAATGAAATGGAAGAAAATTGGCAGTATCAAATGAAAATTCAAATTGGACCAGCCAGATGCCTCATCTTTGTATTGTCACCGGGGCCAATATGGGTAATTAAAAAACAGGACTGGCGGTTGTAACGGCACTTGCTGGTCTTATGTGCATACGTCAAATTGGACAAGAGGCCCGTAAGCGACCAGCTGATTCCCCAAGGTTTGGTTGGTGAGGCGGGATTATTCTACAAACCAGTTCTCCATCACGCTGGAAAGTTAATTTCCGCGGTGAATAACTGCAAACAAATATAGGATTCAAGTCACGACCGGTAAAAGATTACTGTCCATAGCCAAAGGCTGTAGTCAATAACGCAAGGGGATAAGATTTTGAGAAGAAACGGCGAAAGTTTGATTTGCTCGGAGGACGTAGGGTTTTCATCCCCACAGATTATACAGTGAGTAGCACGCAACGAATCGACAAGTGAAGAATGTCTTCACAAATCCCTTATTTCCCCAACCCACTCTCTCTGGGCCCATCAAAATTCACAATCGAGAGTAGAATCGAAAGTGATTTGTTGAGATACTGGGAGTAAACTTAACACAGGGATTGAACCATCTTAACAGCAGTCTTAAGAAAACAGAAATTAAATCACCCAATTTTGACATGCTTAGGAGAAGAGTTGGGAATTCACGTCTGGAAAATATTAAAACTCGATAGCAAATAGCACCCGTTCCAAGGAAACCTTTTTTGGGGAACTTTGAAACAAAAGGATTTACGTATAGCGACCCAATCTTTGTCGCCCGTGTCAAACCTGAACGATTGGCTGTCATATATCCCAGCAGCCATCAACTAACCGACATGATTCTGCAATCAACTTACAGAAGTTACTTGCACGATGCAGCTACTTTTTGGACTTGGTTTTGTGATGGAAACTCACCGTGAAAGGCACACTCGTCGCAAAAATCCAGAATATCATTTAAATTATAAACGTCAGACGGTTTTCTGTATTTTTTCCAGACAGAAGTTAGGAACTCTCTCTTTGTCAAAAATGAAAGTTTGGTATTTTTAATTTGAAGTTGAAAATTCGATATGTTAGGTACCCGTAATATTATCAAACCGATAGTCACAAGAGACCTAATTATTTGAACTACATAAACAATCTAATACTACACTATTATTTTACGGACTTTATCTAAGAAATACAGACAAATGGAATTGATTTGAGGACAGAAATAACCTACAGATCAACTTAAGATTGTAAACTAAAAACAATAAAGTTGAAGTTATTAGCTTTTAGTTTGATAGGTTGTGATTGATTGATTGGTTGATTGATTGATTGCGGCTTAACGTCGCACTCAACAGCGAAGGCTATATAGTGACAAAAGCACCAACTCGCCAAAAGATCCCAATCCCCACCAACATTTAAATTTTGACATTAGGTTTCACAGCCCTTAGAACGCCAGGCAGGCTAATGCATTTGCCATACTCAGCGTTCCTTCTGGCTAGGTCAGCAAACATGGCTGTCGTAGAGTCACAATGCTCCATCCCACGGGCTCGATAGGTTGTGTTCAAACTTCAATTCTGCGTATGCTTTCACACCACCATTTTGACATTTTAAACCTCACTGGGCACATGTAATGTCCTATGTTTAATTTGAGGCTCTATGTGAAGTAAGCTTGTGTAAATTCGCCTTTTCCCCATATATCAGAAGTATTGGACTTTAATGTGTAGTTTAATGTGACAAGACCTGTCAAAATAAAATGATATTTTGTCGTTAAAGCAGGCTATTTTTCTCAAGACGTATAATTCAGGAGCTTTTTAGTGCTTCTAGTCTCGAAAGTGTGCGAGAAAGTATTGTTTTGAAGTAACTTTGGCTCAGAATGAATGAATGGTCGTCCACGTTATTTAAACTTTTCGAACACGTTTTCGGTTCGTACAGGCCACATACTGTATGGATTTTCCTCATTCCAACTCCAATCATTTAGTTTTTCGATGGCCTTCAAAGCCTCTCACTGTTGTAACGATCAGCAATTATGAAAAAAGAGTGAATTTTTGCAGCTCACGCCACTTTAATATACAGCTTAAGATTTGTATTTCAAGACAAATTAATATAGGTTTAAAAGAATTTATCATTAATTTGAAAATGTTCTTTTCATAGAAAACATAAAAAAACGAAACAGTCACTAGAACCATTCACGTCTTAGAAAAAGAAACATTAGTCAATGATGCTCACTTAGAAGGTTAAAGGTCGATCCAATGCAATTCTATTTGACGAAGTACTAAACTTAGGCAAGGCAAAATTCCACTAAAATATCTATAGAGATATGGCCAGAAATTGAATTAGCAGTCGGAGGGTTTAAAGTGTGCGAATTTCCTGTCTCGTTATGATTTAAAGTGGTCTGTGGTAACAACGTTTCCTCATCTAGCGAGACGTTAGCGTCTCGTTGGCGACAAGGCCCCTCGTCAAGACAATCCACTCCAGGAAGTCAATGAAATCATATCTGTGTAAAGTAAATAACCAATAGCAACTTCTACTGTTCCAAGACAGTTTCTGAAATAAATGAAGGTTTTCGCGAAAAGAAAAGAAATATTTGGAGACCATACACCGTCAAAGAGTATCGTAATTGGAGAACGGTACGTCATAAATCAAAGTATCTTACGGCAGAAAATTGAAACTGTCGACAGGAGATTAAACGAATGGTTTGAAAATGAAGTGGCCCAGCTGGCGAGATTTTTCTCCAAGCTTGATCTCTTCCGAGTGTTGCGTAAAACAAGTGACATGTTTAGATTCCACTCTGCTATATTGTATACACCACGTTCTTGGGTGATCCTAACCACGAACGCTCAATAAGAGACTTTCGGCAAATTATTTCGTTACAATCAAAAGTGGAAACAAAACGAAAAACGAAATGGATCTCACAAATACGACAAACAAAAAACCCATCCAAACGCAAAGTCTAAAAACAAAACGATTGTGGACCAAATAAATTCATTTCTAGGAGGTTTATCAACATAAAGGTTTAATTTGACCAAAAGACAAGCCAAGTCATGCTGTTATTTATTGCACAAACTCTGCGCGTCCAAAGAGATGGCGGTTTTGTACTTGGCGTTGAATCTTCGTATTTCTGAACGCAGACGTTTGATTTTAATAACAGAACATAATGATATAGGATATTCAGAAAATACGTTCTGGCATTCACAAAACTGGCCCTGTTTTATTAAGTTGCTAGCATTTGGAAAACGGTTTTTTGGTTTATAAAAGTTAAGTAAAAAATGATCATTATTTTAAATTTTCTTCACACAGAAAGACAAACACTGTGCTATTTTTCCAAGGAATTAGAGAAAACAGTACCGTAATCCGGTAAGTAGCTCAATTTCTTAAAATACGTGCAGCGCTATGTTGTGTAGTTGCAATTTTAAGCTGTGGTAAAGCATAGAGATGGCACTCTACGGAAAGACCAAAGAATTAAGTAATGTTTCAGTATCTCAATCCAACAAATATTTTAGGAAGTGACCACTTTGGTTCTGGAAAGTGACACCAGGGTTTAAGATTGGAAATCTGCAATCAATTTCATTCTGACTGGTATACAATTTAACACAGCTCAATCGGTGACTTTTGAGTACTATCAATTAAGCACAAAATGCAAATAATTATGTTAAATAACTCGTGAGTTGTTTTTAGGAGCTAATTAACATTTTAATTAAGGTTATATAATCAAAACGTCCCACACCTGTTGGCTATGTTAGTGGTAACCCATACGTTTGAATAGATTACCGATATTAGCAAAATTAACGAATATTTAATCTCCGTATTATCCCATTACTAAGCTACGGTGTTAAGTAAAGGCGAAATTTGATACCCGGTAGCGCTAACTAGTGGCAGCTGAGTCCACCTATAACTTAATGTATACATAATATAGTTTACACTAGTCAGATATATCCCATAGCTTTGACACCTTTCCCCTCTTTATTATTCATTATAGTCAGTATCAATCTTCGCTATCGCCAGCTATTAATCCGCATTCGTCATTATACCGTTTTAATTTAACATCAACGTGTAAATCTAATAATGACTTTTATGCAAGAGCTCGAATAATTCCTAAAAGGTAATACAGTTTTCTGGCTGATTGAGACCAATGTGTAGTTGGATCGATGTATTCAACCTGGGAAAATATGAATTAAGGTCTTAAACATTGAATATTTTGTCCAAAAAAGAATAAAAATTGCAGATATTCTTCTACCGAGTTGGAGTGACGCCCGAAACGGAAATCGAACCCGACCGGCTGGTTGGCTGAATAGATAAGAGGGACAGCCTTTAGTGCCGGGATTGGTGCCATACTCTGGGACCCGGGTTCGATTCCCATTTTGGGCGTCACCCAAAATCGGTAGAACAGTTTCTGTCATATAACATGAAAGTATATCTCCCAAAATAACGAGAATATTGTTACACTCACTTTCTAAAAAACACTAACTAATTAAACTAAAAAATGAAGTAAAAGGCAATTAGCGATGTGTGAGTTGCTCAAAACGATGACGTCTTGGCAGAAAAAGGTTTGTGTATCCCGTTTACTGACCTGTGGCCCTTTTATAAGATGATAAGATGAACTGAATTAATAAGTAAACTGGAAAGTTATGGCATTTTCTTTCTTTATATAACAAATGTATTCCATTTTGGATTTAACAACGAGAAACGCAAAATTAACAGCAATGGGAAACTCGTTCACTATTCCCTTGAATGAAAACTCGAGAAATGTTACTATACCGTTACCAAGAATTTTGATAAAACGATAGATTGTGATAAAGCCAACTTACTTCTTGGCTTTTATTGTTTAATGTTTTCTGTTTGTCACAAAGACATATTTTACAGAGACTTGTTTCCACTTTTACCAGCGTGAGTGGAATCCATTTATCAACGTCAATTGTAAGGTTGAACAAAAAGCTTAGAGGAGGAGATTTAGAAACGGCACGGACTAGTCAAACAGTCTTCTACTCGACAATTGGACGGGTTTGATCTGAACAAAGCCACTTGGTCGCAGAAGAAATCCGTCTGACGCCACAAAAAGCTGAAATGTGTTTTGCATTAAGAAGACGCTTAAAAAACTGTTCCGAGCCGTTATTTTGATATAGAAACAGAAACTAGCAAAATGAAAGGCGACACTGAGTATGTATCAAGGATTTGTAAAGGTTTAGTAGAGAGCTGTTCGAGAGTTATTCTCAAAATAGTAACCGGAAACACAAACGACCGAGTGGATACACTCGAGAGAGATAGAAACACGAGACACTGAAAACAGATTGAATATGACATATATGAATTGATAGGTATTTCGCGCCACACCTTCGTAAAGAAAGTTCTACTTCATTTTTGTTTGAAAGTTCAATAAAAAATAAAAATAAAGCAAAACGGAAATCTTCTAATTTATTTTTTTTAATCTCTTATTTTAAAATCTGTTTGGACGAGCAAATATCTATTTTTTTTTACCATTTTGGGATAGTAATCGATTTCTCACTACAAACAATTAGCGAACAGCTCATCTAACAATCGCGTGCAGATTCTAGAGTAAGTTAAGAAAGCCCAATAATCAAGGCGACGCTATATTCTTATCAATTTATTCGCAATGAAATGTTAACATTTGATAATATTTTTTCTCATGCAGTTAAACAGATTTGTGAGCATACGTATATCATAAATTCATTTAATTGTCAGTTTTCCTTGCAAAGGTCTACATGTAAACATATTTTACTCGAAAAAGCTTCGAATAAGCATTTGGCGAAAGCGTCCATATGATCATGGGAAAATGGATTGACATGAAACTTTACTAAATATTCTTAAGCGCGATTCAAAAAATTGACATCTTAATCAAAAGACATCACAACAGTGATAAACAAATGAAGCCTTAAATCTTCCAATTGCATATAGAAGTTGAACGGTTACAATAAGGTGAAAAATTACTTTTCGATGTAGTTCTTACAACGTTATCAAAGTCAATGTTTACATATTTATAATTTGCCCGCAGTCATACATGGATGCAAATGAATCATTGCAATGGTTAACGAAATCTTTTTTTCCGAGCAAATAAATCAGAAAGAAAAATAATAATAGAGAAAAATAAAAAGCCAAAAATGAATATAAATTAAAAAAAAACTTCTATGAAGGGTAATTACAAAAAAAACTGGTCTGTAAAACTGCATGTCATAATTTGACATGCAGTATTGATACATGTAGATTCAGTTGAACTGTTAAGACGCATTGCATTCATGTATGACTTGGGGCAAATTATTAATATGTATACAGTTTACTAAAGCTAGGATTTTTAAGACAGGATATGTCAGTAAATTCAATTAAGATAGCTTCGACTACAAATTGAACGAGTGTTCCTCGGCAGGTTCTTAGGAGGAAGCTGTGAAACGGCCTTAGGCGATTGCTTATCTCGGCTTCAGATTATACCACATTTCACATAAAGATATCTGAGTGATCCCTAAATCCATGTAGATATGGCAAAGCTTGTTCAAATGTATTATAATACGTCAGCTGAGTTAATTCAACGTCAGTCATTAATGGTCGGTCAATTCGTTTTACAAACACTGTATTTGATTTTCTTGGTTTATGTCAGAATTTTTTTTTACATAATTGATTACGTTTCACTTTTTAAAAGGCAAATTCATACGCAGACAACACGATTGGGTGGGTGATGGTTGGGTTGGGGTGGGGGTGTCTGGGTGGGGTAAAAATTGCCGGGTAGCTTCGATTCAAATGTCAGCATGTGGGCTAAAGAAGTTCTTCCACACACCCCCTTCTTGTTTACAAAGGATGCGTTTCTGTAGAAGTGTTGGGCCCCAAGTGATACCATTGGTCTATTTAAAAAAATAGGTAGATATCTTTTGGTCCTTAACTAACTCATAAGTCATTGGTGTATTCTAAATGTAGGAGTGTTGATATTGATAGCATGGTAATCTTATCACTGCTATGTGGCTTTGGGGCCACAATTTATACCATATGCCATCGGTGTATGTTTCAAAATGTATAGGGGTTCTGAGATACCATCGTTTAATAGTTGCATGTGTATGGGTCCACATGGTAAGGGTTTGAGACAATTTACACAACAGCTGTATTTTTCAAAATTTAGGGCTCTGAGACAATTTGTACCAGGGGTGCAAGTTTGACCATAGCTTCATGTCAAAATTCTGATAACAAACAAAAAAAAACCTGCCGTGGAATGAAAATATGAGGGATCTGGACTTAGGGGTTTGCTCAATGGTAAACTATACTTGTGACATCCTCAGAAAAGCAAAGTTTTGAACCCAAATTGAAGGCATGGATATATATTATGTTTCCCAATGGACACAATGGCTGTGTAATTGGCTACCTTTAGTGCGCATGGAAAGAGCCCTCGTAGAACTTAGAAACAATGGAAAGCAATTTTTCACTCTTATACCAAACTCATAGCCCTCATTGTGGCCAGCGGGTACCCGAGAAAGACCAGGGGCCTGTTTCACAAAGTGGCGTAGATGTATTTTTTGCGCAACTTTCATACTAACGTATCTCTACAGTATGGGTTGCTAGGGCAGTTACGTAAAAACTTACGCCTCTTTGTGAAACAGGCCGCTGGAATTCAAATAATACAATGTGTACGTTTGTATTTTGGTGAAATCATTTGCTCGCCAATTAGCATTTAGCACGATGCCATAGCCGTAACCTTTTCACGCAAAATTATCACTAGTTAATGCTATTGGATAGTTGTTATGAGAGCGACACCTGCTTTTGAATTAATCTGATTAAAATATAATATGACTTAATTTGGTGATATGATTTAGTTGAATATTCCGAACCTTTTAGGTTTACCATGACAAGGGGCGTAATTTCATGCGTTATTTCAAACAGGTTTTTATCCGCCACAATTAGAAAATTGGAAATTAGTTCGCAAGGCATTATGTCTAGTTACATATCCAGAATTTAAAGCAACATGAAAAAAACCCCGCTAAATGTCATTTCTTGACAGATGTATGCACAAAACTGGAAAGATTTATAGGCAGCAGCAGATGATGTTTTTGTCTAAACGATATTTTTTTTCAAAATAAATTATATCTCTAAGGTGAAAAATTACTTATGGATAACAACTTCTTGGTTTATTGGGTGACACCCAATCAGTCACCCAATAAACCAAGAAGTTGTTATCCATAAGTAATTCTTCACCTTATTGTAACCTATTTTTTTTTAGGATTATAACGACGTGGATATAGACTGTATTGATCAAAACATGGAACTGTTGGTTTTGTTCTCGTGGTAGTTAGAGTTACACATAATCCTGATGGTCAGTCAGGACGAATTTTTCACCGGACATTCGCACCACAAGCATTCTCGCCACCGAACAATTGTCCATTGGGAACTTTTTCTCTTTCTATGAAAGGACGAGGAATTTATTAATGATCTATATTTTACACTCAATGGTGTAAAATCTAAGTTTCTATCAAGGGTTACGTATATTGGATATAGGGTGGGGGGGGGGGGATAAATGCATTGCAGATAAAACTAATATTTACCTTGAGGACATTGATCTCAAAGCTTATTCCATCGATGGATCGAGGGCTCGAATCTAGTAAAAATTGAAAAATTCGGTCGCTTTTTCACTGGATCTCCTATGTGGACGAGTTCCGCACTAAGAGCCCCACCCCCTATCCTCACCACACGCACACACCCTAAACCTGGCAACGCCGCGATGCAAATGTAATAATCTTGGGTGTGACATAAGACATCAATCAGTCAATCAATCAGTCAATCAATGCAGAACCCTACCTACGACTGGGAGGATTGAGTAAGAAAACCTACATGTAGGATATCGCTATTACGTAACGCCTGACCTGGTGTCGTCTTGTACCGACCATTAAATACTATAATAACAGTGTTTTTGTATATAGAGTTTTTGTATACTTACCACGGGTACATCATTCCGAACAGGTCCATTACAAACTCCGGGAATTTGTCTGCGAATAGAAAATGTTGATTTGTTAACAACAGACTCTATGTTAAGCAGGCCTTGAAGAGGAAACTGCGGAGATATGCGTTTACGTAGACTATCATTGGAGAAGCCTCACTCAGTATTGAAGCATGCTAATGAAGCGATGTGAGTTTTGTGTTGAGGTTAAACCCACTGAGACAAACTCTGGCTTAAGCAAAGAGAGTATTTTGCACAATACGGTAACAAATCACTATATAAAAGGAAGCGAATCGTCATAAGGTACAAGTCCCTGAGGCAGTTTCGGGTGGCCCCAGTCGGCCTGACGGCTCACCTCGGACCGCTCCGTCTCGCCAACCACTACCATGGCGCCCCTTTCCTCTAATTACTCCCCTGTTATTTTTTCCGTTAGCAGAGTTTGTTCGTTTAAATATCGTACATTGGACATAACTCACTAATGTGTCTGTTACTATCTTTACCATGTCGCCCATATCCATATCTTCGCTAAAACACGATAAAGAAACATTGACATTCTGACAACACAACTTATGCTTCCCTGATAGATAATCCCAATAAAGTTAACAAACGTTTTATCAAACAGCTGTATTTTTGTATCTGGGATATCGTCGTATAAGGTATGTGACACATGTAGATGTAACTCGATTTGAAATTATTTTACTCTAAGTTTTTTTTTCACTCGATCGTTCTATATGAAAGAGTTGCCAGGTGTTAGCAGACGGCCAAGGGTTTCCTCTGAGCAAATAGTCCGGTTTCCTTTTGAGAAATCACCTTGGCAAATCCACCAAGAAATGAAGTGATCTTCAGTGCGGCATAAACAGCAATCAATCAATCAATCTACCAATTTAACCGGGTTCAAATGATTTTGGTTCGTCAAGATTAAGTGTAGTAAAATAATAAAATATATTTATGAAAGGGCACAGGGAAAATTTTCTTGACTAAATACAGATGGATCACAAACGTTTGTACACTATACCGTTTCTTCCGAAAAAATAATGAAAAGTGTTCTGATATTTAACTAAAGCTCCCCCACCCCCTCTCTAATCATTTTGTGCAAGAATTTAGTTGGTTTGGCTTCTTCAGCGTTCCTATTGCTATTATCACTTCATAAACGTTGCGAGCAAATTCATGTGAAGTTGTTTTGTTAAAAGTTTTGTTTCAAAGAAGTTGGTACTTTTGAAAAAAAAAAACGAAATTGTTTATGGCAAAGTTTGATTCTCGATTTGATGATGCATAGGCTTGACAATGATTCTAAATACCATATTTCTGGGTATGTGAATTATGTCGTTAGGATGAGTATTATTTCTCATTCTGTTTATCAACCGCTAACTAAGATGGTTGATATTTGTTTAAGAAGTTGTTTAATTTAATGTTCGTATGTAAGCAATCAAATTCAAATCTGTCAATTTCTAGATTGTTGGAAACCCAAAGTTTGAAAAAATCAAGAATAATTGCAACAATTGACAGGGAAATGAGATCTAATAAGAAAATGAAAAATCATAAAATGTTTTACCGTTATAAAGTCATACATATTGATGTCTAAACATTATCATTGATTGATTGATTGTTTGGTGTTTAACGCAGCGCTCAAGATTATTTCACTTATATGGGGGCGTTGCCAGTTTTATTGTAGGAAGAAACCGGGCTCTATGCCCGGAGGAAACCCGACACCTTCCGGTGGTAACTGGAAACCATCCCACATAGGTCGTTCGAGTGAAAACTAAACATTATCAAGATGCCACAAAGTGGTACAGAAAATTCTACCGACTGAACCCATCAACTTAATGAAATATCATCGGTTTTAGTTTATTGTAACATTATTATAATGTTATAACATTTATGATTGAGTATAAAGGTCTAAATAAAATATTCCTTTTAACACAATCAGAAACTTTTCTCTATGGCTATTTTAGACAAGAAGATTGTCCCTGTGTCTTTGTGTTTCAGTGTTCATAATTAGTTAATAAACAAAATTGGTAAGGATTTTTTAAAAGTAAGAGACGTAGTTTATTATATCTCGATAAATAGGAGAGAAATTATTTTTCCTTCTACTGTGTAATTTTGTAACCTTTAAAAATAAAGAGAAATTTATAAACTATATAGTAGATACAGCTTATTTAATTGACGAATGTCACGACATTATATTTTACAAGTGTTAACGCGTTTGAGCCATTTAGTGACATTTTACGCGACTCAATGGCGCTAATAATCACTAAACGTGATGTAATTAACTGCATTTATAACTTACCCATATCGGTTATCATCCATACTGACATGTCAACCAACAAGCCTACATAGCTCTGCTTTTTTATTATACGCAATACGATAATAGGTAATAAATCGGATTTTTTTTTTCTGAAAGCATTTTTGCCAAATCACTAAAATAGACTAACTAGCTTTTTTCGGTGGTAAACTGCTAGATATATCGCCGTATATTTGATATACATTTGCTTTTAGGTCTATACTCGGATCAAAACGGATTTTGTCATCAAAACTTGAACAGGGAGTGCAAATAGTATATATTGGAACTGTTGGGAAATGAATACAGAATATGATTTTGAAAATGTATAAACGATAAAATGAATACGGAATTGGCGACCAAACACGGAGCCGAAAATGGAATAAAGGGCAAATCCTGCATGTACTCTGCCGACTGCTAAGGGATGGCATATAGATAAAAAGGAACCCTTGCAGTCGAACTATTTTTGAAAACGAATACGAAATGCACAAAAGAGTATAGTTTCAGAAAACCAGAAAATAAGTAAAACCTGTCGCACTTTTGCCTGGATATTAGGATTATAATGTTCAAAAATACGATTGGGTTCATGTCGGCTATTTTCGCTGAGAAGTGGGTATATTTGTCGCGGAAACCATGTCCATTTGATTAATTGTCGTTTATAACTATGTCTGCCATTCTTCTCTCCGTCCACTGGTTTAGTCCTAATTTTAGATGAAATCGCTGGTGATATTTTAACCCAAATAATCGCTGACCGTTTTTATCGGTTTGTGAAATCAGCAAACCCGCTCATTAAGGGACTTTTGAAAGGGATATGTGAAATTGACCGCTCTAATTTACCAGGTGCCGTCCAAAGATAACCGAGTAATTTATCCAATTAAAATATACCAGCATAATGTATATTGTGAAAAATATATAAATCAGATACGACGAGTAAACAATGTTGCTTTGATTGACCCTTAGTGCTTGGACAGCCAGCATTCTGTGCCCAATTTCGATTATAAAACGATAAAAGAAACAACACATTGGAACATTTAAAATGCTCAAATCCCCACTATTTTGAAAAAAAAAGATGATAAAACTCATGACAAATGATGACAAAATTACAGAGAATGCCCAATGACGTCACTTAAAACTATGGGATGGAAGAGGGATCTAGTTTGTATAGCGTCTCACATGACTGAACATCTATGCTTTTCTGTGCAGATTGTTTTCCATACGCCATTTTATCCTTCCTGTGACATCATTAAGAAATCGGTCTACCAAAGGTTTTTTTTCGCAGCCTAAAGGAACATGAGCTTATCAAAATAAGGCAATCGTTGCCTTCTTTATCTCAAAAAGGAAAATGTGGAGATATTAGTCCATATACCAGATCACGATATAAGAAAGTCAAACATTATATATACATTCTGGTTATTCAGATGTTGTCCGTAGATTTAGTTTCGGTTAGTAAAGGCCACAGGTACATTCGTTAGTGGGCTTTTCATTTTAGTTTTCCATTTTCTCCAAAAGCCCTTGTCTACAGTTAACAATAATTTACCGGAAAAGTCCAAATTTAAACACACTTAAACACATATTTAGCATATTTATAAGCATTCTTAGTTTTTTATCAGTTTAAATGACTTGAATTCTGACTTATGAAGAAGTGTCTATTTATAAATATACAATTTATTTATACTCAGAGGGTGTTGTTAATAATAGATTGTCCAGCAAGACACATTTCGTATACAAATTTACATTTCTGTTAAAAGTGTATTTGTGTCTGAAGATAATTTTGCTTAAACTATATTTTGTTTAATTTTTCAACATATTATTCAATAGCTGGGTGGGCTAGCATAAAATACGGTTGTTTGAATTTTAAAATATCTGTGTTGAATAAGAATTCATTTTAGAATCCAATAAACTGTAGTTTTCTTTTAGGTTTTATCATATAAATCGTTTCTTTATTTTTGTCCTTGAAACAGGTCTTCTCTGTTGCATTTTAGTCCATATAAATATAAATATAGTTCATATAAATTTTCATATAGTTCCACATATGTACTTTTAATTTCTTAAAAAACGAATTACAATGAAGCAGACGCACGGACAGACAGACATGTCTTTTAATAGAAATAGACACAAGAATAGGAGTAAAAGTCTTCAAAGTCACGCACTGACTTACATACGTTGTTTTGATATATGGTATCATTGACTATTCACATTGTGACGTTATTGAGAAAGTCACCATCTTTGTATAAACACAACTTTAAAAAGTCAGTTCACGCTTTATTCTGGTTGTTTGGCCATTTTTCCGAAGAATGAAAAAGACCGTGAAACAAAATGGCTGGTCCTGTGTGTTGGCTGTTAGGAGATTTTGTAAAAACACGAAAAAAAGATCGTGGAACAAAATGTTGGACAAAACTGTTGACATACCATGTTATTGTTAATCTCTTGTGTACAGTTTGATCACATAGAAATGTTTCCCCTTTGAAGACGGAGTTTCCTTTTTACTCAAAAATTATCAGGTGGATTTAACAGACAAAAACACCTGCCCGACACGTGCCGAGTTAAAGGACGGGTAGAAAGTGTTTGAAAGTTTCGATTCAAGCCCAAGAATAATAGATTTATGACAAAAATAGAGATTTCAAAGAAAATCACCCATCGTAGCCATAAAACGTTAGCCAAATCATGAAAATTCTGAAACTTTTTTTTAAATAGTTGATATACTCAAGGAACGCTGGTGTCTTTTATAGGGTGAAAATGAAAAATTATATCATTTTCTGACGAACGTTGTCGGTATTATTAGCAGTTGGATTAGCAGCATTGGATTTGAATTACAATTTAAATAGATGGGAAATATCTTCTGCCGTCTTTCGGATTTTTTTTTATATATAGAGAAGGGTTGTTTAACTTCACTTGATGATTTGAAGGCAATACTATTTTTGATTTTCGTGCATGTTCCGTTTGTCGTTTACAACAGGCTCTTAATTAAGGTATACATCTGGAGTTTTTTAAATTAAGCAGAAGAAATGATTCTCTATCTGATTACCCGGTATCTGACGTGTACAATTTAGAGATGAGAGAAAATCTGCAATTTTAAAAGAAAAATATCATGCGGAGAAGAGTTCTTTTGGAACTAAAAATAAATTTATAATTAGACAATTGACTTACAATAGTATATTATTGTTTTTATTAACTAATTTAAATATTTCTCAACGTGTATCAACCCTGCTTAACAGATACAGGTAAACGGCAATGACCATTACGGATGTTAGTATTAAAAGAACCCAGCAAATACAGGTCCGGGTGAGAATCGAACTCCGATAAGTAATTTTACATCCGATGGAGATCGCATTAGATTTAGAGGTGATAGTTACTGTGGCATGAGCTGCCAAAATTCCAATCTTTTTAATAAATTTTGACAATGAAGAAACGTTACCTTCCAATTAACTTAAAAAGTAAAGGACTGGCGTTGAAATAAAACGTATTGATAAAGTCAGTTACCCGTACAATGTGTGCTAAAAACGGACAAAATTCCAAAATCCCAAAATCCGGGATGTACGAGCACATTTTGGGGGTTCCTGTTGATTATAAATCTACCCTAAATATTAATGCGCGAGATTGATATCAGAGGAATGCTCTTTTGTGTAAAAATGACCAATCATTAGTTAATTTAGTTTCACAGAAATGTTTGCTATATATGGCAGCTTGTGTCACTAAACACGAGGGTATTAAAGGCAAAATCTAAGAAACGTGCATTATGACATATTTTAACTAATAGCCCTTCATAAAACACATATAACAACTTGTCTATGTAATTGCGGGGTTCCGACGTTTAATTGGGAATTCTGAAGATGGCTGTTCAATTCCCTGACGTCTGCAGAGATGTTGTCAAATCTTATAGGAACGTAAATTCATCGAAAAACGTTTTAACAATGGAATATCAGTGTGAAATTTTTTTTGAATAATAATGAACTTGAACGTTCCAAGTTTTTGATGATTCTTGAACGGATGCATACCGGGGCAGGATAGTTTTGTGATGACCAATCAGCTAACAGGACGAATAAAATGACAAATATCAAGAGCCGCAGACAAAATATAGATACATTATATTTTCAGGAATTCCCAATTAAAATTGATCTAAAAGATTAATTAGGCACGTGATAATAAACAAAATATTTGAAAGTCTGCTGCATGTATATAAGTAACACGACTAACGTACAAATTCCAAAGCCTATGGTTTATTGATTATCAGTTTCGTTCGTTGAGACTCTTTTAAAATTTGATATTCTTTAAAGTAGCATGAGTTGACAAAATTCGAACTTCTTTTCAATAAATTCTGATTGTCAAGGTAATTTGAGCGTTTGAAGTACCTTGAAAAACCAAAGGATTGACGTTGAAATAAAACATATCACTTATGCCAGTAAACCCTACGAACCGAATACATGTGCGAATAAGAGACCAAATCCAAATAACCGGTATGTATGAGTACATTTCGGGTTTTATTGTTGCTTATACGAACTACCTTAACATGCGTCTTCAAACCTGATGTCAGCACAAAGCTCTTCTTTAACACATCTTGATAACAATTAGCTAATTCTGCTTCAACGATATTGCCCCTATATTTGGCAGCTCATGCACAATAGACATTGATCAATTCTAAGTCATACTTGGATTCATAACAAGTGTAATAATCTATGTATTCGTTTCCATTAATACTAGAAGATGAATTGCAATACTAATCTATTAGGCAAGTTCGTTACTTACGGCTTTAATTGTGGAAAACATCAACCATTCAAGTCCGTATGGAAGGAGTCACTGTCTTTGGGTAGGGCACTTCGGACAGACACTGTTGACTTTCTCGGCTGACTTACAGACAGTCAGACTCACACAAGGTTACCTGTGGTCGGTGAAGTTCAAAGGCTCGAATAACCAGGTAAAAAGTAGTGTCTTACGGAGATTAGTTAAGGTGTTGTGTTCGTAAGTTATCTGAGAAATGAAGTTAACATGCAAAGGGGCGATGTGTTTGTTCGTCTTTTATGTTGCACAGAAGAGGGAGAATGATGTATTGACCATGGAAGGGTCAAGCCCTTACCCAATTCACGCCCGAAGAAGATACACTAAACAGACAGTCGGTCACACAGTCCCTTGTCGGTTGCCTTTGACGTAGAGATTTTAACTTCAATTAACACCATCGTTTGCCGGTATGTTCAATTTAAATAGAAACTGCACTTAACATTGGGGTCCCAGATGACGACTTTTAGTCAAAATTCTCCCCTCGGATATGCGACTTGTTGCACTCAAATCAACAGAAAATATTGGCATAAGATACTTAGGATTCTCTGCACTTACCGAAGCAAAATGGTGTCCCCGCAAGAAGAACAAGATAAACTTGACAAACTCTTTAAAAGATTGTGCGCACAGTTCCAAAGTAAATATTTCAATGACAAGTCACATATAAAACGGAAGCAATTGTATTATCTTCACGTGAATCATCGGCGTATTCACAAAAACGAAATCGTTGTTGAGACAATTCCTGGTCGCCATAAGAAAATCGGCTCTCAAGAAAAAAGAAAGAGATAGTATTGAGACTGTCCGCCCAAAGACAACATGTCGCCATTTGACTGGAGTCTTCTATGACAAAATGGCTTCCTTGCAAAGCTGAAACACCAAGACTCTATTCGTCATATTACTTTGTCTCAAGTCTCTTTATCCGTGGACAAAAATCGAGACAGTCGTTGTCGCCAGAACAAGTCTTAGCGGATATATTATTAATACTTTAACGTGTTCGCTAGCATAATACTTCGTGATTTGGCATATTTCGTCGCCTGTTTATGGCTTACCTGTGCGTGATAACGATCGTGTTCTCCAAATCTTTGGTCAAATAATATACTTTCAATCTACTCTTCAATTGAAAAGATATGAGATACAAAAGTATTTAGCGAAACTGTGAATTTGTTTCTTGTCTACGCGTTGCACTACATTTTTTGGGCAAACTTTTTTCAAACGCAACATTTTTGCATGGTTTTATCGATGCTGTTTTCAGGCTGCATTGTCAAAACGAGGACTGTACTTCATTTTGGAGAAGAAAAAGACAAAACATCGTTTCCCATAATGCATTATTAGCCCAGAAAAGAAAGAAAACAAAATTGAATATAAAATAAAATTTAACTTCTTTTTTTCCAAGTTGTTCGAGAACCGTGGACAGTGTTTCCTTTTATTAAAGACCTTCAGTAGTAAGCTATGGTTTGAGGTTTTCTTAGACGATTCTTTAATTGAATTGAATTGAAATTTGTTTATTCATAACAGCAAAACAAAATGATATACACGAAAATTTGAGCCCTGAATTTTTTTTAAATTAGAATATTATATGCCAACAACCACCTCAGCCAATGGATCTCTCCAGCATCTCATTGACGAAGAAACTTTTACAAAGTTCTTAGACCTGGTAAAAATGATGGATGGATTGGTCATTTCAAATTACTTTTGCCTAATGATGACGTATTTTGTTTACGTAATGATAGCACGCGGTTGCCAAGAGACTGGAAAAGATCATATATAGTCTCGAACTGAGAGACGTTTCATTAGAGATATGCACTATTATGTCCAGATAAAATAAGTGACCAGGTACAGACGTAAATTGACCAAATAGCTAACCTGACAAACGGAGACGGATAAACACCTTAGTTTAAGATTAAACGTAGGGTCGTTGAGTCGGTGGTCATCTAGTCAGTTAGAACGTAATGACAGGGTTAACCCTCAGAGCGTCAATTGAGATTATGTCCAAGTGGGTATAAATATGGCACACTTAGTTTCCCCAGCCAACATTTCGTAATGACCTTGGGAACCCCAGACGAAAATTAAGGGGTGACCGCATCACTGTGTCATCCTTCAATCGTTGACAAATTTGGTTTTTATTCTTCTGATTTTTACTAGCTGTGACATAAAAAAGATTGATACGTCTGTGTTTATATATCGTGCGACATTTAATGATTACTCTTGAGCGTATATCCCTTATTTAGGAAGTGGAGTTGCTTTAAAATGCAGCAATTTGTCTTCATTCATCCTCTATGACAGTGACCGAAAAGCAGCATTCCGCCAAAATATATAATATAAGGGACTCTTAGATGCCTTTCTCTGAACTATCCCCGATATTTTCCATAAATATCAAAAAAATCTCACGACACTTATTCTTCGTGTTTGTATGCACGCGTCATGCTTGTTTTCTAATTCACCCAAATTCAATTCACTCGTGAATGTGATTTACGATTGGCTGTCATATAAAGTAAAGAATCTTCAATCAATCAATCAACCAATTAATGTCCATGCGTGTATAAAGTTCCTGATTTCTTTTTTAATAATAAAGCACATTATGATATAATAGCAAATCAGAAAGCTGGGAACAGCCCTGGTTATATGGAATGACCCCAAATAACTTACAGCTAACTATGTGGTGGAATGATTTGGAAAACGTGCTAATCGAAGAATTGTGAAAAGAAACCAATCAGGGAGTGGCGAGTAAATTGCAATTCTTGCCAGCCAGCGAGTTAAATTGACGCCAAAGATGGTGTTGACCGCGTTTGTTTACGTTATGTCGTCTTGGTAACGGCAGTAAACCAGCGTGATCTATTCAAACTAAACAAACATGGTTTATGGATAGGCAATGTAGTTGTTCATACAACTTCCGTTAATAATTAGGTCTTGTCCAGAAAGAAAAAAAAAATGGTTTGACATGTCATTAAAAAGGGAAATCTTCACTACCGAATTGACGTTTAAATTGCTTTAAAACAAGTTTCTAAACATATGACGTCACCAACTCAATATAAATATAAAAGTTACATGAGCTGTCAAATATAGTTTTGTTTAAATATATAATTTGCTAATTGTGCGTCTTTTTTATCGAAAATTACAAAATAAGCAGTTTAATAGGTAACAAACCCCTCCCAAACGTACTCCTGCATCCCGGCTATTTAAATTTTGTACGTTATTACCACATTCGATTAGCACGGGTTACTTGCGTTTCCAATATCTTTTAATTCAATGTCAATGTTTTAGTTTTCAAGAACATCAAACGCTTCAAACAATCAGCATTTATGAAAAAATCTGTATTTTGGCAGTTCATGCAACTTTAAAATACAGCTTCGTAGGAAAATAATAACAAAACCTGAATAAAACAAAAATAATGTAAAAGTGGCTACACAGTGGAAAGGGAAAAGAAATTATTCAACGCAAGACAAGCGATTGTTTTCGTAAGCATACCACATTTTAACAAAGGCTTTACTCTATTTTGTAATGGCGGCTTAAAACATGAATCAATGGGTTATGTGATTCTTGCCCGTCTGCCCGTCTGCCCGTCCGCCTGTCTGTCCGTCCTTCGAATCCGGCGTTAAAATGCGCATATGTCAGTGTAGATTAAATATCCATTAAAATACAAAACTGAACTATTTGCTTTAGTTATTTTGTTATCAGCTGAATAAAGATAAAACACTGGCTACTTACAAACTTTGATAAAGATCTTTGAATAAGATGGAAACTTTGCCGGCTACACTTTTTAAAGTGGCATGAGCTGCCGAAATTCGGAGTTTTCGATCGTCGTAAAAATATACGGGTTTAAAGTAGTATGAAAAACTACAGTGATTGAAAATGAGAAAAAAATGTCAGTAAAGCCAATTAGACGTAATAGGCAGAAATGGTCAACGGTCAACATTCAAATAGCTGGGATGTATGAGTATATTTTCGAATCTTTGTTGCTTATAAAAACTACCTTAACGTAATATCCTAGATTGACATATGAAGAAAGCTCTTTCTATTTCTTGACAATAATGATAAATAATCAGCTGAATCTGTCTCAACGACATTTTCTCTATATTTGGAAGCTCGAGTCGCTTTACCTAAGTTGTTTATCAATATTTTAAGTTAACAATTTATATTAAATACTCAAAGAAAATATGCCCCCCCCCCCCCCACCCATGTTGAGCAGGCTTTATGTATTTTTTGTGATTTTTTTTAAACGAGTTACGTTTAACTATTCACAAAGGTCCAGTAAGACGACGTCATTGATTTATGTGTACATCTGTCGACACGGATCGTGATTGGTTTAAATACCCCCAAAGTGAAATATTCCAGTTGCGCACAGTCTTCTGTGGCATTAAATCACTTAGACTTTGAGAATAACCCTGCCTAGAAATATATTAACCTGTTTAGACATTTCTTTTGTAACAAAATTTAATTGGTTTTATACCATCTTTTTCGTTCAGAATGGAGTATGTAATCAAAATGCTGTAACTAATATTGTAATACTTTATTTTGAATACCAAAACAATGAAATAAGCTGGAATAGAGTAAACGAGAAGATACGGTGTCTTTTTATCATTCGATTGTTCAAACAATTAAACTATATTCAGTAAGTTCGGTAGTCAGACAGTCAGTCAGGAGCTACCATTTTTTGGTTGGGTCTGGTTTGAAGTATCCGTACCCTATCTTAAACCGTTCTATTGACAAGGTAGAATGAAGATGAGAGAAGCAGTCTGAGGGGGTAATCCACGTCTTTGTCCAGTAGCGCCACTAACCCCTCACGACAACCGCCAATCGTGTAACTTGGTGAACTTTACCAGTTGGCCTTGACGAAGCGACGAGGGGCGAACACACAGAGTCACGACTATTATGTGTATCTTAGTAAGGATAACTGTAGCCGATTGTTTACCTCGAGATAGATTTGTATTCATACGCCCTTTCCCTCGGTGTACTTGGGGCCAATACGGCTACAAAGGTTCCATTTTTCCGAAGGCGATCACCGGCGGATTACCATTGTTGTAGTGTTGGTCAAGACGTGACTAAAGCTAAAGACTAGCTGCCAGCTCCGAGAAGCCTACCGTGTCTTGTTGTAAAGGCTTATCGCAAACGGTCGTACCATCGATACGACGGGCGCCTTTAGCCATGGTAGGTCCAATGTACCCAAGTCGTCCATAGCCTCAGACCAAATACGAAGGGTTGGCTGTAAGGAATATCTCATGAAAACTCTTCTTTATGGCATTTGCTTGTCTTGAAGAAGACAGGTATTGTTTCCCCGGGTTAAAAATCAATAAAGCTGGCACCCAAACTACCACAGCTAAACAATTGCCTCTTCGAACTGAACTAAACGACCTGCGGAACAAATAAGAGATTTTAGTCCCGGAAAGGTATTGAGCTAAAACGTATTATTAGACTTACCGTAATGAAATACTATTATGAAAGAACATACAAATCTATATATATTCAATGGATCTTCGCGATAGCATGTACTTTAGAGTTCTTCTAAAAGTATTTGAAGGGTGGCACGTTTGGCATGAAAACAAGCAAATAGTAATTTAACCGGTATTTCATTATATTTTTGTAAACCTAGTAAACTGCAAGTATGGCTTCTTACCGCCGATATACACTGGACTCTATTTTTTTTACTTTGGCGTATGCAAAGCTCAACGTTAGTATCTCGTCTGTTTTCGATTCTAAATGCAAACGTCCAATAATATAGTATATTATTCAACTACCCTTGGGAGTAGGCCTATAATATGACCCTTTTCTTACATGTGTTTTAGTGATCATAAATATCTACGTTAATATTTGACATGTTTAGATGAGAAAATCAACTCTAACAATCGGTTTCATTAGGTTAAAACGTTTAAACGAGAAAGGATTTCATTCTCAAACTTCTACGCATATATATCGGGTTATTTGATTCTTGTCCGTCTGCCCGTCTACCCGTCTACCCGTCTGCCTGTCTGCCCGTCCTTCGAAGCCGGCGTTAAAATGTATGCTTATAGGTGTATAAAAATGACCGGTTGAGTTCAAAGAACAACCCACAGCCAACTAAGGCTCGAGATTCTGTCTTCTGAGTTGAAGACTGAAACCGCTTTATAGAAATTGGCGAGATGAACTATTGTCTCTCTGTTATATGGCATTTTATTTCTTCTTAAACACAAAACATGCATACAAAAAAAACAACAACAAAAAAACAACAATCAAGTCAGAGTTTTATGACCCGCTACTGCGAGTTGTCATAAATGTCTGTACATATTCCAACTTTATCAAATGAAATAAAAAATGAAATAAAAAATGAAATAGAAAACGAGCACAAAAATCTAAAATTTCAAAATTATTCACTCTAAAATGTGACAAAGTCAAAAGAACCGTTTTAACCAAGCAATGGCTTGAATGTTTTTTGCTCCCGCTGACCCGTCCGCACAATATTCTCTCCAAGGTATGTGTTTTGGGGTTCGCAGCTGAGAGGTGGGTATTCGGCCATGTGTATTTTGGAATTATATCGCTTATTAGATTAAGCGACAATATTGATAAAAGTAATAAAGACAATTGGGTAAAAATCCGTCTTGATGTTTTCCTTCGTTGGCAAAACCCAGAGTCACATCCTTAAAATAACCCTGTTTAATCCACGGCCAGCGATTAACTCTATAGGAGAGGTATTTGACAAAATACACAAATCTCATTCTTCCACTGAACCCTTGTTTACGCGAGAAGTTAACGGCTAGGCGAATCGGAACCGGGGTCGAATTTGGAGTTTGGTGTGACTCCCTCGGGTAAACAACCTCGCTTTGTCGACAACAAACGTGCTGTGGTATTACCCGATCACGTGACAGTCAATATTTACATATTCCTTGACTTCTTTGAAACTTTGTAACCAATCCTATTCGGTTAACTTTGGATGAATGTTTTGGACAAGGCAATTTGAGATTGAACATTTTTATTTTCGAAAGAAAGTAGTACGTCAATAAATCAAGTTTTAGAACTTGTTTGTAAAGTTTTGACATGTGTAGGCGAAAGTTTATTAATAAATCTCCTCAATGCAAAAGTCCTATATGTTAAACTTGAAAAAAATATATAACCTAAAGTGGCATGTACTGCCAAATATGAGGACCTTGTTCATAAATTTGAATTGCGGATAGAAGTTCAGCGTTCGACGTACCTTCAAAAACCAAAGGTTAAAGTGGAAATAAAAATGTCAATAAAGCTAGAAAGTAACATCTAAGAATGGGAGATATTTGCTAATAACAAACACAATTTTAAATAGCCTGGACGTATGCGTATTTTTGGGGAGTTTTTGTCACATCTACAATATTGGTATCTAATTTTCGCTATATCTTACAGCTCATGCCCCTTTGATAAGTTTTATCTTCTCCCGTATTTTGTGACTCTGGTTAAATAGGTCCCATATAAAAACATGTTAATGTTCAAAACTCTGGCGAAACAGAAACGCGCTTAACATGTTGATAAAAATCACCATCTATGTAATTAATTATATATTTGTTTTATTCTCCATTGATGACAACATAGTCCGACAATCCGAGCTAAAAATTCGAATTCGTTTATTTGAACTCAGCCACACTGTAAAAAATGGAGAATGTGCTGTAAACGTTTTACTCCTGAGTACGATGTCTGAGTGTGATGTTATTATATTGGCACACTGTAAATATACACAGATTTGTAAGAGTACCTATAAGTATTGTTGTTTTACATGTCACTGTGTAACACATTTCGGTAATTTTACTCTTTTTGCTTAATTTACAAATCTATACAACAATCTTGGTAGATTAACTAAGAAGATACTTGTATTTAAGGACAGAAGAAAGCACGAAGTCCAGTAAATATACTGTTTCACTGTAAATCTACTAACACCACATTGTAAATTGACATATTCACACAGATGTCAATCTACACCAAATTTTACTTGTCCTATGGTTGCCCGCGAACTTTGCTGTAAAATTACAACCACATTTTTTACAGTGCACCAGAGGGATATCATGGATAAGTATTCTGAATTTGAGAAACTGGACTTGCATCATTCCTATTTTCGGAACATTTAATTTATTCGCTCAACACTGTTTATATCACATAGTCCATATATATTTATGAATACTAAAACACACGGGCACAGGGAAACTCTTCTTGTCTAAAATAACCATGGAGACAAGTTCATAATGTGTTAAAAGGAGGTATATCATTTAGACCTTAAACCCCATAACTTGTAACAAACCAAAACCTATGATATTTCATTAGGTTGACGACTGACAGGAGCTTAGCCTTGGAATCTTTTAGTAACACATTGACGATGGTTACACATCTTAACTATGGCAAGAACATCGGTGGACTGAGATTGAACCCCATAAATTTTGCCCCCCTCCCCCCACATATATTTATGAACACTAAAACACACGGGCACAGGGATAATCTTCTTGTCTAAAATAACCATAAGTAGCCCAACCTAATGAAATATCATAGGTTTAGTTTTTTTACAACAATTTATGGGATGTAAAGGTCTAAATGATATACCTCTTTATAACACAATTAGAAACTTGTCTCCGTAGTTATTTTAGACAAGAAGATTTTCCCTGTGTCCGTGTGTTCATGAATATAAGTAGCCCGGAATATAAGGCAGACTGATGTTATATGGCTTGTACAGTGACTGGTGACGATCAATGCAAAAAATATAAAATTCGACACAGCCCAGATTTTTTGGCAAGAAAAGTGTCTACATGTTCATACAGTTACCAAAAAAGTGCCTACATTTTCACATAGAGTTGCAAAAAGTGACTACATTTTCAAATAGTTACCAAAAAGTGCGTACATTTTCAGACAAGTAACAAAAAGTGCCTACATTTTCACATATAATTGCAAAAAGTGCCTACAATTTCAAATAGTTACCAAAAAGTGCCTACATTTTCATATATAGTTACCAAAATATGCGTACATTTTCACATCTATTTACCAAAATGTGCGTACATTTTCCTATAGTTACAAAAAAGTGCCTACATTTTCATATAGTTGCTAACAAGTGCATACATTTTCAAATATAGTTACGAAGAAGTGCCTACGTTTTCATATATAGTTACAAAAGTGCCTACATTTTTACATATAGTTACAAAAAATGCCTACATTTTCATATAGTTACAAAAAAGTGCCTACATTTTCAAATAGTTACCAAAAAGTTCGTACATATATATATATTGTTACCAAAATGTGCGAATATTTTCACATGTAACACCAAAAAGTGCCTACATTTTTATGTAGTTACCAAAAGGGGCTTAAATTTTCACACATAGTTACCAATAGTTACAAAAATTGCCTACATTTTCCAACATTGTTACCAAAAAGTGCCTACATTTTCCTATAGTTACAAAAATTGCCTACTTTTTCACATATACATGTAGTTACCAAAAACTGCCAACTTTTTCAAATATAGTTACCGAAAATAGCGTGTATTTTTACATAGTTACCCACAGTAGTTACATTTTCAAATATAGTTACAAGAGTGCCTACCTTACCTTAGTGCCTACCAAAAAGTGCCTAGAAAAACCTAGTTACCAAAAGTGCTTACATTTCATTATAGTTACCGACAATTATAGCGCACATTTTCACATAATTACCGACAATAGCGTGTTTTTTTTACATAGTTACCCACAGTAGCGAACATTTTCATAAAGTTACCGACAATGGCATACATTTTCATATTATAACCGACAACAGCGTATATTTTCAATTAAGCCAATGTATTATTTTCAGTGTTTTACTTGTGTACCCTTTGGTACCTGGGCAATCTAGAGATAAGGCTATTGTGTAATTAGGTTGCTCTTACCACTATATGTTTATCACAAGTGGTTAAAACCAGAAAACATCCATCTTGAAATATGGTGAGTGCAGGGAAACATTTTGGCGCTTGTTTCTCTATATTTAATGCCAGACGTGAGCGATGGAAATATCAAAAGTGACATGTTGCAAAACGACGGCTAAGTGGGTGAGATGATAGGGTCGCCTTTTCCAGATGGCTCCCGGCGCGCCATACTAATTAAGGCAGACCTGTTTTCTTCTGTTTTATTTCATCCACTGTAATATAACAATGTAAATAACACTAAGCAGTACGGGTCGTAAATCAGGGTATATTTTTCCACCAATTAACGGAAATTAGATTGGTCTTTTATGGCATCAACTGCCAAACTTCACACTTTTTTCATAAATTTTAATTCTCACGATAAAAAGAAGGTTTCAAGTCCACCAGAAAACCAAATGATTGACGTTGGAATTAAGGAAAGCCATTGTGAATGTTGTATGTATGACCTGAAAATTAACAAAATTTAAATAACCTAGGCGAACGTTCATTCGTTTGAATTTTCAGTTATCAAAAACACTAATTAACTGTACAATCTCTATACTATTCACTCTTAGAAGTTCCTAATTTATTCTCCTTGGGAAAGTTTTAAGTAAAAAAAAATATTTTGACAGCTCACGCCCCTTTGATAAAGAAAGTATGAAATATAACTTTTAATTCTTTTACTCTCTCTGATGCCAATATTTGGCATTTTCAATAACACCGTTTTGCAAAATGAAATCGGCTCTTTGAAAGTAATTGAAAATCAAAATTTTTCACACTGAAGAATGAAATTGAGGTCGAGTCTGTCTGTAAGTAATCTCTATTCGATTATCAGAGTGAAACTAAATTAAAATAAACAGGACGCGTCGTCACAATTTCCTGAAACTACCGATATATTTTTTATTTGTTGGGTTGAGTTTAACGGTGAGATCCGGATGGACACTTCTTCGTTAAAGTGTCGAAAAATTTCCTAAATCTGTTTTTCTTCCTATGATACTAAAATTTGGGCAGCCACGAGTGCGACTGAAATATATCACAATGGTTCACACAAGCATGGCGGCAAAGCAGAAATTTCATTTTTCTTGTTACAAATATAGGGAAAAAGAGCAACCCTTTTCTGCAATAGCTTTTTTGTTCGCACAGATGCCGTTGCAACACAAGTGAAAACATACAGTATGATAGACTACATAACCTGTATGTAAATTTACACAGTTTTTGTTTGGTAACTATAAAAACGAACGCATTTTTTCGATAGCTATATGAATGCTAACCAGATCTAATTTTCCCTAGAAGATGGACGTGTTTAATGAAACCGTTTGGCAATTTAATGAAAATCTGCTTTTGCTGTAACAAAATGTCAATTTTATTTGTGGGGTTATATGGTCACCCCATAGAACCTTCATTAAGGATATATATAATTCGTAATCTGCAAACATATTTGTAATTGTGGACATCTATATCTTAATAATGTATTCTGGTTTTTCTTTTGAAAATCCTCCCATCAAGAGCCATTCAGTTGCCATAGAAGTGATAGGACGTATACGTTGACTTTTAAGACAGGGAAAGTTATGGTTTTCAAAGGTTAGATATCAGACAAATGGCGAGTACTGAAGGAGGAGGCACAAAAGAAATAAGTAAAAAACAAACTGATGATTAAAAAAATTAACAAAATATTATATCTTTCAACTATCGCAGCCATTTCTTGGTGGAAAAGAAACTATTGCCTGTTGTATTTTCTAAAGGAAAATCTCCAATCAGTCCTTCGTAGTTTTTTTACACGGATGTCATTTTCAACCTAAACAATAGTCAAATGCTTTTTCTTTATAGCGTATCAGTTTCCTTCCTTTGTCATATTGATAATATTTTTTGCTATTTTTCTTACTTCCTTATCTGGCTGGCAAAAAAAAAACACGACAATTTATCAAGTAAGCCATTTTAACATAGTGCAGTTATTCCTAGGGAAAATCAGAAAACTTATATGCACGATAAACATATTTTAGCCCTAAAGGTATTCTCTCTACCCGGGTGTTTTAAATTTGAAAAATGACGTAACCTTTGCTGAAAGAAAAGGCCAATTATCGTGTCAAAGCTTTGGCGGTGTTTTTCCACAAAAATATAGCGTTCATCGCTAAGTATATATGCATATTTGAATTTAAAAATGGTATTAATAAAAAGACAAGAAAAACTACCGTTAAAACATAGGCTAACAGTTCAGGGGAAAGTGTAGCAAAAAACAACCCCTGTTTATAGTTTAAATTATAGAGTAATTTAGCAGCAGACTTGGCGTCTGCATCCAACTTTTTCACCGTCCCCATCTCTGCAGTAGGGTTAATGTAATTGTCGGCAATTACCACTGCATGTGGTACTTATAGCCTAAATTAGCCGATATCGCTCAAACCACAACTTTAGGCCAGTGAAAAACATCATCCGTTGGAAAAAAGACAGGTTAGGGCTGACTTGTGATCCATCATCGGACTACTTTCCTACCAGTATGAGGAGATTTTCCATTTTTTCAGTTCCTGTCACAAATGGACAATGCTTGATTGCGCCCGTCGGTCCCTCGCTCTCTGTCTAATGTTGACGCATATCCTGAAGCTATAAGCAATTTGAACGTCTATATAATCAATTACACTACATGTATCCAACTGGTATTAGCGAAATAAAAATCAACAACTGTTCGGGTTGACTTGTCAAAGAGATGAACACCTATTGTCACACAAAAGCAAACTCGTAGAAAGAAAAACAAACCCAAGAACCAATAGTGCTCGAATGTATACTTTGTTTCTTGAGTGAATTGGTTTCCACCCAAGAAACATTTTTATTCATTAGAATTCATTTAGTTGCGACTTGGCTACAGCGTCAAACACACCCTGGAAAGTCGTAGTCGTAAAACGCTCGTGGTAGTTCTACGACGAGATATATGTCGCTTGTCGTATTTATTGGACCTTTAGACCAAACCAACGTCAATAGCAACAAGAGTCTCGATTTAAGTCACCTAAAATTTTGGCAGGAAACTGGAATTTTCTCAGTGATTTGTCCAAAGAAGTTTAAAAGGAAAGAAAACCCACAGAGTGATCGAAGTTGACTGTAAATATCGGGTAAAGCACTTTACTTCCGTACCAATTACAAAGTGATAGTTGTACCAATAAAAAGTTAAACAGCATATGAAGGTATAGTGTATGAATCAGATAGGTGACGCCGTTCGCGCGTC
This sequence comes from Lepidochitona cinerea, assembly GCA_963971465.1. Lineage (NCBI taxonomy): Eukaryota > Metazoa > Mollusca > Polyplacophora > Chitonida > Tonicellidae > Lepidochitona > Lepidochitona cinerea. The sequence goes on from OZ020561.1 coordinate 31,282,930, forward strand.
TACAAAATGCACGCCTGATATATAAGGGCTGACAGTCCGGTGCTTTAGTCCTGAGCAGTAGAATTAAGTTTAAAAACACTTCAACGATGGAATATGGCCAATTTGGATTTAGCACTAATGTATTTCAAATGGAGAATAGAAATCAGTGCAGACCTTTCCATGAGGCAGATTCAAAGCCAGCTTGGGCTGAAGTGAGACACGTGACTGAAACTTTCAATTTTATTGGCCATCTCCGTTAGCAAACGACCTGCCGAAATCAACATGAATGATCCCACTGTCGTTTTTACTGGTAAAGTTGAATAAAAAATCTCTCAAAAACCAGCAAAACATCGTACGAAAAACTGTACACTTATCTTTAATAAATATACACGTTTCTTTGCTTTTAAGTTGGAATACACGTGTTAAAGAAATCGCCGTATGATGAAAATGGTGCCTTTTGTTAAACAATAGCATTGGTTGGAAAAACGACATCTCGTACTATTGCATAGAGCCACAACCTCTCGAGGTTTTGGAAATAATTACTTTTCTTAAGACGTACAATTCAAAAGCGTTTTAGTACTATACCAGTCTCTAGTATGTACACCAAAGAAGTGTTTTGAACTAACTTTCACTAAAAATGAATTAACGTTCGTACCAGTTTTTTTAATTTTGTTTCTGACTTTGTTTCGTCCACAACAGCACCAAGATTGCATCAATTTTCTTAATTCCTACGTTACTCATTTAGTTTTTCTACAACTTGCAAAGCCTTTTACTGTCGGTGAGAATAAAAATTTACAATAAAAAGTCCGACTTTACTAAATAGCGGGCATATATCGCAGTTTATTTAAAAAGAGAAGAAATACTACACAGACCTTTAATTGTCTGCATTAATCGGAAATTGGGATTGAACGGGAAACATAATTAAAATTGACTTTCCTATTTCTTTGCTAATTTTACCCGGTATCTTAAAATTAATTTTTTTTAATATAATCTGGTTGTCAAAAAATTAAGTTTGTTCAAATTCTAAAGGAATGGCTTTGGGAAAATGTTAACTGATCATATTATATTTATGATCTCTAAAACACACGGGCATAGGGAAAATCTTCTCATTTAAAATAACCATGGAGACAAATTTCTAATTGTGTTAAAAAGAGGTATATCATTTAGACCTTTATACCCCATAAATTGTTGTAACAAACCAAACCTATGATATTTCATTAGGTTGACGACTGACAGGAGCTTAGCCATGGTCATATTATACATGTATAAAGCACGTATTAGTTTCTACTTTATTTGTGAGAGGGCCAATGGTTTGCTCATTTCCTTTAGTGAAGGAATATTTATTGTTATTTTAATATTAGTGCATGGTTTTTTGTGAAAGCAGATTGACTTTTTTATGTGAATGTCTGTGTTTGGCATAAATTTCAAATTAATTTTTCCTTTTTCTTAACAAAATTTAAAAGGATTCTGAAGGAGGTATTCCGTATGCTTCACCAGATCGAGAGCTTAAAATTTTGTAATGGGTAACCCGGATGTTGGTTAGAGATTCTAAAAGCGAAATAAAAACTCCAGTGGGACTTGTATCTTTTAAAGTAACTCAGTGGCATTATATGATGGGTGTCACTAAATTGAACTTAGCAAGTTTTAAAATGTGTTATTGTCAAAGAGAGTGAGCGAATATAATCTTTGGGGAAACTTAAGGTGGTATTTAATTGAACTTTGACGGTTTGGACGGCATTACACGACAGAATGAAATGACTTTGGGTGTCAGTACGCATTATCAGGTCAAGAGATGCTGTTATGTTTTCAAAACACCTATGCTTTCCGTCCGTAAGGCCTTAAGCGATGAGGGGACCAGCATGGCTTTTCTGGTTAGAGCCGTTGGAAAAGCTCGAAGGACCTTTTTGGAGTCACCGAGTCTCCAGGAAGTCGCTGTGTAGGCTGAGACCCGTATTAAGATGTTCGCACCCATCAAACTAGAGGGAAAACAGAACTAGCAGCACGTAGCGTCGACACGGACCTGCGCTGAAACTTCACACTCCAACAGGCGGGTCTTGTTAGAGTAGGCAAACTGCTCTCTGTGTGGTATAATTGATGATATGCTGTTGAGGTGCTGAAAACATTCTCAATTCGACTCCCCGCAGTTCTGAAAAAAGCTAGACGAAAAAGTACACAGGCGCCACTTAGACGTACAAAATATAACCCTCTTAAAAATTCCATCCTATAGCAGCATCTTTTTTCGCTTATATATTCTGACAGATGTAATGACGTGTTTTCATCATGTTGAATTGTAACAAGAGGCCCAGAGCAAGGCCAGAATTTGAATAGATTTGATGTTTGACATTGTTATTGAAGGCCTTTTGAGAAAACCATACTACTAATCAATTTGTTACTTTTTTCACGTGAAAATTTCCTTCTCTTACAAGTTGTATTAGAGATGTAACTGACCTTGTTAATTGCATCGGTTAATACATCAGTTGAAGCCCTTTACCTAAACCATAGCACTTGCACCTAAAACAAAGCACTTGTACCTAAAACAAAGCACTTGTACCATCCTCAGTTATCCACTTCTGTCCTATACATTTTTAATCTTTTAACTAAAATGATCATATGATATTTGAATAGCTAAGCAAAAATGCAATAAGCTGCTAAAACATTCGATATTTTCTGCTCAAAGATAATTCAAAATAAAAATAATTTTTCCCAAGCAGAAAGAATAAGGAAGCTTTCAGTGGCACGATCCTGGCGATTGCAGCATATTGTTTTTCAGGTGTCTTCATTCCGTAACCAAAAAGTAACCGGCACAAAAAATTAAGGTACAGAAATAGTTTTATCCCTAATCCGGAATATCCACTCCATATCAAATATTTCAAATAACTTTATGGATGATTTTAGCAATCCATTAAAGGCACACACACCGCTGTGGTCGTTTTAACATTCCTGGAGAAAGCCAATTTACATGAGTTCACAACAAGTAAAACCACCTAGATTAAATACAGGACACCTTATTCATGTTCAGTTAGGTTTAAATGTCTGAATTTGGTTTTAAAAAACATACGAAGAATCGAAGTTCGATTATAGCAACGACATTCAGAAACCAGTTTACTTCAAGTTTTGGATTACCCTCATTTCAGGCCGTTTTGTTTGTACTTTACTCTCTATATGCTTTTTAGATCTTCAGTACGCAGTTCTCAATTAAGGTTCCTGAATTAAAGTGTGTACCGTCAAATTGCTCATACGGTTCAAACCATAAGGGCACTTGTGCGCATGCCCAGGCCCGGAGTTTGTTTTGCATTACGGGTGATTACTTTTGATGATTACTTTTCTAGGAATAACAAAAAATAACCTGCGGTTTGCAGAAATGCTATTCACGTGCCTTACTCCAGGGAGCCGAGTGGACCCAGGCGGATATAGTCGATGTTTCTCCGATAGCTGTAAAACTTTAGAAATACAACAACAACGTGGAGTTTAAAAACTGTGCCAATTATTCTACAAGAGAAAGACATTACTCATGGTCCAAAATATTATCGATGAGCTTTCGGGATCGAACAAGAAAAGACAAACTGCTTGCGAAAAATCAAATCGGCTGCAAGACATCGTACTTACTGAGCAAATTGCCCGCCTTTTCTCCTTTTCAAACTAAACAGCGATACAATGCATCGAGTTCATAAAAATTATGACCTCGATAAATAATTTCTGATGTTAAAATGTAAAATAATACCTTGTAAAGTATTTCAAGGACCAAATGCCTGCCTCACTTGGAATAACTGGTGGTCTGGGTTAAATGTTCAAGGGCTGTAACTTTGCCCCTGGTCGTAACGTGATTTTGACGGTATATGTTGCCATGACAGTTAGGTCTTGGATTGGACTTGCGTCGGTCGTAAATGTGTTGAGAAACAGCCCTCAGCTCGATTATTATGTCCATTTTTACTGGGGTACAGAAAATCTCACATGGAAGACCAATATTCAGAAATTTATCTGAAAATACCAACGGATTGCAACTTAGTATGGTGACCTCTGGATTCAATCTAAAATTTTTCACTTTTGCACTTTTTTCATAAGTTCTGAAACAGTGTGTAACCTGAACGAACGAAATGATTGATGTTTTACCCCACACTCAGGATTATTTCACTTATATGGTGGCGTTGCTAGGTTTAGTTGGGGGGGGGGGGGGGCGGGTTTATTGTCCGTACGAAACCCTCGACCACCGGCGAGTACTTGGCAACTCTTTCACATACGGCGACCAAGTGAAAAATCCACTCATAATATTTTTCAATTTTTATTTGGGTTGAACCCGCGCCGCATCGTATGTGTGAGACTGAGGGACGATCACTCTAACCCACTGGACCACCGACGCTCCTAAACGAACGGAAATAGTGTCCGAAGTTAATCAAATTTGAATATCCGAAACAAACAGTGATTCAAGCCCACGCTAATTCAAAATACTACTTTTGCGTACATTCTCGAGACCAGTAGCACCCAAGGGCGTGTAATTTATAACTTTTGAGAAAAATAGCTGATAATTTTAACTTCGTGTTTTATCGGGAAAAATATCCACATTCTGGCAGCTCATGCCATATGCTATTGCAAGTGACACTTGCTTGGTTTTCATTTTAGAACAAGACTTTGTGTTAAAAGGTGGGGGGAAGTTAGAAAAATCATCACAGGTTATCAAGTGCAATGTGTCCGAGTGTCCAAATTCGTACTCTGCAACTTCTAGTAGTCTTTTTGCTCCCGGTCACATGTAACACGGCTAGACAAACCCTTCGGGGTCCTCCGCCAGACACCCTTTCTCGCCTCTTCACAAACGAGAGTCGTCTTTCTAGCGGCGAGTCAGGACGGATCTAAGGCTGGCGCTCTTCCCCTATCGGCGTCCATGTAACCGTCGAGTCAAAAGTCGCGACATGAACGTCTTATCAGCGGATTCAAGTCGTGACTTCGACGCCCCCAATTCGTCAGTGAAGACTTCAGATGGTCAGATTATATGATTTGCTTGTTAACGGGTTTCCAGTACAAATACCTTAACTGATATGAATTACCATTAGTAAGGCTTTCAACTAGTTTTGACAAGAGAATCAATTGGATTTACGAGGTGCCCGTATCGATTTTATTGAGATTTCATCGATACCTTTGTGCGAGTTTACCCTTAGGGCTCAGACAGATTTAGTATTATAAGATTAGGAAGTTTGTACCCTGTTGTCTCGGTATCCCGTAAAAAGGGAAGTTTCTCCAGCCATAGTAGCGCCTTCTGATAAGATATACAATCATTTATATGGGCTCGGCATGACTTATACTTCGGCAGAATGTCGCCTCTATCAAGTGGGGTTTCAATTAAGGAATTAGGAAAACTTGAATCGCTGTAGGCATTTTAGACAATTAAAGAAACAGAAAGTCAGTGAAATTTGTAGGTTCAATGTTCTTGATTGTGAACCAACAAAAATGAGAAATTCAGTTATAATTTTTTTTTCTTGCATCAATAAGTTTAAGATTAAAATTGTGCAAAAAATGTAAAATAGAGTGTCATGTTTATCTTTTCCATTGGTTTCTCAAAACGATGTAGCATACGCTCGAAGTTCATTTCTCCATCAGGAAAATATTGATTGATTGATTTTTACGCCGCACTCAAGATTATTTCCCTTATATGGTCAGGTTTATAATAATTATAATAATATAATATAATAATAATAATAGCTTTAGTGGAAGCAAGGGCTCATTGCCCCGGAGGAAACCCCCGGTCACCGAGGTCCCATCCGTAAAAGAAACAACCCAAACAAGTGAAAATTTGCGATGTTCCCCATACATGACAACCGTTCAAGTTATTTTCGTTACACCAAAAATGTCATCTATGAATCGCGATAAAAGATTGTTTCGATGAAATTGTCTTTTTAGTATAACACATTGTCACATTGATATGCCATATTACAGAAGAGCCATTCCTATATCTAACTCAAAAATTCTCTCTTTTTCATGAAATCCGATTTCCAACAAATGTTAGGGTATAAAATATTACGAGCAGAATTGTTTTCGAAAAGTAAACCCAATTTAAATAACCGGGACGAGTATTCCTTTATTGGAACCAAAACTACTTCAGGCCTAAAAAAAATCGGGGGTAAAGCATACTAAATTCCTTCTTTTGTTTAAATCCTTTTGGACGGTTCTGGAAATTTACTAGCTCTGTCTAGTGACACCATCCACGACCTCTTTGTGTACCACGTCACCACGTACGTCTTCACTTTGAAGAAAGATGACCATGATCACTGAATATAAGCAAAGAAACACTAGAGTTTGTAACGGTTCCTCTTTGAAAACTTAGTTCAACAATAGGTCAATAGTTAAAAAACTATTTGGTTTGTTCACTTTGTGACTTGGTTTTTGTAGAATCCGCCAATGCTGGATGCTTACACGGAGATCAAGCCCGATATCAACCCCTCTTCCCCCCCCCCCCCCTCCCCCGCATTAAACCTGACAACATCGCTGTGCATGTCAATAAATCTTGAGTGCGGCGTAAAACACCAAACAATTGTTCAATCTATAGTGATGTTTGATTGTAAAGACTCATGTTTCTCAAAATTAACCGAAACAAACATATAAATAAAAATCGATAACACTGCTGCCCCTTATTAATGGTTTTATTACACATAGTCAATGGACCTTAATCAATTAGAATAAATCGGAAGGATAAACTGAAATAATAGGATTTATATAAACGTAAGGACAATGATAATAGGACGATGTGACTTGTACCGCGACGAGAGTAGCCTGTGGGGGAGGGACTGTGTTTCCACTTTCATACTTTCATACACCGCGCAGTTCTAACAAACGTGGCTCCATCTGAGTAAAATGGCCGAACTTGATTTAAAATAGACAGTGTGTGCTAAAATCGGAATATAATATAGCCCTGGCTTTATGTTTATTTGCCAGTCTGCAAGAATAAAAAAAATATGTAATCCGTTACAGTTTAACTGTTACCGATTTGATAGATAAAGAGCAGTGCCCTCTGGCGGTGATAAAGTTACTATCGGACTGTCAATTCCTTTATCCGGCTGTATAAGTGATCGAGCACTTATTTCATTTGATCGGCTAATAGAGCGAAGGGAATCTAGGCAGTATGGCACCTTTATCGTAATGTTATATCACGTAAATTACTCCACACTTTTATCCTTCGATCAAAAAAAAAGCGAAACAGTAATATCCGTTTCCATAGTAACATTCAATAACAAGTTTCAATTGTTCTCGATTAATCGTTTCCTGTAAGGCCTCCAAACTGCTAAAATCGCTAGGCTCCTGTCATCTTTCATCGCGTGTACTCAATCCAATGGCAAGAAAGATGGTCTTTATTTTCAAGCTTGGAAACCTTTTTCATCCAGGCACATGTAGATAATCTTCCTTAGCAATTTCATCACGTGCGACCCTTCCACCAGATAGAGACAACAATATTCTATAGTCATTCATCACGTGCGACAATTCCACCAGATAATCATTCATCAAGTACGGCTATTCTACATGTACCAGATAGAAACAATGATCTTCCCTACTCATTCATCACGTACGACCATTCCACCAGATAGAGACAATAATCTTCCCTAGTCATTCATCAAGTACGACCATTCCACCAGATAGAGACAATAATATTCCATAGACATTCATCACGTACGACCATTCCACCAGATAGAAACAACAATCTTCCCTAGTCATTCACCATGGACGACCATTCCACCAGATAGAAACAACAATCTTCCCTAGTCATTCATCACGTAGGACCATTCCACCAGATAGAAACAATAATCTTCCCTAGTCATTCACCAAGGACGACCATTCCACCAGATAGAAACAACAATCTTCCCTAGTCATTCATCAAGTACGACCATTCCACCAGATAGAAACAACAATCTTCCCTAGTCATTCACCATGGACGACCATTCCACCAGATAGAAACAATAATCTTCCCTAGTCATTCACCATGGACGACCATTCCACCAGATAGAAACAACAATCTTCCCTACTCATTCACCATGGACAACCATTCCACCAGATAGAAACAACAATCTTCCCTAGTCATTCACCATGGACGACCATTCCACCAGATAGAAACAACAATCTTCCCTAGTCATTCACCATGGACGACCATTCCACCAGATAGAAACAACAATCTTCCCTAGTCATTCATCAAGTACGACCATTCCACCAGATAGAAACAATAATCTTCCCTAGTCATTCATCACGTACGACCATTCCACCAGATATAAACAATAATCTTCCCTAGTCATTCATCAAGTACGACCATTCCACCAGATAGAAACAATAATCTTCCCTAGTCATTCACCATGGACGACCATTCCACCAGATAGAAACAATAATCTTCCCTAGTCATTCATCAAGTACGACCATTCCACCAGATAGAAACAATAATCTTCCCTAGTCATTCATCACGTACGACCATTCCACCAGATAGAGACAATAATCTTCCCTAGTCATTCATCAAGTACGACCATTCCACCAGATAGAAACAACAATCTTCCCTAGTCATTCATCACGTAGGACCATTCCACCAGATAGAAACAACAATCTTCCCTAGTCATTCATCAAGTACGACCATTCCACCAGATAGAAACAACAATCTTCCCTAGTCATTCATCAAGTACGGCTATTCCACAAGATAGAAACAACAATCTTCCCTAGTCATTCATCAAGTACGGCTATTCCACAAGATAGAAACAACAATCTTCCCTAGTCATTCATCAAGTACGGCTATTCCACAAGATAGAAACAACAATCTTCCCTAGTCATTCATCACGGACGACCATTCCACCAGATAGAAACAAAACTCTTCCCTAGTCATTCATCAAGTACGACCATTCCACCAGATAGAAACAATAATCTTCCCCAGTCATTCATCACGTACGACCATTCCACCAGATAGAAACAACAATCTTCCCTAGTCATTCATCACGTACAACCATTCCACCAGATAGAAACAACAATCTTCCCTAGTCATTCATCACGTACGACCATTCCACCAGATAGAAACAACAATCTTCCCTAGTCATTCATCACGTACAACCATTCCACCAGATAGAGACAATAATCTTCCTTAGTCATTCATCACGTACGACCATTCCACCAGATAGAAACAACAATCTTCCCTAGTCATTCATCACGTACGACCATTCCACCAGATAGAAACAACAATCTTCCTTAGTCATTCATCAAGTACGACCATTCCACCAGATATAAACAACAATCTTCCCTAGTCATTCATCACGTACGACCATTCCACCAGATAGAAACAACGATCTTCCCTAGTCATTCATCAAGTACGACCATTCCACCAGATAGAAACGACAATCTACCCTAGTCATTCATCACGGACGACCATTCCACCAGATATAAACAACAATCTTCCCTAGTCATTCATCACGTACGACCATTCCACCAGATATAAACAACAATCTTCCCTAGTCATTCATCACGTACGACCATTCCACCAGATAGAAACGACAATCTACCCTAGTCATTCATCACGGACGACCATTCCACCAGATAGAAACAATGATCTTCCCTAGTCATTCATCACGGACGACCATTCCACCAGATAGAAACAACGATCTTCCCTAGTCATTCATCACGGACGACCATTCTACCAGATAGAAACAACAATCTTCCCTAGACATTCATCACGTTGCACCAGTTGGAAACAATAATATTCCCTAGTCATTCGCCATTTAGCCCCCCCCCCCCCTCCCTTTTTCCAGCGGATTATAAGTCATTTCTCGTTTAAGACCATATTATCGCTAAAAATGTCCATATTGAGAAATGATTTCACCGATTAAAAACTGTAACATGCACGCATTGACCTTAGAAATATAAGCCGGTTATGTCCACTCCAACGGTGTGGAAACAAAAATCTAGTCTCCTTAAAGCATCGCTAGTATGTTCAAAAAGTGCCTTTTATGTCTGTCATACCAAGTTTACGACCTAGCATAAAAATTGTCAGCTTATAGTATGTACGGTTAGATTCATTCTAACAATTATTTACTATTGAAACAAAATATATTTAAAACAAAGTTATAATTTGTGTTGTTTATTTTAGTGCTTAGCCGCCATTAACCATCAGGCTGGATGTATAATTGATCTGCGTTCTAACACAGTGTCAATTAAAACAAACATGGAAAACACATCACATAATGAGTAGTAATTAAGAAAATAAAGCTCTGGAGCTTGCGTCAAATCCCATCTATGCCGGATAAACCTTTACACCAGAGGCGACTTTTTTACCGGTTACACTTTTTGAACCAGCCATGTTTTGAAGGGCGGAGCTGTCACATGTGCACTCGGTGACCTTAAACGGCACGCGACGACTTCCTGCGAGAGGACGCGAGAGTTGACTCAAGCCCGAGGCGATTTTCCCTGTCACAGTCAATAGAGGAAAGTTGCCATTTGGAGAACGCTGTGTCGCCATAGGGCAGTCAATCGCTACCGACCCCAGAATGTTTTCCCAAGCGAATAGTCCCGGTCAAGTACCCCGTGTCTGTATTTTACAAACCAAAGCGCCTATTACCAATAGAAACATAGACTGTTTTCGTTAAGTCTAGCTTGTAGAAGTATGGCTCCACTTTAACTGATGCTTAAATACTACAATAGCCTTTCTGAAAAAGTCTCCTTATCGACCTCACAAAACATTCCTTGGTTGAGGTCTAAACTTAAAAATGCTTGATTTCAGATTGCAATTCAAGCGATATAACTGCTGCTATCTTGGCCTGCGCTTGAATAAATGAGTCTAAATTTGCGAAACGTTATATTTCACGATATTGCGAATGAAGAGGAAATTTGCTCTTGAACCTCAAATGTGCTGTAAGTTTTCTCAGTAGTCTTGAATTCGGTGTAATTTTTTTTAGAAATAACCTTTGTCTTCAGGTTTGCAAATAAATAAAACTATCATCAAATATTACAGAGCACAAAGTTTGAGAATGTTTCATTAAAAAATTGGTCGTTAAAAATCAATATTAACAAACGTGTTAACTTCGTACAAGTTGGACGATGCAGTGGAATAAGACAAGTTAAGCAACAGGCAGTGACAGCTGCTCTCCCCATTACATACGTGAATGCCTAACGCGGATGAAACTGCACCAAGCTCGCGAAAATTGTCGCTCGGCTGTTACCGAAAGAGAATTAGACACGGTCTAAAGTTACCGGAATGTACCAGGAATTTAATGTCTAATCAATTTCCTAATGGATGTAAAATAATTATAAAATAGATTTTACCACAAAACATCACAGCTGCGAAATATTTATGGAGCAACATGTTTTGGTTGTTGGTAGTAAATTCAAGAAAATATTTTAAGTTAATGTTTTAGTAATGATTTTTGGGTCTTTTGATAAAGAGAATATTATTATGAAAAATGATTGACTGGCAAGTTAAATAATTTCTTCCGTGAACTATCATCTTTGAATGTCGTTTTCACATTTTCAAACAGAACTCAAAATATCTATAATTAGTAGATAAGGAAAGTTTTGTATCTTGATATTAACTCCGATTAGGGAGGATTACGTTTAAGTATTTTCTTAGAACCCAACGTCGTGATGTTCTATGGTCGCAAGCCATTGAATACGAAGAAAACTTTTTGACGAAAGTAAAAAATGCGCCGAAACAAGACGCGATAAAAGCAATGGCTTCCGATGGAATTAGCCACAGAAGATTTATAGCAGAGAAATTTGGGGGTGTTTTTTTTCGATGAAGTTTGAATGTTTCTTATTTTCAAACGGGTAATTTTCTCAATAAGGGGGCGAGACTGATTTTTCGATCCGCGTGATTCACGGCTTCAAGTAAGACGAGCTGTTGATCGATCGTGGGGAATAACGAGGCGATATGTCACTCATCTTTCAACTATTAAGTGTTTAGATCGAGATTTGCCAGTGGAAAATTGGCCCTTTGCAACCCTTGGCTGTCATCGCATCAAAATAGGCAATCAGAGTTTCACTAAATACCATATTCAACCTAGCGGTTAAATTGACTAACGGAACCGTCGTTATTTACCCTTTGTTGTTGATGAACTAAGGTTAATCGCCAAACTGGAAAAGATAACACCCGAATTTTACGATTGGCAAATTGTTCCTATCAGGTTGGCAATTCAAGCAGTGTACAGTAGACGTTGAAGCTATTTGGAGACCAAGTGTCCTGGCCTTTAATGCTTAATGGCACTTGACGTTATAACAAAGTACACAGCCGTTGAAATTAATTGGGTAGTTAGATGATAGAATCGAGAAGATGACCCCGAACTGATGGGCGCCAAGACACAGAGAACAAACACTATAATCAGTCATTTACCATAGACGTTCAGATGTAAAAGAAGTACCACAGAAATCAACCTGAAGCCATTCAAGTGCCTGTGACTTTCTCCCCAAACGCCTTAGAACGACGCCTGTATAGTATCTTTATTCAAAGTTGCATGAGCTGCCCAAATTGTGATATTTTCCATAGACCATGTTTGTTAACAGAAGTACAACGTTTGAAGTACCTTGAAAAACTAAAGGATTGGCATTAGAATGAAAATATAGGTAAAGGCAATAACAAGGGTTTTTTCTATGGTTTGTGGCTTAAAAACTACGAAAACGCACAGCTGTTTACAACAAGATTGATATCGACTGAAAGCTCTTATTTTGTAATTTTTGATAAAAATTGCCAGTAATTAGCTTATTCTGTTTCAACAAAATTGTTATATCGGCAGCCCATGCACTATGGTATCCGCATTTAAAAAAGAAAACGAAATTCAAATGACCGAGACGAAGCACTACTTTAAAGTATTGGTCAGTCACATTAGCAACCTTCGCATTAGAACATCTTAGGAAATAATAGCTGAGAATTTCACAACTTCATTCGTCATTTCTTAACTGATTTCACTTTAAAGATACTTTTTCAAGTTTTTTCAAGTAAATGCACGTTCGTTGAAGCAAAGCTGAACACATAAGTTGACCATGTACTATGTTCATTCCCAGTTTTGGTCGAATGGAAAGTTTTGTTGATGTTTGTTAAGGAATGGTTGCTGAGCTAAAACGAGATATGCTTATACTATGTGTAGGGTGATTGGCTTACCAAGATTGATTTCTTTGTCCTTGTTTATTTTAACAGTACGATTAAATCCTCAAAAGTTTATTTTGTAGTCTTTCTTTGAAACAAAAGAAACCTCTCTTTGTGTTTATTTCCTTGTCGGAATCCAAAAACGATGCTGTTTATTGAGTCAGTATTTAGTACGAGGCAATATTTGTGGGGACTTTGCTCCTTCTACAAGGATACCTTTGATCTCAACTTGTCTCTGTTAGTTAAAGACATGTCGTACCGACTGACAAGATCTGGCGTTAGGTCAACAGTTGCGTACGCACGATCCCCAGCTTTGGCTGTTTTGGATGGTTTTAGTCCTCCCTTTGACACCCTACCATTGAGGGGAGAGTTACGTTCACAAAGAACCGTTCTCGCTTCAAACGTCACCGCTTTACAAGCACGGCTCCTAAAGTGTAATTCTAAACACTAGTTTTCCATACATGGTGGACTGTCGGATTGGCAACCTTTACAGAACTCGCTAAAGGAGCTTAAATAGGCAGTAGATCAAAGGGTTGCACATGGGACTCGCTTCGATTGCCTCCATCGGACAATCCTGTCATTAAAGCACACTAAGTTATACACAGACACAACTTCCAAATCTTAACCAAACAAACGGCTCTAACTCCCAAAAATTAACGACTCGTGTTATAACGAAAACTTTGATTAAAGGACTGCGTTATTAAAATGACATAGGCTTTCAAAATGTTGATATTTATCCATTAAAACACAAATTTTGAAATTATCTATTTTTTTCTGAACAAATGCAAATGGAAGCTTAATAGTGATACTAGCCTCGAGAGTGAACGTTTAAAAAGTTGTGAAAAGTCACTAGAGTTTGAGATGAATGAACCTCGCATTGCGGTGAAGAAATTACCTTTTTGAGATCATGGAAAAACATGGATTGGATGACGTTTTCTTGGTATAACAAAAGAAAGCTGTTTAACTTTGTGAACTAAAATCCCTCTCATTGTCTTGACAATCCGAATTTATGAAAAAGTGCCAAATTTTGGCCTCCCATGCCCTGTACAATATAAGTTAACAGGACAGTGGATACCTTTACTTTACTGTCACCTTAGCTTTTCCCATCTGTACAAGGCGCTTGTGCCATCGGCGCTAAATACATCATACTCTAATGGTCTTAACACGTATGTGAAAACATATGGGCTTGCATATGTTGTATTTTCACACTATACTGCCCCAGGCTTTCCTTATGATTGATTTTGATGTGCTCACATTTCACTTGAAGGTGACTTAAATACAGTCAACATATTGAAATCTCGATATGGTATTACGGAGTTTCTTTGATACATTCTTTGCTACATTTCATTTCACTAAGGTATTTTCGAGTTAATATTTTGACAGCTCATTTCATTTTAAAGTAGAGTTAAAATAGAATAACAAAACAGTACTCAGTAATTCTGCTATCTGCGCAAAGTGAATCTGTTTCAAAATGTAAACCATTTTTTAATAACCACATGTGTGTTTCAGGAACGTTCTCGAACAGTTATGGTGTTATCATAAGTCTTAATGAATCAATCAAAGTTGCATGCACATTGTCGATAATTTCCAGATATGAAACAATGTAAGAAACGACTTTGAATCCTTTTCAACATTAGACGTCATTGGTTAACAATTTTGTCAAGCGAAGGGCTGTATTCAGCAACTTGTATTTTAACATTTTCAGGTACAGACATTTGAAAAATAGTGTTTCAGCGATCAGAAAAAGATTTTTTAAATTTGACTATAAGAGGCCCTCGGAAGAAAAAAAAAGCGTATGAACCGGATTAAACAATTGAGATAATATTTATTTAATTGCGGCGTTTTCTGAAATGTATCAGCTTCCTCACGTGACATCCTCCTTTGTGTCAGTGCGTCGTCACTATGGCTTGAAGGGAACCAATCGAGATCTCGTGCCATTCTACGAGATCTTCAACGCAAGACAACAAATGGCAGAAGGATCAATCTCTATTTTAGATTGGAGTGAGTGAGTGATTGGGGTTTTACGTCCTGCTCAACAGTATTTCGGTTATATGAAGACGTTGTCTCCTTGTGACAGGGCGGATTTCCACCGCTCTTTTAGGTGCTGTCTCACCGAGACGACTTGCCGAAGACAACCAGCAAGCCCCCTCACCCAGTCACAGTATACTGACACCGGGCCAACCAGTCGCTGCTCTAACTCCTATTGCTGAGCGCCAAGCGAAGCAGTAACAGCTACCAGTGTTAAAGTCTTTGGTCTGACTCGACCCGGGCTTGAACCCGGATCTCCCAGGCCTGAATTTTAGATTGGAAGGGAACATGAATGTTCGGAGATGGAATATGACGTCACTATTGACGAGTTTTCTCGAATAGTTACGGAGAATATGAATATTTTATATTCACTCTATTTTTACTACCAGGGTGATAAAGTAAAGTTTATCTTTCCTTTCATCTTATATTCATCAAATGGACATTTTGAGCATTTACAAATACACAAATGTCCGGATTTCATTATTTTGTTTATTTGACAAAATATTTCACAAATATAACAGTGCAATTTAAACCCCCATCTGTTGACCCGCAAGTATATTTTCACATTTGAAATAAATGCTAATTGATGAATCCTACTTTACATAATGTCTTAAGTTAATTTTCAACCAGGTGTAATCACTTGTAGCACTTAGTGTCGACCAAACGAAACCAACTTGTGCAAATCTTTGTTTTGATTTTAGTTAGTAGAGTGTGTGATGACATCGATGAATCAATCAATTTAGTCAAATGAAGACATGTTTTGGGATCTCAATTCAATGAAAACGGTCAGATTTTTACAAGTTATCTTTGCAAAAAAAAAAAGATGTAGTGACAGTCTAGCGGGCAGAGAACTAAAAACTATATATTTTTTTGTAGAGGAAGAGTAATACTTTTTGTGTTTATTTGTAGCTAAGTTCAGCATAAGGCTTTAATTCGGACATTTCCCATAAATTGTTGATCGCAAAAGGGAAACGTTATATTTTCAGACGAATCCATTTAGGCCTTTCTTTTGGAAACCACGGGATAGGAGAAAGAGTCAAGAAAATCTACACGACGAAGCGTTGTATACTTGATTAGGAGGGTGGTTACAGGGTTTATGCCATCATTACGCGAATTTATACCTGACAAAGGAAATCTTATAGAAAACGTTAAACTTAATTCAGGATAATTTGTCTTCGACCTATTATTGGACTCGGGACATCCTGGAAAACGTTGAACTTAAACTAGGATAATGTGTACACGGTTTTATATTGGACTTAGGGCTTCCTGTAAAACGTTTAACTTAATTCGGTATAATTTGTAATACTTTGGCGGAATGAACTTAATCCAGTCAGTTGCAATCTTCGGCTTTATCCCGTCCTAATTCGCCCAAGTCCATTAAGGGCTATAATCTGGTAGACCGGATTCTAGACAATGTGACGGCATGACACATGATGACGTCACTTGATGACGCTCGTACAACCAGAGAAGATGTCTTTTTCAAACTTTATTCAACCATCGGTGAGGAATGCATGATGCATTTACGCTGATTGTATGAGCATATAGGAACATCAGAGGATATGGCATATTGACATTTGTTTTGACTTAACAGACAATGTGTAACAAAAATTTTTGTTTTATTTTGGAAATTTGAGTGCTTCTTTCTCACCTTGATTGGGTGGATCTATTAAAATGGTTGGCAATATGCTTGTATACTGAAGATTAACCATTTCTTCAACTGCATGTAAATGACGACACAGGATGACGTCACTTCGAAAGCTTTTTACAACAACAACAACAACAACAACGGCTCATTTTAGCCTATTGATTCATTGCGTTGGCTACACACAACTAATTGTATTACAACTATTTTTATGTTATTGGAAAATTTGAAATGTTCACCTCAGTTTAACTTAGGATGGTTTCTAAGTGTTAATATTTTTCAAATTTGACGAAGTATTGATTAATATAAAGAAAAGAAAAATGCTGGAAATCACCTGGGCCCTGTTTCACAAAGCGGCGTAGCGCAAGTTTTCCCGTAACTGCCATAGCAACCCATACTGTGGAGATACGTTAGTATGAAAGTTACGAAACAGGGTCCTGGTTGGCAATAAAAGGATGAAAATAAAGTGTATAGTTTTATTTCCTGATGTAAATTTGATTACGTCTCTATCTAAATGTATATAGCGTATACGGCCATTGTAGGGAAATACCGCAGTAACGTATTTGCTATTTAATTAGTTTTTTTTTCTCTTAAAGAAACATTATTATATTAATTGTAAATGGCTGGAGTTTTAAGGGAGTCCAAGTTTGCACATGTTACACCGTAAACTCCTATCTTACATATTAAGTGTCTTTTCATATGTTACTTTTGAGATTGATTTTCCGACATGGATAAATCAGACCGCAAGACAAGACGCGTGGCTTATCCTCAAGACTCGTGCATACGCACTACTTGAAGTGAAATACGTTTTAGACAAATCAAAATGTAAGACTGTTTTTATCGATTTTGTTTGCCATGTGATTAGGTTCGTCCTAATCATCCACGCTGTGATGGAAAAAAATATACCTACGCAATTTTGATAATCAGAATACAAATTTAATCATTTGGCAAGAAATAATAAAAAATATACTCCCTTTCGATATATGCATATATCCGTTTCCCTATTTCCGATTCGGAAAATGTGACAAGTTGCTAAATGATGCTCGACTGGACCTCTATATGATAAATGCAGGCATAAAACACACCAATGGTCCGAACAAGGATGTGTTTATTGGCGGTTGATATTCATCCCCTAAATATCAATAAGTTGTGATAGCATACAAATATGAATGCCTCCAGTTTAACAGGTTTATGATGTCGTTTTCAAAAACTGTTAGTTTAACAATGTTTTAAGTTTTAAGATAATTCAGTAAGTCTACACTTGATTGACCGATTCGTTGATTTAGAGTTTGGTTGCATTAAGGGGTAGCCATTCGACAAATGGTCGAGTTTAAAAATTGAAAAAAAAACAACGGAAATACAAAATTCCCCCAGGCTATAGCCCATCCGATGTCGGCCAAAAACAGTGGACTATTTTCAGTAGACTAGTAAAAATCTTTCAGCCTTACGCACCGAAAAAATATTTGTTCTTTTTAAAGGCACACTTGCCGCCGTAGCCTGTTTAAATTTGCTAAGAAAACCAATTTAAACGAGCTTACTACGACTAATACCACTAAACTTAAAGATAGGACACATAAAACATGTCTAGTTAGCTTTAGAATGTAAAAATGGGGTGAAAAAACAAACGAAGAATCGAAGCTTGATTACAACAACAACGATCAGTGTCGATCAACTTTCGTGTTGGATTACCCTCCTTTTAGGCCTTTGCATCTGTGTTTTACACTCAAACAATCATCAGCAGGCTTTTCCAGTCGCTGTTAACCGATGGTCAGTCTGTATTTCTCAGATAAATAGGCCTACGTAAAATTACACTGTGCCGTTAGTTCACTCACTCGACTGAAACATAAAATCGCCAATAGGGGGCAGATCGGTTTGTTTACGTTCCGGGTACGTAACAATTCAAATTCAAATTAAAAATACAAAGTGACGTCCAAACTTTTAAATTTTGGTAAAAATAGAAAGTTCCTAACTTATATTGTCTGGGAAAAATACAGAAAACGGTCTTTCTTTTTTAATGTAAACAATATTCCTGATTTTCGCGGCAAGTGTGCCTTTAAGCAATTCTAAAATTTATTTTATCTAAATAGAATAAAACCATCTATAAATCAAGTATTTTTACTATTCGTTAATAATTCTGGCTTTAATTAGTAAAAAGATTTACTTGCGTGTAACATACCCAAATGATAATTCGCAATGTGTAATGAACACATAACAGGCAATCAACTTGTTAATTTCATTTGCTCGGAATGTTATAGACATTAATTACAATTTCATAAAATCTGTATCTCCTGGCGAGTGGGTTTCCGCCTAACCGCGTCTTGAAATTGACACAAGATTTTGATGATTAATCAAAGTGTATACAAGTCATAAACGACATCTGAAAAACATCGGCTAAAACTGATATTTCGTAGAAAGTCTTATGGTATAAGGGAAATCTTTGTGCCTTCAATGTTGTGTTTATATAAAGCAGGCTTTGAAGGTTGTTTTGTTGTTTTGTTGTTTGTATCTTAGATAAATATCACACAAATTCATATATATATAAATACATAATATATTATTTACGATGAAGCTAATGTACCTTCCGGTATATACTAGTTATTTTAAATTGGCATGAGCTGTGAAAATTCGGACTTTTTTCACACCTCATATTTCACAACTCTGATTGTCAGGGGGATTTCAGCGTTTGAAGTATTTAGGTTGAAATACAAAAACATTGGCAAAATTAGTAAGCTATGCGAATAACGAGCAAATAACGGACAAAATTTAAATATCCGAGATGCACTAGTTCAATTCCAGGTGTTTTGTGGCTTAAAAACTACCTGGACGTAGGCCTACATCTACAAGATTGGTATCAACAGAAAGATCGTTTTTATACTTTTTGATAAAACTCACCAAAAATTAGCTTATTCTGTTTCAACTAAATTTTCCCTATATTTGGCAGCCCATGCCACTTTAATTTTAAGTCAAAATTTGAGATGAAATGGCAATGAGATATGTCCAGGTAGGCGTGGTTATAGAAACCATCTTTAAGTGGGCGGAGCTTGTAGATCATTTGATTGAGTGATATGGGACAGATGACGAATCGCACACGATGATAAATTAGCGACCTGCGGTTGGTAGATCCTTGGGGCCATGTATCAATAGAGGCGTCAGCTAGTCTCCGCGGTGTCAGTGTTTTATTGAAGTGCACGACAAATATGTACAAGGCCCTGTTGTACTTAACCCGTTTGTTCTCTCGAGGCGTCTCCGTGCTCAGCCTGACTGCAAACTCGCTTTAACCCAAGCGCGAATAGCTTACTCAGCTCAACTCCAGCCATTGGTAGTGCAGCATTACCGCTCCTTCTTTGTCTATATTTCTTGACGCTAGGTGGCGCTGGTTTTGTAATAGAATTACCGGCCCCATAACATGAATACAAAATATCCCATTCTCCGCCCACTGCGTTATACCTGGTAGTTTATATTGTAATAGACACAAAGCGGACTCAGAATAGCAGATAGAAATATAAAAGCAGTAAACATGGCACGTTATATGTAAAGCAAAAAACTACAAGCAAAGCCACAGCAATCTTAGGAACGTGTAACGTTCCAAATTTTGCGCAATATTATTTAAGAGAGTTCATGACTTGAAATAGGTAATAACGAAGCTTTTTAGAGATTTATTTGATAATTTACAAAGATCTTTCAAAACTTGAAAATGATATGAATATTGGCAGAGGAAAAGACACAACGATATATTTGCTATTTTTTTCAGCGTATGTCGGCCTTACTTCAAACTCGAGAAACCTAAATTACCTTATCATTCCTTTGTCAATTTGTGGCACGTTGTCGTTAAGCCTCATGAATAGCCAAAATGTTGATATTTTTATTTTATAACAAAGCGGTGTAATTATCGGTTATTTTTCTCAAGAAGCACAATTTAGAAGGTTTTTTAGCCCGAGAATTTACGTCAAAATAGTATTTTGAACTATAACCGAGGCCTATATGAATGATCCAACGTTCATCGAGTTTGCTGGAAGGACTTTTTGTAAACCGACAGTAGCCATATGGCAATTCATTTCTGTTAGACCAAGAACATTTTATCGAATCCATATTTTATTACTATTCTCAGATGACACATTCTTAATTGGTATAATAATATATGCGGATTTACAGAAAAGCCGTTTCTGCACCTTACTGCGTTCAGTCAGTCAACTAAATTTAGTTTACTTTTCACTTTTTGGTTTTCTGCAAGCCATATGGAGTTTCCTCAATCCATCGCAAATCGCTTGATTATGTGTTGATGAATTTCCAACCCTCATATAGTCCGCTGTAACAAACATTGGGGAACGTGGGTGTCAGGTGCGTGAATGACTTTTCTGTAAACCAACATACCCGTATGATAGTCTTTTCACTATTCACAGAGGTAATTTTCTTGTTACAAAAAATCTATCATACACGAAAAGTTGTCTTGTACTTGAGATATACCGGTTTGTTAGGACAATTTGAGGGGTCAAGGTTCATCGGCAGGTCATTGCATATTATTCCATTAAAACATTAAGTTTCCAAATTTTTTACGGCCCTTGATAAATTCTAAAAAAAAACAGAATGTGCAGAATTTGGAAATTTACATTTGTCTAAACAACTCAAGAACAATGATATGCTTAAAGTTAACCTTTCAGTTAAAATAGGATATAGTTAATTTGGAGAGCAATATATACCTGTTAATAAAACAGGTTTTGAATAGTTCAATCATTTTTATACGGCCATGTGTGTTGCTGCAAGGGGATTAACAAATCGTCCAACAGCGAGATCCATCTTTTTTAAGCATCATTTTTTCGTCTTAAGCTATTTGGCCTTTTTGCGTCCTCTATCGAGAATGTGATGACCGGCAGTGAAATTTCAAAATGTTTATGTAGATTATAAATTACAATTATCTTTGATAATATAAAACAGACAATTTAATATTGTGTTACTTATATCCAGTGCCTCACGGGTGTCTTTTAAATAAAATAGTTTATCATTAAACAATATTGCGAAATTTTCTTAATGCACTTAAACGGAGAATATCTCATTTTTGCAGCTCAAACCTCAACTATGAAAAATATAAAAAAGAAACTATTGAAAAATATTTTCCTTAGATATACAATCCTATCTTACTTAAGACTTATCGAAGAATGTAAGCGATATACTACCCTCCACAGATAAGACCGAGTGACTTAATGGTTCAGGGGGAATAACTCTGCGAGCCTTACGGACAATGACCTCAAGTACATTGCTGTGTTTCCCGACAGCGTGTGTTACTAGAATAACGCGCCAGTGTTAAAGCGTCCACATTTTCTAGTTTTACAACACAACGGGCATTGCTGAACGTGAACACTATATATTTTATTCGGTCAAAATACGGAAATAAATTACATTTTCTAAATATGTTTAAACATGTTACCATATTTTTTTCAATACAATAATTATTATTGTACTGAATATTATACGTTAGGCGTTTATTTCCTAAAAATTTTGCCGAATTTGTAAATGTTCCCTTATATCATATATTTTTTTTATAATAACTGAATGTCGCTAAAGTATTAATGGAGACAATTTGGAAGTACGCTAACTACATAGACTTGATTGATTGATTTTTTTTATTCACCAAAGGTATATGTACAATAGAAGAAGATACAATAGATACAGAAAGTTAAATAAAAGTAAAACAGTTCAGACTTTTTTTTCTCTGGCGGGAATAAAGTCCCATGGGACTTTTGAAAAAAAAGGCTTAGAAATCTTTGTGTATATACATTTGAACTGTTGGTGAACCGTATGTGAATGTTTTTTTTTATTATAAAACATTATCAGTAAAGTGTAATCTTTTTAAAACTGGAACCAGCTGCAAAAACGTTTTCCTTAACGCTGATTTTCAAGTTGGAGAATTTAATAAGGAAAATAAATATAAAAAAAGCTGGCTGTGTATTCGTATTTTTTTTTTTTCATTTACATTTATTCTACGTATTTCTGGTATATTTCTGAGATGGCATCACGTCAGCTTTAATTCCGTTATTTTATTCAATCCAGGTCAATTCGGTGGCCTAGGAGGTAAATATACACATCTTATATAAATAATAAACATGTAATGAACATGTCGGATTTACATAACATATAGAAGATCTATAGTCAGGACTAAACACTTGTCTGTCTTCTACCTGGGAACCAAACTACGCATTTTCTCTTGCTTTTCCCGTTACCATGTTTCGTTTAATTTCCGATGAAGATCCGTACAGCTTTGACAATATCTAACAAAGTATTCCAAAATTTTTTACTGACTAACTGCCTTCAACCTAATGAAACATCATTTTTGTTTATTACAAGAAACTCTCCTTGGATATAAAGGTCTCAATGTTCCCTGTATCCACGTCTTTTATAATGTTCATAAAAATATAAGTAAATCAAACAAAAAGTTGAGGCATGTAGACATTTTAGGTATTAAGATTTTTCAGAGAGTTCCCATTTATCTTGTACGATTTCAGACAATCAGAAATTCTTTACATTGAATTAGTTCTTTTCAGTATATCATATCACGTTTGTTTTCATGAGCTGCCAAAACTTTTGATATTTTTTCATTAAAAGCCTTAAAAAGTATAAATGAAAAAGCAATAAATACAGCAAACTGTATTTTGGGGATTTGAAATCTCGTATAACAATACATAATCTGTATGCTAAGTTTCTCGGCAACGAAGAGTTTTGACAAATAAATAAGCACAGTATATATGTAAAAGTAAATGAAATTACAAAAAGATTTAAAAGTCAATAAAATCATAAAACTAAAATAGGAAATAAATAAAAACTGCAAGAAAATAAAACCACATAAGTAAATAACAGTACAGAAATAAATAATTACGAGTAAATATGCATGAGTAAATAAGGTAAACAAGTATACAAGTAAAACGTGCAAAATTAAATAGATGTATAATAAGTTTGCCGTTGGCACACTGATCTTCTGTTCGCTAAAAGAACAATGGGGAGAATATAGTTTTTTTTTCTAAACATGTTTATTTTCAATAGTATATAGTTTATACATCAGAGGTATCTGTATACATTTTGTCGAGAGTTAACCATGGGAAAGGCTTGTTTGAAATCTGTCAGATATTTTAATCAACTTATACAAATTGACTTCATTAAAGAAATGCATTATTTGTTGTGAATTCAGTTGACAACCTAATTTAATTAATCGGCATTCATAAGACGTTTTCATAGTCCACTCTAAATTTTCTATATACAGTGTATTGTCTATAATGGGCGTACATCCAGAATGTTCGAATGTACCATATCAACTTAAAAAATATTTTGTCATTCAAAAGAAAGAGTGCAAAAATATATTATTTTCAACTCGTGTATAACTTAAGAAATCTACAAATATTGGCACAAGAAACCCGTTTAATTGAGCTAAAATATTTTGATATTATTTTTGAAATTGACAATCTCCCGGTCGAATGATTTTCTAGATTGAGGGAGAACGAATCTTCTGTCTTTTTGTTTCGTTTTTATTTCGTTTATGATGCCAAAGAAAGTGTATGCTAATGTATTCATTAAGATGGAAAAATCGGCATCTTAGGAAAATTAAAGTATTTTGAGAAATAAATAGACCTTTACAGAGTGTCTGTTTTTGGTTATATTTTTTTCATATTAAATAAACCTCATGATAAATAATTTTGTGTGCTGCCTTAAATCGATGTTGATAGCCATATGCTTGTAAACGTGTCCAATCTGACGTGTGCTGAAATCGTGTTTTTAATTTTTTTTTTCATCGCCAACCATGATTTAACTGGCTGTCTAATTTGGCCACCAGATTGTGCATGTGCAGACCACCACCTCGCGCTTCGCGGCTTAAAAGCGCAGTTTGTGAACAAGTCTTCTTTTTTAATCGAAATTCTATATTTGGATGAGAAAAAAACAATAGCA
This sequence comes from Lepidochitona cinerea, assembly GCA_963971465.1. NCBI lineage: Eukaryota > Metazoa > Mollusca > Polyplacophora > Chitonida > Tonicellidae > Lepidochitona > Lepidochitona cinerea. The sequence goes on from OZ020561.1 coordinate 31,307,583, forward strand.
TAGCGGTCGTTGACCGATTGACAATAACATTTTAATTTTGACTTCTATTTTCAGAGCGAGTCAAGTATGCATACACGGTTCGGATATACTTCCAATTTCACGCCAATTTAACTTTAAATAGTAATTCCAAAGTGAATAAGTTTATATATTTATGAACACTAAAACACACAGGCACGGGGAAAATCTTCTTGTCTAAAATAACCATGGAGACAAGTTTCTAATTGTGTTAAAAAGAGGTATATCATTTAGACCTTTATACCCCATACATTGTTGTAATAAACTAAACATATGATATTTTATTAGGTTGACGACTGACAGGAGCTTAGCCTTGGTCAGTAGAAATTTCTGGAATCCTTTTGTAATACATTGACAATGGTGATACGCATCTTAACTATGGCAAGAACATCGGTAGACTGAAGCCCCCGCCGCCCCGGCACAGAAAAACCTATGTTATAAACAACAAACAAAACTTTATAAACTCCATCTCATAACCGACAATTAACAAACAATACGGTTATAATCTCCATCTCACAGCCTAAAATTAACAAACAGCACGGTTATGACAAAACAGCACAGTTATAACAAACAACCAACGATTAACAAACAACACGGTTATGACAAACCAATGGTTATGAATTCCATCTCACAACCTACAATTAACAAACAACAAGGTTATAAACTACACCCCACAGCCTAACACTAACAAACACCACGGTTAAGACAAAACAGCACAGTTATACCAGACAGCATGGTTTTAACCTCCATCTCATAACCTACAATTAACAAACAATGCAGTTATAAACTCCATCTCACAACCTACGATTAACAGAATTACGGTTATGACAAAACAGCACAGTTATAACAAACCAATGGTTATAAACTCCATCTGACAACCCACAATTAGTTATAACAAACAGCATGGTTATAAACTACATCTCACAACCTACAATAAACAAACAACACACGGTTATGACAATTAAACTGGTCTCTTTGTGATCACATGACCGATTGCAACTATATATTGAAGTTTTATGAGCTACCAAAATTAAGGCTTTTCATACCTTCTGATTGGCATGAAAGGTTGCGCATTTAAAGTAGCTAAAAACTAAGGGATTGACATTGAAATAAAAAATAACGATAAAACTTAAATACCAGGGATGTATGAGTACATTTTACGTGTTTTATTGCATATAAAAACTGTCTTAACACACATTCCTGAGATTTGTATCGACAGATAGCTCTTATTGTCTACTTCTTGATATGAATTACGATGGATTAGCAATTCTGTTTTACGGAAATGTTCTATATATTTGGCAGACCATGTCACTTTAAGTCTTCATGTTTTATTTCAAATCAAATCTCGAATCTAGGCGAAAATTTAAAGTTTGGCTTTTCTATTATATACATGATATAAGATATATATAAATGCCTGTGTCTTGAAACCGAATGCGACACGTTCATATACGGTTCGGTTTGAACGTGTAACGTAGTACAAGGTAAATCTAAATTGCATTTGAATACCAACCGTACCACACAGATTTTTATGTTACTATATGAGACTGCTTAACGCAAAATGGATAAACACGCCCTCTTCTTACCAAATAAGGAAAAGAATCTCTCGTGTTACCTTGGAGCATTTTTCACGTGCCGTCTTAGAGATACAATGATGAGTTTTGAATAAATGTTCATTGGTCAACATGGGATGTAGCGCCACCTATGGGCACCGGATGAAGAACGATATTTTCACTGGCAATTGACTCACGGAAATGTTTGTCAGAAGCAAATTGATGATCTCCGTAAGAACGTGTTTCGTGTCCCCGATAAGTCGAGATGGGGATGGGGAATTGGCTAACGGCTACACAAGTATCGGCTGATTAAGACAATGTTCATTTACACAGGCGCTGTTGAATTAGACTGGCGACTGAGCCGGTCTCTCTTAATCGCCCCATCAGCGAGTTAACTTTGCTTTTGCGCTGTCTATCTTACTGCGTGATTGGTCACTGGCATTTTATCCTCTTTGTCACGAGGAATTGTCCGCGAAATCTGGTATGAGAACCTTTGTCAAGGCTTTCGCTGATTTATTCGATAAGCCAAAGATACAGTCTATCTTTCGACCTTTTAGAACAGGCATGGATTTGGCAAGGTTTTCTAACATCAGTTCAACGTATATAAAGGATCAACATCTTTAACTAGAACATCGAAAAAAAAACTGAAAATAAAACTTAAATAGTCTACGTAAAAATATTGTTTTGGTCGCGTAGTATTCACCGAACGTAAACAACAAATTCAATTGTGGTCTGACTGCTGGGTTATTTTGTTCGTTTCTGCTTTTCTCTGGTATTTATATATATTAGAGAGCCTATAATATGAAGGCCTTCATTTTATCATTCTTTTTTTTACCAAAGTATAAGTTACACTTTAAATGCTTTATAAACAGTTTATCCGTGTTCGATAAATAAATATCATCAATATATTTGAAAATATAACAATTTTAAAATGGCGATTAAATAGCTAGTGGAAATATTAAGCCATCGGAAATTTAGTTTTCAAACAGTTTATTTTCATTTTCGTGACAGATAGTTAGTTAAAAATACATGTGTTACAGCTTTAAAAACTTAATCGACAAAAACTATGCCCTACACTATAAGGTGGCCAGTGTTACTGGGCCACGTGCTTTATTTTTCACATGCCGAAAATTTGGATTAAGTGGATAAAATCTAATTGAATTTATAATGAAAATCCTGTAAAAGTTTGACAAAATGTCATTCGAAATCTTTTATGAATTTAGGTAGTCGGAATAAAATATGTTTGGAGAGGTTCATGGAAAGCATCATTTGTATTAGAATCTAACTTTGTAGTGGGCCCACAACTTCTTCAAAATCGAAGTCCGGTTCATATTTTGAAATAACCTTTTTAAATTTTAGTTTTTCGGTCGTCAGATAACTTCCCCATTTTATAACGTTACATATTTCTTATGAATAGGTTTTGTTTTGGATAGGGCCTATGTTAATAAATACTGCAAACATTTTCTAACTTTTATAGCATAAATAGTATTACGATTTTGACAAAATACGCAACTGTTGACCAAAATACGATTTTCAAGAGATTACGAAGTAAAGAAATATATTTTCGGAATTTATGTATGTTTATTTCTTGTTTGGTTTTGGTTTTGGTTTTTTTTTTTCGTTTGTTGTAACGTAAGCGAAAAGGTTCATGATGTTTTTGTAGTTGATATATTTATAGTCTTAGTTTGAGATCTTAGAAATCAGATCATCGTAAATTCAAGGCAAAACTTTTTTAAAAAATTATACTTTTGGGTTTTTTCTTGCGATTTCCTGTTGAAATCAAGAACAAACCATATATTTTAACAGTAACGCATGGTTGAAATTATCCTCATGTTATGTCAACCGTTTGATCGTCGGTCTAGAATGTCTTCAAAAAGAGATTTTGTGTGTTTTAATGCCGTGTCGGCATGTTGTGCGATATCATTCCTTTTTAAGAGAGGGACGTTGAAAGTGGGATTAGCTAATTCAACTGTACATGACTTTCTCTTGTTTAAACGTGACTGGCTATCTCGTTGTGACAACTATTGCGTTTAGAGCCATTATGAAGTCATTCTTGTGTTGTGTTTATCGCGCGTTTACAGTTTGTTGTGAAAAGCTTAAGCACACGTGGGATATGTAGCACAACCGGAAACCGGTGAGTGGCGGCCATCTTTAAAGTTACTCTCACACCATATGTGTAGAATAAGACAAATTTGTTCCTGTGTGTAGATAAAATACAGACTTTAATAGCGTATGGAATATATTTTTGAAGATATTATCCATTTACATAGGGGCAAAATGGTAAATGCAGCTTAAAGTGATATGTGATGACATGGTATAAGCCAATAGGTTGTATATTGGGAACTTTCTGTTGAAACTTTAGTTAATTAACAGTCCTAAAATGAACTCATACACACCACCTATTTGGTCTTTTATCCCTTTTAAACACACATATCCCGTTGGTATGGTTACTATAGGTTCACCGATGCTTTTCATTTCAACCTCAATCCTTTAGTTTTTTCAAGGTACGCATTAGTCTTAAACTTGTTATTACAACTTTAACTTGCTGTGATTGACTCAAAGATAACTTTCATAGAATAGAGAGTTAAGGTAGTATATTCTTTTAATTTCAATTCAACAAGCAATCGTCCAAGTCTCCCTTCGTTTTCTCACATGAACGTTACTGTAAGGGAAATAAGGTGAATTCATAATCTGAACGTCCAGAACGATAGAGATATTTACATTAGTTATTTTTAAAACTAAAGTAATTAATTTACCTTTTTGTTATAACTTTAATTAACTTTTGATTTTAGAGACATTCTTAACAAGGTATTATAGGATGTCCTTTTCGGATCGCTGTGTTAGGATGTGTTTTTCAGGGACATTCGTAACGCGACATGAAAATGTGGTTTTTACAGACATTCGTCACGAGACATGAAAATGCGGTTTTAGAGACATTCGTAACGAGACATGAAAATGGGGTTTTAAAGATATTCGTAACGCGACATGAAAATGCGGTTTTAGTAACATTCGTAACGCGACATGAAAATGCGGTTTTAGAGACATTCGTAACAACACATGAAAATACGGCTTTTAGAGACATTCGTAACGAGACATGAAAATGAGTTTTTAAAGACATTCGTAACGAGACATGAAAATGGGGTTTTAAAGACATTCGTAACGAGACATGCAAATGCGGGTTTAGAGACATTCGCAACGAGACATGAAAATGGGTTTTTAAAGACATTCGTAACGAGACATGAAAATGGGGTTTTTAAAGGCATTCGTAACGAGACATGAAAATGAGTTTTTAAAGACATTCGTAACGAGACATGAAAATGGGGTTTTAAAGACATTCGTAACAACACATGAAAATGCAGGTTTAGAGACATTCGTAACGAGACATGAAAATGGGTTTTTAAAGGCATTCGTAACGAGACATGAAAATGAGTTTTTAAAGACATTCGTAACGAGACATGAAAATGGGTTTTTAAAGACATTCGTAACGAGACATGAAAATGGGGTTTTTAAAGGCATTCGTAACGAGACATGAAAATGAGTTTTTAAAGACATTCGTAACGAGACATGAAAATGGGGTTTTAAAGACATTCGTAACAACACATGAAAATGCAGGTTTAGAGACATTCGTAACGAGACATGAAAATGCGGTTTTAGAGACATTCGTAACGAGACATGAAAATGCGGTTTTAGAGATATTCGTAACGAGACATGAAAATGCTGTTTTAGAGACATTCGTAACGCGACATGAAAATGGGTTTTAAAAGACGTTCGTAACGAGACATGAAAATGCGGCTTTTAGAGACATTCTTAATTAGCTTTTTAAAGGGACATTCCAGAGACGTACTTGAAGAGGGGCCAAAAATGGGCCTTTCAAAGACATTCGTAACTAGGGACTAAAATGGACTTTTAAGAGACATTTGTAGTGAGGTATAAAACGGACTGTTTAAAGACATTTGTATGGAAGTATTATTCGTATCGATATGTTAGGTTGTACTTTTCAGAGACATTTGTTACGAGGTATTAAAATGTATTTTTCAGAGAAATTTGTTAGGAGGTATTAAAATGTGTTTTTCAGAGACATTTGTTACGAGGTATTGAAATAGGCTTTTCAGACATTCGTATGGAGGTATAAAAATATGTTTTCAGAGATATTCGTATCGGGGTATAAGACGTAGTTTTCAGAATCTGCACAAAGAAAATTATTTACTCACCATCTGTCAGAAAATAAAAGTAATAAGCGAAAATATTCAAAATTGTGAGAGACAAAAATTCTCCTTAGATTTAGATGGAGATTATTGTGCTTCTTTCATGCGCGACGAAACCGTTAGTTTTGTCGATAGAAAAACAATATTTAGATGTTTTCTTCTAATCTGTTTTTATCGGTTTGTTTTTGCTTTTGTCAATAAATGGAAATCGTACTTATTGTGATATACGTGACTATATACCTTTGAGGTTCACCTATCTAAAATAAAATTTAGAGAAACGTGTTTTTGATTGAATTTTATTTTACCATGTGCGTCTAAAACTAGAATCTTATTGAAAAATAAACCAATTTGTTAGCAAGTTATCTAGATAGCTTATATGATCAATATATCTACAATGTCACTATGCACTAAGGTACTCACACATACAATTAGATTTTTCAGGAATTTCTCCAGTCAAAATGACTATTCTTTTTTATACACTCTTTATCAGTCTTAAACTAAAAAAAAGTGTGTGTTTAAAGAAGTAAGCAAGTTTTCAGAGACTTTTATATATAGTATCAAACTTTTTACTTTCAAACTATATTAAAAGAGTCTGTTGCGCATTTACGTTGGCCTAGTTTTGAAAATAAACCAGTATTTTAAAACTTTTTCTTTTCAGAGGCTAAAGCGTTTTTTATAATGTACTTTCTAAAACTTTACCAGTCAGTACAAAAAATATTGAAAATTATTTGACTGGGTTTTCACTCGAACGACCTATGTGGGATGGTTGCCAGCTACCACCGGAAGGTCGTGGGTTTCCTCCGGACATAGAGCCCGGTTTCCTCCCACAATAAAACTGGCAACGCCACCATATAAGTGAAATAATCTTGAGCGCGGCGTAAAACACCAAACAACCAATCTGAAACTTGAATACATATATTCCGAAACTTGTCTTTTTAGCTTTTCTGGTTAAAAAAATAATGATATTAGTGTTCATGTGTGATTGGGACATTATTTTGAAAATCTACACTGGGTTAAATTGGATCTCTTAACTGACTAGCATGGGAGATCAAACAATCTGTGGCATTCCTTAAAAACACGCTGACAAGCTGTTTGATTTGGTCGAGACTTTGGAAGGAAAACATCCGTACCGTAAACTGGCATGATACTTAAACACCTTGTTTTTGTGAACATCCAAGTGCAAGCGAAAATTCCTTAAAAGGGTTAAATAGAAAACCGAACGTCCGCTCTCACCCAAAATCGTGTCAGGGGCTTAGATACTTTTCAAAAAAGTTAGGATTTTAACAAAAACCACCGAACATCACGGATACACACTCGAGGAACTTGGCAACTCGTTCAAATACGCTGAGCCGACAATCCGGATAACGGGCGGGGCGAAATATCAAACCTGAAACGCTGATTGGTGGAATTTAATCCAATGTCTGTGAAGATAAACCGATAGTGTCGTGTTGAAGGTACAAGGGATTTGACGAGTTATCGACCTTCCCACCCTCGCCTATCTCTCACGTTGTCAATATTTGTCAAAACAGCGTAGATTTTCCTTCAATCTTTACAAAGACCTTACAATTTCTTTACTAAACCCTGAACAACAGCCTGCAGTCTCCAAACGAAATTCCTTAGAAAATTGACTCTTTGTCGCATGACAAGTTGAATTTATTGACTGATACCTGTCACGAAATATTTCCACAAGACGAAAAAAATTAATCGACGTTAAATTTTAAACGAAAGTTCGGCGGAGTCTTCTTTAAACACTATTGAATATTTGAGGGGGGAGGGGTCGGGCTTTGTAGTCACCGCTTTGTAACAAGCACTTTTATTGACACGTTTGATTGCACATCTATACGTTTCAATCCAGAAATGTCATTAAGTTATCAAAGTAATAACATTCTGTTTTCATATTTCTAGTTTGTGTGTAGGATATTGTTGTTGGTTGTCCCTATGTCACTATAATAAACTACCTGATACTGCCAATAAGTCAGGCCCAACTCCTGTCTGTCATCAAGCTAATGAAATATTACGAGTTTTAGCGTTTCAACGTACATGTATGATTGAGTATATAAAGGTCTAAATGATATATACCTCTTTTTAACACAATTAGGAACTTGTCTCCATGGTTATCTTAGACAAGAAGATTTTCACTGTGCCTGTGTGTTTTAGTGTTCATAAATAATTAAATATGTATATTCAACCCAATGAAATATCATGGGCTTTAGTTTATTACAACTTATGATGGAACATAAATTAAGGTCTAAATGATATACCTCTTTTTAACACAATTAGAAACTTGTCTACATGGTTATTTTACACAAGACGATTTTCCATGTGCCTGTGTGTTTTAGGGTTCATAAATAAATCAAGAAGTTGTTATTCGTAAGTAAAGCCTTCTTTAATTATACCCTTTCAACTTCAAAATGTCATTGAAAAATTAGATTTGCCAATGCATGTAAATATAAAGTTTTAAGTTGGAATAGTGTAGGTATATTTGGTAAAGTGGTAATAGCCCTTTTTATAATTCATTTTGTGAAATTCGAAAAACTTTTTTTCTAATCTATTTTTGGAAATGTCTTCACATCATGATTTTTAAAAAATTAAGATCAATCATTTTATTGAATTTTACGCTTCAGTGGCTAAATTATTTTCATTATTTTTAATTTCTTAATTTGAAGAAAATCATACCGATCCAGTAACACCAGTATCCACTAGAAAACTATAATGAAAAAAGATAAATCTGATATGTATGAGCTGCTAAAATTCAAGCCCTTTTCATATATTGGGATTGTCATGACAATAACATTATTTGGAAGTCGGTTCATACGAGTTACTGGCTCTTACTATTTTTTATTTCAAAGTCAATCCTTTTGTTTTTTAAGGTATGCCTACTTCAAACGATCAACGTCTTTTGACAACTGGAATTTCTGAGAAAAGTCCGAATTTAAAGTGGCATGAGCTGCCAAAATGTTGATATTTTGACGTTAAAACAGAATGTTAAAATATTTGTCTATTTTTCTCAAGACGTATAATTCAGAGGCTTTTTAGTGCTTCTAGTCTCGAAAATGTACGATAAAGTACTGTTTTGAACTAACTTTGTCTTAGAATGAATGAATGGTCGTCCCGTTTATTTAAATGTTGTTTACTTTTCGAACACGTTTTCGGTTCATACAGGCCACATACTGCATGGATTTTTCTCATTCCAACGCCATCGTTAAGTTTATTTTTTTTCGATGGTCTTCAAAGCCTCTTACTGTCGTGACAATCAGAAATTATGAACAAAGTGTGAATTTTGGCAGCTCATGTCACTTTAAGCAGCTTATCTCTTTTTAGATTTCTTAGATAGACTCTATTGTCGACATCAGAAATTATTTTGAGTTAAGAAAAAGAGCAAGGCAATCTGTTACAAATTTTAAAATGTAATTTCTCCAAAGAAACGTTTCCAAAGGGTTTTTTAAATGAGAAAAACACTATCTTTCAATTTCAATGGGTTTTAATTGGATTTAATTGCCCCGTTTTTTTTCAGGATTAATTTTCATTTTCCGTTTGTAATCTTCAGAAACCAAACTGTTGATGGATATCACAGAATGTGCGTATGCCATCATCCTTTTTCGTATGAGCCCTGCTCAATAAATCGGCGTCTAGAAAATATACCAGCAAAAATCATTCATCATTTTTCCTATACTCAATCTATAACTAGACAAAAGTTTCAGAGCATCTTCTTTAGAGCACGTCACTGTTGCCGTATCAGAGATCAGAAAATTCAAACGATTTGTCAACATGCTGCTAATTGTCTCCTCTAATCTTGTCAACAAACATCCGGTCGCCATGGTAACGGCATGCATACTGGCTACTGTACAAGACGCTCGCGCTTTGAAACATGTCTTGGACAGGGCAAGTGTGTACTGTGATTGGACAGAAGATCGATGTTGGATCATTTAAAATTTTCCCACGACGGTATCTCATCAAATACAGGCTGATTCATGTGACTTGGTTTTTTCCCCAAAATTCCACAGTTTTGACTCGTTGTCTTTAGTTTTCATGTCCGGCCTCGAATCCCAAGCCGATTGAGGAATATATAGGCCTATGCAAGCTTTATTCCGGACGATCCACGAAACTGCTACAAAAATCCACTACAGCATCAACTAAAGAAATACTTTACTTGTATATTAAACAAGTGGCCATTCGTCTATTTGAAATGTTTTCGGGGCCATCGTTGACTTTCGATCTGTAAAATAAATTTTCAAAAGTATCAAGACGAGTTATGAAAAGGTGGACTGGCCTTTATCATGTATCTCTTACTGGAGTACATTTTGAATATATCATAACATTCCTAACATTCATAGCATCACTGTTTATTATGAAGATATTTTTACAGCTGCTTATATTAAAGTGCAAAATATAGGGAAAATTTGATGGAACTGAATTAGCTGGTTGTTTGTCATCTTTATCAAGAAGCAAAAAAAATGAGATGTACTTTATTGTATTTTTTAAACGACAAAAACTCCCAAATGAACCCGACTATTTGAGTGTCCGTTCTTGCCATACATCTTCAGTTTATACGAGTTACTGTCTTTACTGGTCACTCGTTCACTTTAACATGCATCTGGGCCAAGACTGCACCTTTAATTTCAAAAGTGTTAGTGAATGATGACTTGAAAGTCGATTATCTCCCTTGAATCAATAGCTCTTTTCTTCCAATGTATAAACTTCGTCACTGACCGAGTTTCACATTAAAACATTTTTTTTACTGACTTTAAAGTCGGGTCGTTTTTAATTGCCATGTTTTACTTATTTTTAAAATATTTATTACCTTCGGATTTATTTTTTACCTTGGACTGCCAAAATTCGGACTATAAATTGCTATAGCCAAGTTGGGCGTTCGGAGTACTTTAAAAAACTAAAAGATTGACGTTTAAATCAAAGAGAATATCGCTAAAGCCAGTAGGAATATATTAGTGCGTGTGCTAATGATGAACTAAATTCGATTAAAGAGAATATACGAGAACATTTTCGAGTTTTTCATGTCTACAGAAAGTTCCTCAACGTACATTTATGAGGTAAATATATGAGAACTCCTATTTTGCACTTATTGATAAAATGGTTCGGATCCAACGAAATCTTCTCTATATTTCACAATGCATTTGCTGAATATTAAAGTGTTTCATTTCACATCATTTATCTAAGTCTAACAAATGCTATAACATTTTTTGGCGGGCTAAATTTCGACTTCTAATATAGAATCGAGATGCAAACAAAAGAGAGAAAAAATCTAATTCTCTGAAAACACTATTGGCAATTATTCCCAAAATTATTTTTGGCAATTCCAAGCATTTTGACCACACTTTAGTTTGTATTTTATTGGTCAAAATGTTGTATCCCGAACTTTGTCTAGGTGATTAACCCCGGGCAGAATTTAGTTTTATTTCTCATACATTCATGAGGATTAGGTTTCCAAACTTTTAGTATCGCATAGGTTTCCAGACTACTACTATCGCATCGGTTTCCAAAATACTAGTAACACATAGGTTTCCAAAGTACCAGTATCGCATACAATATAGGTTTCCAACATAAACTTAAGTGGTTTTCACCGAATAGAAAAGAAATTTCAAAGTATAAAAATGAGTATCTTTAAGGAAAATACCTATGTCAACGATGGCGGAATAAAAATTCAGTTACGCATTTCAACTTTCTGTTTTCACTACATTTCTTCTGGTATTAAGTTTTGAAAGCCAGCTCTCTCTTCTATTTTTAATATTATAATAAATAAGTAATAAAGAAGTAACGTTCTGTATCCGATGTAATTCTTTTGCAATATTAACCGCTAAAGGGATCTCAATACTCATTATCTGCGCATACTAAAGTTACCGTCCAGTTCCCTTTAACAGCCCGTAATACTTATTGAATACTCAGCTGGAAAATGCGACATAAAACGCCTTGTGATTATATTGGCTGGCACAAACCCCAATTGGTGTGGAGTACTTAAAACTTGATTGCCAATTACAAATCACAATTGTCAAGGATTACTTAGTTAATGGTTCGTCACAATTCCCAGTTCGCCACAAACCACAATGGTTAAAGAATACAATCAATGGTTAGCCCCAAATCACACTGGTTAAAGAGTATTAAATCCATGGTTAGTCACAAATCACAATGTTTAAAGAGTATTAAATCTATAGCTAGTCACAAATCACAATGGTTAAAGAGTATTAAATTCATGGCTAGTCACAAATTACAATGGTTAAAGAGTATTAAATTCATGGTTAGTCACAAATTACAATGGTAAAAGAGTATTAAACTCATGATTAGTCACAAATCACAATGGTTAAAGAGTATTAAATCCATGATAAGTCACAAATCACAATGTTTAAAGAGTATTAAATCCAAGGTTAGTCACAAATCACAATGGTTAAAGAGTACTAAATCCATGGTTAGTCACAAATCACAATGATTAAAGAGTACAGCCCCTGGTTAGTCACAAATCACAATGGTTAAAAAGTACAATCCATGGTTAGTCACAAATCACAATGATTAAAGAGTATTGAATTCATGGTTAGTCACAAATCACAATGGTTAAAAAGTACAGCCCATGGTTAGTCACAAATCACAATGGTTAAAGAGTATTAAATCCATGGTTAGTCGCAAATCACAATGGTTAAAGAGTATTAATTTCATGGTTAGTCACACATCACAATGGTTAAAGAGTACAGCCCACGGTTAGTCGCAAATCACAATGGTTAAAGAGTGCTAAATCCATGGTTACTCACAAATCACAATGGTTAAAGAGTATTAAATCCATGGTTAGTCACAAATCACAATGGTTAAAGAGTGCTAAATCCATGGTTACTCACAAATCACAATGGTTAAAGAGTATTAAATCCATGGTTAGTCACAAATCACAATGGTTAAAGAGTGCTAAATCCATGGTTACTCACAAATCACAATGGTTAAAGAGTGCTAAATCCATGGTTACTCACAAATCACAATGGTTAAAGAGTATTAAATCCATGGTTAGTCACAAATCACAATGGTTAAAGAGTACAGCCCATGGTTAGTCACAAATCACAATGGTTAAAGAGTATAGCCCATGGTTAGTCACAAATCACAATGGTTAAAAAGTACAGTCCATGGCTAGTCACAAGTCACAATGATTAAAGAGTACAGCCCACGGTTAGTCGCAAATCACAATGGTTAAAGAGTGCTAAATCCATGGTAACTCACAAATCACAATGGTTAAAGAGTATTCAATTCATGGTTAGTTACAAATCACAATGGTTAAAGAGTACAGCCCACGGTTAGTCGCAAATCACACTGGTTAAAGAGTATTAAATCCACGGTTAGTCGCAAATCACAATGGTTAAAGAGTATTAAATCAATGGTTAGTCACAAATCACAATGGTTAAAGAGTATTAATTTCATGGTTAGTCACAAATCACAATGGTTAAAGAGTATTGAATCCATGGTTAGTCACAAATCAAAATGGCTAAAGAGTGCTAAATCCATGGTTAGTCACAAATCACAATGGTTAAAGACTACTAAATCCATGGTTAGTCACAAATCACAATGGTTAAAGAGTATTGAATCCATGGTTAGTCACAAATCACAATGGTTAAAGAGTGCTAAATCCATGGTTAGTCAAAAATCACTATGGTTAAAATGTGTTAAATCCTTGGTTAGTCACAAATCACAATGGTTAAAAAGTATTAAATTCATGGTTAGTCACAAATCACAATGGTTAAAAAGTATTAAATTTATGGTTCAAATTAAAATGGTTAAAGAGTTCTAAATCCATGATTAGCCACAAATCGCAATGGTTAAAGAGTATTAAATCCATGGTTAGTCAGAAATCGCAATGGTTAAAGAGTATTAAATCCATGGTTAGTCACAAATCACAACGGTTAAAGAGTATTAAATCCATGGTTAGTCACAAATCACAATGGTTAAAGAGTATTAAATCCATGGCTAGTCACAAATCACAATGGTTAAAGAGTATTAAATCCATGGTTAGTCACAAATCACAATGGTTAAAGAGTATTAAATCCATGATTAGTCACAAATCACAATGGTTAAAGAGTATTAAATCCATGATTAGTCACAAATCAAGGCTTATGTTTGACAAATCACATTTGTCAAGGAGTTGATTATTTGTCACAAATAATAATTATCAAGAAATATTCAGTTGATTATTTGTCATAGATCACAATTGTCAAGAAATATTCAGTTGATGATTGTCATATAATTGTCAAGAAATATTCAGTTGATTATTTGTCACAAATAATAATTGTCAAGAAATATTCAGTTGATTATTTGTCACAAATAGTAATTGTCAAGAAATATTCAGTTGATTATTTGTCACAAATAATATTTGTCAAGAAATATTCAGTTGATGATTGGTCTCAAATAATAATTGTCAAGAAATATTCAGTTGGTGATTTGTCACAAATAATAATTGTCAAGAAATATTCAGTTCATGATTTGTCACAAATAATAATTGTCGAGAAATATCCAGTGGTGATTTGTTACGAATCATATTACGATCAATGAATGATCGTTTAGGATTTTTTATGAATTGTAGTCATTAATGAATATTTAGTTGATGATTTGTCTTGAATCAATATGATCAAGGAGAATTTTCGCTGCTGGTTCGATTTGTTTCCTCCCTCAATAAAGCTAACATAGCCCCCATATATGTGAAATAATCTTGACAAATCGACCAATCAATCAATCAATCGCCTATGACATTTCATTCTTCATTCCGAAATCTACCACCCAAACAAATTTTGCAATGTTTAAATTCCAACTTACTTGACTCACCTTTAGCGTGTTATCAAACCTGGAGCATTGTATTTTATAAAGCTATGGTTTGCTAAGTTTATTTAAGACTCGTTATTTTTCTGACATCTTTTCTTGAATGATTGATCTGGTGTCGTGATAATCTATCTGTCTCGCTTAGCTGCTGAATTAATCCTGATGCATATTTGTTTCTGGGACTCCTCATTGGCGTCTGTGATGTCAGTTTGATTTTATTCAACTGTCACCCCTTCTCACTCCAGATGGATCGTCTTTCGTAAATATTTCGTCTGCCAAATTTCAGTGTCTACTTGTTTAATTGCAATGAATGTACGTGTATTAGTTTCACAAAGTTCGATAAGTTTAAATTCCAGTGAAACGGCCATCTACCGGCTTGTTTCAAATCATACTCGCGCCTACAACGGAAGATAGCGGTATCAAAATTTGAATTTAAATTTAGCCAAATTAGTTCCTAACGGATGGACACAAAGGACCAAGAGTTGTCCTCTGGGTGCCTGAGGTAGGAAGTGCTAACGAAATTTGATATTTAATATTTTGGAAAATTCCGTGTACAACTGTTATTTTCTCCAAATGTACCTTTCATTGACGTGGTATTCATGATGCGCATCAGAATAATTTCAATCCACTCAGCATATTGTGGACTAGGATTTTCCCAGCCACAAAGCTTTCGGAACTTGGTGTGATATATTCTTGCAATCTAAACAGAGAAATTAATCTTTGCAAGCGTGACTTAGTTCTGAAGCGAAGAAGAGAAGCATGTGTGCACGATTGGTATCCTTGTAGATACACCGACAATTACATCAAATATCTCAATGGCATTTAGAAGTTGAAAGGTTGACAATAAGGTGAAGAATTACTTATTGATAACTTATGGATAGTAAACCAAGAAGTTGTTATTCATAAGTAATTCTTCACCTTATTACCGACAATTACTGCTAAATTCCAAACCATCCAGGGACTCGCCAATAAGCTAAAACAACCAACCATCCAGAACCACCCATTTAACAATTTACCCTCACTTTCTTTAGATTTTCGTCTCAGTTCCCACGTCTCAGTGATTTACCTGGTGGGTTCCTGGCCCAACCTGTGCTGAGCATTCTATTAAAACTTAACCAAGTGATGGCTACGTTTTGAAATTATTTAATGGAGTGATCTGGGGATTTTTCAATATGGATTAAGAAGTCATTGCCTATCACCTAGCGTACAAGATATAATTGGGTTTTAAGTACATACTTGTATATCCCCAAATAGTACCTAGTCGACAGTAGTTTGGAAACCTCTGCGATACTAGTAGTTTGGAGACCTATGCGATACTAGCACATGTAGTCTAGAAACATATGGAATATTAGTAGTTGGGAAACACATGCAATACTTGTAGTTGGGAAACATATGCAATACTTGTAGTTTGGAAACATATGCGATACTAGTAGTTAGAAATTTTTTGAGCTATCAGCAGTTTTGAAACCCATGCGATACTAGTAATTTGGAAACCTATGCGATATAAGTAGTTTGTAAAACCATGCGATACTAGTGGTTTGGAAATCTATACGATACTTTGAGCTTGGAAACCTTTGAAATAATAGGAAATTTGGAAACCTATGCGATATTAGTAGTGTAGAAACCTATGCGGTACTAGTACATGTAGTCTGGAAACTGTAGAAACCTATGCAGTTTGTAAACATATGTGATATATGTGGCTCGAAAACCTATGCGATACCTACATGTATGTTGGGTTTACTGATTAAAACTTCAGCATCTGGTTGTATGGTTTTAACAGTCTTGAATGGGATGAGACAGGGTGCATACATTCTACCACACCTTTTCGATTCCCGAGGGTGAGTAACGAATGATATACCCTATGTTTCATTGCCTATCACCTAAACGCTCAATCTAAAATTAAAAGTTACCCTAGTCCTAAAGTCCCGATTTAACCTCTAAGGCCAATGGTCGACATTTTTATTGGAAATATCCATTGTGATGGGGTTGGAGGGTTCATATAGGAGGTCAATTGATCATGTGACTTTTAAGTATTCGACAAAACAACAACATCATTTTACCTGGAATTTGCTCGCATCGACGCGCCTTTCCATTACTCTCTTACACTTTGATAGAGCTATCATTAGTTACATCGTACATATATATCACCATACAGCGCATGCCACTTTAAGTCTTCGAGGAAGTTCTTAGCTTTAGATAAATGCCTCAGCTTTAGCTGCGACTTAATTATTTAGAGATGAAGGTAGGTCTCCTATTAAAGTCATTGGCCACGTGACCCAGATGACGCGCGTGACGTTGAACTTTTAGCAATCAACCAACGGTATAGAAAACTTTATTTTAGCTCTTGTAAGTGGTTTTTGTATGTTGTCAAAGCATTATTTACTAATTATGCTATTTTCATGATGCATCGGGTTTGAAAGATTAATTGATTGGTGATTTATACCGCAGTTAACATGGTATCCTTTATTTACCGTCGTTACCATACAGGCATACATTATGGGGGAAACACGTCCAAAAATAAACGAAAAAAAACCCCCAGCCTTTGTTTGGTCCCCGACAACCTTTCCAGATAAGTCGATCTTAGGGAAACTCTCATAAATTTGTTTCTATTTGACTGTGTGGGGACCCTCGATCCATCTATGGGCGATTCGGATATTACGTCTAGCTTTCTACTCCACGAGTTGCAGGTTCTCACCGAAGGTCGGGGGCTTCCTGCTTCTTCACCCAGTAAACCTGGCAACGCTGCTATATAAGTGACAAATCTTGAGTGTGGCGTAAAGCATCAATTAATATATATATATATATGAACAACGGATACCCATGGGTTGGAATGTCCACCAGAAGCTATTAAACAGAAGCTATTAAATGACAAATTATTGATTAATTAAAGTTTAATGTCGCAATCAGGATTATTTCACTAATGCAGCGGCGTTACCAAGTCGACGCTGTGGAAACTGAAAAGGCCATTTTGTAGCTTTAGATATCGGGGAACCAGACAGTTCACAAAGAAACTTTGAGAGATCTTTATTATGGTGACAAAACGTCAGCGAGAAAGGGACGTCATAATTTCAATGCGTCAAATAATAGCGACAGAAGTTGGTGTAGTTGAAGCATAATGCATCCTTTTGCCGAAGTGCAACGACTTGAAATCAAAATGAAACTCTTGATAACTGCCGCAGAGATTAAGCGGTGGTGGTATTTTCAGTGAAGCAGACGACAGAGTTGGCTGAAGATAGCTGTAGACGAAAGATGGCTGGAGGCATAGTCTTAACTGTTATGTCTCCAGACAAATTGATGTCTTCTACAGGACCACAGTCGTTTTGTTCCACGTCATTTTGACAAGCGAAGTCATTCATCAATCAAACTGTGGATCTTGGAAGTTGACTGGCAGCTTGTCCTACAAAGACGTATATATTATTGTCAGACCCCAGCCAGTATGACTATCTACGGACAGAAATATTAGTGAATAATGCTATCGCGACCAAATACGAACAGCTTTAGAAATGATAGCGAGTACAATGTTGTCGACAACATTCATGTCTCGACTTAAAAATGATACTGTGTACAACATATTCTATGGCTTTCTATGAGAAGTTTTGGATATGATAGGGTTTGCAATGTTGTACACAACTTCTACAAACAGGCATAGGAACGACAGTGTGTACAATGTTGTCAACACAATCCAAGAACAGATTTAGAAAGCATGGTACGTAAAATATAGTCGATAACTTGTAGGAACAGATTTCGAAATAGTAGTGTGTATAATGCTGTCGACAATATCTGCAATGTATAAACAGAATTAGAAATAACAGTGTGTACAATGTTGTCAACAACATCTACGAACAGACTTAGAAAGCATTGAATGCACAAAAGCTGTCGACAACATTCATCAGTCGACTTAGAAATCATAGTGCACACAGTTACCGACAATACCCACAAGCAGATTTAGAAATGATAGTGTGTACAATGTTGTCTACAACATCTAAGAACAGAGTTAGAAATGATAGTGTGTACAATGTTGTTGACAACATCTACGAATAGAGTTAGAAATGATAGTGTGTACAATGTTGTTGGCAACATCTACGAACAGAGTTAGAAATGATAGTGTGTACAATGTTGTCTACAACATCTACGAACAGAGTTAGAAATGATAGTGTGTACAATGTTGTCTACAACATCTACGAACAGAGTTAGAAATGATAGTGTGTACACTGTTGTCGACAACATCTACGAACAGAGTTAGAAATGATAGTGTGTACAATGTTGTCTACAACATCTACGAACAGAGTTAGAAATGATAGTGTGTACAATGTTGTCGACAACATCTACGAACAGAGCTAGAAATGATAGTGTGTACAATGTTGTTGGCAGCATCTACGAACAGAGTTAGAAATGATAGTGTGTACAATGTTGTCGACAACATCTACGAACAGAGAAATGATAGTGTGTACAATGTTGTCTACAAAATCTACGAACAGACTTAGAAAGCATTCAATGCATAAAAGCTGTCGACAACATTCATCAGTCGACTTAGAAATCATAGTGCACACAGTTACCGACAATACCCACAAGCAGATTTAGAAATGATAGTGTGTACAATGTTGTCTACACCATCTACGAACAGAGCTAGAAATGATAGTGTGTACAATGTTGTTGACAACATCTACGAATAGAGTTAGAAATGATAGTGTGTACAATGTTGTTGGCAACATCTACGAACAGAGTTAGAAATGATAGTGTGTACAATGTTGTCTACAACATCTACGAACAGAGTTAGAAATGATAGTGTGTACAATGTTGTCTACAACATCTACGAACAGAGAAATGATAGTGTGTACAATGTTGTCTACAACATCTACGAACAGAGTTAGAAAGCATTGAATGCATAAAAGCTGTCGACAACATTCATCAGTCGACTTAGAAATCATAGTGCACACAGTTACCGACAATACCCACAAGCAGATTTAGAAATGATAGTGTGTACAATGTTGTCTACAACATCTACGAACAGAGTTAGAAATGATAGTGTGTACACTGTTGTCGACAACATCTACGAACAGAGTTAGAAATTATAGTGTGTACAATGTTGTCTACAACATCTACGAACAGAGTTAGAAATGATAGTGTGTACAATGTTGTCGACAACATCTACGAACAGAGCTAGAAATGATAGTGTGTACAATGTTGTTGGCAACATCTACGAACAGAGTTAGAAATGATAGTGTGTACAATGTTGTCGACAACATCTACGAACAGAGCTAGAAATGATAGTGTGTACAATGTTGTTGGCAACATCTACGAACAGAGTTAGAAATGATAGTGTGTACAATGTTGTCTACAACATCTACGAACAGAGTTAGAAATGATAGTGTGTACAATGTTGTTGGCAACATCTACGAATAGATTTAGAAATGATGGTGTGTACAATGTTGTCGATAACATCTACGAACAGAGTTAGAAATGATAGTGTGTACAATGTTGTCGACAACATCTACGAACAGAGCTAGAAATGATAGTGTGTACAATGTTGTCGACAATATCTACGAACAGAGCTAGAAATGATAGTGTGTACAAAGCAAACAGTAAAAAATCGAAGCTGACGATGAGTATGTATAGAGCAAAATGCAATCAAGTTTGAATTAATGAATACGGAAAATCTAGACTTTTTCTTTTGGTCGTGCAAAAGTATATTGCATATTGCTTTGTCTAATCTCACGTACGATAAAAGAGCAATGTTCTGTTCAAACAGCCGAGATGATCCTCGAATAACGTAACATTTAAAGAATAAAAAAGTTGAGAACATTTCTTGTTAAAAGAAAGTTGATAAATGTATATCTAGGCTATAAACGAGATGTAGTTATTTTTTCATTACAAGGTTATATGTAGACACTCTATACATCTTCGTCTGACGTGACAAGCCGTGACAGGTAGTGACAAATGACAAATTTATACAGAATGACACCAAATCAAGCTATTATTTATCTGTACACACGGGTAATATAACTCGGTTAAAAACACTGTAACAAAAGAAAGACAACCTCGGATACTTAAGTCATGGTTAAGTGATACTCTGTATTCCGGCAGTAAAATGCAACACCGAGCTGAGGTTAATATTAAGTGATTGCGAATACTGAAGTCATGGTCAAATGATACTCTGTATTCCGGCAGTACAATGCAACACTGAGCTCGGGTTAAGATTAAGTGATTGCGAATACTTATTCCGGCAGTACAATGCAAAACCGGGCTGAGGTTAAGATTAAGTGATTGCAAATACTGGAGTCATGGTTAAGTGATACTCTGTATTTCGGTAATAGTATGCAACTGTGAATACTGTAGTTACGATTAAGTGATACTCTGTATTTCGGTAATAGCATGCAACTGTGAATACTGTAGTTATGATTAAGCGATACTCTGTATTTCGGTAATAGCATGCAACTGTGAATACTGTAGTTATGATTAAGTGCTACTCTGTATTTCGGTAATAGCATGCAACTGTGAATACTGTAGTTATGATTAAGTGCTAGTCTGTATTTCGGTAATAGCATGCAACTGTGAATACTGTAGTTATGATTAAGCGATACTCTGTATTTCGGTAATAGCATGCAACTGTGAATACTGTAGTTATGATTAAGTGATACTCTGTATTTCGGCAATAGTATGCAACTGTGAATACTGTAGTTATGATTAAGCGATGCTCTGTATTTCGGTAATAGCATGCAACTGTGAATACTGTAGTTATGATTAAGTGCTACTCTGTATTTCGGCAATAGTATGTAACTGTGAATACTGTTGTTATGATTAAGCGATACTCTGCATTTCGGTAATAACATGCAACTGTGAATACTGTAGTTATGATTAGGCGATACTCTGTATTTCGGTAATAGTATGCAACTGCGAATACTGAAGCTATGATTAAGTGATACTCTGTATTTCGGCAATAGTATGCAACTGTGAATACTGAAGTTATGATTAAGTGATACTCTGTATTTCGGTAATAGTATGCAACTCCGACTATTGAAGTTATGATTAAGTGATACTCTGTATTTCGGTAATAGTATGCAACTACGAATACTGAAGTTATGATTAAGTGATACTCTGTATTTCGGTAATAGTATGCAACTACGAATACTGAAGTTATGATTAAGTGATACTCTGTATTTCGGTAATAGTATGCAACTACGAATACTGAAGTTATGATTAAGTGATACTCTGTATTTCGGTAATAGTATGCAACTACGAATACTGAAGTTATGATTAAGTGATGCTCTGTATTTCGGCAATAGTATGCAACTGCGAATACTGAAGTTATGATTAAGTGATACTCTGTATGCCGGTAATAGTATGCAACTGCGAATACTGTAGTTACATTGTATGAGTAAGTGATACTCTGTGTTTCTGCAATTGTATGCAACTCCGGCTACTGAAGTTAAGTGATACTCTGTACATGTATTTCGGCCCAAGATTCGAACTTTTTTCGTAAATTTTGATTGTCTCAAAGTAAGAGGCTTTGAAAGTCCTGAAAAAAACAAAGGACTGACGGCCATACAGTCTTTGTGCTACACGAGTTTAAATGGTGTTCGATAGTTAAACAAAATGTAAATTACCGGTTTCATTCATTCTAAGTTAGTTCAAAACGCTACTTTTTTTGGTGCGTTATCGAGACTAGTAGCACTACAAGTTTCTTAATTGCACGTCTTGAGAAAAATAGCTGATAGATTCCTCATTCTGTTTGAAAGGAAAAATATCAACATTTTGGCAGCTCATGCCACTTCAAGTGATACTCCGTGTTTCTGCAATGTTCGTCAGCTCCTAGTATTAATCTAAAAGAACGTTCAACTTTTATTCAAACAAAACCTTTTAATGCAGGTTTGGTATTTCAGGTTATAGGATCTATATAGTTTCTGTGTTTTTTTCAACCAATGAAAATTGATCCTAATCAATGAAGCCGTGGGATGGCAACATTCGGTTACTTCGGCTTTGACATACCTTGGACAGTCTACACTTGTATACAGCATATCCCTGAAATTTTGGGGTTGAATACAAATGGCGTCAGGAAGTACATAACTGAATAGTTTATTTCTGACAAATAGAAAAGAAAAGTAAGCATACATTAATCTAAAGCTTTAATCATACGGTGATATGTTTAATTGTGGCATTTAGTCCAGTAAACCACACTATGTGTAACACAAAGTGAGATGGACCCAATCCCATGTCTGGAATTCAGACTAAGGTTGTGTTTCGGTTGCTTGTATTATATCAGTGGGACGCTGGGTACCAAGGAAAAAGGAATGTATTCGATTTTCGGCTACCATTTTTCGCTTTGACAAGTCACATACAAATTGGTATTCAGTCTGATTATTTGAAGATATCTAACCTCTCCCAGTCTTGAGAGAATGTATATTTTTCTTAGCAGGTAAACAGACATAATTCTGACTCTCCAATGGGAATCTTTCGATGCACCAGAAGAAGTCACCACGTTGCCTTTTAACCTGTGAAATTCTCCAGCCTGACAAGAACCCCCGACCTTAGGCAGGTACGTGACTACTCCTTCAGATCGAGTTAAAACCACATTCAGATTGTTTTCATTTTTTTCTTCAGACTGTATGAGATTCTAACCAGCCCCCCATATGAAAGACTTGTTTCCCATCGAAAGACTATCGATCTGCCGCCGGAACCACCGAAAAAAGATAAAGTCAGCAAACTAATATTTCAGGAACAAATAAATATATTATAATCATTTTATTGCAAATGACATTAAAATGACATATAAACAGATAGTGGTTTATTTTCAGACGATGTGGTCAGAGCCAAAAGAAGAATTTGACGTCATCCCACTTCAAAGACGCCATTTTAGTTTGGAAAGCCTAAGCCACCTGGTCGATGTGCGTGCACGAGTTATGTGGGATAAACTTACACTCTACGTCACTTAGTTCCGGTTCCGGTCCGCCATTTTGATGGTCAACTTACCACAGCTAGGAACAAACAGCACAGGCAAGGAGTCTGACTAATTGGTATGAGCACAACAAAACCAAAATCTAGTTGACTTTCAAATGGTGAATACATTAACCAGAATGCAAAGCCATATATAGTCTTGCACAGTAGGCCACAGTAGGTCAGGATCGCTATTCTCAAGTTGTCGAAAATGGTGCCATGGGTTATTTTAAATACTTATCGGTGCTTACGGTTATATTATATCGACTGTGGAATGCGCAGACTTACATGTACTTCACGTACTTCAATTAGCCCATCATCACGTGAAAATACCGTAAAGGAAATCGTATTTAGCTGTACATATATATATTATCAAGTACTGTAAAATGAAAACTGTCAAAACCGATTACCGTTATCCTTTTACGGCCAATCCTTTCAACAAATTGAAATATATGATACATCATATCAGTGTCGTTCGTCTTTATGATTTTTGATATATCTTCTGGCGATAACTTAATTAAAATTTAGATTACACAATAATTTACTTTAGTGTACATCTGTTGTACTGAATCACCCAATATGCTGCACTCTATGACTTAGAAACACTTCAATAATATAATTTAATTGTAATGTTAAAAAAGATTTTGGGAAATAGGTGGACTAAATAATCTATTGTCGTTGTACGCCGTGTTCAAGATTGTATCACCTATTTGGCAGCATTGGCACGACGATAGGTGATTGCTTAATTAATTGTTCACTTTATTGACCCACTATTCGTTCATTCGTTCATTTTTACGAATTCAATATAGGGAGATTGATGCCAGCAAAGGGAGATAATTGTTCAGATTACCAATTATATTTTTCCATTATCATATTTTGTTTGATTTCAATTTACCCGACTTCTTGCCATAGCTGAAGATCCGTACAATTTTGTCAATATAGTCCAGACATTCTACTGACTAAAGTTAAACCCCTGTCTGTCTTCAACCTAATGAAATATCATGTGTTTTAGTTTATTACAAAAACTTATGAATGGGTATAAGTCTTAATGACCCCTTTAGCAGAATAAGAATCTTGTCTCCATGGTTGTTTTATACAAGAAGATTTTCCCAGTGCCTGTATATTTTAGTTTTCGGATACACCTGTAACAAATCATTAAATTTTCAGGATAATGTCTCAATTAATAGAATAGCACATTATTTTTGTATTATTAGTGATTTTATTTAACATATATCAATCTAATATCAAATCGTATAAATAAAAATATTTGTATTATATCTAATGAACAAATACGCCCTTTAAAGCGTTGGGAATAATGCTAGTATTGTAGTTATATATTCTTTTTAATAAGGCGATGAAGCGATAAAATGTTGATGCAAAAATATGCGAATAATGGCCGTCATTAAACTTCAAGATTCAATTTTCTGCGATTTTTCAGATAACAAACTGTGTTCCTGAATGGAAGATTTTCTATTAATTTATACTATATTAGCCTGTGTCATTAGGTTAAGCTATTTTGGACTATCATCTTAATCATATTATTTGCTGATGAAATTTTGAGGAAATTCAATCATCTTTAGTTTGTTTGAAATAATGCCTATTAGCACTTAATATTGGAATGTCAATGCCTTAAATAGTAGCTTTTAGGGAGGGTTTGTTACTTCTTAAAATTGACATCAATATATTTGTAGTTAAACTTTTCATTAATTTCAAGAAATGTGGTGTTACTAATTGCAAGAATATCCATTGAAGTATATTTTATTATTAGATTTAAAAAAAAACAATTGATCCAACTGTTGTTAAATTTTAAGAAACTGTATACCCGAAAATAACGAAAATATCGTGTTTAATTTTTCCTTCCGTATTTACTGTGTTATTTTCAAGTATATCTCAACCTCTATTTATTCAATCAATCAAAGCCTACAATTGTCATTTTTCTGTATTTGAATGTTGTTTAGTTGAATAAAAAAATTACTTAATTTCGTCAATGCTTCAAGAATCTGTTATGTTCTAGGTCACATATCGTCTTTATTACACAAATAAATTATACAGGTACCCTATTAGTATTTGTCAGTTTACAATGCCGCCGGTTGTACAGGGATCAGTTTTATAGCAGGTCCTGTATACCGCCTTTTTCAAGACAATATTTCGCAGGGTTTTTCTCAATTCACTTGTAACTGTTTAGCCTTTCTATGTACCTTTTGAATTGTCCTCGCATTATACCCTTCTTAGAACTTAGTCTATCGATTCAATTATGTGACTATTTAGAGTTCCGGAACATATTTGCATAATATTAAAAAAACGTATATATATTAAAAACACAGAACACAATAAAACGTCAAAATATAATGTTTAAAATTGCATTCATTATAGGGACCTATGACACGTTTGTTATAAGAAAAAAAATTGCAACGCATTTAGACAGGAATTTCAGCACGAGGAATTTAAAGTGAATTTAGCTCCTGTTAGTCGTCAACGTAATGAAATATCATAAGTTTGGTTTGTTACAACAATTTATGGGGTATAAAGGTCTAAATGATATACCTTTTTTTAACACAATTAGAAATTTGTCTCCATGATTATTTTAGACAAGGAGATTTTCCCTTTGCCCGTGTGTTTTAGTGATCATAAATATATTACAATGAATACTACATTTTGTTGTAGAAATATGTAAAGATCTCACAGGAATTAAAAATAAGTCTTTTTAAAGAAAAGTACAAATTGCTCTTCAAACCCTAAATTCTAAGCTCAAAACAGTGGTTTTCAAAAGAAAGGGAAAACTTTATTTTTTTAGATTAACTGTTGAGACTTATATGAAATATCATTTAACAAAAACCTATGCATATTAAAATTTCATCTTTAACAGGAAGAGCGATAGCATAATAAGTTATGTTGCGAGGATTTTCACGAGAATACTATTTGCTTGTTTATGTTTCTTCAATAGGTAGCAGTTAACAAATTGTATTTTTCTCTTTTTGCTGAGTCTTATTTTTCAAGTTTTCAATCTTAATGTCGAAATGATAATTGCCCCAATACCGTACGATTGTCATATTAATTTAACAGTTTCGAAAAATTAATTAACTCAGGACCTGAACTTCAATATCGCAAAAATGACCGCAAGTGATTGCAGCCTTATGTCAAGGTTTAAGATCTTAATTTGACAGATACGAAATATTAGCTGAAGCCGAACCTATACCAGTTGTATGGCCGCATTTGATTGCAATTTATTTTCAGGGTTTTCGTTCTAAATGTAACAGTTACAAGACATCATTTGGCCCAGTCCCCGGAGCCCTACACTGATAATGGCCGCAGGTGGATTAAACCTGATGACGACGACAACAATAATACTGTCGCGTCGTCCGTGTATGACTGGCGAGACATGACTGCCGAAATACAAGTATTGACTCCGTCTTGGCAGTTAATCATAAAAGCCTGTTACAGCTCACGTTCTCGATGAAATACCTCAGAACTTAGACCCTTTTGTGTCCATCTGAACGGGGATACATGTTTCGCAAGGATTATACCTAATGTGTTGTTTCGAAAATAAAATAGATTTCAAAGTGTTACATAGTTGTGTCATATCTTTACTGGTTGTGTTTGGTTGTGTAGATAACCGTGTTTATATGTCAGTAAGAATTCGGTTCGCCTTCCTAGAGTAATCCATGTAGCAGACAGTACGTCTCTTGCTATCCGGGAGACCCTTCTCCGTTCAAACGGACAAGACGTTTGGTTTTGTGGAGACAGACGGCTTCAGCAAGTGAGAAACATTCCCTTGAAGAAACAAAAGCTGTTCACAGGATACCCGTTGAATATCTAGCAAGTATTCGCGAACAAGAGATCTGCATTCTGAGAAACTGCGCACCACGTTTGTCACCCTACGGACGGTCCGCTTTGAGTGCGTGGGGCAAAAACACAGGCTATTGTATAGATAAAACAATTCGCGACTGCTTGCTAAATAAACAACAACAGATCAGCGGGTATATGGAAAACAAATAACGAGATTTAATCTCACGCCATTGCCAAATCTCGCCACTTTGATGACGTCCGCGATCCGGGCAGTTTACCGATGGCCTGAGCTTGGCTTGAATTGGTTTGAAGCTGGTCTGGGGTCCGGAGTCAAGACACAGAAAGCCAGCCGCCTGCGAGCCGTGGATGGCCAGTATAGGTTGGGTCAGAACTCAGAGTCCATCTCATCTTTCTCGGTTTATCCCGCAAAGAACTAACGATTTTTCCAGATCATTAAGGATAGTGGAGTCACATTCTTCTGCAACCTCTTAAAGCATCTCGTCAAGTTACCGATCAATTCCGCAAACAATTCTAAATTATGGCCTCGTCTGGTGTGATCCGTTGCCAAGGACACCATATCATATGCCCGACTTTACAGGATGACATCGAAATATGTTTTGACTGATGGCCAAAATAGATAAAACTAAATTTCATATAAATTTATAGAGATAATCACAGACAAATATTTATAAATCGAACGAAGTATTTGGCTCTTTTTTTAAATTTCCATTCATGAAAAGTGTATTTGAATTTAAACGTTTACGCGCGAAGCGGAGGATTTTTAAAATCCTGTACAGAAACAACGTTTTGAAAATAACAGATATCCTTTTAAATCATTTCCACATTTTTCACATAATTTTTGCGAACACCTTTCCCTAACCCATAATTTTTGCGAACACCTTTAAATTTTTATACACAACTCAGATCACTAAAATGTGTTTAATTCTTTAGGGGTGGTTGAAGATTATTGAAAGAAAAAATAATAAACTAAAAACAGTAAATATTTATGAGGCCTGTGAATTTATAAAACTAATGGATAGCGTGCCTCTTATTTTGTAGTTAGTTTGTTTCCAAACATTTACTATAGAAACCTGACAAAAAAAGCAAAAGGAATTTCTGGCGCAAAACATTCAAAATTCTGTACACCATTTTACTCTTTACAACCTCTCTGGAAATTAATTAGTTCAACTCTGACATCTGTTGTGTAGGTACACTTATTGTTGCGAGGCGACACACTTTGTATTTTTGATTGGCTGAGGCGACAATAACAACGTTCTAAAGTGCAACACTAGGTCAAATATGATGACCTTTCCGAGGGTGTTTTTTTTTCAATGCTTATTTTCAATCTATTGTTTTTTGGGTTTTTTTACGAACCTGTTTTATAAAAATTTTGTCAACTTACAGATTGATTTATTATTAATTTGGTGAGAACCATTCAACGAAGAAAGGTTAAATAATCAGGGTACACATTCAAATCTTCGATTGTTGTTACCCTTTGGACTCAATTTTTAGTCTTTTGTCAACCAAAAACTGGTCGCACTTATTGCGAAAACTTTCCAATTTTTTACTTATAGTTTTTTTTTAATTGAAAATATTTCTTTTGGCAGTTTATGCCGCTTTAACTTTTTCCCAGCGCCAAGTATTGGTTCAAGAAAAACTACATCTAAGATTTCACTGTCCATAAATTACGGTAATTAGTTCTGTAACCTACTTCGAAGAACATTTAGTGATCGCATTCTTAAAGTGGCATGAGCTGCCAAAATTCACACTTTTTTCATAATTTCTGATCGTCACGACAGCAAGAGGCTTTGAAGACCATCGAAAAACTAAATGATTGGCGTCTTGAGAAAAATAGTCAATAATTTTAACATTCTGTTTTAATGTAAAAATATCAACATTTTGGCAGCTCATGCCACTTTAAGGACAATATACATCGATGACTTGACATATACTGGGCGTGTCTCCAACTGGCGTGGTTCTGTCCACCCCCTATCCTAACTACCTCACCCAACCACCAAACTAATTACTTGAAAAGCCACCCCATTCAGGTTGCACCAATGATTAATTTAGACCGGTATATTTTATAATCATCGCCTCGGGGCAATGCGTCTCTATATCTTTACTGGTCCTACTACGTAGAGGAATACAAAGTATTAATCTACCAGCGAATACAGACATATAACTATAGTGTTCGTCAAGTCCCCTGGGACAAAGCTTGTTAGTTACATTTCATTTTGCTTATGAATATCCGGCTGTCATTGTTGCGCATGTCTTCGGGTTCTGGTCTCTAGCCCTAACCCCATCAAAGCCCAACAAAGCCGCCATGTAAGGGAAAGAATCTTCAGCCTGACGTAAAATTCATCAACCAATCAAATATCAAAGTTAAAAATTAAGATAACCATTTTTATTCCTTTTATCCGGATGTTCAACCAAGTAATCATTGTGTTACCATTAGGGTTCCGTCCAATATCCAATTTATTTTTTTCTTTACAGGGATTTATTGATAAAGTCGATCTGAAATCTTTTCTCATGATTCAGATTGTTAACGTTTTGCTCCATTTTAATTAACCTTATTAAATCGTATTTAGGTCCGCTATATTTCAAGAAAAAATATTTATTCTTGTTTGTAAACCTACCCGTGATTTACCTACCAATAGGACTACTCAATGAAATGGTAAGCCAAATTAGTTGGACAGAAACCGGTCTCATTGCCTGGAGGAAACCCACGACCTTCGGCGAGTACGTGACAACTCTCCCACATACGGCGCTCTATCGATGAAATACTGTATCTATATTTCAAAGAGCTTACAGAAACATTATCAAGTTGTGCTAGTTATGAGACCTTTTCGAAGCCATAGTTGAATTCTATTCCATATTTTGGAAGATCTACATGTACGTAACCATTATAAAGAGTTCCGTGACTAGCTGGTTGAAAGTCAGATGTAATTACAGAAGTGGCCTTCAATAAATCATACCGATTAATCTTAGCAATGAAGCAGACATTTGCAACATAATTTATGCAGTAGGAGCATCCGAAAGATTGCGTGCAGCCTTTAAACATATCCACTTAAATTCCATCGGAAATTCAAGATGGCTGCCAAACAGCGACAAGAGAAACCGAAGTACTGGAAGGCCTCTGGGTAAAATAGCAATGTCAGCTACTCAGTTTTACACATGAAGCCGTTTCAGTTATCAATATACCAACTTGATTGATTTCTGTATCACTTTAAAAATTGACTGATTACACCGCAAACGGAAATAAAAATTAAATGGTAATACCAAAACTTTGAAAGACGAATGGCCTTTTCCGTCTTCCATGAATGTCGATTACTAAATGTCACCTTTTGAGTAGACTTACTGTCATAACTTAAACCCACGATGGCCAGAATGCATGTCGTTTTCATAACTGTCAGAAGGTGTATATCTTAAAAAGAAAAAACTTTTTATTTGTTCAGACTTTAACGGAGAAATTGGAGTAACGTTTAGCAGAAAAAACTGCATATATCGAGTGATGCGTTTTGCTCTATTTCATTTCATTTCGTTTATTCACCATAAGAAAGAAATAGCACATTGGATATTTACCGACAAACTGACGGGAATAAAGCCAATCATGGACTTGATCTGTTGGCCAGGTCCAATCAATGAGTTGAGACGTCGTCACCCAATGCTCCTAGAAGCTGCATTAGAATAAAATGGCATGCGACAAAACGGACATTTTAAATATCAGAGACAAGACGCTAAAGACAGCATATAATCAAACTTTAATAACTAGCTTATTTCTAAGGATACAAAAGAAGCAAAAGCGATGAAATTTGAAAAAGTTTGTCTTAGATATTTGAAAAGCGCTATACGCGATGCGAGAAGGACATGCATCGTGATACAGAGGTTTTAATTGAGCTCTCCTGATCATATCTTGCTTTATGTAATATGCTAATTAATAACTTGCAGTCTTAAGAAATTAACGCATGTCATAATCGGTTATATTTCATCATGTCAATCTGGCGCCATCGGTTGTGACCTTCAACCTTTATTATTAGGTAGGCGGCGTACATTGGAGAGTGACATCGACTAATGAATTGTACAGTGTCAACAAGGCGACAATCTATCGACATTTTAACACTCTATGTTAATTAACTAATTTAGATCAAGTAAGAATTCGCCCAGTTTGTATGGGCAGGGTACTAAAATCCATGCTCTCATTTTACAAAAAGCTATGTAAATTTCCAAAAAAGTGGCATGGACTGTAAAATAAAGGGAACATTTCGTGGAATTGTTCGTCTGATAGTCTAATAATACCAATATTGCGCATGCACGTTAAAGGGGCATGAGCTGCCAAAATGTTGATATTTTGACATTAACACAGAATGTTGAAATTATCGGCTATTTTTCTCAAGACGTATAATTCAGAAGCTTTTTAGTGCTTCTAGTCTTGTTATTGTACGATAAAGTAATGTTTTGAGCTAACTTTGGCTTAGAATGAATGAATGGTCGTCCCGGTTATTTAAATTTTGTTTTCTTTTCGAAAACGCTTTCGGTTCGTACAGGCTACATACTGTATGGATTTTCTTCATTCCAACGCCAATCATTTAGTTTTTCGATGGCCTTCACAGCTTCTTACTGCCATGACGATCAGAAATTTTGGCAGCTCATGCCACTTTAAGGTAATTTTTCTATACTGCAAACCGTTAAATTGAAAACATACATCCCGACTATTTGAATGTTGTCCGTTATTAGCACACATCGTCGGGTCCCACCATTTACTGACTTTAGCGATATTTTTCAATTCACCAATTAATGTAATTTCAATGCCCAGCTTCTGTTTAAAATCAGAATTTAAAAAAGAAGTCACTTTAAAGGAAAACAACAGCAAGTCGCTATAAGGGAGTCCACGTATTAACCTGGTTTCACTTATATGGTGGCCGGTTTTTTGAGAGATGAAACCCGGCTCATGTAACATGAAACCCCCGGGCTTAGTACCCACATAGATCTTTTCCAGCCAGTGAACTATATGATTGCCTATTGCTGTCTTTTTCTTTGTTTGTGAAATTTGTTCGCTCCTGACACCTTAACTCGTATTACAGTTTCATAAATCC
Source organism: Lepidochitona cinerea (assembly GCA_963971465.1). Lineage (NCBI taxonomy): Eukaryota > Metazoa > Mollusca > Polyplacophora > Chitonida > Tonicellidae > Lepidochitona > Lepidochitona cinerea. The sequence goes on from OZ020561.1 coordinate 31,339,959, forward strand.
ACCCCCCCCCCCCCCCCGTCTTCCACCCCCCAAAACTCATGTGTTTTAATGGTAAAGACGTGTTTTGATCAAGTAGAAATTTGGGTGACGGGTGGGGGGGGGGGGGAAGAGAGATTTAGCCTATTGCTATAGCGCTGTGTAACCACCTCTTGCAAAATATGGTGACGAACAAATTGCATAACTTTGTACTTAAATTTGATGAACATTGCCCCAAGTAGCCGACCAATCAATCAGGCATTGTCTCCTGAAAAAGTTTGCTGAAGATCACTTAGGAATCTAAGTTCTAATGAATTTGACGGGCCCCGGTGGTCCAGTGGGTTAGAGTGATCGAAGCGGGGCGGGTTCGAATCACACTCAGATCAAATACAAATTGAAAAATCTCTGAGTGGATTTTTCCCTCGGTTGCCGTATGTTAAACAGCTGCCTGCTACTCGCCTAAGGTTTGGGGGTCATCAGATATAATTATCTCGTACATGTTATATGTAATAACTCATGGAAGTGTCCTCCCATTGACGTGTCATGATTTATCTATTTTTAAAGATGTACATGTATAAGCAGTCACAATTATCCATAAATCCATAGCTAAATCATATGATCGACCAACCTTCGACATGTACTGTTTCCTGATAATCTCCCTTGCCGCTCTCATATGCTTAACACTTGTTATTGCGTGATCTCGTTAGCTATTTTGACACGTTGTCAGTTCTCTAGACAAGCGTGATGTTAAGTAATTTGGCGATCTCCATAATAAAGTAATTTAAATATTATTTGATTAGATTTAACAAATTAAAAACTCGCCATCGTCTCATATTGAATATATTTGTCACTATAATTGTCCATGGTAATAAATATACCATCATATTTAAAGTGGCATGAGCTGCCAAAATGTTGATATTTTGACGTTACAACAGGATGTTGAAATTATTGGCTATTTTTCTAAAGACGTATAATTCAGAAGCTTTTTATTGCTTCTAGTCTCGGAAACGTACGATAAAGTATTGTTTTGAACTAACTTTGGCTTTGAATGGATGAATGGCCAAAGAATGGTTATTTAAATTTTGTTTACTTTCGAACACGTTTTCGGTTCGTACAGACCACATACTGTACGAATTTTCCTCATTTCAGCGCCAATGATTTAGTGTTTCGATGGTCTTCAAAGCTTCTTACTGTCGTGACGATCAGAAATTATGACAAAAGTGTGAATTTTGGCAGCTCATGCCACTTTAACTCCTTACATTTGTATTTAAACTGCTGCCAAAATGGCGTGTTAGACGTGAATATAATTGTCACAAAGTGAACTTGTTGTATTGATTGCTAAAAAGGAGACTAAAAGACAAAAGCTCCAAGCAATGAACACACATAATGCCGTTTCAAAATAAAATAATAACATGTTGCGTAGATTGATGTTTACGCCGCACTTAAGATTATTTCATTAACGGCTAAAATGTGGCATTGTCAGGTTAAGTTAGGGGTCAGGGATCTTTACTCTAAAAAACCCCGATATTCGGAGAGTAACTGGAAACTTTTCTAGGTCGACTGATCGAGTGAAAACCCCACTCCGAAATTTACCATTTTTCACGTCCAGAGCTAGTGTGGGGGCAGAGAATATCACTCTACCGACTGAGCCACCGGGCCCCAAAGTTTCTTAAACGATAGTTTACAAAACTGCTTTCAACTCCAAACAATTTGTAGACATGTATCATGTATAACTTGCTGTGTGTAATACAACAATTCATTTTGTGTATAACTTGAGCGATTTCCTGAAGATGTATATAAGACGTACATACATGGAATGCGTAAAACGCTGGATACATAAAATATTGCAATAGCTGTTATAAAGCAAAACGCTCTGAGGCTGTAATAAACAAAAGTTTCAGAGAGATAACGTGTTCTAAAAATCATACATGCATAATCTACAAGATAATTCACAGTAAAGCATGTTGCATGATCTTCAAATGTTCTCAAATAAAGCAAAACATTAAAATACTATATTCAAGAAAAGCCTACATGCGCTTCAGTTTATCTTTCTCAGTACTTGTAAACTGGGGTAACTTTGAACTGCAGGGTATCTTTGAACAGTCTAAGATGAAAATCTAAATTTTCGCTATTTGGTAACATATACTAAGAAGAGTGGTAATAATTATGTTTTTAGCTTTCACAAAAAGACCGTGCTGTTCAAAGTTACCCCAGTTCACGGTACTTGTAAACTAGACTAAGACTGTATGTTGCACCCAGAGTAAATGTTTCCATTCAAGTGACATGTCTACTAAAATTTATTGATTCAGCACCGATTTTCAAGGGAAGCTGACAGCACCTTGAGAACACTAAAGGGTTGACGTTTAAGTAAAAATAGCAGTAAAGCTACTAGCCCCTACGATCCTAATATGTGTGCTAGTAACAATGAAAACCACCCTTATACGTACATTCCCAAGATATGTATCAACGAAAAACTAAAACTCTTGTTTTGTATTTCTTGATAAAAATTACGAACAATTCTGTTATAAGAAAAGTTCACCTGTGCTTGGCAGCTAGTACCAAATTTAATATTTTCTGTAAATTATAGTTGTTCCATAAAGGATTTTTTTATTATTTTAAGAATATTTGTGCTTCAAAATATGTCCAATGCTCCTATGAGAATCAACTGTAAAGATGTAAACCATACAGCCACACAGAGCTCTTGTCAGACGCCATGTTCATTGTAAACTGAATGAAAGCTGCCTGATGATTGGCTAATGTGCGTTGAAGTAACTAGAAATCTGTCCAATCATTGGTTATTAAACAGCACCGATACAATCTAATGTTTATGACAAAATCAATATAAAAATGCACTATATGGCATGTGACAAACTACTGATCTATGAAATTACCACACTCGTTCCAGTTAAACAAAAATTAAAGCAAAACATTCAAGTGATTATCTACTGGACTAACTCATCTGTGGCTACTTGGCGCCACAGTCGCGATTAATTCATTTAGGTTTGCGACCTTACAAGGTAAGGTGTTGGAAAAAACAGACTTCTTGCCCTGAGAAAACTCGAGACCTTCAGAGCAATAGAGATGAAACCTACTTGGATCCTAAAATGTTGTTATAAATCGCCCAAGAGATAATATTTTACAATAATGAAAATGGCCCATTATACAATATGTTACACTTATGCAAATCGATTGAGAGATAATACGCTGTTATAAATCGTCCAATGGTTAATACCTTGTTATAAACCAAATCGATATTATATTGCAATAATGCAAATCGTCCCAGAGATAGTATATTGCAATAATGCAAATCGTTCAAGAGATAATATGATTGATTGATTGATTGTTTGGTGTTTTACGCCGCGCTCAAGATTATTCCACTTATATGGTGGCGTTGCCAGTTTTATTGTGGGAGGAAACCGGGCTCTGTGCCCGGAGGAAACCCACGACCTTCCGCTGGTAACTGGCAACCATCCCACATAGGTCGTTCGAGTGAAAACCCAGTAAGAACATTTTCCAATTTTTGGACTGAGTGGGATTCGAACCCGCGACCCCAAGAGATAATATGATGTTATGAGTCGGCCAAGAGATATGCTGTAATAAAGCCAGCCGTCCAAGAGATAAAAGGCTGTTATAAAGCAAAACCACCAACAAGATGATTTGTTGATATAAAGCAAAGTGTCCAAGAGATAATATGATGTTATAAGTCGCCAAAGAGATAATATGCTGTTATAATGGAAATCGTCCGAGAGAAAATGTTTTGATATAAAGCAAATCGTCATATAGATAATGTGTTGTTATAAAGGAAATCGTCACAGAGATAATATGTTGTTATAAAGCTAATCGCGCAAGAGATACAAGTAATATGCTGTTATAAATCGCCCAAAAGATGAAATGCTATATAAAAGCTAATCGCCTGAGAGACAATATGCTGTTATAAATCGCACAAGAGTGGAAATGCTGTTATAAAACAAATCGCCTGAGAGATAAAATGCTGTTATAAATCGTGCAAGAGATGATATGCTGTTACAAAACCAAGTCCAAAAGACAATATGAAGCAACAGAGCAAATCGTCCACGTTTTACATCAATATGCACAACAAACAATGCATTATAATGTGGAGAATAAAAATACGGAACAAGATGATTACTGATGAGAAGTAAATAAGGCAGTGAAACCTTAAAAGTTAATGAATGGTAGACTTTTTGGCACCTTTACCAAGTGCCATACAAGGTTAATTGACAACTGTCACTTATCAAAAACATCTAGGTATCGAGAGCTCTACTTGAAGTGGATGAACAGTGGCACAAGTTATCAAAATTCCTGAGCTGTTCATAGATTCTCTTTTCAAGACAAATTAGAGGGTTCGAAAACTAACCGAATAACGGTGATTGGCAATTGACCATCCATACTGTCTCTGACCTCTACGGACCGAAATATAATCAGAGGAATGAATAACGCATTTTTTTTTAGAAAAGTACCACTAAACAGCATATAAATTGTATTTCTGGAGAGAATAGCTGATGGTTTAAAAATTAGTTTTTTACGGAAAAAGTCAACATTTTAAATCACTTTGATTATTTAGAATATTTCGCATCAGAATAGAATCTTTGTCCAAAAAGAGTTTCAAACAGTTATAGGAGCATAATCAATATTGAAATTCGGTTTCTCCATATGTCATTTTTAACTATTCTACATTGGTCAGAAACAGATCTAACAAAACGTGGGACAGACGTTGTGTAAACATTGTTTATTAGTTAGTTGGTCCGATCATGACCAATAACTAATACCAACGACAAAGATTATTCAACGCCTTATTGGCGTCGGTCATAGGAAAATGTTAAGCTAAAGCTAGACAGCTGAACAAAAATGTCATTTTGTCAACCATGCAAATTATTTGAATATTGTTGGACATTTTTTTATAATTTAGCTTCAATTGGATTTCCAATTTTGATCCAATTTTGATGCAAACTGGGAAATACACCTACTGGACTGGGAAGTTATTTCAACGATCGAACGTGTGACCTTGACCTTAAAAAGTTTTCTTTGCGTACTTGGGTGCCTAGTCATTTGGTTTCAAATGATTATTCTCAGATGGATTTAAGCAGACGAGTTAAACTGGATGAAAAGATACATAATGCTAACATACATTTGTGCTTAAGCAGATCTCACTCTGGTTTCTTAATATGTGACTCTCATAACGTTTTCTACAATATTCGAAGTCCAGAATGAACGATCAAACTTAAAGTCCTTATCGCGTTTCGACATCGATCATCATAGCGTAAGGGAAATTGTTCAGCTGAACCATTTTGAATGTCTGTGACTTTCCAGTCTTGGTACCAGTAATGCGCCCTCACGCATAATTTCTGGCCGATAGAGGGCGTAGACCTTCAAAAAGCAACATGTCACCAGTGCACCAACGTGGGTTGTTATTTTATTAGCTCTGGTTGAGCTAGATGAACTGATATCTTTGAATGACATTTCGAATCCGTCAAAATACAAACAAGAGGACTTTGGAATGGATACAACGTTTTACTTCAAGATGTGATATACTTTGGAAAAAAGGAAAATAGAATCAGGACCGATGCAATAAAGAAAATAAAAGTGTTATACATATGCAAGTCTAAAGGAAGTCCATACTCTATCCAATTGGGAACCAATTATGGTAAAATGTCGCACACGTGAAGCTTATAGCGTAAGATCAGTTCAAACGGAAGTATGGATGTGTGACTTGGTATACAGTTTTAATGTATTTTATGCTTTTTTCGTATAAATATTTTATCTGCAAACACCAAAAGGCAGTCTGGAAATGTGGGGGAAACAAGATTTAAAAAGTACAACAAGATTTTAGCTCAATGATAAAACAAAATCGTTACACGTCGAGTTTAAACCACTATGTTGAAACATTGCTTCAGATGATAGGAAACACATGTAATGATTATACATAACTATTTCTTTTCTTATTTTTATTATAACGGTCAAGAAAATCGATGTAATTTTGAAGTTCAAACATACGTTGATACGATCACTATTGAACCTGTGGTCCAGGTAATGGGATAGAAAAATTAAGTCTGGGATTTTGTTTAAATCTGAACTTTGCCAACGAGAATCGATCAAGACAACATAAATATGAAATATGTGAAGTGAGAAGTTGACTGCGCCTTGGACAGCCAATGTAAACTGATAGCGCCATCAAGTTTTTACCTCACTCGGAAGCTGGCGGCTCGGAGGTCTTCTGCGTGCGGAGTGAAGAAAGGAAGGTGAGTGCTAAAAAACTTCTCTTTTTAAGCCGTGATTTTAATTTCTTGGATTCTTTTAAATGACATGAAATTAGATTTTCTAAAACGATGATTGTGTGAGGAGATTTAGAGCGGTGTCTGCAGCCATGTGATGAAGTAAAGCAGCTAAGAATTTTGAAGGATGCTTGAATCCGCTGTTCGAAAATCTGCCGATAAATACATGTAACAAGGAACAGGTTGTTTTTCTACTCCATACAGCGCCGTCTGTTGGAGCTGCTGGTGGCGACATAAAGGCGCGACTGGACGACGGTGGGAAGGGCAAAACTGCAACACTTACTGCCCGCGTTCATTCTCTCTCAAAAATCCATCACACATTAAAACATACTGGTCGCATACCGTGTTACAGTTCACACGTTATCTTCAACCCCAGACTTTTTTATCTTCAATATTTTGTTTAATAAATGCTTTTTTCTTTTTTCTTCGCGTGCTAGAATGAGTCGTCTTTTTTGTAAAAAAGCAAAAAGAATTGTTAAAAAATAACATTGTGCTTTATAAAGATTTTTTGAACGTTTTCAAAGTTAAAATACAGTTTTATAAATCATAGACTTACTTTTATTCTGATCAGTAAATATAATCAACCCAATCACCCAATCAAATGTTAACGAAAACTAACTACATGTCTACTTTCCTAGAGAATTAAACGAATTTCTGTATCTGCGTTAACGCGTGGTAATTTTAAAACGACTATTTCCCTCACAGAGTTGATTGCGGTAAAAGTTTATAGAAAGCTAAACACATTTAGGTTTTCTATGTTTAAAGGGGCATGAGCTGCCAAAATGTTGATATTTTGACGTTGATACAGAATGTTTAAATTATCGGCTATTTTACCTAAGACGTATAATTCAAAGACTTTTTAGTGCGCCTAGTCTCGGGAATGTACGTTAAAGTGTTGTTTTGAGCTAACTTTTGCTTAGAATGAATGAATGGTCGTCCCGGTTATTTAAATTTTGTTTACTTTTCGAACACGTTTTCGGTTCGTACAGACCACATACTGTATGGATTTTCCTCATTCCAACGCCAATCATTGAGTTTTTCGATGGCCTGTAAAGCCTTTTACTGTTGGGACGATCAGAAATTATGAAAAAAGTGTGAATTTCGGCAGCTCATGCCCCTTTAAGAATGCTTTAACTTTTGATAAATTTTCTCGGGTTAGTTTATTGCTTTGATAGTTCATACTTTGTTATAAAGTTGTAATTTAGTCTTAGAACCACTTTATCCATTGAACTTAACGTGCAAAGATAAGCTGCTAAACGCTCGAGTTCTTTTGACAGACGGAATAAATGGAAGACTTTTGAATTTTGGAAAGCTGTTACTATGCTACACGCACATGTCGTTTGAGCGCCGTTTCATTTCTATTGTATGTTATTTCTTTATTTACTTTTTTGACACTTTCCATATGACATGAACCGCTAAAGATCATATCCATTTACCGTTTGCAATAGTTTTTGTATGTAGTAATTTAACATCCGTTGTTTTCTGGTGTTTTTAGACCTAATGTTAAATGTCACATTACAAATCCGTTTAATATGCTGTTTTAGCGGTACGTTAAACACAGTTGTTATAAAAGTGAAAGGCGATGATAAAAATTGCGTGAAATTGGGTGACCGTGAATAACTTGTCTATACATAAAATCCGACAATCTGTTAAGTGTATTCGTGTAATAAGTCGAACGACTATTAAAATACTAGAAACACTCTCGCTTCAACAGTTTGAAAGACTGAGACCCAACCAGCCGTTCACTGACTGAATTAACTTGACACATATATCTTAACAAGTCAGTAATCATCTTCGCGCTCACCTGGCCCGGTAAAGATACACTTAACTGATTTTACACAAGTTTTCACCTGTCGGTTGCATTAAAGTTCGTCCTTGTTTCTTAACAATTTCATTATAACGGTAGCATAACGTTATCTCAGATGAACTTCATAGCCACTGTTATGTTATCAAAGATGAATACACTTGTTGTTTCTTCCTTTGGGTTAAGTTAGGAGACTTAAGCCTGAATATCATTTCTGTATAGAAAACCATATAAAAGTGGCATGAGCTGTGACAATTCACACTCTCACAAATTCTTATTCACAATATAAAAAGTAAATGATTGTCGTTGTTATAAGTTAAATAGATTCAGTATGTGTCCAATGTGATCCGAAATCTTGTTCAAAAAGTAAAACAAATAGATGACCAGAATGAATGTTTATAAGGACATTTATTTTAGAAGTAAATTAATTCGCAGCCCTACTCGAGACAAGCACTAAGAAGTTTCTAATTTGAACATCTTGAGAAGTATTTAAAAATTTTAACGGGACAATATCTACATATTTAACAGTTCATGTCACTTTAAGGAATGTTTCAGTTAAAGGAAACCTTTCATTGCCTTACTATTAGAAAAGCATTAACAGAACTATATTATACGATCTCAACTTATTCAGTGATACCAGTCTCCAGATTGACTAAATTGGATGTTTAAATTATATTTACCTTTCGGAGACTATTTCAGTTTGTAGAGGCCAAGAACTGATTTTTCAACGTCAATAATTTGGTTAACTTCAAGATCCCTTTACTGTCTGGACAGTCAAAATTGAACGATAAGATGCATGCCCCTTTGTCACTTTAAACATGCCTCGCTTGCCATTTCTAAGAGTTTATTTTTGGTCTACTTTATAGAACTGAATTATTGTGGTTAAACGAAACGCATTTATATCCACTACATAGTTTTGTTATTTCTAATTGTTCAAAATAAATTTACGCTTAAAACAAAAAGTTTAGAGAGAAAATAACAGTAGAATTTAAAGTAAAATGAACGTAGTCTATATGTATACGAGAGAAGAAAAGTCTATGTTTCTTTGACTAATTGTTCATTTCTTGACATAGACTGGAGCTGCTCTTGTCTCTGTCTTTGAAAACACTGAGGAATCTGTTTCTGTTTTTCGAGAAGACAGTCCTCTGATACGGTTAACACGCGGCATTTTTCACAAGGCTTTTTACGACAGAGATCTGTTAGAACACACACGCCCGATCTTACTAATGTGGCTAACTTGACGCCAGGCGGCCAATCAGAGCAGGCCATTTGACGAATGGATTAAGACCCGTGAACTCGTAAAGTGAGGAGCTTTTGTCTTCAGGCTTAGTACCCGTAATTATTTGACACTGTATGTGCCACTTTTGTCTTCCCAGATGTCCCCGTAAACATGGATTGGAATAGCGGTGTTTTACGTCCCGGGTCCACGGACAGTACCGATGGAGCCGTAACACCTCCACCCCGATCTTCTCAGGTACGACAGGTATCTGATCACCCAGTGTTTCAATGGGCTTCTGCTACTAACTCGAACTCTCCACCGTCAACACCAACCCCTACACCATCTTCCCCAGCAGCTAGCCCGACCCCCGGGACGGACAGCCCCACCCCAGGAGCAGTTACGGAAGCCGATGACGACCCAAAAGTGGAACTAGACGGTCAAGACTTATGGGATCGGTTTCACGCTTTAGGTACAGAGATGGTGATTACAAAAGCCGGCAGGTGAGTTAAGCCGTGTTAAGCAGCCTTATAAACATAGCGTTTTAATTACTCGCCTTGCTACCTGATGAACATACCTGACGGGTCAGAGGTCAAACATCTTACCTGTTAACATTAACGCTTCGTAACCTGTTAATATTCAAACAAACTGCTCAATATCAACCCTCCATTTTGGACAGAGGCTCATTTTGTTTCGAACTACTTATAAAATTCCGATTATAATTTGACTTAAATTTTAGGCACTTAATGTATAGCTTATCACTTGTGACAAGAACAACCTGGAGAAATTTAAATTGGTTTTCATAGCATAGAATAAAAAAATCGGTTTAATGCACCGCTTATCGGATTCTGGTTTAAACTATAATGCCCTTATAATTATATAATCTAGGTAACGTTTCGATGTTACTAGCACAGGGTATAAAAAGGATACATTTTTGGACGTAACTAACGTCAAGAATATTGAAAAAATCCCAAAAGTAATCTGTGGTTTAAGACGAATTGCGGTTTCTGTGACAAGTAATTTGCCCCATCTAAAGTATATCAAAGGTTATTCTACGAAGAGAATAAACAAGCTCGATTCCATACCACGTGTTCAAATATTCTATTATTATTGGCATAAATTTAAAACTGTGAGCTTTGAGATTTGAAACTATACATGTTGTGTTGCTTAAAGAAATATTATTCTGGATTTCAAACTACAAGCTCCTTCAAGAGTATTTTATTGGACGTAATTTGAAACTGTGTTCAAATTTATTATTTTATCTGCAAAATTAATCAGAAAAATGGTTTACTTGATCTTCTTTATTATGTAACATTTACTATAATTTTGCAAAATGTTCTCTCTGAGACAAATTCTTTTAATTTGTTTTTCTCTCTGAGACAACTTCTTTTAATTTGTTTTTCTCTCTGAGACAACTTCTTTTAATTTGTTTTTCTCTCTGAGACAACTTCTTTTAATTTGTTTTCTCTCTGAGATAACTTCTTTTAATTTGTTATTTAGCAAACCTTTGATGCATAAAAAAAACCGTCAAGTCTTCTGTTACGTTATTGAAAGTTCCCCAGGAAAAGTTTAAGCTAAAACTTTTGATATATTGGAAATACTTGCATTTTGATTTAATTTTTTTTTCCTTTTTGTGGTTTATAAGCAAAGTGTTAAGACTTTTTTAATTTTGCCTCAGAGTAACAAATTTTAATAGTTTATTTGTCGCTTCTATCTTTGCATCCATTCTAATATAAGTATCATTTAGTTTGTTGGAGGACAAATGGAGAAGTTGCATATAGTATAACGCGAACTTGGATATATAGGGGTTAAAGTCTTACATAAATTGGAAGGTTTTGCTATAGTTTGTGTATTACAGATTTTAATGCATCTGCAGTATAGTTTTTTTTTCTGTTCAAACAGTCTGGTCTGTAAAATTTCAATTACAATACAATGCCAGACTTTCGCTGCCCCAAAATTTCGGCATTTTGTTTTACTCTGGAAAGATGACAAAAATCAATAACCTCCAAAAATGATTTCAGTTCATGAGGTTTTGCAATAAACTCTGGGTAACAGATTCACCGATAGCAAAGGGCTCTTCCACCTGGATTGATGACATTTTCGGATTTATAAGTTCCATTTTTACCGGAGAACCTGACAAAGTTAGCGAAGAAAACTAAAGCAATATTTGACCCTAACTTTTGATTTTAATTTGACAGTTTGAACTAAAAGTCGAAACAGAGAGCTAAAAGTTTATTAACTTAGGGACCAATAACATTAAGTGTCTACAAAGGCCTGTGTTAAAAAAAATAGAAATTGTCTTGGAGACTTTCCCAACTTCAACTGATACCCATGTTAGTTTTGTTTGTCACTTTTCAATGTAGTTACAAACATAAGAGGCATGCAATAGTAAATATGATATATCTAATAACTGCAAGACGAACAGAAATTGAGACCACATTAAAGTTTCATATTCAAGTAATGTTTGAATATTTTATTTATTTTATATCAAAAATCCCCTAAATGTTTTGCATATAGTTTATCTTCTGAGCTACACCCCATTGATGACCTACAAATTGAAAATGATTTCAAATATTTAAATTCAAATGATTACCACCTCACGTTTTAGTGGAGAAGATGCGCATTAGAATGATTTAATTTTAACGATAACGATTTTAATATTTATACTTATATAATTGATGAGAGTAATTGTGCGGATAAAATTGCTATGTATAACTTTTTTAATCTATGATAAATTGTCTTAATTGGAGTTGATTGTCAATAGTTTATAACTTACTAACTGATGTTGTTCGGTAACCTACAATTTAAATGGCTAGGCCTTAATCTTTATCAATTTCAAACAAACAAAAATCAGGCTAAAGATTTGGCATTCGAAATTAATTATTGTTCAGCTTTCCCCACAAACTCATGGGATCGATCCGTTGAGTTTCCATAATGACTTGTTTTTTTTAAGTGTTCTGGATTATTTTAAATCAGAATGAATTATTTTTAAAATAATTTAAAGTTTTGAGAAACTGAAGATTGCCAAACAGGTCAATTACAAACAAATTGAAGTCTAAGGCCCGACCATATATCCAGTATATATAAATTATAATACATGAAATGCCCATTTAATTTGAGAGAATTGACATTTTAGAAAACAGAAAAATGGAACTGGTTCAACAATACACATGCATATTTGAGACACTGTGTGGACACGAATTGATTTTTATTTCGTGTCTGAAGCAGAATATATTGATTTTTTGTAAGATTTCCTTCGCAGATGAACTAGCAGTCGTTCATTGAGGTATTTGTACCATAAATTATCGACTCGTATACAAAATTTTAAATCAACTGATGATCCTACCTAACTTTGGAAATACTTGAAATCACTCAATTTTAAAAATTTCTCGTTCGCCATATGTGGAAGGGTCTAAAGGTAGAATGCGACATTTCCCTCCAGACAAGAGCCCCAATAAAGCTTGGCAATGTAGCCATACACAAAATGAAATAATCTGCAATTCGGAGTAAAAGATGAACAAGGCAATCAATCAGTAACACTTTCACGATAACCAATCGTCTTGTCAAGGCTCAAATATTTATCGATGTACGAATTTGACCTCAAGATGATCAATAAAAATGAATTCTGCATATGTAAAGATGGTGCATAGGATAAACGTATGAAGGATAAGTTCCAATGATACTCGTAAAGTTTCGAATAAGAACCAGCTATCGTGTGGAAAAGTGATTTCTCAAATGATAGCTCAATAGAATTAATAACAATTAAATTATTTTCATTAAAGTCGACATTAAAACGGTATGATGTGCCAGAATTTGCACATTTGTTCATAAATTTAGATTGTCAAGGCAATTTGAGTGTTGGAAGGTCATCTAAAATTAAATGATTGACGTTAAAGTGGCATGAGCTGCCAAATTGTTGATATTTTGACATTAAAACAGAATGTAGAAATTATTGACTATTTTTCTCAAGTCGAAAATGTACGATAAAGTATTGTTTTGAACTAACTTTGGCTTAGAATGAATGAATGGTTTAGTTTTCGGATGGCCTTTAAAGCCTATAACTGTCGTGACGATCAGAAATTATGAATAAAGTGTGAATTTTGGCAGCTCATGCCACTTTAAATAAAAAAGTATTTATTCAGGCGAAGGTTTGTACAAAGACACAGTGTTTACAAAATATTATAACAAAATTTAAGTTACTGGAAAGTATCATTTAGGTCATAGTTAGTTTTTAACTTCAGCGTAAGCTACATTTCTGAGCCTGGTATAATTCGAAATGCTTCTAATTTGCACTTCTTGTGAAAAATAGCGAACAATTTCCTAATTTTGTTCTATCGACAAAATGTAAAGCTTTCGGCAGCTTATATCAGTCAAATAAAAAACATAAGTCAATATATAATATCACCAACCTAATGAAATATTATAGGTTTAGTTTATTACAACAACTTTTGATGGGGTATAAAGGTCTAAATGATATGCCTCTTTTTAACACAATTAGAAACTTGTCTCCATGGTTATTTTAGACAAGAAGATTTCCCCTGTGCCGGTGTGTTTTAGTGTTCATAAATAAATATAATATAAGTTTGATGTACAACATGGAAGAACAAGATTAATTATCATTGGGGTCTGCTTCTATAACTAGGTCAAGTTAACAATACGAGGAATAAACAGTAACATGGATTTTATCTTAAGTATGATTGTCGCCAAATAATCGTAAAATAATTTTGAGTCATGCATAAAACAAAACAACAACAACAGGCACTATATTATTAGGCCTGAAATGCTTCAACTCTGTATAGAGGCATTTTGTAATACCTTTATATCAATTTATCGTTCATTGCATTACTGTTAAGGGTGGTTTTGATTTATTACAAGTGTGTAGTTTTATTGGTTAGAGTCTTTTAGAAAGTGAGAATAACAGTGTTATCGTTACCTCTCTGTCGTTTTTCAATACAAGTATTTAATCTAAACTCTAATAGATGGTGTCAACAAAAAAAAAAGCAAACAGAATTAACACTATTTTCAGCGGTAGTTTAGGCATAAGTGACTCCTATTCCAGCAATAGGCATCTGAATTACTTCTCGTAAAAAATGGTCGTTATAACTTTCTGTTTTCTGTGAACGAAATCGATAACCAACATTTTAGCATTTCATGCCAACTTAAGATAGATAATTTCGAAAATTGGTCAAAGGTGTTCCCTGTATATTAAGCCCTAACTGATTAAATGGGTTTGGTGGTGGTGGGGGGGGGGAGACCATATCTGACATAGTCACTTTGCCACTCCGTCAGAAAAGCATTTCGTTTTTGATTTTCCAACCGAGACAGGTTTCGTAAAAACTTTCGAAAATTTTTCGTGAAACTATACACTACTTTATACAAGTGTTATATTTTGTTTACTTTCAGACGAATGTTTCCACCTTACAAAGTTAAAATGTCGGGACTAGACAAGAAATGTCAGTATATTCTTCTCATGGACATTGTGTCGGTTGACAGCTGTCGGTATAAATTCCATAACAATCATTGGGTTGTGGCGGGAAAAGCTGACCCGGAAATGCCAAAGCGCATGTACATTCACCCGGATTCTCCGTGCACTGGAGAGCGATGGATGCAGCGAGTAGTGTCTTTCCATAAACTCAAATTAACTAACGACATTGCTGACAAGAATGGATTTGTAAGTATAGAACTCATTTTTGTCCTCGGTGTCTTTTTGAGGGGAGCTGAAGGTGTTGATGTAGAAGGGGGTGGGGGTGTTAAATTTATTGTATTATTTTATTACAGAGATCAAAATATTTTGCGTGGGTAATAGCTTTTTTGATGGTTTAACACACTGTAGCTTTGCGTTTGGTTTGATTTTTACTCGCGAATAGCTCTGTGCATTAACAGTATTCCGGGATGTCTTAAGTATATTTTAAATTGGCTCGTGAATTTCACGAGATTTACGGTATTGTGCGATGTCTGTCAAAATGATTTTGCTATTAATAAACCAAAAGTCAACTGATAAGATTATTAATTTACTTGTGGGAATGATGTTTAAGTATTTCTAAAACGATAAAAAGTAAAGCTGCTGTTCCTCTGTAGATCGATGATATAACCGGCCTGCAAAATGCAGACGAATTTCATTGGGTTAACTGTAAAACGAAAATATTTTTTCTTTTTATATTGTATTTTTATACTTCACTAGCCAACTTAATATTGCAAAGAATCCTCCTTTTTATTTATCAAAAGACATCCCGGCATGTGGACAAGAGGCGAATGCTTTCTCTTTTGTGTGTTATGTGACATTTTGGTACATTGAAACCTTTGCATCCTATAACAAACTGGTCAATTTTTAGCAATAAGTTTTAATATGCATGAAGATGAAGGATAGATCAAAGAATAAATAAAGGTTTTATTGAATTTGTCGTTTTGCAAGTGGGTTAAGGGCTTGGCAAATTTGCACCATTTGCTGTAATGGCATTGGCTGGTTAAAACTAAGGTGGCCACTTGTTTGGCTGAAAGATTTTCTCCGATAATGGTAACGGCACCCCCTTCCGCCAACCCTTCCTTACCAGATACTTTATTTAAACAGAACTTCGACCAAAATAGCATTACATTAAACAAACTCTTTCTGGATTTACAACTTCTGTTATATTTAGGCGCAACGTTTCACTGACACTGTTAAATAACATTGTTTTAAAAGCAATGTTACATATATCTACACGGAAAACGTCGTACTTTCTTCGTTGATTAAGTGGGTAAATGCTTTAAGACTAACATGTTGTATGGAGTATTCCTAGAGTTTTCAAATAAAGAATAGACATGGTGATTATTTTTAGAAAATCTTATCATTATGTTATATGATGACGGTTTTATTGTCGAATTAAGTCAAATAGACAATGTACATTATCTAAGTGCACCGACATGTCATATTTGGTGAGAATGTTATCGGTATTCACAGTGACCTTATCGCTGTCATATGTCTACACTCCTTTCTTATTAAGGCAAATTAGTGAGAAATGACTTGGAACACATTAACTGACACAATCTCAATTCCCTTTGTTTAGTTAATCGCTACAAGTTCGTAATCGGTTAATCACTTTATATTTTGCGGATAAATATATGTGAAAGAACCCTAAAAAAATTTGCAAATGATTACAAAGAATTTTTATTGTTGACAATGATCGCTGTAGAACAGAAACTGTGTTATAGGTTAATTGGTTTACTTACTAAGAAAGCGACAGATTTGACTTTAGGTTTTCCAGACAGTTAGAATAATAACAAATAAACATCTGATTAAGTCGTAACGTGTCATGAGCTGTCAAAATGTGCATTTTAGTTTCGTGAATTCATATTGAGCAGATGCGACGACGGGTTGAATTTGATAGAACAAAAACCTAAGCAATTGACTTGTTTACATAAAGTCAGTTACCGAAATTGTTCGAAAGGTAAACAAAATGTGATTAAGATGCACAATTATTTATTTTAGGTGGACAGCGTTAATTTACTTTGGTAATAGAGTTTGGATATTTTCAACAAGTGATAGCCTATTCCGGCGTTATTGACTGATTGGTTATAGTTTTAATCAAGTTATCAATCAAATTGTTAAGCGGGATCCTTCGTGAGAAACTACACCAAAATTCAAGGGTTTCCATTGGTCAACTGTCAAGAGTCACTGCCATCGTCCAGTCTGATAACTTCGGGTATTTACTTACTTGAAATAGGTTCTGACAGATTGCAGATCATTTTTAATATGGCAAAGAAAAGGTGGCCTCGAAACGAACACTTCAAAACGTCCCTTTCAGCCTGGATCAGTTATAATTGAATCATTGGAAGATTCCTGAAATGTACCGAAATTGCTTCGTTTATGTTACACAACATGTGGTTTACCGGGCTAAAAACATATAAACATAAATAATTTTAGCATTTGGTTATTTATAATTATTTTTATTTTCTGTTTCCATCTGTAGTAAAATAGTTTGTGTTTCCTGTCGTCATTTGTATTCAGCACAAAAGTACGGTGATTTAACTTATAAAATGTGCACGTCAAAGCCGACCGGTAGCGAACGAAGACAGCCGAAGTTTGTTCCGAATGGCTATCGTCTTCTTGTGACATATTTAAGTTCAACACGTTAATCCAACAATATGGATATTTATTCACTCAAACAGAATTATAACAGCCTTGGATATTCTTTGGAACAAATTCAAATAACAAATGACTGTACAAAAATCGAAACTGCTTGATTATGAAGTTTCCCTTTTCTAAATAAGACAAAATCCACTGTTTCTTGACTAGTTTAGCGCAATAAACAAAAAAAAGAACAATTAAAAATTCTCAGATTTGTGATAAATCAATAAAATTAACTAAAAATTCAAAGGTTTACAAGCAGTTTCAACTTCAACGTCTATTGAATAAATTAATAACAAGTTCTAGTCTACAGCTCCATTGACTGTAGGCCAATGAGAAAGGCGGTCAGCCAAAGCAGTCTGACGTCACGAACACCTGTGAAATAGGTATAAAAGATACATCACGCGACCTATAAATGTCTGTCACCTAGAAAATTCATTAGAATGGCATGACCTCGTCCGGAAGTTGGTCTAAACTGTGTCCCTAATCATGTCACCAACACCGGGTAATTTACGACCATGGTTATATCTTAAAATGTAAATGACCGAATGTAATTTTCATAGCTGAAAATCAATTTTGAAAATATATTTGACTATTTATTTATTTATTTTCTATTTCTGAAATATTAATTAAGGAAAAGAAATGATAACTTTGTTTTAAAAAACGTTCTAGAAATGTTGAAATTGATTTTTTTATCCGTAGGTGTTTTGATATTCAATATATTTTCAAAGATCAGGTCTATATGGATTCCAACAGACTTGACTATGTATATTGAGATTTCCCCTGTGCCCGCGTGTTTTAGTGTTCAAAAATATAAAGGGAACATTACTTTTTGTAAAGAAATACACTTCGATTAACATTCTGTTTTTGCAGTAATGTTTAGGCGTAAACTGGTTATTATCTTCTCCTATCTCCTATGGTCGAGAAGGGTTGTGTAAAATTTTGTATTTCCTAGTACTGTACAATATCTGTATGTACCTACCGCTTTTATGCATTATTTATTAGAAATGGATTATAATGGATTTTTTTTATTATCAGCAATTTGCTAAAATTTGAATATATTTATAATTGTTTGAAAAATTTGCGAAAAGGTATTTTTCTTCGTTAAATTGTATATACAATACAATAACATGCATTTTTTTTAAAAGACATTGTTACTTTTATAATGGAAGTAATTCGTTTAGATCTGGTAATATTTTTTGTAAAAGATTAGCTAAATTATTGGGAAAGCATATACGCTTTTACTCAATGTGCGCTGTCAAAAAGAATGTAAGCATTTTCCATACTGGCCCTTAAAATTAAAGGTAAAGCAATTTCCCAGTCTCGGATTATCTCAACGCTTATATGTAACGTATGACCGCGTTAATCCTATAAATCTACCTGTAGATGTTTCCGTGTTTGTCTTACACCTTGATTACTCGTCCTAATCGCACAGGTATGCCTACTTAGGTGACCAGGTAAAACACTTACCTGATGTACATTTCACATACATTCGTTTGATGAATATATATACCTGCCCGAGGGCAATATGAGAACGAGCACTTTACTTTCATAGTTAAACAACATTCGCCTTGCAGTTTAATAACGTTTCTCGGTTTACCAGCACGATATCTTATTAAATCTGTTTCAATACAGAGTATTCGGGTTGTGAAAAAAACACAAAGCGGAAAAGGGGTGTCGTAATTAATTAAATATATATTAATTCTGGTAAATTCATAATTCAGAATGCTCCGATCTGCCAAAGTGTCGATATCTTTTCGTGAAATCCAATCAGGAAATTTTAGGCAATTTGCTCAAACAAGTTCCAAGTTTTTCGGTGACACGTGGTTCGAATCATTTCGTTTTTCGAGGAATTTAAAAATGTCAAATATTTGTACTTGTAACAGTAAGCATTCTTGAAAAACAATTGGAATTTACGCAGTTCGTGCCACTTTAAAGTGAAACAAAACAAGGGAACATTTTGGTGAAGCAGAATTAGCTAATTCTTTGTTATTTTTTTTTTCAAAACCCGCTATCATCGGCGTGTACAAAGGGCCTCGGTGGTTAGTGGGTTAGAGTGGTAGTCCCTCAGTTCGAGACAAGGATTTCATGGATGCTGTGCGGGTTCGAACCCCCCATCCCCCACCCCCAGTAAATCCTGCAACGCCACCATATAAATGAAAAATCTTGAGTACGTTTATGAAAATCAATCAAACTCTCCACTTCTCTTAAAATCTGAATTAATTAAATAAATCTGTAGTTTGAATTAACCCTGGCCAATAAACGAACAAACCACGAAATGCATGTATTGAGTTGAAATTGCGAAATAAAAGCACTGAGCCTGTCCAGGCATCTATTTTCTTGAATTTCTTCCAATCTCTAAGAGGCGCCATGGTGTCATAATTTACCTCAACCCTTTGATGCACTTTTTAAATACATGCCATGGGTTTTATTATTTTTCTTCCGTAACCTTTGCCGCTAAATATTAGCTTATACTGCTGAATTGATACAATTTTCATTGATGTCGCCTGTCTGTGTGTTCGTATGATGTTCATTGGCCATTTGGTCAATATTTTAACAGTTCACAGTTATTAACCAACACCTCGAACCCTGGAAAATATAAGATGCTTTCAAATAGATTTTGTCTTTTTAGCACGTACAAACGTTTCAATTCAAACACTGGCACAAAGGCGTTTGTTAGAAACGGTCTAACACTCCTTGGTCTTTCTTGCAACAAATACACTAATCTAAATGGACGCTTTATAACTTAATTTTATTTCTGCAATTGTATTGGTATTTCCACGTCTAAATAATGAAATGAAATCGAATCGGCTATTTGATCATAATTTTACGTGACTTACAAGTCAATTCCCTACAATTTTTGGACATACTTTAGAGAATCACTGTAGCGAGAGTCGAGCTTAATTTCTTTAAGCTTAGAGGCAAGTTTGTCTTCAAGAAGAAATACCTGGAACAAAAATGCAATACACTCTAGTTTATACTAAGATGTTTTAAAATTAAAAACTGTTTAAAAAGTTTGGTCTGTGAAATGAAAGGTGTTTTTCATAACACGTATTATCACATGTACCTATATTTGAAAAACACGAGCTTTGTCCACCCCTTGTTATAGCTTTTTAATCACGAAGTGCAAAAATGACCCTTTAAAACTATGATTGGTATAAGTCTACATTAAAGTCGCGCGAGCCAAATATAGGGGAAATTTCTTTGAAACAGAATTAGCTATTTATTCGTCATTTTTTTGTGGGAAGGTATGGAATATGAGCTTTCTTCTTATATCAATCTTGTATTTGTGCGATAATTTGTTGTCTTTTTTATAATAAACGAAGGAAACGTACTCCTACATCCCGGCTTTTTATATGTGTGTGTTTTATTTCGGTTCGCACAGGTATATCTGTATGGTTTTCCGATATTTTTTTTATTGCAACGTCGATCTTTTAGTAATAGTATTTCAAGGTACTTCAAATGCTCAACTTTTAACGACGATCAAAAATTATGTCAACTCATACCAATTTAACTTTAGAATAGGTAGAAAGGCAACAGAATGCTTCTGGGTGTTTCTTGAACAGCATGAAGGCA